>CP092880.1:18409129-18536628 GCA_030710605.1 Cordylochernes scorpioides
AGTGTTCAATCCACTAGCAGAATCTTAGAAATTTTTTGGAGGGTTCACCTATCCAATTATCTTCCATTCAGTTATTCTAGCCTCTTTTGTACATGCACACAAAGATTATTTCAGCCTTGACTATGTAGATTTGTTTTGTGGTTGGAATTCTACCAATCAACAATACAAAAAGTGTGTGTGGTTTCCATCATCAGAGTCCTATTGCTCTCAGTTCACTTACTTGACAATGGTGTTGATATTGAAGACATAACGCTTGGTGCTGAGAGAGACTTAGGAGCTTAAGAGCTAACACAAGACCTAGAACTAATAGGTAACAAGACCAAATCCAAATTAACGAAATGTTTGTGATGCTTTGGAAGCAGCATTGTTACCAAAACGTGATAAAATTTTCAATAATTTGGTCTTGTTACCTTTTTCTAATCTAAAATCTAAATTGTAGCTTATCACATGACCTAGGACATAAACTTGGAATGATATTCCTTTCCTTTGAAGATGATAGAAACACTGCTGGATGTATTTTTAAAAATATAATAAATGGTTCTCTCTCCAATGGCTCCCACTTTTAGCCCAACTCAACTAGTAAGTGCAACCATCCATATCTGTTGATTTTATAAGTTGAGCTGATAAAGCACAATTTGGATTATAGATTATAGCTACAAGAAAATAAGACTTAATCCAAATAAATATATGGTGTGTGACGTTTCAGTAACAGCGTTGTTACCCTCATTAGACACAAAAGAATAAAAGGGAGCTAAGACTTCCCTATTCTAACATCGAGCAGAGTAATCACCAACACCTCGAAGAAATTAATACTTTTAATTTACTTTCATAACTCACTAACAACAAACAACAACAAAGCCTTTATTTAGGGCCTCTAGCCCTATACAGGATTCGCCAGTTCACAAGGAATGGGGAGTACACTGTGTGGCCTTTTTCTGGGATATAATCCTGTGGAATCCAAATATCGCCACCGCTATATACCTATTCTTTGATATTTAACTCACTAACTAACATCATTTCAAAAACCAAATATATACATGCAAAGTAACCGGTTATCTGGTCAAAAATACAAATATATTGATCTATGAAAAACAACTTATAAAAAAGCTAACAAAAATAAATTTAGTACTTTTGTCTGATAATGTATGTGTGTGGTAAAAACACTGTTTCTGATACGTCACACATTATTGATTTATTTGGATTAGGTCTTATTACAACTAAGCAATTTACTCAATAATAACGGATCCTCGTGGCTTACTTATTGTAATGATCCTGATTCACTAAGGAATGAGATCCCAGGAATATTGAGAACTGCGATAGAGCAAACAATACAAAATGACTTAACAAGAATAACCCAATCAAAGTTATATTCCCACTATAGAGACATATATACAACATTTACCACCGAAGAATATTTCTTAAGTGAACTCCCTTTTCCTGTCATCAGATTAATCGCACAATTTAGAACCCTTTCAATTTTTTTCAGAGAACACCATCTGATTTTAATGAGGGGTGAAGACCTGAAATGCACTTTCTGTGGATCAGGAATAACAATGGAGATGTTGCACTACCTATTTGATTGTGCTGCTCTGTCTGAGGAAAGACAAAAATTAAATGATAAAACGGGGCAACTTTGTCCTTCATTTCCGGCACTAATTAATGAAATATCAAAGAATAGGTATATAGCGGTGGCGATATTTGGATTCCACAGGATTATATCCCGGAAAAAGGCCACACAGTGTTCTCCCCATCCCTTGTGAACTGGCGAATCCTGTATAAGGCGAGAGGCCGTAAATAAAGGTTTGTTGTTGTTGTTGTTGTTGTATTAGGTCTTATTTTCTTGTAAAAGTTGAGCTGTTTGTACATGTGGTGCACATAAGCAATCCCATCATTGTGGCCATGTTAAACATTCTGTGCTGCAGGTACCTGGATATCCATGTGGGGAAACCTACAGTAGAGGAAGGGATTGGTGTGGTGGAGACTGTGTATCCCCAGCAGGTTGGTTGTACACTGCGTGGCGCATGAAAGAGAGCCTGACTTCAGTTGTGTCTCAGTGCCGCCTGCGTGACCTTACCTACGCAGCACCCATCACCGTGGACATTGAATTCATAAAGGGCCAGGACAAGATCATGAAGAAGGATGTTCCCATTGGCCGGTGAGTCCCTCGCTGCTTGTGGTAGCTACACTGAATTCTGCTATCACTGCCTCGAGGTGCTTTAGATATGTTGAAGTCATATGATCCTTCTTTAATTTGAATAGCTATTTCAGATTTTTTTTTTAGCTCCAAGTTTATTGTTTTTTTTTATGGATTAAGAACTTATTTGTTCTTTATTTTATAGATCCATATAAATATAAGATTTTTAATAATAATTTTTCAGTTTTTTAGCTTGATAAGACACAATTTGGATTATAGATTATAAACACAAGGTAATAAGACCAAATCCAAATAAGTAAATAGTGTGTGACGTTTCTGTAACAGCGTTCAGACAAAAGTACTGAATGAGAAAAATTATACCACATCATGTTTTAAATAGTTATTGTAATCTGCTATCTTGTTTACACACTTGATAATAGTAACTATTTAAAACATGCTGTGGGAAAATTTCTCATTCAGTACTTTTGTATGAAGATGGTAACAACGCTGTTACTGAAACGTCACACACTATTTATTTATTTGGTCTTATTATCTTGAGTTTTTCAGCTTGTATTTTAACTAACCTAACTAGAGAGGGTTAAGTTCACACTTTACTAAAACACACTAAAGAGAATATTACAAAGAATACTGAAATGGTAAACTAGTACGTGTTCAACATCTGTATTTAACTTTTTGTTTTCAACGCAACTAATTCCATAAAAATATGCCTATAAAAGGTAATTATTTAAATTGGATGTCTCACACACAGACAAAACTCAATATGGATAATGATGAAAAAGGAAAAGGTTTCAGCTGTTGCTTTTTCAATGAATGTTTTCAATAATAATAATTGTAAGTGCAAAGTCGAACTGCTTCTCACATGTGTAGACATGTGATGAACTTACAGTAAAAAAGCAGTCGCCAACTACTACCCACCATGATTACCATAGCCTGTACCCACGTATGTTGTTGTTGTTTCTTATCCCTTTGTGTAAAGATTACATGAATTCCATGAGTTCATGATCTCATGGAATGGGGTATAGGGGTGCAGCTTTCGTTGATCATGGCACCATGATCCAGGCACACTTTGATGAAAGTCTGACTTTGCCTGTAGTTTGAGGCCGTTCCTAACATGGAAGCCTTTGCTGCCGACTCTAATATGAGTACAGACGCAACTCTTCCGTATCCCTGGGGTACCGGGTCAGTTGAACTCTGGATTTTTAGAGAGGGAGTGTCCCTCATGGTTACAGCATCAAATCTACCAGAACAAGATTTGATACGATCGTGTAGAGGGTTTACTGTACCTCCTAACAATGTCCACTGCACCACAGGCCAAGTACCCACGTGTACTTAGGGATAGGCAAAAAAATAAAATAAAATTAATCCCTTGTATCAATAGCTATAAAAAAACCTAATCTATAGCTATATATTTAAAGCTATAATCCAAATTGTGCTTTATCACCCCAGTATCAATATTAAGTTGAAACCATCAGACTTCCAGGGATTTTCAGGCACGAAAGCATCTCTACAGGAGAAAACATGACACTGTAGAGTTAAATAATTCCAATTGCCACACCTAGATGGCGCTGTGTTAAACTTTGTGTGTTATAAAAGTTACATTTTGTAAATGTAAATATTTAATTATTCTTTATTAATTTATTTTATATTTTATTGTAAACAATATGTTATATTTCTTTTTTGTTAGAATACCATTTAACTAAAAATTTGTATGCCTAAATAAGTCGAGAGACTTTTTGAAATAAAAACAACTTTTAGTGGCTAACCGTGTCTGTGGTGATTAATGATCCTACAACACAATAAATTGCCAAAAGGACACAAGTTAAAATATAAATAAATACTCTTTTACATAATTTCATAAAAATACTGTATATATACAATTTTTTTAAATATTTACAGCGTTTTTATGAAATTATGCGTAAAATAGTATTTAACTATATTTTAACTTGTGTCCTTTTGACGATTATTGTATCAGGTTTTCTCCTGCAGAAATGATATCTTGCCTGAAAGCAAGAGATTGGTAAATTTACAAAGAAACTTATCCCTGGAAGCCTGAAGTTCAATACTGAATATAAGTAGTGGAAGCACGAATTTTTCTTTTCAATATAAAATAAACTTGTAGAACGACATTTGAAAAATACCCCGCATGTGTTTCTTTTGAACGAAAAATCGAAATTTATTCCAAGGAGAAATAACTATTTCTAACCTTAGGGATGAAGTATGAAAGGATGAATTGTGAAGAGTAATGATAAACGGAAAAATAAAAGTGTCCAGGGATGGGAATTTCCGTTTATCATTACTTTTCACAATTCATACTTTCATACTTCACCCCTAAGGTTAGAAATAATTGTTATTTCTCCTTGGAATAAATTTTGATTTTTTGTTTAAAAGAAACACATGCGAGTAAGCCGCATTATATTGTATTATATATAAAACAAACTTCTCTACTGTCCATACTGCGATGAAAAAATAGAAGTTTGTTTTATATTTAAAAGAAAAATTCATGCTTTAAAGCTTCAATTTCTTATACAGTTAAACCTGTCTATAGCGCCCTCTCTAAATAGCACCTCCTTCTCTATAGCGCCCGATTTTAAATACGTAGTATGATGAGATTTACATTAAAAGTGACCTGTCCTTTATAGAGAGGTGTCTTCTAGCACAAGTGTCATGGAGGTTCTACTGTACTCGACATTTCAGTGACTCACTATCACTCACCTCAAGGAAATGATCATTTTGAATCCTATTTTCTACTTATTTATAGAATATATATACAGGGCGGCCCATAAGTCCTGAATCCTTCTATTTTTTTATTCAAAATTAAAAGACAAACTAGAGAATAACATACAGTTAAACCTGTCTATAGCGCCCCCTTTAAATAGCGCCTTCCTCTCTATAGCGCTTGATTTTAAATACATAGTACGATGCGATTTACATTAAAAGTGACCTGTCTATAGCACCCCCCCTCTCTATAGCACCCTATTTTGGTGAGTCCCAAGAGGGGGCGCTATAGACAGGTTTAACTGTATATAGAGGGTACATTATCATCTTATAATAAATATTGAATATGTTATTATAGCTACTCTTTGTTCCACTTGTTTGTGTTCCTGGCTTTGTTGAGTCATTCTCTGTTATCTGGGAGTCACTGATAGTTGTTATCATCTTACTGACTTGTTGGTTTAGTTGGTTAACTTTTGTTACTCTTGAATCATACACCATGTAGTAGAGCAAAATGACAAACTATTACTCTTTTGATAAGGCACAATTTGGATTATAGATTATAAACACAAGGGAATAAGACCAAATCCAAATAAATAAATAGTGTGTGACATTTCGGTAACAGTGTTGTTACCGACACGTCACACACTATTTATTTATATGGATTTGGTCTTATTCCCTTGTGTTTATTACTCTCTTCTTTCTTTTTGACTGGGTGAAGTAGAATGTGTCTGCCTTTGTCATTAAGACTGAGAGCACCACTCAATGGCAGGCCGAATTAGCTCCAAAAGAAATGGCCGCCTCTGACATGAGGAATAGACACCGTGTACAGCCGCTCCTAACATGAAGTACAAACGCTGCTCATCCTGTATCCCTGGATTAGGAGCCCTTACAGGGTACTATCAGCCGGGCCAGCTGAGCCCAGGTTTTTTAGCGAGCTTGTTACTGCTCCCCCTCCCTCTTTTTCATCCGGGCTTGGGACCGTCAAAGGCGGAGTTTTCCCACTATGTACTAAGTGTCAACCTGGACCCCAAAGCACATTATTGACTGTATTGACTCACCATTGATGAGCTCTACTCTTCCTCGGCAGACACCATCAAAAGTCTCAAGCTTTACAAACTTGATACCTTAATATGATTGAGTGGAGATAAGAATGAAGAAGAAGAAGACTCATTAATGTTTATGCTTTTTTTTTTGCTTATCCCTAGTACACATGGTACAGGCCATGATAATCATGGTGGGTAGAAGTAGGTGACTGCTTTTACTGTAAGTACACCGCATTTCTACACACGTGAAAAGCAGTTCGAATTTGCACTTACAAATATTCCATCGTTTGGTTACTTGCACTTGCTGGTGGGGTTGGACTTTTGCAAGAATCAGGGGCCATTGGAGCATTTTTTTTTTAATCAGGAAAAAGTGCCCAATGCGGGGATCAAACCCAGGTTGTAGCGGTTGAAAACCAACAGTTTGGACCATCCTTCCACCGACCCCCCAATGTTTATGTATTTTGTACATGTGGTGGTGGTGGTGATAACCATGGTTAAACCAATTCCTGAAGTCCTCTCCAATTTTGCGATGGTGGTTATCGGCCTGGAAAATAGGTCCTCTATTGTCAGTTCTGAACATGGCAAGATATGTGTAGTTGAGTATAAACACAAGGTAATAAGACCAAATCCAAATAAATAAATAGTGTGTGACGTTTCGATAACAGTGTTGTTACCATCTTCAGACAAAAGTACTGAACTGACTGTCATTCAGTAATTTTGTCTGAAGATGGTAACAACGCTGTTACTGAAACATCACACACTATTTATTTGGATTTGGTCTTATTACCTTGTGTTTATAATCTATAATCCAAATTGTGCCTTATCGTAGTTGAGTATTGTGATGGCGCAGGATGCCCATCATGCTCCGTGCCCAGAACTGCCACCTGTACGGCAAGTCCAGAGAGGAGATGATCCAGATGAAAGAATGCCCCCTGGACCCCGGTGGCTACTTCATCATCAATGGTACAGAGAAGGTCATCTTGATGCAGGAGCAGCTGGCCAAGAACAGGTTCATCATTGAGGAAGATGCCAAGAATGCCATTGCCTGCCACGTCACCAGGTGAGATCTCCCCATACCTCTCCACATGGAACACTTTTTGGTCGTTATGTTTAGGATATTTCCAGAGATTTTCCTATAGAGTAATTAATTAAAATTATGAATATATTTTTTTGGGGGTCAGTGGAAGGGTGATCTAAACTGCTGGTTTTGGACCGCTACTACTTGGGATCAAATCCCGCTTTGAGCACTTTTTTCTAATAAAAAAAAAAAAATTCCAATAGCCTCCGATTCTTGCAAAAAATCAACCTCACCAGTGAGTGCAAGTAACCAAATGGGGCTCTAGCACATTTGTAAGTGCAAAAGTCGAACTGCCTTTCACATGTGTAGACATATGGTGCACTTACAGTAAAAGCAGTTGCCAACTTCTACCCACCATGATTATCATGGCTTATATCACGTGTAATAGGGATAATAAAAAAAAACCCTATTTTTTAACACTTTTTATATATTCTAAAATATATATATAATTAAAACCTATTTCAACATCCCCCTTATCCTGAAATTAATAAAAATTTAAAGGAAGAGAGAGAGAGAGGGTATGGCTCATCAGTGTTGAACCCTTTCACCATTTTAATCTCCAGACTGCTTCACTATTGTATTGGACTGAGTTTCTTATATACCGTGTACTTGCTATTGAATACAGTAAATTGGTGTTTGGAACAAACTTCTAGGATTGTAGAAATGTAATCTAAATTAAAGTGATAGGCTCGATGCATTATTCATTTAATTTCAATATACATTTCTACAGTTCTAGAAGCATATGTCATAGTATAAAAGGATGAATATTTCAATCTCACACAAAGGAAATTTATCCTGGTAGATTCATAGAATCCCAAATTTTTTAACAAAGACTGGCCCACTTTAGACACATAATGAGAGCAAATGGGTTAGAAAAGAAGTTGATGCTGGGAAAAATTAAGAGGAAAAAGGAAAAAAAAAAGGTGTGCAATGAACTGGCTACAAGGAATCTAAAAAGCTACAGGAAAATTATAAGATGAAGTGTGAGTCTTCTTCTTCTTCTTTCTTATCTCCACTCAATCTTCTTCTTATCTCCACACAGCTCGAGGAGCATGAACTCATGGAATTCGTGTAATCTTTACACAAGGGGATAAGAAACAACAACAACAACAACAAGGTATCAAGCTTGTAGAGTTTGTTGATGGTGTCTGCTGGGGACGAGTAGAGCTCATCAATGGATGAGTCAATACAGTCAATAATGTGTTTGCCAGTAGTCTTCTTCTTTCTTATCTCCACTCAATCATATTAGGGTATCAAGCTTGTAGAGTTTGTTGATGGTGTCTGCTGGGGACGAGTAGAGCTCTTCAATGGATGAGTCAATACAGTCAATAATGTGTTTGCCAGTAGTCTTCTTCTTTCTTATCTCCACTCAATCATATTAGGGTATCAAGCTTGTAGAGTTTGTTGATGGTGTCTGCTGGGGACGAGTAGAGCTCTTCAATGGATGAGTCAATACAGTCAATAATGTGTTTGCCAGTAGTCTTCTTCTTTCTTATCTCCACTCAATCATATTAGGGTATCAAGCTTGTAGAGTTTGTTGATGGTGTCTGCTGGGGACGAGTAGAGCTCTTCAATGGATGAGTCAATACAGTCAATAATGTGTTTGCCAGTAGTCTTCTTCTTTCTTATCTCCACTCAATCATATTAGGGTATCAAGCTTGTAGAGTTTGTTGATGGTGTCTGCTGGGGACGAGTAGAGCTCTTCAATGGATGAGTCAATACAGTCAATAATGTGTTTGCCAGTAGTCTTCTTCTTTCTTATCTCCACTCAATCATATTAAGGTATCAAGCTTGTAGAGTTTGTTGATGGTGTCTGCTGGGGACGAGTAGAGCTCTTCAATGGATGAGTCAATACAGTCAATAATGTGTTTGCCAGTAGTCTTCTTCTTTCTTATCTCCACTCAATCATATTAGGGTATCAAGCTTGTAGAGTTTGTTGATGGTGTCTGCTGGGGACGAGTAGAGCTCTTCAATGGATGAGTCAATACAGTCAATAATGTGTTTGCCAGTAGTCTTCTTCTTTCTTATCTCCACTCAATCATATTAGGGTATTGTTGGATCCTATAGTTAATAATTTCCTTAAATTCAATTTTATATATGAAAATTAAGTAAAAATATTCTAAATTCAATTGTACAATATAAATCTTTAATATGTAAATTTTAAAGCAATCAACATGTATGTAAATTTACAGTTTGGTTAATTAATTAATAGCTTTTTTGTTTTCTCTCTCTCTCTACCACTAGTATCAAAATCTAAGTAAAATTCATGTAACCTAAAATCATGTGGTAGCTACTCATAACTCTAAAACCCAAAGAAAATAAAACAATTAAAGACAAGTGGCAAAGTGCTTCTTAGTATCTTTTACTGAACATTCATGCCACGAACAGTATGGTCCCTCGAGCCGGATACTTTAAAAAATTAAGGTAAGCCATTTGAAAACTTAAAATTCTTAAAATAAAGTCATGCCCAAATCTGAAGTTAAAATTCGGCACAAATTCAACTTTATTATTCAGGAAATAAAGGATCTGGAATCAAAGAATAAAGCTATTGTAGAATCCAAAAACATACATAGATTAAAGCTATTCCAACAAAAGTTAATGAAAGTGAAATTAGCCTAAATCAAGTTATCAACACATTATTAGAATCAGAGTTAGATGATAAACAATATGACGATTATTCAAAAGCCAAAGAGGATATTTTTAATATGTTGGTGTCTATTGAGGAAGCTTTATCTTTGATTGAAACCAAAGAAAATATTCATAGTGATAAACAACTGCCCGAATCCAATGTTAATTTACCTAAGATAAATTTACCCATTTTCAATGGTGATTCAGCCAATTGGCTTAGTTTTAGAGAAATATTTAACTCCACCATTAATTCAAATCAAACACTAACGGAAATACAAAAATTTCAATATCTAAATGCATCTGTTAAGGGTCCTGCGGAAAAGTTGATTCGGGGTTTTCCCATTTCTGACAAAAACTACCAGCAAGCATGGGATACCTTATGCAATAGATTTAATAACAGAAGAGAATTGGCTTTTTCACAAATCAACAAAATATTCTCCATAAGGCCATTAAAATCTATTTCGGCTGGTTCTCTCTATGAAATCCTTGATGTTTGCAATGAAGGCATTAGAAATCTCTCAGTGCTAGGACTTGAGAAAAACACATTAACAGATCTAATCCTGATCAATTTTTTTGAAAAAAGAATCGGTGAAGCCCTCAGGAAAGAATGGGAATTAACCCTTCAAAATGAAGAATATCCAACATTTGAAAACTTTGTGAATTTTTTAGAAAAACATGCTAGAAGCCTGCAAGGTATGAGAATTCCTTTGTTCCAGGAACAAAAAACCTCTAGCAAAAATATGATGGCTCACGGCCTTTATGTCAACAAAGGTCAAAATTGTATTTTATGTCATCAAATTCATAAACTAAATGACTGCCAGAGATTCATAAATCTTCCCTTGCCTAAAAAATGGGAATTAGTTAAAAAACATAGACTTTGTCAAAATTGCCTTAGAGCAAATCATGAGATATCCAAATGTCTCATCACATCAAGATGTAAAAACTGCAAGCAGAACCATCATACTCTTCTGCATCAATACAACTCTGAACCATCCATTTCACAACCAACAACCTCTCAAGAGATGTTGATTTCAACAAATACCATCTGTAATGCGATGCCTTTGGAAACGGAAACAAATATTCTACTGTCAACAGCCCTTATTAAAGTCAAGGCGAAGGATGGCTCATTTGTGCTATGTAGAGCATTAGTGGACAATGGGTCCCAAATAAGCCTAATTTCAGAACAATGTTGCCACAAGTTGGGACTTGAAAAAAGGAAAAATTCTTATACACTAAAAGGTGTAGGTGACATTGTTGTCAACAGGACAACATCGCAGGTTGAAATAGAGTTCACCCCACATCATAATGATCAATTATTTTCTGCCAGAGCATTTGTGGTTGGGAGGGTAACTGCAGACCTTCCAAACTTCCAAATTCAGTCAGCAGACTTTCCTCATTTAGAAAATTTGCTCTTGGCAGACCCAGAATTCTATGTCACCAAGCCCATAGACCTAATTTTGGGTGCAGATACCTTTGTAGAATTCATTATAGGTCATAAAACAGATTTAAAGCACCATCCGATAGCACTTAATACCAAGTTAGGTTGGCTTGTTTCTGGGAGAATCCATTCAACTATTAAGTCGAATACTTCGGTAATCAATCACTGTACCACTGAACTTGATTCCAGCATAAGAAAATTCTGGAAACTTGAAGATGTCCCAATTTCTAAGGCCCAGTTGGGTATAAAGAATGCCCCATCTCCAAGTCTACAAGAGTCCATTCAGAACTCTCCAAGTCTAAAGGAGTTCACTCAGAACTCTCCAAGTCTACAAGAGTCCATTCAGAACTCTCCAAGTCTAAAGGAGTTCACTCAGAACTTTCCAAGTCTGCCGGGGTCCATTCAGACCTCTCCAAGTCTACCAGACTCTGTTCAAGGGTCACCGTCTCTAACTTTGAGCCTACAGAGCTCCAAACACAACTCTCCAACCCCCTTACAAGTATCAGTTCACAGCCTGAAAGAGGCCATGTCCCCTTTGGTCGAAATGCCATCAAGCCCTGGGTGCTCCAAGCAGATTCCAATTCCTATAGAAGAAGACTCTATAGAGAGCCAGAACCGAGTTGATAATCTGCCATCCTACCCGATGAGCCCAGAGCAGAGTTACACTCTCTCATCGGCTTCTGTTGAAGATTTCAAGACCCAAAGTGGGCCCAAGTCCCCTACATCTCCCACCAGAGGTTCAGAGAGTTGCCGATGTTCTGGGGATTATACAGAGCCCCATATGTCTCAGAACTCCAATTTTTCATGCTCCTCTATAGAAGAATCTGAAGATAATTCAAGTAAATCTGAAGAAAATCTAAGTAGATCCGAAGATAATTCAAGTAAATCTGAAGAAATTCCAAGTAAATCTAAAAAGTCACGTATCTCTAAGTTAACTCCACAAATTACTACTAAACAAAACCAATTACTTCCTTCTGAATCAAGTCAACCATCCACTCCAGAACAACCTCTCGCTTCTCAGTCAAGTGAACCACTCTCATCTAAGAAAGAAACTTCGATTATTCCTAAGATAAAGCCACCACCCTATTATAGGCTAAAACGTCAACTTCCTGCTGAGAAAACTTCATGGGATGAACCAATTGAATCAGATATAAAGTCAAATTGGAATAAATTCCAAACTCAACTATTGTGCCTAAAGGAAATCAAAATACCAAGATACCTGAACAGCTCATCTTCTGAAATAGAAGAATTACAACTACATGGATTTTGTGATGCATCCCTTATTGCTTATTCAGCAGTTTTTTACTTGAAAACTAGATTCAAAATTCAAAAGATCAAAATCAATCTGATAACCTCAAAAACTAAGGTTGCACCATTAAAGACCATTACAATTCCAAGACTTGAACTAAGTGCAGCATTGCTTTTGGCTCAACTGAATCAAGTCATTCTTGAATCATTTCCTTTTCAACCTGACAAAACCTTTTTATGGACTGATTCACAAATCTGCATAGATTGGATAAGATCAGATGCCAGCAGATGGAAAGCCTTTGTTTCGAACAGAGTGTCGTCAATTCAAAATTTGACTCAAATCACTGATTGGTTCCATGTATCCAGTCAAGATAATCCAGCTGATTGCGCATCAAGAGGAATCATGCCTCAAGACTTGGTCAATCATAGAATTTGGTGGCGGGGTCCTATTTGGCTTCAAGAAAATAATGCTCGATATATTCCTTCTTCACCAACCCAAGTAAATCTCAATATCATTCAAGAAGAAGTCAGTGAGGGTCAAGTGTTGGATAAAACAACCTTAATTCAAAATTCAGAAACTATGTTAAATCTAGAATTCATTGTAAGGTATTCCACAATGACCAAATTGATCCGAATCACAGCTTGGTGTTGGAGATTCTACTACAATTGCCTCCTCTTTGATCCAATTCGTCAGAAAGGACCTTTGACAACAAGAGAATTAACAAAGGCAATTCAAGTCTTAGTCAAATCAATCCAGCAAGTTGAATTCTGCACGGAAATAAAATTACTGAAGTCAAACAAGCAACTACCTCTGTCCAACAAGCTAACTTCTCTAAATCCCTTTTTAGACACTCAAGGACTTCTAAGAGTTGGAGGTAGACTCAAGTATTCCTATTTAAATGAAAATCAAAACTTCCCTCTCTTACAACCGAAACCCCCATGCCAGGAATCACTTATCAAAAGGCTCTTAACTGAGAATGCCGACATTCCTGAGGCTATTGATGAGAATCAAGAAGATTCTTCAATTTTAGAAACCACTTTTGTCATTGAAGACGAAGAGTCTAACAAAGATATCGGGACTCCAAAGATTGAAATCTCCGAAGTTTCGGTTATTGATAAATCGGAAGGCAAATATTCGAAAGAACCAGTGGTCAGTGTAGAAGCTCTGGATAAGAAAGAACTGTGCCATGATGACTCAGCTCACCTCAATGTAGTTGAAGCTGATCTTAATCGACCTAAAGAGGCTACCAGTGGCATAATCAATGTTTATACAGAAGCTAATGAATCGTCAAGCAAAGAGAAAGTTGTACCTGTTGAAATTGTGGATACATCAACAAAGGATTATCTACAGAGCGGTGAAAAGGCAAAATTATCCCGCTGGAAGCCCATCGATTCTCTATGCTTAGAAGACGTCAAGGAATCTGAAGACTACGATGAAAAGTACAGTTCATCGGCATATATAGAATGGCCAGAAATCTTGAAGAAAGAAGTCTTAAGACCCGAAGCTTTAGAAAAGGCAGTCAATCTGGAAGATTTTGAGAAGGCAGCAGTAAGTCGACAACTCTCTAAAGAACATTTAGAGGAATCGACCGAACAAGGCTCATGCATAAAGGCTGAATCAAAACCTTGGGAAGATCCTATTGAATCCGACTTAGCAGCCGCAGAGTCTGATAATCCAGCAGTTCCCGAAAGAGAACTGGCCAACGAATCTGAAAATCTCATCCAAGATTCACCTCAATCGGATACTCAAAGATGGAAGCTGATTCCATTACCTTTCAAACAATGAGAATTGTAATCTTAGCTACATAGTCGGAATCAATTAGTCCAGCATCTATACTATTGGAACTCTTTTTTTTTATTTTTATTTATTTTTTATTTTCTGGTCATCTCTTCCCAGCCGGGGGAGTATGTTGGATCCTATAGTTAATAATTTCCTTAAATTCAATTTTATATATGAAAATTAAGTCAAAATATTCTAAATTCAATTGTACAATATAAATCTTTAATATGTAAATTTTAAAGCAATCAACATGTATGTAAATTTACAGTTTGGTTAATTAATTAATAGCTTTTTTGTTTTCTCTCTCTCTCTACCACTAGTATCAAAATCTAAGTAAAATTCATGTAACCTAAAATCATGTGGTAGCTACTCATAACTCTAAAACCCAAAGAAAATAAAACACTTAAAGACAAGTGGCAAAGTGCTTCTTAGTATCTTTTACTGAACATTCATGCCACGAACAGGTATCAAGCTTGTAGAGCATGTTGATGGTGTCTGAGAATTGCACTTAGTACATAGTAGTTAAACCATGCATCCATTCTGGAAAGTCATTGTCTGTAGATGACCAGACTTAAGTCTGGAAATGAAAGACTTGAAGTGTGAGTCATGGTCACTAATAGATCAAATTAAAGAATATTTGTCCATATAGTTACCAAAAGTCGAACTCAACTTGATGGACACTAGCAACAAAGTAATCATTCTATAATTGTTTAAAGGACAGAAAGATCTTGGTTTTAAAACAAGGTAATAAGACCAAATCCAAAAAATAAATAGTGTGTGACGTTTCTGTAACAAAGTTGTTGTTTCTTCTTGTGTAAAGATTACACAAATTCAATGAGTTCATGCTCCTTGAGCTGTTTTATGATAAGCAACAGCCTCTCCCAAAGGTCCTGTTGAGTGCATCTAATGCAAGTCAAGATGTGTTCTGGAGCTGCAGATGCCAAGCTACATTTTGGGCAAGTGGGGTAGATTTTGTTATTATTTTTTTTTAATCTTCAATGGTTTGAGATGGCCTTCTGTAACAACATTGTTACCATCATCAAACAAAAGTACTGAATCTTGTTCAATCTTGATCTTTTTTTTTGCTTATCCCTAGTATATGTGGTACAGGCCATGATAATCATGGTAGATAAAAGAAGGCAACTGCTTTACTGTAAGTGCACCACATATCTACACATGTGAAAAGCAGTTTGACTTTGTACTTACAAATGTGCCATAGCCCCGTTTGTTTACTTGCTCTCGCTGGTGGGGTTGGACTTTTGCAAGAATTTGAGGCGATTGGAACATTATTATTTTTTAATCAGAAAAAAGTGCCCAATGCGAGAATCAAACCTGGGTCGTAGCGATTGAAAACCAACGTTTTGACCATCCTTCCACCGACCCCCCCTCTTGGTCTTGAATGTGATTTGTTACTAAATTACACAAAAATTGACTGTAATTTTGATATTGAAATAAACACACAGAAACAAAGATGCATAACGCTATCCCCAACAATCTCTTTGTGTGTGTTTGAAGCTGAGGTGTGGTGTGTGCAGCTCCACCCACGACCGGAAGACCAGAACCAGCATTGTGATGAAACATGGAGGTTTCTTCCTCAAACACAACAGCTTCACTGATGTGAGTTGGGCAGTCAACAACTTCCAATATAACTGGTGTACCAGGTGGCAGAGTGAGCTACAGATAGACCTTTGGCATTCCCAAACCACAACAATATATTTATACAGTACAACCTCCATGAGAGGACACCTCTCTATACACCTATCCCCCGATTTACACGGTACTTGTTTTACACGTTTTCGTTTTTACACGGTTTTCCAAATAAGTTTTTTTTAATGTTTTTATCGCACTATACTAAAATGCGATATTCTACTCTATACTACCTATGTTGAAAATAATATTGGGAGGCTCTGATTCATGAGGGGGCGAACACCTATTCAGATTTGACAGTTTAATATACACCTATCCCTCGATTTACACGTTTTTCTCAGGAACGTATCTACCGTGTAAATCGGGGGATAGGTGTATTATCCAGCAAGAGAACACCTCTTCCTAAAGGACACTTTGGCTAGGCAAATAGGTGTCCTTTACAGGGAGGTTCTACTGTATAGTGGTTAATAATTAAAAATGAATGATTAGTTGATATTTTTATTCTGACAGATGGCGCAAGCCATCAGCAACTTTTAGTTACACGATCAGGAGATGCCTTTTTTTCTTAATTTACCCACCTGATCCCAGTACAATTTTGTTCTATTTTTTCACATTGTTTGGTCTTCTCACGCCCTTCCAGATTAAATACCTGTTTTATAATTTTTCAGGATGCCCTAAAGATTAACTTTTTTGGTCGTTGAGGTACAGCTTGCACCACGCTGATGAGGGCCAAAAGCCTGAAATGGGTACGTGATTAGCTTTTCTTGATTAATAATGAAAGGGGTTTATGGCTAATTCTGGAATAGTTGAAAATCAATGATTAGTTGATATAGATTCCAACACAGGGCATAAGCCATCAGTAACCTTTAGTTGCACAATCAAGAGATGCCTTCTTTTCTTAATATTGCTTTGATTAAGTAATACTCTTTGCTTCTAAACATCGCCTCTATTGTATAGTTATTATTTAATTTATTAATTAAACATTACTCACCAGATGAAATTATTTTATTACAATTATATATATTTAAAAGGTTCCTTGTGTGGTGTTGCAGGATATCCCCATTGGGGTTGTATTCAAGGCCCTGGGGGTGGAAAGTGACAAGGAGCTCTTCCAGATCATCACAGGGGGAGAAGTAGACAAGGTGGACTACATCCTCAGGACTGTGCAGGACTACAAGACCATCAAAGTCCAGACTAAGAATCAAGTAAGTCCATTCAACTTCAAACCATAATGGATCACAACAATAGTCCTCTCTACTTGTGCTTTATTGACTTGAATGGAGATTACAACAATGGTCCTCTCAACTTGTGCTTTATTGGCTTGGAGATTACAACAATGGTCCTTTCAGCTCAGGCTTTATTGGCTTCAATGGAGATTACAACAATGATCCTTTCAGCTCATACTTTATTGGCTTGAATGGAGATCACAACAATGGTCCTCTCAGCTCATGCTTTATCATGCTATTCATCACCAAATTGGACAATAGTTCAGATCCCTAGGGATGTTGAATTAAAAATATGAACTGTGTAAATTTTTTAGATTGAAATTTAATTTTATTGGAACACCATCCAATTTTTTTCAAATTCAGATAGTCTGTGGGTACTTTTCAGCCAAACCATGTAATCTTCATTGTAGAACGACGTTTGGCAATTTTACCACAAATGTTTCTTTTGTTCGAAAAATCATAATTTATTTTTTAAGGAGAAATAACGACTATTTCTAACCTTAGGGATAAAGTATGAAAGGATGAATTGTGAAGAGTAATGATGAACGGAAAAATAAAAGTGTCCAGGGATGGGAATCGAACCCACAGTGTTCCACTTACTGCGCAGATGCCATGTCCACTAGGCTACCCTGGACATACTTTTCCGTTTGTAAATATTATATAAAGTTAATTTATAATACAATATAATGCGGCTTATGATTGTAGAACAACGGTTGACAATTTTACCGCAAATATTTCTTTTGAACGAAAAATCATAATTTATTTTAAGGAGAAATAACGATTATTTCTATCCTTAGGGATGAAGTATGAAAGGATGAATTGTGAAGAGTATTGATGAACAGAAAAATAAATCCCCAAGAGGAATTGAGATGTTTTGAATCCAGCCCCCAGTCATGGAATGTGCAGGCCCTTGTCTACATGAGCCAGAAGTTCCGGCCCAAGGCTTTCAACATCGGCAACCTCAACAAGGTTGAGGAAGTGAGGGAGTACTTCTTCTCCACCTTCATGGCCCACATCCCTGTAAGTATCCAATTTATGTCTGCTATAGAATACAATTTTATATACTGGTTTGATTGATTACAATGTACTATTGCCTTGCAGTGGATATCAACAACTAAACTAGGTCTATAAAGTTGCTGTGTGTGTTTGTGAACAAATATATATATTTAAATATTTTACTAGTTGGAAGTGCCGTTTGTAAAATAAAATTTGGCCCTCATCATCTACATTTTGGGTTTTGGACATTTTAGTCTAAATTAGACAAGATCTTGGATGTTGTGCTCATAAAGAATCTCAAGAACTCTTCTCGGTTCTCTGTACAGGGATCTTTTGTCCTTTACAATGCAATTTAGTAAATGTTGGGGAGTGGTCTCTTCGGTTTTGCACCTAGTGCACATGGGAAAGCACCTCCCATAAGTAAACTCTGTGATGTATATACAGTAGAACCTCCCTGTAAAGGACAAAACCTAATTGCAGAATCAAAGTGTCCTTTAGGGATAGGTATCCTTATATTGGAGAACAACTAATATAGTAAAAATGGTCATTTTGAAACTGAAAACTGTCCTTTGTAGAGAGGTGTCCACTAGTGTGAGTGTCCTCTCATGGAGGTTCTACTCTCTGTGCCTTATGGGTTGATTGTGATGAGAAAATAGAGAGAAGTAGATGTAATCTGGGTTTCAGGGTAAACAAAAAAACACCTGGAGACTTCAGGCCAAGTGAATGATCTAGTCACGGGTTGAACAACTTACCACATGGGAGCTAGTCTGGGAGAAGGTTAGTGCTAAGGAACATGCAGATTCACAGAACTGCCTACCTTCCCCTCTGTAATTAAGAACACTCTAATCTATATATAAAATGAAAGGATTTAAAAGCACGAATGTTTCTTTTATACATAATACAAACTTCTATATTAGCCTTTTTTTTTTACTTACCCCTAGTACACGTGGTACAGGCCATTATAATCATGGTGGGTTGAAGTAGGCGACTGCTTTTACTGTAAGTGCACCACATGTCTACACATGTGAAAAGCAGTTCGACTTTGCACTTACCAATGTGCCAGATCTCCATTTGGTTACTTTCACTCGCTGGTGGGGTTGGACTTTTGCAAGAATTGGGGGCCACTGGAGCATTTTTTTTTTTATCAGAAAAAAAGTGCCCAATGCGGAAATCGAACCCGGGTCGTAGCGGTCGAAAACCAATGGTTTAGACCATCCTTCCACCAATCCCCATATATTAGCTTAATTGTCTTAAGTTTTCCTGTATATAATTTTCATATTATACCATTATATCTGATTAGTTTTAAAAATTATAATAATAACAATGTTTTTTTATTACTGGTATTATTACTGATAAGGCACAATTTGGATTATAGATTATAAACACAAGGTAATAAGACCAAATCCAAATAAATAAATAATGTGTGACATTTTGGTAACAGCGTCATGAATTTTATTCAGTACTTTTGTCTGAAGATGGTAAGAACGCTGTTACCGAAACGTCACACACTATTTATTTATTTGGATTTGGTCTTATTACTTTGGGGTATTATTACTGTTTTTCCCGCATGACCCCTACATTTCTGTTCAGAGAATCTGTATAAGACTAAAAGGTCTTAAAGCTTTTTGTTGTATTAAGAACACTCTGTGATCACTAGTTGTATTTGGTTGCTTGTATTGTACCTCAGTCTGAACTGACACTTCCTCTAGAACCATGGACAGATGGGACTCTTCTTCTTCTTTCTTATCCCCACTCAATCATATTAGGGCAAGCATGTCAAACTCGCGGCCCGCGGGCCTCATGCGGCCCACAACGAATAAATTTGCGGCCCACCAGACAATATATTTTAATAAAAAATTTTTTATAAATAAAAAAAAAATTAATAAAAATTTGTAGCCTAATTTTTAAAATTGTAATTATACATAATTTATTTATTAATAACGAACCACTGGTCGCCATACATAAGTCGTAAGTTTTGATAATATTATACCTACATACATAATGTATGTACATCGCCATAAGTATTGTGTGCCTTAAAGTTTAAAGAAAATATTCTTTCGGAGTACTAGAAAAAAATATTTTTTTTAAGTTACGTTCAATAATTTGTGCAGTTATTCTGTGTCTGGTAAGTTAAAAAATATTAATTTTTAAAATATTAATTAAAACGTTTTATTATTTTGTGTTAGCGATTACTAATTTTTTTCAGACCTTTGTATTCAATATGTCTTCATCAAAACCAAGTGGCAGTAAAACTAAACGAAAAATTGCTGACGAACATAGGAATTTTCAAGAAAAGTGGGAATTAGAGTATTTTTGCTCTGAAGTAAAAGATGAAATCATCTGCTTGATATGTAATAATGCTATAAGTGTACCAAAATTATATAACATTAAACGTCATTATAAACAACATAAATCAAAATATGATACCTACGAAGGTTTAATGAGACAAGAAAAGTTAAAAGAGTTCAAGTTGGGAATGAAAAAACAACAGTTTATGTTTACTAAAGTATCACAAGAGAGTGAAGCGGCGGTGCATGCAAGCTACGTTTTATCGGAGATGATAGCTAAATACTCAAAACCTTTTACTGAAGGTGATTTCATCAAGGAATGTTTAATTAAAGCTGCAGAAATTGTTTGTCCTGGAAGTATGAAAACGTTTCAAGCAATATCTTTGTCTCGAAATACCGTTGTGGAAAGAGTTACTGATATGGCCAGAAATTTAAATGATCAGATAAAAGAAAAATCATCTTGTTTCGAAGCATTTTCCATTGCCTGTGATGAGAGTACGGACATTGGGGGCATAGCTCAGTTAGCCGTTTTTTTCGAGCTTGCGATACGGATTTCAACATTTTTGAGGAATTATTGGAACTAGTACCAATGCATGGCACTACTACAGGAGAAGATATATTTAATTGTGTTTATGATCTTCTGCAAAAATACAATTTACCTCAATCAAAATTGACTTCTGTAGCAACAGATGGAGCTCCTTCAATGACTGGAAAAACCAACGGTTTCATAGCATTACTGCAAAAAAACTAAGTGAAATTTCTGATGGTTCCAATATTCATCATACGCATTGCATTATACATCAGGAAGTATTATGTACGAAGGTAATAATAATGGAAAATGTGTTGATACCTATAAAAAAATCATCAATTTCATATGATCTTGAGGTTTAAATCAGCAACAGTTCTCTCTGTTCTTAACTGAATTAGAAAGCGAATATTCAGGTTTATCATACTATACCGAGGTACAAAAGGAAGATCAAGAGGAAAGTGGTGAGTTTCTTTATTGAGCTGTAAACAAGCTTTCGGACGTCACCCGTCCTTCATCAGGTGTTGACATAAATAAGAAGGAGATGCAACATTTATAAGCGACAGTTTAAAAGTATTAAAAATATTAAAAACAATCTGATGCACGCCCGCGAGAGCACATGCTAATATCAAAATATTTTCAATTTTACTCTGTATAAATATTATTTTGAGTTTGTATAAAGAATATCAGCCCGTTGAAAATCTGTATACCTAAGACGAAGTGAGAAAGGCGGACAACGAGAGGCGAAGACAAAAGCAAGAAAAAACAACAATAAAAATAAAAAATAAAAATAAAAAATAAAAAATCAGCAGAATAAAGATAAAGTTAAAAGTTACGAAGAAGGTGTATCTGAGGTAGAATAAAAAATAGAATATTGGGGCGGGAGGTCAATCTTTCTGTTGATGCTGGGGGTAGTATTAGAAACAAGGGCCTCAAGAACTAAGCGTTGATATTTGTTTGCTATATCGCTATAAATGGGGGTTGTGTTGTCGAGATTGAAGGAATGTCCGGACTCGGCGATATGTTGGTATATGAGCGATTTTTTGTCTTTCGAGCGGATGTTACGGGCGTGTTCACTGGCTCTGATGGCGATTGTTCGGCCTGTTTCTCCAATGTAATGTAAATCGCAATCGTTACAGGGAATTTTGTAAATTTTTTGTCTTTCGAGCGGATGTTACGGGCGTGTTCACTCGCCCAATCAATGCACAATCGCCATCAGAGCCAGTGAACACGCCCGTAACATCCGCTCGAAAGACAAAAAATCGCTCATATACCAACATATCGCCGAGTCCGGACATTCCTTCAATCTCGACAACACAACCCCCATTTATAGCGATATAGCAAACAAATATCAACGCTTAGTTCTTGAGGCCCTTGTTTCTAATACTACCCCCAGCCTCAACAGAAAGATTGACCTCCCGCCCCAATATTCTGTTTTTTATTCTACCTCAGATACACCTTCTTCGTAACTTTTAACTTTATCTTTATTCTGCTGATTTTTTATTTTTTATTTTTATTTTTATTGTTGTTTTTTCTTGCTTTTGTCTTCGCCTCTCGTTGTCCGCCTTTCTCACTTCGTCTTAGGTATACAGATTTTCAACGGGCTGATATTCTTTATACAAACTCAAAATAATATTTATACAGAGTAAAATTGAAAATATTTTGATATTAGCATGTGCTCTCGCGGGCGTGCATCAGATTGTTTTTAATATTTTTAATACTTTTAAACTGTCGCTTATAAATGTTGCATCTCCTTCTTATTTATGTCAACACCTGATGAAGGACGGGTGACGTCCGAAAGCTTGTTTACAGCTCAATAAAGAAACTCACCACTTTCCTCTTGATCTTCCTTTTACACTTCAAACGTGGCTATATCTCTTCTACCATATACCGAGGTACGTTGGCTATCATGCTCCAAGGTTCTCAAACAATTTTGGGACTTGAAAGAAGAAATATGTCAGTTTTTAATAACCAAGAATCAAGACATCACTTTGTTTTCTGATCAAATATGGTTGCAAGATTTTTCCTTCATGGTTGACATAAAAAAACACTTGTCGGATTTAAATTTGAAACTGCAAGGAAAGGATCAGATCATTACCAAAATGTGTGACCAAGTTAATGCATTCAAATGTAAGCTAGTTCTTTGGGAAAAGCAGTTGAAAAACAAAGATTTAATACACTTTCCGACATGCAACATGTACAAATCAAGTTTAGGTGAAACTGCATCGTATCAAAAATATGTGGAAAAAATTTTAAGTCTTAGAAATGAATTTGAAACAAGGTTTTCTGATTTCAAATCTTTGGAAGGCAAGTTTACTTTGTTTTCTTCGATTTTCTCGATAAATATAGAATCAGTACCTAATCATATGCAAATGGAGGTAATAGATATCCAGTGCGATTCAGATTTAAAGGCAAAATTCATTGAAGTTGGCGTTTCTGAATTTTACAAATATTTGCCAGCCAGATTTGAAAACACTCGAAAATTAGCATATGAAATTATGTCCATGTTTGGAAGTACTTATCGGTGCGAGCAGTTATTTTCACTTATGAAAGGAAATAAGTCTCCAATCAGATCGAGAATTACTGACGTTCACCTTGGGTCAGTTTTAAAATTAATCACTGCGAACAAGATTTCCCCCGAAGTAGGAAAGATGGTAGCAGAAAAGAGATGCCAAATATCAGGGAGAAAAATATTAACTTTACTTTCTTTTTTCTTATTAGTATTTTTTAAAATAAACCTACATAAATGTTACTATAAAAATTTAATTACTTGTTTTCTTTTTTTGCGGCCCACATAATCTTATTACTTTTTTATTTGGCCCGTGTTAGGATTTGAGTTTGACATGCTTGTATTAGGGTATCAAGCTTTGACAACCATCATGAAGGGTGAAGTAGAATGCCTTTGTCATTAAGACTGAGAGCACTACTCATTGGCAGGTCGACTTAACTCTAAAAGAAATGGCCGCCTCTGACATGGGGAACAGATACCATGTGCTGCAGCTCCTAACAAGGAGTACAAACGCTGCTCATCCTGTATCCCTGGAGCCCTTACAGGGTACTATCAGCCAGGCCAGCTGAACCCAGGTTTTTTAGTGAGCTTGTTACTGCTCCCCCACCTTTTTCATCCGGGCTTGGGACCGGCAAAGGCAGAGTTGGACTTACCTCGAATGGCAACCTGGGTTTGGCTCCCCATCATACATCATGGAAAGTTGCCACATGATCTCCACATGATGAAATTGTGCTGTTGCTGCAGGTGCACGAGTTCAACCTCCACAACAAGGCAGTGTACCTGGCCATGATCATCCGCAGAATGATCCAGGCTCAGATAGACAAGAGGTACATAGACGACAGAGACTACTATGGAAATAAGAAACTGGAGGTTGCTGGGTCTCTTATGAGCATCCTCTTTGAGGATGTTTTTAAAAGACTCAACTTTGATGTAAGTATTTGGATTGAATTGCCTGCAATAGTCACTCAAGTGGCATTTATTCACCCATTCTTTGGCCATAACTTGTGTCATTAAAGTGTGTATATTCTCTATATATCTTTATATGTGTAGAAAAGGCCTACCTATTATAATGAGGTTTAGTTATATATAGTTGATATATATACTCATGTACAAAACTTAAGGGAGTGGAAAGTCATCTGATTTTTTTTTTGAAGGAGACAGAGGCAATTTTCTTTACACTTTGTTATCTCGTGTGTCTTCAATAAAGGTCACTGTTAATCAAATGTCTTTCAGGGATATTGTCTGATTCTCAATATACATGCTAGAAGGTACAACTTCCTTAAGTTTTGTCCATGAGTGTATCTTTCAGAGTTATTGTCTGAATCCCTATATACATGCTAAAAGGTAAAACTTCCTTAAGTTTTGTCCATGAGTGTATCTTTCAGAGTTATTGTCTGAATCCCTATATACATGCTAAAAGGTAAAACTTCCTTAAGTTTTGTCCATGAGTGTATCTTTCAGAGTTATTGTCTGAATCCCTATATACATGCTAAAAGGTAAAACTTTCTTAAGTTTTGTCCATGAGTGTATCTTTCATTTTGCCCCTTCACAGTGTCCGTTTATAGGAATCCCTTTGCTATCAATCTCTCCCCAATGTATCACAATGTGTCTGCCCCATTTGTTGTCACACAACAATAATTGGACCCCTCAAAGTGAAACATTTCTAATTTATCATCCACTTAGCAACCTCTATCAATAATGATGATATTTTGTCATGTTTAAATCTATATCTACATACATCTCTCTTGTGTTGTTGTTGTTTCTTATCCCTTTGTGTAAAGATTACACGAATTCCATGAGTTCATGCTCCACAAGCTCATGGAATGAGATGTATGGGTGCAGCTTTTGTTGATCATGGCACTATATATATATATTTTTTTGCTTATCCCTAGTACACGTGGTATAGGCCATGATAATCATAGTGGGTAGAAGAAGGCGAAAGCTTTTACTATAAGTGCACCACATGTCTACACAATTGAAAAGCAGTTTGACTTTGTACTTACAAATGTGCCAGGTGGTTACTTGCACTCACTGGTGGGCACTCGCTGGCACTATGATCCAGGCATACTTTGGTGAAAGTCTGACTTTGCCTGTATTTTTAGGCTCCTAACATGGAAGAAGACATCTTTGCTGCCTACTCTCTTGTACTGCAATGATAATGGGTTGGCTCATCAGTAGTTTTGACAAATTATCAGAAAGCTCTCTGTCCTATTGTATTAAACTGAATGTCTTATATTGCATTTCAAAAGGAATACCAGGGGTTGTTGTCTAAAGGATACTGGACATTAGCACCATACCTTTCTAGAAATCCATAGTTTTCTCAATCACTGTTACATTGTATTACCAATGCAGACTGTATAAGAAAGTTTGCCGCCTAATACAATAAACACTCTCTAGAGACCACCTCTCCCTAAAAGACACTTTGGCTATGTAACTAGGTGGCTTTTACAGAGAGGTAGGTCTACTGTATAAGCTTTCTGTAAAAATGAGAAATCAAATGAAAGTCACTTTGAGCACACACAAGTTATATAAGTATTATGGGTTTTAACCAAAAGTCTTGGCAGAGGAAATAAATACCTACCTTATCCCAGTACAATATCACATTTGTACTATTTTTTCATAATTCTGATTGTGCCTTATCATGTTGTCAGGTTGATTTAAAAATGGCAGACTTAGCTACTCTTCTTCTTCTTTCTTATCTCCACTCAATCATATTAAGGTATCAAGCTTGTAAAGCTTGAGACTTTTGATGGTGTCTGCCGGGGGACAATCATCATTATTGAGTGAAGTAAAATGCGTCTGCCTTTGTCATTAAGACTGGGACCACTACTCAGTGGCAGGCCGACTTAGCTCCAAAAGAAATAACCACCTCTGACATGAACAGATGCCATGTGCAGCCGCTCCTAACATGGAGTACAAACACTGCTCATCCTGTATCCCTGGATCAGGAGCCCTTACAGGGTACTATCAGCCAGGCCAGCTGAGCCCAGGTTTTTTAGTGAGCTTGTTACTGCTCCCCCTCCTCCTTTTTCATCCGGGCTTGGGACCGGCAAAGGCGGAGTTAGACTTGAGCTGACTAAACTCCAGTATTGCTACCAGTCTAGACTTCATTGCTTCTTCACAATGTGTTCTCTTTGTGGTTGACTTATGTAATTATAGCTGTGAATACAAAACTCGAATCCAACAGTTGATAGTTTAAACCAACTCGCACAGACTTCCTAGCATATTGATGACTTGCCGTTGTAGATATCTTGTTGTTTAGCACTGTAGGATGTGCTCCGAGGATGTCTCACAAGCCAGATATTTTGTGCAGTTTTAAAGTGTGTTTGGTTTTGCCTTCAAAGAATATTTTCTTTTTGTGGCTTATGTGCCTTTTTATAAATATATTATGATACATTAGCGCACCATCTGTTATGAAAATTCGAAACTATTATAGACACGTATGATTCTTTTAAAAATAAAATAATTTCTACTGCCTTTACTGCAATGGAAAAATTAATGGGAGGGCCTGGCTCATCAGTGGTGAACCCTCCCAGTGGTTTCGCCAGTTTAAAAGGTTCAACACTGATGAGCCAGGCCCTCCCATTAATTTTTCCATTGTAGTAAGGGCAGTAGAAATTGTTTTATTTTTCAAAAGAATCATTCGCGCCTATAATAGTTTTGAATTTTGATAAATATATATCATGTTGTTCTCTACACATCCTAGCATTGCTATTGGACTTGAATTCCTAACCATATTTATGTGGTATGTCCGGCTCACAGGGGGGATGTGCAGCTCAAGATGATTGCAGACAAACTAGTGTCAAAGGTGGGCTGTGCTCCCTTCGACATTACCAAGCACATCAAGCAAGACACCATCTCCACAGCTCTCAACTCTGCCATCTCCACGGTTGGTACCTTGATAACACATTCATCTTCTTATTTCTTATCTCCACTCAATAATCATATTAGGGTATTAAGCTTGTAGAGCTTGTTGATGGTGTCTGCCGGGGAAGAGTAGAGCTCTTCAATGGATGGGCCAATACAGTCAATAATGTGGTTTGGGGTTGCAGGTTGACACTTAGTACATAGTGGGAAAACCTTGCAACCATTCTTGAAAGTCATTGTCTGTAGATGACCAGACTCAATTATGGAAATCAAAGAATGCTATTACAGTGAAAATTTTACTTTCATTTTTGCAGGGTGGTCTCTCGCTACTGTATTATCAGCCCTCAGAAACTGTTCTGTCCTATATTCTATGGAGTATTTCGAACTCCTAACAAGAGAAACCAAACATTTGTATTACACACACAATGATGCTGCTGGGTGCAGGGCACTTGGAAGATCACAAGATTCCGCATGAGCAGGGAAGGCATCACGCAGGTTCTCTCCCGGCTCTCCTACATTTCGGCTCTGGGTATGATGACCAGGATCCAGAGTCAGTTTGCCAAGATGCGCAAGATCGCAGGTCCTAGGTCACTCCATTCCTCCCAGTGGGGAATTATCTGTCCTTCTGACACTCCTGAAGGAGAGGTGGGTGGAACTCAGGTTTCATGTATAACAGCAAGGCTTTCACTATCAGTGTTCAATGACATTCATCATTATGGCATGTTCTTTAATGTGGACTCGCTGGGAAAGGAAAAATTAGCCCTATTTTTTTATTAGTAGTTCAATATATTGTTAAATAAAAATCATGGTATACTAAAGTTATTTGAAGTATTTTAGCCACATGATCTCAGTGAGTCCCAATTTTGATGCTAGTTGACACTACAGTTTAATAATTTGAATTTTAGTCTTGTTTCATGTTTTTACTTCCCCTACAAAACAAATTGTGCTGTTGTTTTTGTGGGCTGGGGAAGAACGCGGCCTTGATGTTCTATATCACAGTGGAGCACTAGTATGACTGATTGTGGTGTGGGCAGAGCTGTGGGCTGGTGAAGAACCTGGCCTTGATGTCCCACTGTAGTATGACTGACTGTGGTGTGGGCAGAGCTGTGGGCTGGTGAAGAACCTGGCCTTGATGTCCCACTGTAGTATGACTGACTGTGGTGTGGACAGAGCTGTAGGCTGGTGAAGAACCTGGCCTTGATGTCCCACTGTAGTATGACTGACTGTGGTGTGGACAGAGCTGTGGGCTGGTGAAGAACCTGGCCTTGATGTCCCACTGTAGTATGACTGACTGTGGTGTGGACAGAGCTGTGGGCTGGTGAAGAACCTGGCCTTGACTGTAGTATGACTGACTGTGGTGTGGACAGAGCTGTGGACTGGTGAAGAACCCGGCCTTGATGTCCCACTGTAGTATGACTGACTGTGGTGTGGACAGAGCTGTGGGCTGGTGAAGAACCCTGCCTTGATGTCCCACTGTAGTATGACTGACTGTGGTGTGGACAGAGCTGTGGGCTGGTGAAGAACCCTGCCTTGATGTCCCACTGTAGTATGACTGACTGTGGTGTGGACAGAGCTGTGGGCTGGTGAAGAACCCGGCCTTGATGTCCCACTGTAGTATGACTGACTGTGGTGTGGACAGAGCTGTGGGCTGGTGAAGAACCCTGCCTTGATGTCCCACTGTAGTATGACTGACTGTGGTGTGGACAGAGCTGTGGGCTGGTGAAGAACCCGGCCTTGATGTCCCACTGTAGTATGACTGACTGTGGTGTGGGCAGAGCTGTGGGCTGGTGAAGAACCTGGCCTTGATGTCCCACTGTAGTATGACTGACTGTGGTGTGGACAGAGCTGTGGGCTGGTGAAGAACCCGGCCTTGATGTCCCACTGTAGTATGACTGACTGTGGTGTGGACAGAGCTGTGGGCTGGTGAAGAACCCTGCCTTGATGTCCCACTGTAGTATGACTGACTGTGGTGTGGGCAGAGCTGTGGGCTGGTGAAGAACCTGGCCTTGATGTCCCACTGTAGTATGACTGACTGTGGTGTGGACAGAGCTGTGGGCTGGTGAAGAACCTGGCCTTGATGTCCCACTGTAGTATGACTGACTGTGGTGTGGACAGAGCTGTGGGCTGGTGAAGAACCCGGCCTTGATGTCCCACTGTAGTATGACTGACTGTGGTGTGGACAGAGCTGTGGGCTGGTGAAGAACCCGGCCTTGATGTCCCACTGTAGTATGACTGACTGTGGTGTGGGCAGAGCTGTGGGCTGGTGAAGAACCTGGCCTTGATGTCCCACTGTAGTATGACTGACTGTGGTGTGGACAGAGCTGTGGGCTGGTGAAGAACCTGGCCTTGACTGTAGTATGACTGACTGTGGTGTGGACAGAGCTGTGGACTGGTGAAGAACCCGGCCTTGATATCCCACTGTAGTATGACTGACTGTGGTGTGGGCAGAGCTGTGGGCTGGTGAAGAACCCGGCCTTGATATCCCACTGTAGTATGACTGACTGTGGTGTGGGCAGAACTGTGGGCTGGTGAAGAACCTGGCCTTGACTGTAGTATGACTGACTGTGGTGTGGACAGAGCTGTGGACTGGTGAAGAACCCGGCCTTGATATTCCACTGTAGTATGACTGACTGTGGTGTGGGCAGAGCTGTTTGCTGGTGAAGAACCCGGCCTTGATGTCCCACTGTAGTATGACTGACTGTGGTGTGGACAGAGCTGTGGACTGGTGAAGAACCCGGCCTTGATATTCCACTGTAGTATGACTGACTGTGGTGTGGGCAGAGCTGTGGGCTGGTGAAGAACCCGGCCTTGATGTCCCACTGTAGTATGACTGACTGTGGTGTGGACAGAGCTGTGGGCTGGTGAAGAACCCGGCCTTGATGTCCCACTGTAGTATGACTGACTGTGGTGTGGACAGAGCTGTGGGCTGGTGAAGAACCTGGCCTTGATGTCCCACTGTAGTATGACTGACTGTGGTGTGGGCAGAGCTGTGGGCTGGTGAAGAACCCGGCCTTGATGTCCCACTGTAGTATGACTGACTGTGGTGTGGGCAGAGCTGTGGGCTGGTGAAGAACCTGGCCTTGATGTCCCACTGTAGTATGACTGACTGTGGTGTGGACAGAGCTGTGGGCTGGTGAAGAACCCGGCCTTGATGTCCCACTGTAGTATGACTGACTGTGGTGTGGACAGAGCTGTGGGCTGGTGAAGAACCCGGCCTTGATGTCCCACTGTAGTATGACTGACTGTGGTGTGGGCAGAGCTGTGGGCTGGTGAAGAACCTGGCCTTGATGTCCCACTGTAGTATGACTGACTGTGGTGTGGACAGAGCTGTGGGCTGGTGAAGAACCCGGCCTTGATGTCCCACTGTAGTATGACTGACTGTGGTGTGGGCAGAGCTGTGGGCTGGTGAAGAACCTGGCCTTGATGTCCCACTGTAGTATGACTGACTGTGGTGTGGACAGAGCTGTGGGCTGGTGAAGAACCCGGCCTTGATGTCCCACTGTAGTATGACTGACTGTGGTGTGGGCAGAGCTGTGGGCTGGTGAAGAACCTGGCCTTGATGTCCCACTGTAGTATGACTGACTGTGGTGTGGACAGAGCTGTGGGCTGGTGAAGAACCTGGCCTTGATGTCCCACTGTAGTATGACTGACTGTGGTGTGGACAGAGCTGTGGGCTGGTGAAGAACCCGGCCTTGATGTCCCACTGTAGTATGACTGACTGTGGTGTGGACAGAGCTGTGGGCTGGTGAAGAACCTGGCCTTGATGTCCCACTGTAGTATGACTGACTGTGGTGTGGACAGAGCTGTGGGCTGGTGAAGAACCTGGCCTTGATGTCCCACTGTAGTATGACTGACTGTGGTGTGGACAGAGCTGTGGGCTGATGAAGAACCCGGCCTTGATGTCCCACTGTAGTATGACTGACTGTGGTGTGGACAGAGCTGTGGGCTGGTGAAGAACCCTGCCTTGATGTCCCACTGTAGTATGACTGACTGTGGTGTGGACAGAGCTGTGGGCTGGTGAAGAACCCGGCCTTGATGTCCCACTGTAGTATGACTGACTGTGGTGTGGACAGAGCTGTGGGCTGGTGAAGAACCTGGCCTTGACTGTAGTATGACTGACTGTGGTGTGGACAGAGCTGTGGACTGGTAAAGAACCCGGCCTTGATATCCCACTGTAGTATGACTGACTGTGGTGTGGGCAGAGCTGTGGGCTGGTGAAGAACCCGGCCTTGATATCCCACTGTAGTATGACTGACTGTGGTGTGGGCAGAGCTGTGGACTGGTGAAGAACCCGGCCTTGATATCCCACTGTAGTATGACTGACTGTGGTGTGGGCAGAGCTGTGGGCTGGTGAAGAACCCGGCCTTGATGTCCCACTGTAGTATGACTGACTGTGGTGTGGACAGAGTTGTGGGCTGGTGAAGAACCTGGCCTTGATGTCCCACTGTAGTATGACTGACTGTGGTGTGGACAGAGCTGTGGGCTGGTGAAGAACCTGGCCTTGATGTCCCACTGTAGTATGACTGACTGTGGTGTGGGCAGAGCTGTGGGCTGGTGAAGAACCCGGCCTTGATGTCCCACTGTAGTATGACTGACTGTGGTGTGGGCAGAGCTGTGGGCTGGTGAAGAACCTGGCCTTGATGTCCCACTGTAGTATGACTGACTGTGGTGTGGGCAGAGCTGTGGGCTGGTGAAGAACCTGGCCTTGATGTCCCACTGTAGTATGACTGACTGTGGTGTGGGCAGAGCTGTGGGCTGGTGAAGAACCTGGCCTTGATGTCCCACTGTAGTATGACTGACTGTGGTGTGGGCAGAGCTGTGGGCTGGTGAAGAACCTGGCCTTGATGTCCCATATCACAGTGGACGTGGAGGAAGAGAAGTACATCCAGCTGGCTCTCAACCTTGGGGTCTGGGGTCTCGGCATGTTGTCTCCCCTCGACCTCTGGAAGCATCCGATGGTCTTTGTAAATGGTTGGTCCACCTAACTCTCATATACACTACCTATATTCTCTAATCTACCCAGCATCTCCATACAAATTGTAACATAGAAAATTAGGGAAGACAAATTTCAGGATGACACGGCAAGTTATTTAAGGCTAAACACAAAATCAACATTCTTCTTCTTCTTTCTTATCACCACTCAATCACACTAAGGTATCAAGCATGTAAAGCTTGAGATTTTTGATGATGTCTGCCGGGGAAGAGTAGAGCTTATCAATGGATGAGTCAATACAGTCAATAATGTGTTTTGGGGTTGCAGGCTGAGAATTGCACTTAGTACATAGTAGGAAAACCTTGCAACCATTCTGGAAAGTCATTGTCCTTAGATGACCAGACTTAAGTCTGGAAATCAAAGACTGTTGTTCTCTTGGGAGGACAGAACCGGTGCTTGTCCCTCCTGCTCTGTACCAGTCATTGATAAGCTACAATATATGCAATGAGGGAAGAGTTTCCATAGCACAATATAAAGAATATAAAAAATTAATAATCTGTACATATAATAAATACTTTGCTGCAATATAATTGCCTTTTAAACTATTATTTCTCATTATATGGCTAATACTTATAATTTTTTAAAAAAAGAATAGCATGTAATATGGAATGAGAAGCTATTGCAGCTTCTCTTGGATTCTATCCCAGGGCTCCAAGGATGTATACAGTCTGGGATCTTCTTCCGTAGAGGCTGCATGGTATTGCAATCTGAGCACTCAACTCAGTTGGAATATAGTGTTGTTGTTGTTTCTTATCCCCTTGTGTAAAGATTACACAAATTCCATAAGTTCATGCTCCTCGAGCTGTTTTTATGATAAGCAGCGACCTCTCCCAAAGGTCCTGTTTAGTGCATAGGGATATAGTGATACAGTTAAACCTGTCTATAGCACCCCCTCTTGGGACTCAACAAAATAGGGTGCTATAGAAAAGGGGGTGCTATTGACAGGTCACTTTTAATGTAAATTGTATCATACTATGTATTTAAAATTGGGCGCTATAGAGAGGGAGGCGCTATTTAGAGGGGGCGCTATAGACAGGTTTAACTGTATATGAATATAGAATATCTAGTTTTAGAGTAACAATTATTCTATACACCTTAATGTGAGTTCTTGGTTACTGATGGTGTGTGTTGCCAGGCCAGGTAATCGGCATCCACAAAGATTACAAGTATCTCATTGACACCTTCCGCTACATACGACGCAAGGGAAGGCTCAGTCCATTTGCATCAATCTACTATAACAGCCTGCACCGCTCTGTGTACATCGCGTGTGACGGAGGCAGGCTGTGTAGACCCTTGATCATTGTGGAGAAAGGTCGACCTCTTCTGACTCAGGAACACATCAGAAAGATCCAGCGCAAGTTCTATGATTTCTCCGACCTTGTCAGACTGGGCTATGTGGAATACCTGGACGTCAATGAACTGAACGACTGTCTGGTGGCTCTGGAGGAGAAGGACCTCACGTAAGTAGGACCACGTTACCTCAGTGTCGGTGGAAGGATGGTCTAAGCCGTTGGTTTTCGACCGCTACGACCCGGGTACATTTCCCGCATTGGACACTTTTTCTGAATAATAATAATATTAAAAAATTATACAATGGCCCCTGATTCTTGCAAAAGTCCAATCCCACCAACGAGTTCAAGTAATCAAATGGGGCTCTGGCACATTTGTATGTCCAAAGTCGAACTGCTTTTCACATGTGTAGACATGTGGTGCACTTACAATAAAAGTAGTCACCTACCATGATTATCATGGCCTTTACCACGTGTACTCGGGATAAGCAAAAAAAAAAAGTTACCTTATGATCAATTAAACACATGGTAATAACACAAAATCCAAATAAATAGTGTATGACGTTTCAGTGTTGTTACCATCTTCAGACAAAAGTTCTGAATGAGAAAATATACCACAGCATGTTTTATCTTGTTTACACACTTGATAACATTAACTATTTAAAATATGCTGTGGTATAATTTCTCATTCAGTACTTTTGTCTGAAGATGGTAACAACACTGAAACGTCACACACTATTTATTTATATGGATTTGGTCTTATATTACCTTATTTTTATAATCTCTCTCTCTGTCCTACACTGAAGTTAGATCCTGTCACTGTACCAGTGTAAGGAACCATAGAGATAGTTTCCTCCATTCTTGGTACCAAATAGAAAACCCCTAAAAAACAGACCCTCCAACTAAACAGAAGAAAATCAACACAGTTGGTCAGATGGAAATCTGGTCACCTGCGCCCTTTAGTCTATAAAGAGGGAGCCAAAAGCTTCCCCATGTGCACTAGGTGCGAAAACGAAGAGGCCACTCCCCAACATATACTAAATTGTATTGGAAAGGACAAAGGATCCCTGTACAGAGAACCAAGAAGAGTTCTTGAACTTCTTTATGAGCATGACCTCCAAGATCTTGTCTAATTTAGACTAATAGAAGGATAAGTAAAAAAAACTGTACCAGTGTGATGGGATGTCCAGGATGAACACCACCCACATGGAGATTGACAAGTTCCCCCTGCTGGGAGTATGTGCCGGACTCATTCCTTACCCCCACCATAACCAGAGTCCACGTAACACCTACCAGTGTGCCATGGGGAAGCAAGCTATGGGTAACTGGTTTTTCAAATTGGCAGCATTTAAATCCATATTTGATGATTGTCCTTTTCTCAAGGTTCAATTTCTGTTTTCTCACCTCTTTGACTTCTTTTACCCCGAATCAGTCTTTATTTCAAAAAGGTTCACAGTTTGGATTACAGGTTAAATCCCCATAAACAATTGAGTGAATGATAAAATAGTACAAAAGAGTGAAACTGTACTGGAATCTGATTGATAAATTTTAAGAGAAAGGCATTCCCTGATGTTGACTTTTGAAAATGTACAAGTGGCTACACCCAGGTAAACTAGGTGAGAGGCAGAGCTTCTTACCCTTAACATCAGTTGTAAAAAGCATTTGACATGGTCACACTATACATGGTGACAATAACCTCCCTAAGTACACTCATGGACGAAACTTAAGGAAGTTGTACCTTTTATCATGTATATCGGGATTAGGACAATAACTCTGAAAGATATTTGATTCACAGTGACCTTTATTGAAGATACACCAGATAACCAAGTGTGAACAACCTCTGTCTCCTTCAAAACTTAAGGATGTTGTACCTTTTAACATGTATATTGGGATTCAGATAATAACTCAAAGATATTACAGTTACCTTTATTGAAGACACACGGGATAAATAAGTGTGAACAAAATTGTCTCTGTCTCCTTCAAAACTTAATGAAGTTGTACCTTTTACCATGTATATCAGGATTCAGACAATAACTCTGAATGATATTTGATTCACAGTGACTTTTATTGGAAACACACGAGATAACCAAGTGTGAACAAAATTGCCTCCGTCTCCTTCAAAACTTAAGGATGTTGTACCTTTTAACATGTATATTGGGATTCAGATAATAACTCAAAGATATTACAGTTACCTTTATTGAAGACACACAAGATGAATAAGTGTGAACAAAATTGCTTCTCTTTAAAAAAAAAAAAAGATGGCCAGCAATATCAAAGACTTTCCATTTTCTCAAGTTTTGTTGATGATTGTATTATTGAATCTGAAGATTTAGAAGTAAAACAAGAAGTGAGGAATACTACTCTCTCAGGGCAAGTTGTGTTAACCAGCCACTAGGTACAAGCTGGCTGACCTGTGCAGGTACCATTGGCCTCAACCAGGAACAGAGGATTGACACCCTGAGGTACAACTTGGTGAACCCCGAGCGGCCCCTAGCCAGCACCAAGGTAAGAACACCACTTAGCCAGCCTGCACTCTGCCTGCCATCAATGCCATTGTATTGCAGACCATACAGATGTGCAACTTTGAGTCCCTACCTGCTGGCATCAATGCTACTATTGCCGTCATGAGCTACAGTGGCTTTGATATTGAAGATGCCATTGTCCTTAACAAAGCTGCTGTTGAGCGAGGTGAGTGAAACCACATGTTGTTTGTTGTTGTTTCTTATTCCCTTATGTAAAGATTACACAAATTCCATGAGTTCATGCTCCTCGAGCTGTTTTATGACAAGCAGCGGCATCTCCCAAAGGTTCTGTTTAGTGCATCTAATGCAAGCCAAAATGTGTTCTGGAGCTGCAGGTGCGAAGCTACATTTTGGGTAAGTGGGGTAGATTTTGTTATTATTTTCTATCTTCAATGGCTTGAGATGGCCTGTTCTAAATCTTGTTAGTGTTGTTTGATGCTGTCTATTTCTGAGGTTCAGAGCTCCTCCTGGGTCCACTTCACTGTACCAGCTGTGCTTAGGTGGGATCCTCCAGTTCTTGTTTATTTTTGTTTTTGCTACTGTCTCTATTTCTTTAAAAGTAAGTTTACTTTTCTGGGGCAAGGGTTCGCTTGTGCCTTTTTTTCGCTAATGCTTCATTGCCTTCAATGCCAATCTGGGATGCTACATGCTAATGCATGTGGGACCACATTCAAATAGAATATTCTCTTTGAGAATCTCTAATGAATTCTCCTTGATTTAAAAAATAATTTATCAGCGGGTTGAATATAGGAATAAATATTTGTAAAAACATTTGCTGGTTGAGAGTTTCTTGTTCTTCTTCTTTCTTTTCTCCACTCATATTTGGGTATCAAGTTGTAATCCTTGATGGTGTCTGTTTGACAACCATCATGACTGGGTGAAGTAGAATGCATCTGCCTTTGTCATTAAGACTGAGAACAGGCAGGCCGACTTAGCTCCAAAAGAAATGACCGCCTCTGACATGAGGAAAAGACGCCATGTGCTGCGGCTCCTAACATGGAGTACAAATGGTGCCCAACCTGTATTCCTGGATCAGGAGCCCTTACAGGGTACTATCAGCCGGGCCAGCTGAGCCCAGGCTTTTTACCGAACTTGTTACTGCTCCCCCTCCTCCTTTTTCATCTGGGCTTGGGACTGGCAAAGGCGGAGTTTCTTGTTGAAAGAATATAGTTATATATCACACAACTGATATTCATTGTTTTTCTGACAACCACCTTCCTCCCTCAGAAAAATGTGATCATGATTTCTAGATTTTACAAATTAACTTAAGAGTCCCAATCCTTCACTACAGAGAAGCACCGAAGTAGTCAAATATTTTGAATTCTTATCTAGTAGAACTACCTCTCTGTGAAGGACACCTAATTGCAGAGCCAAAGTGTTTTTTAGGGAGTTTCTAATTAGTAAAAATGGTAAAATTGGCAATTGAAACTGTCCTTTGTTGAGAGGTTTCCTCTAGCGGGAGTATCCTCTCGTGGAGGTTTCACTGTATACTGAGAGAGTTTCTAAATTTCATTGATTCATAAACTGCTAATGGCTGAAATTTCCTTTTTTATCTTCCTTCCCTAATGAAGTTAATAATAATACAGCAAATGAAAACAATACGACGCAAATATTTGATTTTCACATCAATCAAAGTTCTACTGTTCTTACAGTGATGAAAAATATATTGGGAGGGCTAAGCTCATCAGTGGTGAAACCTCCCAGTGGTTTCGCCAATTTTTAATCTACCAGACCGCTTCTTTAGCACTCTATTACTGTATTGGATCTTTCTGCTTATATATGCTACAATGAAGGGTGGAATCTCAGAAATGGTATTTAAGTAAACTATAGATATAAGCTTTTAGGGCAGTAGAATTACTTATAAATATTTGCATCCGAGCAATACTCTTTTGCAAAGTGTGAAGTGATTGATGAAGTGTGATTCAAAGTGTTAAGAAACATCCACGTCTTAATGTTTTCATTTGCTTTATTTAAGTGGCGTGTTATTGCTTTATAATAGATAAGGCACAATTTGGATTATAGATTATAAGCACAAGGTAATAAGACCAAATCCAAATATATAAATAGTGTATGACGTTTCGGTAACAGCGTTGTTACCATCTTCAGACAAAAGTACTGAATGAGAAAATTTTACCACAGCATGTTTTTAAATAGTTACTGTTATCAAGTGTGTAAACAAGATAACAGATAAGAAGAAGATATTTATCTGATAAACACATGATGAATAATATTTGGTCTTATTACCTTGTGCTTGCTTTATAATAATAATGACATCTATAGAGAAATGGCCTCTGAGATTTACCAACTTTAATGACTAAGCTTTTAAAGTAAGAACCTGCCACATACTAGAATAGACCACACTACAACTGTTATAACTATCTGATAAGAATAGTTATATAAGGGGGTCGGTGGAAGGATGGTCTAAACCATTGGTTTTCGACCACAACGACCTGGGTTCGATTCCCGCACTGGGCATTTTTTTCTGATTAAAAAAAAAATGCTCCAATGATCCCCGTTTCTTACAAAAGTCCAACCCCACAAGCGAGTGCATGTAACCAAACAGGGCTATGACACATTTGTAAGTGCAAAGTCAAACTGCTTTTCACATGTGTAGACATGTGGTGCACTTACAGTAAAAGCTGTTGCCTACATCTATCCACAATGATTATCATGGCCTGTACCATGTGTACTAGAGTTAAACAAAAAAAAAAAACATACTTAGAATAAAATGCAGATTACCTTTGTGTGTGCAGGCTTTGCGCGGTGCGTGGTGTATCGCTGTGAGAAGGAAATCATCAACAAGTACGCCAACAATGTGATGGATGAAGTGAAGAGGCCGGTGGATGACGGCACCAATACCTTCAACAAGACTTTTGGCCATCTTGATGGGAGCGGCATCATATCTCCCGGTAAGTCAGCCATTTTGTCCCCGTCATTTACACAAGATTGTGTGAGATATACACAATGAGAAACCTCTCATGCGTAACCGACCTCTTGGAAAAATGACCGCTCTTATAAAATCAGCAATGAACAGTCCTGAATCAACCTAACATCAAATATAGGTCCGGAGGTATTCCTGCATATTTGGGCAGTCTCTCATGTAAGTTGTAATGAAAGTCCTCAGGTAACCAAATTCAGATCCCATCTCATGGAATGAGGTGTAGGTGTGCAGCTTTCATTGATCATGGCACCATGATCCAGGCAAGCTTTGATGAAAGTCTGACTTTGTCTGTAATTTGAGGCCATTCCTAACATGTAAGCAGAAGCCTTTGCTGCATACTCTAACATGAGTACAAATGCAGCTCTTCCGTATCCCTGGAGAGAAACCCTTGCTGAGGTCCATCAACTGGGTCAGTCGAACTCAGGATTTTTAAAGAGATCTTTCTCCTCTTTTGTTGGTTCGCGACTGTTTATTCGTCAAAGTTATTCTGCTTATTTCACAGCTAGTCTTCATATCGGAAGGTCGTTCCTCTATCTGCCACCTGGGTATGCGCCCTGTAACAGTAATCTCTTTTTTTTTTTTTTGCTTATCCCAAGTACACGTGGTACAGGCCATGATAATCATGGTGGGTAGAAGTAGGCAACTGCTTTTACTGTAAGTACACCACATGTCTACAGATGTGAAAAGCAGTTAGACTTTGCACTTACAAATGTGCCAGAGCCCCATTTGGTTACTTGCACTCGCTGGTGGGGTTGGATTTTTTCAAGAAACGGGGACCATTGTAGCATTTTTTTTTTTTTTTTTTAATAAGAAAAAAGTGTCCAATGTGGGAATCAAACCCGGGTCGTAACGGTCGAAAACCAATGGTTTAGACCATCCTTCCACAAACCCCCTATTTGAGATCTTTTGTAGGATTGGGTCATGTTTGGGAGAATCATCCTCAAGGAATGTGAAAGAACAAGATCTTCATATTGATAACTAGCATTCCCAATAAAAGGAGCATGTTTCATGGTGTTGTGCAGGACAGAAGGTGAGTGAGCGGCAGATCATGGTGAACAAGTACATCCCGGTGGAGACCCGAGTGGAAGGAGGGGTCACAGGCATTGGTCTGCTTAACACCCAGTACACCTATGAACATCGACCTCTAGTGTGAGTCTCTTCTTAGTTGGCCATGTTTGCATAATTGTTAAAATATGTAAATAATGATTTGTATTAAAAGAAGATGCAAGAAAATAAGACCTAATCCAAATAATTTAATAGTATATTAATATAATTGGATTAGGTTTTATTTTCTTGTATCTATAATCTAAATTATGCTTTATCATTGTACTAGTAGAAAAGCCCGTCCAAGGACGGGATCGGCTAGAGCAGGTGGATTGAGAGGTTTGAATCGGTTCAAGTTAGACTTTTCCTTTGGAACAGCATTTATGAAAAGTTTTACTGTATGTCGTTTGTTCCAATTCGAAATACTTTGCACTACATTTTGGGCAAACTTGATCAAGTTGGCCACAAAAGTGCAGGGGAATTTGATCTTCCTCGAAACATGTCCCTGTTGGCAAAGGTAGATTATCTCCCTGTCGAATTCTTTGCATCCTCATCCTACTGTTTTCCCTTTGAAGGGCTCTTTGATTTTCGCTCATATTCATTCGGTATTGCCGTTGTTGTTCATTATGCCGTTCTCTTACGGGTGAATTTAAACGTCTTTGTCGCTGCTGTTCAATACGACGTTGCTTTGCTTCGATGGCCTCAACAATAGAAAGGGCTCTTTTAGGATACATTGTTTATAAAAATAAAATAATCAAGCTAAATTAAAAAATAAAATTATTTAAAAAATATTATTCCTCAAATATTCACCGAATAAATTGCCGACGTCACGTCACACGCCACGTGACACAGAATGGACCAATCCTATTCGGCTTCTACGAACAGACGCATTATTATCCCGTGCTCAGTCCCATCTCATCACGTAGTCAGTCCCATTTCATCCCGTGCTCAGTCCCATCTCATCCCATGCTCAGTCCCATCTCATCCCGTGGTCATTCCCATCTCATCCCGCTGTCAGTCCCATCTCATCCCGTGCTCAGTCCCATCTCATCCCGTGGTCAGTCCCATCTCATCCCGTGTTCAGTCCCATCTCATCCCGTGATCATTCCCATCTCATCCCGTGATCATTCCCATCTCATCCCGTGCTCAGTCCCATCTCATCCCGTGGTCAGTCCCATCTCATCCCGTGCTCAGTCCCATCTCATCCCGTGGTCAGTTTCATCTCATCCCGTGGTCAGTTTCATCTCATCCCGCTGTCAGTCCCATCTCATCCCGTGGTCAGTCCCATCTCATCACGCGGTCAGTCCCATCTCATCCCGTGGGCAGTCCCATCTCATCCCGTGCTCAGTCCTATCTCATCCCGTGCTCAGTCCCATCTCATCCCGTGCTCAGTCCCATCTCATCCCGTGCTCAGTCCCATCTCATCCCGTGATCATTCCCATCTCATCCCGTGATCATTCCCATCTCATCCCGTGCTCAGTCCCATCTCATCCCGTGCTCAGTCTCATCCCATCCCGTGCTCAGTCCCATCTCATCCCGTGCTCAGTCCCAACTCATCCCGTGGTCAGTCCCATCTCATCCCGTGTTCAGTCCCATCTCATCCCGTGATCATTCCCATCTCATCCCGTGCTCAGTCCCATCTCATCCCGTGGTCAGTTTCATCTCATCCCGTGCTCAGTCCCATCTCATCCCGTGGTCAGTTTCATCTCATCCCGTGGTCAGTTTCATCTCATCCCGCTGTCAGTCCCATCTCATCCCGTGGTCAGTCCCATCTCATCCCGCTGTCAGTCCCATCTCATCCCGTGGGCAGTCCCATCTCATCCCGTGCTCAGTCCCATCTCATTCCGTGCTCAGTCCCATCTCATCCCGTGCTCAGTCCCATCTCATCCCGTGATCATTCCCATCTCATCCCGTGATCATTCCCATCTCATCCCGTGCTCAGTCCCATCTCATCCCGTGCTCAGTCCCATCCCATCCCGTGCCTAGTCCCATCTCATCCCGTGCTCAGTCCCATCTCATCCCGTGGTCAGTCCCATCTCATCCCGCTGTCAGTCCCATCTCATCCCGTGCTCAGTCCCATCTCATCCCGTGCTCAGTCCCATCTCATCCCGTGTTCAGTCCCATCTCATCCCGTGATCATTCCCATCTCATCCCGTGATCATTCCCATCTCATCCCGTGCTCAGTCCCATCTCATCCCGTGCTCAGTCCCATCTCATCCCGTGATCATTCCCATCTCATCCCATGATCATTCCCATCTCATCCCGTGCTCAGTCCCATCTCATCCCGTGGTCAGTTTCATCTCATCCCGTGCTCAGTCCCATCTCATCCCGTGGTCAGTTTCATCTCATCCCGTGGTCAGTTTCATCTCATCCCGTGGTCAGTCCCATCTCATCCCTTGCTCAGTCCCATCTCATCCCGTGCACAGTCCCATCTCATCCCGTGGTCAGTCCCATCTCATCCCGCTGTCAGTCCCATCTCATCCCGTGCTCAGTCCCATCTCATCCCGCTGTCAGTCCCATCTCATCCCGTGCTCAGTCCCATCTCATCCCGTGCTCAGTACCATCTCATCCCGTGTTCAGTCCCATCTCATCCCGTGATCATTCCCATCTCATCCCGTGATCATTCCCATCTCATCCCGTGCTCAGTCCCATCTCATCCCGTGGTCAGTTTCATCTCATCCCGTGCTCAGTCCCATCTCATCCCGTGGTCAGTTTCATCTCATCCCGTGGTCAGTTTCATCTCATCCCGTGGTCAGTCCCATCTCATCCCTTGCTCAGTCCCATCTCATCCCGTGCTCAGTCCCATCTCATCCCGTGGTCAGTCCCATCTCATCCCGCTGTCAGTCCCATCTCATCCCGTGCTCAGTCCCATCTCATCCCGCTGTCAGTCCCATCTCATCCCGTGCTCAGTCCCATCTCATCCCGTGCTCAGTCCCATCTCATCCCGTGTTCAGTCCCATCTCATCCTGTGATCATTCCCATCTCATCCCGTGCTCAGTCCCATCTCATCCCGTGCTCAGTCCCATCCCATCCCGTGCTCAGCCCCATCCCATCCTGAGCTCAGTCCCATCTCATCCCGCTTTCAGTCCCATCTCATCCCGTGCTCAGTCCCATCTCATCCCGTGCTCAGTCCCATCTCAACCCGTGCTCAGTCCCATCTCATCCCGTGCTCAGTCCCATCTCATCCCGTGCTCAGTCCCATCTCATCCCGTGTTCAGTCCCATCTCATCCCGTGATCATTCCCATCTCATCCCGTGCTCAGTCCCATCTCATCCCGTGGTCAGTCCCATCTCATCCCGTGCTCAGTCCCATCCCATCCCGTGCTCAGCCCCAACTCATCCCGTGCTCAGTCCCATCTCATCCCGCTGTCAGTCCCATCTCATCCCGTGCTCAGTCCCATCTCATCCCGTGCTCAGTCCCATCTCATCCCGTGCTCAGTCCCATCTCATCCCTTGCTCAGTCCCATCTCATCCCGTGCTCAGTCCCATCTCATCTCGTGGTCAGTCCCATCTCATCCCGTGTTCAGTCCCATCTCATCCCGTGATCATTCCCATCTCATCCCGTGATCATTCCCATCTCATCCCGTGATCATTCCCATCTCATCCCGTGCTTAGTCCCATCTCATCCCGTGCTCAGTCCCATCTCATCCCGTGCTCAGTCAGTATCTCATCCCGCTGTCAGTCCCATCTCAACCCGTGCTCAGTCCCATCTCATCCCGTGCTCAGTCCCATCTCATCCCGTGCTCAGTCCCATCTCATCCCGTGTTCAGTCCCATCTCATCCCGTGATCATTCCCATCTCATCCCGTGCTCAGTCCCATCTCATCCCGTGGTCAGTCCCATCTCATCCCGTGCTCAGTCCCATCCCATCCCGTGCTCAGCCCCATCTCATCCCGTGCTCAGTCCCATCTCATCCCGCTGTCAGTCCCATCTCATCCCGTGCTCAGTCCCATCTCATCCCGTGCTCAGTCCCATCTCATCCCGTGCTCAGTCCCATCTCATCCCTTGCTCAGTCCCATCTCATCCCGTGCTCAGTCCCATTTCATCCCGTGGTCAGTCCCATCTCATCCCGTGTTCAGTCCCATCTCATCCCGTGATCATTCCCATCTCATCCCGTGATCGTTCCCATCTCATCCCGTGATCATTCCCATCTCATCCCGTGCTTAGTCCCATCTCATCCCGTGCTCAGTCCCATCTCATCCCGTGCTCAGTCCCATCTCATCCCGTGCTCAGTCAGTATCTCATCCCGCTGTCAGTCCCATCTCAACCCGTGCTCAGTCCCATCTCATCCCTTGCTCAGTCCCATCTCATCCCGTGCTCAGTCCCATCTCATCCCGTGCTCAGTCCCATCTCATCCCGCTGTCAGTCCCATCTCATCCCGTGCTCAGTCCCATCTCATCCCGTGTACAGTCCCATCTCATCCCGTGATCATTCCCATCTCATCCCGTGATCATTCCCATCTCATCCCGTGCTCAGTCCCATCTCATCCCGTGCTCAGTCCCATCTCATCCCGTGCTCAGTCCCATCCCATCCCGTGCTCAGTCCCATCTCATCCCGTGCTCAGTCCCATCTCATCCCGTGCTCAGTCCCATCTCATCCCGTGCTCAGTCCCATCTCATCCCGTGGTCAGTCCCATCTCATCCCGTGATCATTCCCATCTCATCCCGTGATCATTCCCATCTCATCCCGTGCTCAGTCCCATCTCATCCCGTGGTCAGTTTCATCTCATTCCGCTGTCAGTCCCATCTCATCCCGTGCTCAGTCCCATCTCATCCCGTGTTCAGTCCCATCTCATCCCGTGATCATTCCCATCTCATCCCGTGATCATTCCCATCTCATCCCGTGCTCAGTTCCATCTCATCCCGTGCTCAGTCCCATCTCATCCCGTGGTCAGTTTCATCTCATCCCGTGCTCAGTCCCATCTCATCCCGTGCTCAGTCCCATCTCATCCCGTGCTCAGTCCCATCTCATCCCGTGCTCAGTCCCATCTCATCCCGTGTTCAGTCCCATCTCATCCCGTGCTCAGTCCCATCTCATCCCGTGCTCAGTCCCATCCCATCCCGTGTTCAGTCCCATCTCATCCCGTGCTCAGTCCCATCTCATCCCGTGCTCAGTCCCATCTCATCCCGTGCTCAGTCCCATCTCATCCCGTGTTCAGTCCCATCTCATCCCGTGCTCATTCCCATCTCATCCCGTGCTCAGTCCCATCTCATCCCGTGCTCAGTCCCATCTCATCCCGTGCTCAGTCCCATCTCATCCCGTGTTCAGTCCCATCTCATCCCGTGATCATTCCCATCTCATCCCGTGATCATTCCCATCTCATCCCGTGCTCAGTCCCATCTCATCCCGTGCTCAGTCCCATCTCATCCCGTGCTCAGTCCCATCTCAACCCGTGATCAGTCCCATCTCATCCCGTGGTCAGTACCATTTCAGCCGGCCACGTCACTTAAGTGGGGGGGGGGGCGGCCAAGCCAATCAGGTTTGAACACGTCACACAGAATGGACCAATCCTATTCGGCTTCAACGAACAGACGCTTTATTATATGTGATAAAGGTATTTTCATTAATTTGTTATAGTGATACTCCTGTTGAAGGACTGACAAGTCTGAAAGCTTGAAAATAAAAGATTTGCACAAGAAACTTAGCTCTGGAAGCATTATTTTATTATAATTGTTCTGTGTTGTAGCACAATTTGCATAGTTTTTAATTTTACTTTTAGTGCTATAAATAGGATGTGTAAATTAGTTAAGCAGTCCAGAGTTAGGAGTTAAGTAGCCTTGTAACATTAGATGTTTATTGTAGTTTTAAGGGAGTCGGTGGAAGGATGGTCTAAACTGTTGGTTTGACACCGCTACAACCCAGGATCAAATCCCGCATTGGACACATTTGTCTAATTAAAAAAAAAAAAAAAAATGCTCCAATGGCCCTCGATTTTTTCAAAATCCAACCCCACCAGCGAGTGCAAGTAGCCAAACAGGGCTCTGGAACATTTGTAAGTGCAAATGTCGAACTGCTTTTCACATGTGGGGCACTTACAGTAAAAGCAGTCGTCAACTTCTAACCCACCATGATTATCATGGCCTGAATCAAGTGTACTAAGGATAAAAAAAAAAAAGTAGTTTTAACTTGGCAATAAAGCATAATTGCTCAAGAATTGTGAGGTACAGCTCGAGGAGCATGAACTCATGGAATTCGTGTAATCTTTACACAAGGGGATAAGAAACAACAACAACAACAGAATTGTGTGGTACAGCTCGAGGAGCATGAACTCATGGAATTCGTGTAATCTTTACACAAGGGGATAAGAAACAACAACAACAGAATTGTGTGATGGCTAAAGTGAAGCAGCCTGGCACAACAAGCCACACTATGTATGCACCAAACTTCAGTAAAAGTTATCAAACATCCCTAAAATCTTTCTCCCTAACTTGTTGATGTTCAGAAGCAGTCTCTCTCAAAGACCTTAATTAATGTGTTTATAAATCAATAAAATATGAAGTGGAGATAAAACGAAACTTACCAAGGGAAATATTTACAACAATTGGGCGAAGAGAAAGTAACATTATTATAATTATTTTGTATATCCATTTATAATGCTAACAATAAAATTCACACTATTTTCCCAAACGGAATTCCTATACAGCTCCATCCAAATTTTATTATCACTCAATTTGTCACATCACACGGAAAATTCCAGAAATAATTACATAAAAGAGGTAACGGTACACCAAAATTGTACCTGCGGAGAAACTGAACAAACTGCTCTTCACCTTATCTACGACTATCCGAACTTTACAGAAGTGAGACATCGATTGTTCCCTGATTTAAATGATTTAACTCTCTTACATCAGCCACTTTATCTATATAAATTTTATGAACCTTTGCTTAATATATGTAAATTTGTAAATATTTAATTCTAAGTTTCAGTTTGTTTGTTTCCTCTGTAATAGGTGCAAATACTTCAATATGGCGCCTTGTTGGATAATAAATAGAATTAAAATGTATCTAAGCCAATCTATATTTTAGCATAGCAGATTCTTGTTTACTTGTTTGGCTAAGGGGCTACATTCTAATGATATTTTCGCTATTTTCAATTGAGTGAGATGCCCTTTTTTGAGTTTTTCCTTTATTTTTTGTATATATTTTTTTAAGGTTTTAGCCTTGTGCACTTGGATTTATTCAGTGGTTTACTCAGGCGGATATTTTAGGCCATTTTTCAAACTTGGTTTCATTTCCTCAATCAGGAATTATTTTGTGATAGAGGAAGGTGTTAAAATCTTAAAAACAAGGTAATTAGACCAAATAAATAAATATTGTGTGACGCTTCGGTAACAATGCTGTTGCCATCTTCAGACAAAAGTACTGGGTACTCAATACTTTTGTCTGAAGATGGTAACAACGCTGTGTTACTGAAATGTCACACACTATTTATTTATTTGGCCTTATTACCTTGTGTTTATAATCTATAATCCAAATTGTGCCTTATCATGTTTAGACCTTCTTTCTACAGTGCATCAGCAGCCTCAATGGCAGCATGACATAGCATGGTAGATTAAACTGGCGAAACTGCTGGGAGGGTTCACCACTAATGAGCCAGACCCTCCCATTAATTTTTCCATTGCAGTAAGGGCAGTAGAAATTGATAAGGCACAATTTGGATTATAGATTATAAACACAAGGTAATAAGACCAAATCCAAATAAATAAATAGTGTGTGACGTTTCGGTAACAGAGTTGTTACCCTCTTCAGACAAAAGTACTGAATGTCTAAAGATGGTAACAACACTGTTACCGAAACGTCACACACTATTTATTTGGATTTGGTCTTATTACCTTGTGGCAGTAGAAATTGTTTATTTTTAAAAAGAATCATACGCGTCTATAATAGTTTTGAATTTTGATAACAGATGGCATGCTAATGTATCATAACATAGATGAGTGTTGTTCAGCTACCGCAATCCTGAGCCCAGCTACATCGACAAGGTCATGATGTCTTCCCACAATGGGATCCACACCATCAAGATCTCCCTGAGACAGACAAGAGAGCCCGAGGTTGGTGACAAGTTCTCCAGTCGTCACGGACAGAAAGGGCAAGTTGTTTTTTCTTCTCTGTTCCATCCATTCAACTCTGAGGACTTACTAATGTGTGACATTTTTAAGCTACACTCATGGACTTAAGGAAGTTGTACCTTCTATCATGTATATTGGTATTCAGACAATAACTCTGAAAGATATTACAGTGACCTTTATTGAAGACACACTAGATAACCAAGTGTGAACAAAATTGTTGGGGGTCGGTGGAAGGATGGTCTAAACCAGTGATTCTCAACCACTGTGCCGCGGTAATTTTGTGTGCCGCGAAATTCTAAAAATGTGCCGCCGAATTTTAGTCATATGATTATGTTCATGTTTGTATTGGTTTTTCTTTTTTTCTTTTTCATTTTTTTACTTTTTAAAATAACAAAATTAGCAAATTAAATGTTAGAGATGTATATTACTTATATTTTGCATAGAAATATTGATACATAATTTGAATTTTCTTGCATTCAAGTTAGCAAAAGTGTGCCGCGAAATTCTAAAATTGTGCCGCCAAATTTTCAAATCTTTAAAATAATGCCACAACAAAAAAAAGGTTGAGAATCACTGGTCTAAACCATTGGTTTTTGACCGCTACAACCCGGGTAAGATTCCTGCATTTGGCACTTTTTTCTGTTTTAAAAAAAATGCTAAAAGGCCCCTGATTCTTCCAAAAGTCCAACCCCACCAGTGAGTGCAATTGACCAAATGGGGCTCTGGGACATTTGTAAGTGCAAAGTCGACTTCTTTTCACATGTGTAGACATATGGTGCACTTACAGTAAAAGGAGTCGCCTTCTTTTACCCACCATGATTATCATGGCCTGTACCACATTTACAAGGGATAAACAAAATGAAAATAAAATAAAATTGCTTCTGTCTCTTTCAAAAAAAAAGATGACCAGCAATATCAAAATATGAAACTTCACTAAGTTTTGTCCATAAGTGTATTGTATTCAAGTGTTTATTCAATAAATATAGAAGGATATCATTTTAAATACGTGAGTATAGTTCTTTCTAAATTTCTAGTCAACATTAAAAAAAAAAAACATTTTTCAGTTATTTATTACAGTAAAACTTGGATAATTCAAATGTCTTTTAATTCAAAAACATCTTTGATTCAAATATTTATCTTGGTCCCTAGAATTTCCTATAAATAGAATTTCAGTTTTTAATTCGAATTTTTTGATAATTTGAATTATTTTTTGGTCCCTTGGGCTTTGAATTATCCAAGTTCAACTATTATTATTTTTGTTGTTGTTGTTTCTTATCCCCTTGTGTAAAGATTACACAAATTCAATGAGTGATCTCATGGAATGGGGTATAGGGGTGCAGCTTTCTTTGATCATGGCACCATGATCCAGGCACACTTTGGTGAAAGTCTGACTTTGCCTGTAGTTTGAGGCTGTTCCTAACATGGAAGCAGTTGCCCCTGCCGCCGACTCTAACATGAGTACAGATGCAGCTCCTCTCTGCATCCCTGGAGTGGGACCCTTGCTGATGTCTATCAACTGGGTCAGTTGAATTGTTTTTTTAAAATTCAGATGTCACTAAAGCAGATGTTTTTGTTGGTCCATTGAATTAAAGAGGTAGTACTGTACTTAGTTTATCTCAGCTCTTTTACCTTGCATCTGTTCTCTCCCAGAACTTGACTGAATCCATTGTTGTTATTGTAGAGTGGTTGGGAGGATTGTCCCGGAGGAAGATCTTCCCTTCAGCACCCAGGTATGTTGTTGTTTCTAACCTTGGGAAATGTTTTTTTTTTTTACCAATATGAAATTTGGCCATAAGGAACTTCTTCTTTCTTATCTCCACTCAATCATTTTAGGGTATCAAGTTGTGACCCTTGATGGTGTCTGTTTTACAACCATCATGACTGGGGGAAGTAGAATGCGTCTACCTTTGTCATTAAGACTGAGAACACTACTCAGTGGCACGCCTACTTAGCTCCAAAAGAAATGGCCGCCCTTGACATGAGGAACAGATGCCATGTGCACACAGCGGCTCCTAACATGGAGTACAAACACGGCTCATCCTGTATCCCTGGATTAGGAGCCCTTACAGGGTACTATCAGCCATGCCAGCTGAGACCAGGTTTTTTAGTGAAGCTTGTTACTGCTTCCCCTCCTCCTTTTTCATTCGCGCTTGGGACCGGCAAAGGCGGAGTTGGCCTTAAGGATAAATATGATAATTAACATCAGCATTTATTTTGTTGTTGTTTCTTATCCCCTTGTGTAAAAATTACACGAATTGCATGAGTTCATGCTCCTCGAGCTGTTTTATGATAAGCAGCAGCCTCTCTTAAAGGTCCTGTTTAGTGCATCTAATACAAGCCAAAATGTGTTCTGGAGCTGCAGGTGCCAAGCTATATTTTGGACAAGTGGGGTAGATTTTGTTGTTATTTTCTATCTTCAATGGCTTGAGATGGCCTGTTCTAAATCTTGTTAGTGTTGTTTGATGCTGTCTATTTCTGAGGCTCAATCAGCATTATTAGTAGCGTGCAGTTTGTCCTCTAGGAAAGGCAACATTTGGGTTACAAATGAAAATCACAAAAGTAACAAACCCAATACAAATATAAAGAACCTCTGTAAAGGACACCTAGTTGCAGAGCCAAAGTGTCCTTTGTAGAGAAGTGTCTTCTTATCGAGGTTCTACTGTATAAAAAGTAGACTGTGATAAGGCACAATTTAGATTATAAACACAAGGTAATTAGACCAAATCCAAATAAATAAATAGTGTGTGACATTTCAGTAACAGCGTTATTACCATCTTCAGACAAAAGTATTTTATTCATTATTCATTACATCATTCAGTACTATTGTCTGAAAATGGTAACAACAAATGGTTACTGAAACATCACACACTATTTATTCATTTTGATTTGTGGTCTTATTACCTTGTATTACCAACTTATGTTATTTCTCTATTTATGAGAATCAGTATATTTTAGCAGGGGGTCGGTGGAAGGATGGTCTAAACCGTTGGTTTTCGACTGCCATGACCTGCAATCCCGCTTTGGACACTTTTTTTTTCTAATAAAAAGAATGCTCCAATGGTCCCCGATTCTTGCAAAAGTTCAACCCCACCAACAAGTGCAAGTAACCAAATGGGGCTCTGGCACTTTTAAAAGTGCAATAATTGAACTGCTTTTCACATGTGTAGACATGTGATGGACTTACAGTAAGAGTTTTCGCTAACTTCTACCCACCATGATTATCATGGCTTGTACCACATGTACTAGGGATAATAAAAAAAAAACATCTTCAAACAAAAGTGCTTTATTCATTACATTCATACATCATTCAGTACTTTTTTCTGATGATGGTAACAACGCTGTTACAGAAACGTCACACACTATTTATTTATTTGGATTAGGTCTTATTTTCTTGTAGAATCAAAATTCAATGTTATAGTCAAAAATAAATTTTGAGAGGAGAAACCATCTTCTCAGACCATTGTCTAAAAGTAAGGTTATAATCCTAGAATGAATACTTGGGTATATAGACATATCATAACAATTAGTAGTAATCTAGGTTTATGACTTTACTTTTAGATAGCAAATTGTAAAAGAATGATGATAAGACACGAATGCTCCATCTATTTACCAATCAATGAAACCAATTGCAATAGATCTAAATGACCTTGTGGGAATACACTGAAACAGGTTGAAAATTTGGTAAATAATGAAAATACGAAGATTATTAGCCGGCCAATTGTGAAAAAAAAAAAAAAATCTAAATTTATTTGAGAATTATTCCAATAGATTACCTTGTCGGGGGTTCAGCGGAAGGATGGTCTAAACCAGGGGTGGCGAACGTGCGGCCTTTTCTTGCCCAAGTTGTGGCCTTTTCATAAATTCAAAATTATAATTTTTGTTTCGCAGTTTTCGATTACTTTGATTATTTTATTGGAAATATCCAATACAAATGTCATATATTATATAATATATATAATATTTATATAATATATATATATAAAAATGAATGTTTGTAAGTCTGTCTGTATGTCCGGTATACAAATTCGCAGTAGTTCACTAATTCAAACCAAAATTTCCATACATAGGTAAAAAAATACGGGGAAGACGATAGGCTATTTTTAAAAATATATAAATCAATTATTAAAACTATATATTTTTATTCAGAAAATGATGATGACGATATTGCTGTATCATGTTTGATTATCAGATACAAAATTATATCGGGAAAAATTCCAAAAAGCAGAGACCACGGGTGAAACCAGTTCATTATTTTGTACGCAGGAACAAAATTCTAACAGAAAAACATTCATTCGAGCAGAAAACAAAAGCTAGATCATCTTTCTATAAAAATATCGCTTCTCAGACACAAAGTTTGGAGCGGGACGTTTCACAAGAGTGACATCCACGGCGCCAATTTATAATTGTAACGAATAGTATTTGAATAAAAACATTTAATCGGGTAAAACCCGGGCGTTGCCCGGGTCATTCGGCTAGTAATATATATAATATAGTAAATGTAAGTATTTAAATTTCTAAAAGTAATTCAAGTGTCGTGCTAAAAATGAAGTACATAACTATACCACTATATTGGCAGCGCCGATTTGCGGTCAACACTAGTACTAAAACTAAACGTATCGTCGAGGCAACGCTGGTGTGTAACTGTATCAACTTTACTAAATGGTTGTTTATTTTTTGAATAAGGTAAGTTGTAAGATAATACATATTACAAACATCGAACAATGTTTTTTATTGTAATGTAGTAAAATACGGGTAAATTAATTTTAAATTTTAATAAACATTGCATAGTTTAAAAAAATTTATCAGTTGAACAATTATTAATATAACTAATTTTCTGTGAAAGTAAACTTTTGTAAAAAAAATATATGGATTTTGATTTCAGTCCATTTCTACCGTATTTTCAAAATACAATTTTATATGTGGCATGGTCTTTTTATGTATAAATTTTCATATATCTTTTAATTTTAGAATCATGTCTGAAAAACAAAAAAGGACTCTAAAGGACGAGAATCGATTATTTAATGAAGAATGGGAGCAAACTTTCAATAAGTTCTTTCAACAAAATAATAATGCCACGGAAGCAACATACAAAGTAGCGTACATTCTTGGAAAACGGGGAAAACCATTTAGCGACGTTGAAATGATAAAAGAATGTATTGTGGAAGTGGTCAAATGCTTACATCCAGAAAAAGTAGATAAATACAAACAATTACCTCTTTCAAGAGGAACTAACACCAAACAACAACACGAATTAGCTACAAATATAAAACAACAGTTCTGAAAGATTATTAAAGAAAAAATATATATTTCTCCATAGCATTGGATGAATCCACAGACAATACCGATTCAGCACAGGTTCTATTTTTTATTCGAGCTATTACTGAGGATTTTCGATGTTTTGAAGAGTTGCTTGCATTAGGAACACTTTCAGGCAGGACACGAGGAATAGACATCTTGGAGAACTTCTCAAAATAAAAATTTGCGAAGCAGGGTTTAACATAAATAATTTAGTAAGTGTGTGTATCGATGTTGCATCAGCAATGGTAGGAAAGCGAGAAGGTTTCATTTTGTTATTAAAAAAAGAATATGCTAATTTAGAAAACTTGATTTTTTTTCATTGTATTTTGCACCAACAAAACCTATGTGCTAAGTCGGCTAGTTTGAACGATACTTTAGAAAATAATATTGGTATTGAAATTTTATTCGATCAAATTCAATGCGTCATCGTCAATTTCGAGATATAATAATGTCAGATAATGACACAATCAATGGAGATTTACCATATCATAGCAAAATACGTTGGTTATCAAGCGGACAAGTTTTGCTAAAAATATTCACCCTGCGTCAACAAATAATAAAATTTTTTGAAGAACAAAAGAAATATTGCGATTTATCAGATAAAAAATTTTGTAGAAATTTTTTATGTGACATGACAATGAAGCAAAATAAATTGAATTTAAACTTTTACTGGGAAAAACTAAATATATATACGAAATGTGGCAAAAAATTCAAGCTTTTTGAAAAAAACTTTTATTCTTTAAATCTTTACTGGGTCGATTAGAAATTTCTAAAGAACATTTCCCACAGTTATCGGAAATTATGATGGAGCAAAATTATTCCCCTCAAAATTTGGATGAGTATGTTTCTGTTCTGGATATATTAATTGAAGAAAATAATAAAAGGTTCTCAGATTTTGAAAAACATGTTCTCATACTTAAATTAACTTTCGAACCACACCTTGTTGATATCGACGTAGCGCCCAAAGAATATCAAATGGAATTATTTGAGATAGGAGAAGATAATATCTGTAGCGGCTCCCAAATATTAACTTTTCCTATTTTCATTATAAGTTTTAATTTGTCTAATAACTATTCAATTCAAATATTAAATTATTCATCTTATAAATATATGATGCTTATAAAATATACTTTATTAAAATTATATATGAATTAACATTAATATCATATTAATTGTTGTCATATCAATATAATAAAATAATTATACATCATTCTAAATATAAATCATAAATAATATGAAATGTAAATATTTATCTATAATATATCAAGCACATATGTCTAACATTATATAATCTAGAATTGATATTTGACCACACACAAATATAAACAAAAATAACTTCAACATGTAGTATACACCAATTTAACCCTTCTGATAATTTGTATAAATAAATGTAATTAAAAGTTGATTTTACAATAAATAATTTGTTATCTGACTCCGCCTAGAATTCCATGCCACCCACAAAATGGTGAGCCGGTAAACTTTAACGAACATTTGCAAGCAATCAAACAAGAATTTCAATTCGATCAAAAGTGAAAAATAAATATACTCATAATATCAAATTATAAATATTTAAGAAATACATATTAAATATTTATATTTAAAATAAAAATTATAACATATTTCGCAATATTTAAAAACTACGAAAACGTACATCGTTTGGTATTTAATTCAAGGCAAATTTTCAACTTAAAGACAAATCAGATATCAAATATAATTTTAAGAAATAAATATATATATATATTAAATAAATTCAAATACACATTAAATTGGCAATTAAAAAATAATATATAGAAAACTTACAATTTAAAAATTATAACTTGATAATATATTCAAATATTTTTTCTTATCAAATAAAAAAATCAAATATAAAATTTTAATTCTGAATTTTAATAATTATAATAATCAGAATTTTAATATCTCTTAAGGACATATAATTTTTTAAATACAATATATTCTCAAAATGGATTCAATTAAAGCACCCGAATTTTGGCCAAACGATCCAGAATTGTGGTTCATAACATTGGAATCACAATTTTTATTGAACAAGCCAAGTCCAATTACAAATGATGACACCAAATTTTCTTATCTAATTTCACTTTTACCTCCATCAACTGCCATAGAGGTACGTGAATTCATTATGTCATCTCCACCAGACAATAAATACGACGCGCTAAAGAAGGCCATAATTAAATGTACCGCTGACAGCGAATTTAAAAAACTACAGCAATTGTTGACTCAAGAAGAACTTGGAGACAGACTGCCTAGCCAATTATTACGCCACTTAAGACAATTAATTGGAGAAAGCAAAGCCGTCAGTGACACAACATTAAAAATGCTCTGGATGCAACGTTTACCTAAAAACATCCAAATAATTCTGACAACGCAAGAGCAAGCATCACTAAAGTCTCTAGCAGATTTAGCTGATAGAGTGACGGAGATTACTTCTTCACCATCTTCAAGTACTTCGACTTTAGAAAAGGAACTGGCATCTTTGCGTGCGGAAATTTCAGGATTGAAAATTGACCTTAACAAGAAGGAAGAAAGAATACCTCGTTCAAGATCCAGAAGCTCATCTTCATCTCGAAAATATTCCCCAAACAGTTATAGAATGTACAATCCAAATGGCTTTTGGTGCTGGTATCATTTTCGATTCAAGCACCATGCAAGAAAATGCATCTCACCTTGTACTTTCAACAAAAAAAGCAAAGAACCAGCAGGAAAACTCCAACAACAATCAGTAAGCCCGGTGGTTACTGATTGTAGCAATAATAAAGGCCACCGTCTATTTATCACTGACTACCGCAACAAAATTAGTTTTCTCCTTGACACAGGTGCAGAGATCAGTGTCCTGCCTCCTCGTCCTGAAGATAGACGGCGTGGTCCAACAAAATTTACTCTCACAGCAGCAAACAATTCACCTATCAAGACTTATGGCGAAAGATTCCTTAATCTTGATCTAGGTCTTCGTAGAGATTTCAAATGGAGATTCATAATAGCAGACACAAACAAAGCCATTCTAGGAGCTGATTTTATGGAACACTTTGGAATAATTCCAGATATCAAAGGAAAGTTTATAATTGATTCTTTAACGAAGCTACGCAAGCGTGCATCAATTACAAATTTCAACTCACTTTCTCCAAAGTGCTCAATAAACAGCTATGAAGACAAATTTTTGAACATTCTCTCTCATTATCCCTCTCTAACTAAGCCTCCATCATATTCCACACCAGTCAAGCATTCAGTCACTCATCATATTACTACAAAAGGGCAACCAACATTCTCCAAACCAAGACGGCTGAATCCAGAAAAATTTAAAATTGTCAAATCAGAATTTGAGCACATGATGGAACTAGGTTTATGCAAGAGAGGAGACGGAGCATGGGCATCACCTTTACATCTAGTCCCTAAGAAAAATTCTATAGACTGGAGACCATGCGGCGACTACAGAAGACTAAATGCTGTGACCCAACCTGATTGTTACCCCATTCCGCACATTCAGGATTTCACCCAAAGCCTTCATGGCTGTACAATTTTCAGCAAAATAGATCTCGTGAAGGCGTACCACCATATTCCAATTAACCAAGAAGACATACCCAAAACGGCAATAACTACGCCATTTGGTCTATTTGAATTCACACGCATGAACTTTGGTTTGAAAAACGCAAGCCAAACATTTCAAAGATTCATGGATGAAGTAACAAAAGGTCTAGATTTTGTCTTCGTTTACATTGATGACGTTTTGATCGCCAGTAAAAATGAAAATGATCACATTCAACATCTACATATAATCTTCAAAAGACTTTCCGATCATGGACTAACAATCAATATATCTAAAAGCGTTTTCGGAAAACCTTCACTAGAATTTCTTGGACACATCATTGACAACAAAGGAATAAAACCTCTTCCTGAGAAAATAAGAATCGTTAAAGATTTTCCTCAACCTAATTCGACCCGTCAACTCCAAAGATTTATTGGTCTTGTAAATTTTTATCACAGGTTCATAAAAAATTCAAGTCATATTTTAGCTCCGCTTTATTCACTTTTAAAAACTAAATCTCCCAATGCATCATTAAATTGGATTTCAGACACATTAGAAGCTTTTCAAAACATCAAAAATGCTCTTGCAGAAAACACACTTTTAAACTACCCTCAACCCAATTCTACATTAAGTGTACTGGTTGATGCCTCCAACGTTGCTGTTGGTGGTGTCCTCCAACAACTGAATGACACTGCATGGGAACCAATTTCATTTTTTTCAAAAAAGCTATCCCCAGCAGAAACGAAATACTCAGCATTCGACCGGGAACTCCTAGCTGCATTCCTCTCTGTTAAGCATTTCTCATACTTTCTTGATGGAAAAACATTCATGCTTTTTACAGACCACAAGCCTCTAACGTATGCCTTCACATCAAAATCTGAACGTTCACCTCGTCAAGAACGTCATCTCAACTATCTTTCACAATTCTCCATGGACATACGCTATGTTAAGGGAAGTGAAAACATTGTGGCTGATACCCTTTCAAGAATTGAAATCGAAACTTTCAATCACACGAAGGTTAATCTAGATCTTAATGCATTCCCTGAAATTCAAGAAAAGGACAAAGAACTAAAAACTCTCATTGATAATTCAAATTCTTCACAAACAATCAAATTAATAAAACAACAAGTTCCTTTTTGCAATAAATTAATTTACTGCGATATTTCTACTGGAAGTCCCAGACCTTTCGTGCCTGAAAATTTCCGACGACAAATTTTTAATTCTCTCCATAATTTGTCTCATCCAGGAATTCGTGCAACAAGAAAACTAATAACTCAAAAATACTTTTGGCCCAAAATGAATCAAACAATAAATCATTGGTCAAAGTCCTGTTTAGATTGTCAGAAAAGCAAAATTCACAGGCATACAATTACAAAACACGGAATTTTTCCTCTCCCATCAACTCGCTTTGAACACGTTCATCTTGATTTAATAGGCCCCTTACCCCATTCTGAAAATTGTACCCACATTTTGACTGCTATAGACAGATTATCAAAATGGCCTGAAGCCTTTCCGATTTCGGACAAAACTGCAATAAGCGTAGCAAAAGCTTTTTTTCGCGGTTGGATTTCTAGATACGGAGTTCCAGCAACAATAACTACTGACTGTTCTACCGCGTTAGGGTAAAGGTTCGAGCTGCAGTGAGAACTATAAATTAATAATTTATATTTTAATAAGTGTCCAAAAATTACATACAATTATAAGAGGCAGGTGGAGTACAGTTTTTACTCCACCAGCGCCTAGAGTATCATATAATGGAAGGAACCGCCGCAGGTTGTAGCGACGCGCGGTAAACAGCCGGTGACATCAGGCGGTGTTCGAAAAGTGCGCGCGCAGGCCGGTTGGCCAGCCGCCGTCCCAAGCCAGTGTCGCCCGCTGGCATCCTCTTATCTCATATTTCCCCTGGAGATTGGGACTTGGGACCGATCCAACGTAGTTGCTATAACGCGGGTTCGGTTCTCGGGTTCGAGGGGATAAGGTCTGCTGATGTTGAGCTGAGTTGGGTGGGGTGGTGTACGGTGGAGGCACGAAAGGTCGTAAGAATCTGCGATTACGGCGAAGAAGGCGTCCGGCGTCGGTCCGGATGAGGTAGCTGCGACCGCGTGGAAGTTGTTCGAGAACCTCAGCAAGGAGGGTCCAATGTTTTGTGCGGTGATCCTGGACAAGGACTATTGCTCCCACTTCCAAATGTGAGAGTGGCTTGGCGTTGCGATTGTATCGCTTCCGGAAGGAATGTTCTCTTACATTTTGCTGCAAGAGGTACTGGGCCATCTGGATCTGCTGGGGCGTGCCAGAGATGGTGATGACCCGTTCGTTGCTACCAGGTTGAGACTCATCTATGGTGATCCCCGCACCAGACTCGCGCCGGATCTTCCTGATGCGTTGACCACCTTTCCCAATGATGGCACCGGCGAGATCATTTGGTATAGTGACTTGTGATGAGCCTTTTTTCGGGACGACTACCATAGGATGGCACCAATCGATGGCTTCGCCGACGGGTACCTGTTCGATTATCCCTTTCGCCAACATGGTATCGAGTTGAGTTTTGACGGGGTCTCTCCAGTGAAAGGGAACGTTGTATGCCCGGTAGCGTTTGCAAGGAACGGCATCTTTAACTAGTTCGATAGACATGGGGGGTCCTTGCATGGGTTTTAACACTGTGTCGTCGAACGCTCTAGCATAATGGGTAAGGATAGACTGCTTATCGATCTCATTGGCTCTCACCGGGGTCGGCGGGAACGTTAGAACTTGTCTGTTGGTTATGGCATTGACGATCATTGAATGGGGCCAGTTATCCAGCAGAAGTCCTAAGCGGGGCGACACTGGCCTGGGACGGCGGCTGGCCAACCGGCCTGCGCGCGCAGCCTGCGCGCGCACTTTTCGAACACCGCCTGATGTCACCGGCTGTTTACCGCGCGTCGCTACAACCTGCGGCGGTTCCTTCTTGAGGGCATCTTGATTACTAATTGTCACTGAGCTGTCACTTAAAAAACGGCTATAATTAACCGAATGTCGACTGCGCCATGTTCTACCGCGTTAGGGTAAAGGTTCGAGCTGCAGTGAGAACTATAAATTAATAATTTATATTTTAATAAGTGTCCAAAAATTACATACAATTATAAGAGGCAGGTGGAGTACAGTTTTTACTCCACCAGCGCCTAGAGTATCATATAATGGAAGGAACCGCCGCAGGTTGTAGCGACGCGCGGTAAACAGCCGGTGACATCAGGCGGTGTTCGAAAAGTGCGCGCGCAGGCCGGTTGGCCAGCCACCGTCCCAGGCCAGTGTCGCCCGCTGGCATCCTCTTATCTCACTGACCAAGGTCGTGAATTTGAATCACATCTTTTCAAGGATCTCACTTCACTCATTGGCACCAACAGAATACGAACAACGGCATACAACCCTGCAGCAAACGGTCTCGTCGAACGCTTGCATCGTCAAATTAAAGCTGTAGTCATGGCAAGCGGAAATACTATTAATTGGATAGATGCTTTGCCTCTAGTACTGCTAGGCATCAGAACATCCTACAAAGAAGACCTGAAATGCACTGCTGCAGAAATGGTTTTCGGGACAACTTTAAATCTTCCAGCTGATTTACTAACCAATTCAGAATTTAAAAACCCCGATCCATCAAATTTTGCCACTCAATTAAAGAATTATATGAGTAGAATTCGACCTCAACCAACAAGACAAACAAAGCAAAATAATATTTTTTCTCATAAAGACTTAGACACCTGCTCACACGTCTTTGTAAGAAAAGATTTTGTAAAAAGAGCATTATCTCCACCATACGAAGGTCCATTTCCAGTGGTATCAAGATCTTCGAAGACTTTTACAGTTAAAATCAATGACCAAAACAAAGTCATTTCTGTCAACAGACTAAAGCCTGCATTCATAGAAAACACCCCTCAAAGTTTCCAAGATTCTTCAATTCTGCCACCTATGCCCGACGGTGCTGAGGAAACTACACCGAAGACAAGTAGCTACACCACTCGCTATGGACGCCACGTACGTTTTCGACTTTAAGTCTTCACTGGCGGGGGAGTGATGTAGCGGCTCCCAAATATTAACTTTTCCTATTTTCATTATAAGTTTTAATTTGTCTAATAACTATTCAATTCAAATATTAAATTATTCATCTTATAAATATATGATGCTTATAAAATATACTTTATTAAAATTATATATGAATTAACATTAATATCATATTAATTGTTGTCATATCAATATAATAAAATAATTATACATCATTCTAAATATAAATCATAAATAATATGAAATGTAAATATTTATCTATAATATATCAAGCACATATGTCTAACATTATATAATCTAGAATTGATATTTGACCACACACAAATATAAACAAAAATAACTTCAACATGTAGTATACACCAATTTAACCCTTCTGATAATTTGTATAAATAAATGTAATTAAAAGTTGATTTTACAATAAATAATTTGTTATCTGACTCCGCCTAGAATTCCATGCCACCCACATATCTTTAAATCACAATTCGATTCAAAAAAAGATCCTATTGAAATATGGAAGACTACAGTTATTTATCCTAGTCTAAGACAACACGCACGAAGAATTCTTTCATGTTTTGGAAATACATATTGCTGCGAGGCAACATTTTCATACATGACTCAAATTAAAACCCGCCTAAGAAGTCAAATAAGTGATGTTCATTTGGAAGATCAACTTAAATTACGTACCACGTCAATTGAACCAAATATTTCTTTTTTGTCATCCAATAAACAACCACAGAAATCCCATTAAATTTTCTGGATTGTAAAATTAAATGTCCAATTTTTTGGAATTTATTAATTGTATGTCATTTTGAAAAAATAAACTATTCAATTGCAAAGAAAATTATGTATTTTAATTTTGTATTGTTTAGTTTCTTCAAAGAATCGGTCTACGATGGTGAACACTTCTTTATTTAAGAACGGAACTTTCTAACTAAACTGACAACATCCAATTGTCTCTATTTATAACCTAACTCGAGCGTCTATATGCAAAACCATATTTACATCTGAATATGTACAATTACATCACATCTCCCCTCTTAGAGATTAGCTCTAGTCCTCTCCAAAACGTCTGGGCGGACGAACTGTTCTTCCAGGAGATGTTGATGATCCGGCCACATCCGCAGCAGCATCCGAAGTGTGTGGGTTGGCCTCCGGGCAATTCACATATGGCTCCCCGTTAAGGTCCGTCAGCCAAACTCGATCCTTTACTTCCAATGGAGGCAGTTCTCGTACTCCTGCGCCCTTAGGCTTCGCATCAGAATCCTTTAATCCGTCGCCCTTTGGCTTCGCTTCAGAATCCTTTACTCCTTTTCATCAATAGCATTCACAACACCTATTATAGAGGGAGTAGAACAAGCTTCCTTTGATTTGCCATAGTGATCCGAATTGTCACTCCGCACCTTCAAAGGAATTCCACAGGAATTACAATTCCACTTTTGTACAATTTTCACTTTTGTACTATTTTACTTTTGTACAATTTTACTTTTGTACAATTTTACTTTTGTACAATTTTCACTTTTGTACAATTTTCACTTTTGTACAATTTTCACTTTTGTACAATTTTACTTTTGTACAATTTCATTTTTGTACAATTTTCACTTTTGTACAATTTTACTTTTGTACAATTTTACTTTTGTACAATTTTCACTTTTGTACAATTTTCACTTTTGTACAATTTTCACTTTTTTACTTTTGTACAATTTCATTTTTGTACAATTTTACTTTTGTACAATTTTACTTTTGTACAATTTTCACTTTTGTACAATTTTCACTTTTGTACAATTTTCACTTCTGTACAATTTTACTTTTGTACAATTTTACTTTTGTACAATTTTACTTTTGTACTATTTCCAGTACATGTGCGAGATTTTAGTGCGACATTTTGAACATATCGTTGTTTTACATTCGCATTGAATTGGGTGAAGACTTTGAATACTTGCATTATATTTTCTTCCATATCCAAAACATTTGGAAATTCTTGGATTTCTGTAAATGTAATATTCCAAAATCAAACTGGTTCCTTTGCAGAGATCACTTATACATTTTGTTTGTTCAGAATTCAAAGTTTCTTTGCATTCTTCATTTGGACACGTTATAGAATCTTCAAGTTTCTCAGAAGATAGATGTTCACTCACATGACCGATCCAGCAGGTCTTACATAGCCTGTGACATGGCAAACCAATTTCTTCCTTGTTTAACTTGCATTTTCTACAATATTTCGTATCCTTGTATTTCACCTTTCCTACTTCATTATTGAGTAATTCAAGAATTCCTTTGGAAATGTCATCAAAATTAAATCCTTCTGAGCTATATGCTGCATACAAATAGGATGCATACTTATTTGCATCATTTTTAGCCACCATTACAAATTTGCATACCTCCGTATCAGAGATTTTGTAACAATTACTTAAACGGCCACGTCCTTTCAATTCAATTTTATCATACTTATCTTCCAAAATAGATCGAAAAGTAAATAGAATTTTAACCGTGCTTAATTCTAAACAGCTTTCTAAATAAGGTAGATCGAGCTCCACTTGGTTTTCCATTTCAATAATTTCAGGTATTTCTTCGATAGTTTCCTGGTCTGTGAAAGGCCTTAGTATAATATTAGAATAGTCTGGTGTATACACGTACTGCTTGTTAACTTGAATATTTCCATCAGATCCTTCGGCCAACTCCTTGCTAGAACTTTCAGCTTCCCTTTGAGCATCTGATTGAGGAGAATCTTGGCTGAGATTTTCAGATTCGTTGGATTCAATAGGATCTTCCCAAGTTTTTAATTCAGCTTTTATGCATGAGCCTTGTTTGTTCGATTTCTCTAAATGTTCTTTGGAGAGTTGTTGACCTTCTGCCGCCTTCACAGAATCTTCCAGATTGACTGCCTTTTCTAAAGCTTCGGTTCTTAAGACTTCTTTCTTAAAGATTTCTGGCCATTCATTAGGTTTGCCGAAATTGAATCCTTCTGGAGCAGCTACTTGTATATAATTAGCCATTTTTTTTTCCTTTTCTTAAAAAAAAATCTTATATTTCAACTTTATAATTTTGAAAATTGCTTTTACGCTTTTACCGCTTTTACGCTTATACCGCTTTTACGCTGCCACCATGTTTAGTTTCTTCAAAGAATCGGTCTACGATGGTGAACACTTCTTTATTTAAGAACGGAACTTTCTAACTAAACTGACAACATCCAATTGTCTCTATTTATAACCTAACTCGAGCGTCTATATGCAAAACCATATTTACATCTGAATATGTACAATTACATCACATCTCCCCTCTTAGAGATTAGCTCTAGTCCTCTCCAAAACGTCTGGGCGGACGAACTGTTCTTCCAGGAGATGTTGATGATCCGGCCACATCCGCAGCAGCATCCGAAGTGTGTGGGTTGGCCTCCGGGCAATTCACATATGGCTCCCCGTTAAGGTCCGTCAGCCAAACTCGATCCTTTACTTCCAATGGAGGCAGTTCTCGTACTCCTGCGCCCTTAGGCTTCGCATCAGAATCCTTTAATCATAAATCCCTTTAATTAAATCGTACATATATTTATATATATATGGATGCGGCCTTCTCAAAAATGGTAAAATGAAAATTGGCCTTCTTATATAAAAAGGTTTGCCACCCCTGGTCTAAACCATTGGTTTTTGACCACTACGACCCGGGTTCAATTCCCGCATTGGGCACTTTTTTCTGATTAAAAAAAAAAAAATGCTCCAATGGCCCCCGATTCTTGAAAAAGTCCAACCCCACCAAACGGGGTAACCAAACGTAACGTAAGTAACCAAACGGGGCTCTGGCACATTTGTAAGTGCAAAGTCGAACTGCTTTTCACATGTGTAGACATGTGGTGCGCTTACAGTAAAAGCAGTCGCTAACTACCCACCATGATTATCATGGCCTGTACCACGTGTACTAGGGATTAGCAAAAAAAAAAAAACCTTGTTTCCAACTTATGTTATTTCTCTATTTATGTGAGAATCAATATATTTTAGTGAGTATCTCTAACTGCTGCCCATTCTAATGTCCCCCGTGTGTGTCCAGGGGATCCGTCCAGACCTGGTAAACCTCCGACTCCCCCTCCGTGAACAAACCTTTGAATTACATTCTGCTGCTGCTACCAGATCATGAATCCCCACGGGTTCCCCTCTCGAATGACTGTGGGCAAACTGATTGAACTTCTGGCTGGCAAGGCCACCTGCTTCACTGGGGAGATACACGATGCCACAGGTATCTTACAACCTACCGAAATCTTTTATTGTTGAATCTAACTCCCTTTAAAAAATATATATACAGTAAAACCCCGCTAATACGAACCCTGGATATAGCGAACCTTCCCTTATAACGAACCCACGGTGATTCCCAATTCCATTCCATTGAAAATACCATTGTTATAACGAACTTTGCGATTTTTAAAATAACGAACTACCCCTATAGCGAACCTATTTTCGGTTCCATAATGATAAAATCTATTAAAACATTGAAACATTACCAAATTCTCTTTGTGTATATACTCTATCTTATGAGAACTTTGTTAAGTTTAGAACTATTTGTACAATAATTTACAAAACAATACTAATCCATCGTGTAAATAATTAATCATATATATGTAAATAATACTAGCACAGCACAATAGTCCTTTGGACTTCGTGCTTTTGTAACAATAAATAAATGCTTATAACGAACTTAAAATTGTGAATTAAAAAAAAAAATTAAAACAACAAAATTTTGAGCATGTTTCAGCTCACGGATCGCGATTTCAAAACAAAAAATTAGAGGCATCGTTTGTTTTCATTTCCATTCTATTTTTGCTGTATATTGTATAAATTTTTACACATTATACTTTTATTTAATAGAATATCTTTGCATTCGACAATTTTGAAATAGAAGAAAAATACAAATGGCTTCTAAAATAAAGAAACAAAGAATGGCGTTCTAAAAAAAAAACAGTGGTAGCATGCCCTTTTAGAAGCCTTCTATATCATTCAAAATTGTCGAATGCAAAGATATTCTATTAAATAAAAGTATAATGTGTAAAAATGTACACAGCATACAGCAAAAATAGAATGGAAATGAAAACAAACAATGCCTCTAATGTTTTGAAATCGCGATCCGTGAGCTGAAACATGCTCAAAATTTTGTTGTTTTAATTTTTTTTTTTTAATTCACAATTTTAAGTTTGTTATAAGCATAGTATTTTTAATAGATTTTATCATTATGGGACCGAAAATAGGTTCGTTTTAGGGGTAGTTCGTTATTTTAAAAATCACAAAGTTCGTTATAACGATGATATTTTCAATGGAATGGAATCGGGAATCGCCGTGGGTTCGTTATAAGGGAAGGTTCGCTATATCCAGGGTTCGTATTAGCGGGGTTTTACTGTATTTGGTTTGATCTTATTAACTTTTGTTTCCAATCACACACACAAAGCTTTATTAAGACCACTGGTCTTATACAGATTCACCACAGGAAGAAATAATAGATAAAGCTCCTATACTCCAGGCAGCGCAGCACCCAACAACAGCCTCCTGGTCCGACTTTTGTTTCTAATCTATATAATCCAAATTGTACCTAAACAGGAAAATTATATACCATTGGATAAATTTACAAATTCAAATTTTCAAAATGATCCCCTGAAATTCACATCAGTGACAACTTAGTGTATAAATCAACAAATGATATAATCAAGAATTTCATTTATGATTTTTATGAGAACTTACTTAAACCGTTTGGTTTTCAACCACTAGGACCCGGGTTTGATTCCCGCATTGGACACTTTTTTCTGTTAAAAAAAAAAAGATGCTCCAATGGCCCCCCGAGTCTTGCAAAAGTCAAACCCCACCAGCGAGTGCAAGTAACCAAACGGGGCTCTGGCACATTTGTAAGTGCAAAGTCGAACTGCTTTCACATGTGTAGACATGTGGTGCGCTTACAGTAAAAGCAGTCGCTAACTACCCACCATGATTATTATGGCCTGTACCACGTGTACTAGGGATAAGCAAAAAAAAAAAAGAGAGAACTCTAAACAATCCCTATAGAATTGTCAGCTGTTAAACCAAACACCATGTAAGTGAATAGATGTGAGTGTTTATTTGGAAAATTAGTTTGAAATATTAAATTTTTGTATTTTATTTCCTCAATTGGTATGGGGTAGAGATGGTTGGTTGAGTTGATTCTTGAAATTTAATGGAATTTGACAAATGGCAATTTTAAGAACCTTCCTGTAACTTGAAGGTGGATGGCAGAGACTGGGTGAAGAAGATGGATCAGATTCCAAGATGATAGAGTTGGAAGTAGGTGAATGTTTGGCCAAGAGTCAGCCTTTGAGGAAATCAGATGGCAGTTTTCATATCCTCCCTGTGAATTGTATGTGGAGAAGACAGTGGAGAGTAGACTGGGAGAAAGAGCAAGGGACCAGTTTGATGAAGAAGAAGATGATATGGTGGGTAGACATCATAGATCAGGGTGATGATTGCTTGGTCATGAGAGTCATCAGACAGCAGTTTTCATATCCTCCCTGTGAATTGTATGTGGAGAAGACAGCCAGGCAGTGGAGAGTAGACTGGGAGAAAGAGCAAGGGACCAGTTTGATGAAGAAGAAGATGATATGGTGGGTAGACATCATAGATCAGGGTGATGATTGCTTGGTCATGAGAGTCATCAGACGGCAGTTTTCATATCCTCCCTGTGAATTGATCGCTGAGAAGCCAGCCAGGCAGTGGAGAACAGACTGGAAGCAAGAGCAAGGGACCAGTTTTGATGAAGATGATATTGTGGGTAGATCAATAGAGCAAGGTAATGATTGTTTGGTCAGGAGATTCAGCCTTTGGGATAGAGGAGTAGGTGATGACACCAGAATATTGCGGTAATCACGAGTTCAAAGATAACCACAGGAATATATAAACTTTGTTTCCAGGGTTTATCAGCAAGAGCTGGGGTTACAAATCAGAAGATTGGATACTCAGAGGTAATAATAATAGAAGGAGCTTGAGTTCCAAACACCCAGACAGAAATGTAGCAGGTTTCAAGATTATCAGAGTTATAGAGGAGAATGAGGGATCATGAGTATAGAAAAAACTTGATTTGTTGATGCTCGGAAGTAAGAGCAAGATCTTGAGTTCCACATTTCCAGGAGGGAGAGTAAAAGTTGGGTCCCAGGTGTTCAGAGGGAGATCAGGTCGTTCAATGAGCGCATCATGAGCATGGACTGCCTGGCTTCAGGGAGGAATAGCGGCCGTCAGAATGAGGTTGGCTAATGGGGGAGATGAATTTTGATAAAATATGCCAGTCCTTAATTAAAAAAAAGAATTTTGATTAAATATGCCAGTCCTTAATTAAAAAAAGAATTTTGATTAAATATGCCAAACCTCTAAAAAATAATTTTGATATAAAACATGCCAATCATTTAACATAAAAAAGCCAATAATATAAAACAATTTAGATAAAGAATCCAATAAATTAAAAATAAGAAACTAAAAAAAAATCACAAGCAAAATGAACAAGCCAAAAAAGACAAAACCCTCAACCCCCCCTATGCTATCCCTGTCTGTAAAATACACTCTGAACCTACGATAATACCACAACCCCCCCGTCACTAACCCAAACAGACTATGAGCTCGATACACACTGTAAGGGTTAGCAACACACCATCCAGCGAAATCACACGCTAACGGGACAAGGAACACGGTTAGTTTGAACAAAGTCACAAGGACAAAGACAACACAAGAAAACAAAGAAAGGACAAGCCACCAACACACTGTGACTAAAAGTGAAATCAAATAAAGCGCCATCATCTCGATATTAGCAAACCTCAGTTGATCAAGTTGGGAACAAATCTAACAATGGAATAAAGCTTGGTTACAATTACTTATCTTGATTTTTTTTTTAAATTATTTTGTCAAATAATATCCAAATAAAAATAAGACAAAAACATGGTATATCATCACAAGGTAATAAGACCAAATCCAAATAAATAAATAGTGTGTGACATTTCGGTAACAGCATTGTTACCATCTCCAGTACTATATATTTATTTGTTCTTATTACCTTGTGTTTATAATCTATAATCCAAATTGTGCCTTATATCATAGTATATCAACTTAAACTTTAAGCATCTATTGAAGAGAGAGAGAATAATAAACTTTTGTAACACTATTTTCTCCTAAAATATATACAGTAGAACCTCCCTGTAAAGGAAAGCTAATTGCAGAGAACAAGGTGTCCTTTAGGGAGAGATGTCCTCTTACCAGAGAATTTCTAAATTGTAAAAATGGTAATTTTGCAAATGAAAACTGTCCTTTGTAGAGAGGTGTCCGCTAAAGGGAGGTTCTACTGTATAACAAAATTATTTCTACAATACTCTTTTTAATCATTGAAGGATTATTATAAATATACTCAAATAGAAAAGAAAACTTACAAATAGGCTTATCCATTTTCATTAATGAAAACATGGTGCAAAGCTGTACCTTTCCTTGAAACATGATTGAGAGTGAATATCAGAAAATCGAAGTTAAAATAGGAAAATGTAAAAGTGACTTTAAGGACAAAACATTTTCCTTAGCAAACCTAGTTTGATGCTGTTTCTGGCCTAACACATGTTTCAAAACATATACAGTAAAACCCCTCTATAGTGAACCCCAATGGGACAGAGCTTTTGGTTCACTATAGCCACGGTTTACTATAGCCACGGTTTGGCCATTTTTTTTTCAACTTTTCTAAATTTTTAGACCGTATAATTAAAAAACAGCCATACACACTGGGAATGGCAGCCACTTAATAATGATCACTTTATTTTATTTCCCTAAATTAACCTATTTCTTTACAGTAATGCTGAATATCAAAAGAAGTCATTTGATAATAGGTTCTTCTTATCATTAGCATACATGTTTATATATAAACCTATGTATTATTTAAAAATTAAGCCAAATCCCCTAGGCAAAACATTATTAATTATATATTTAAAAGGTATAAGAGTATTATAGAACATCTTTCTCAAATAATATAATACTATATTTATTTGAAAAAATGCCTCTAATACCTTGTTGTTTGAAAGTGAAAAGTGAAATTTGAAAATCAGAATTGTCTTAAATAATGGTTATTTCCATCAAAGGAATAAAGCTCCGTGTATTCTGAATCAATTGAGGATGAATCAAAAGTATCCAATTCAGAAAAATCGGACGCGAAACATGTTGATACTATAGCGCGATCAGTAAAATTGCGAATAAAAAACGCCAATTTGCAAACACAAATTCGGTGATAAAACGGCCGGCCAGGGGGAATATCCGCGAACCCTGGATGAGTCATATACCTAACAAGAATTCCATTCTAAAAATAGAACTGTAGTGGTATTTTTGAGAATTTATAAGTCGATTTGTTTGTGGCCCATGAGACACGGGGAACTTGGGGGAACTGTTTTTTTTTTTCTTCTTCTTCCAATTTCTACATATTCTTCTGAAGAGTATATTAAATTTTGTTTTTAACCTGTTATTCAAACCATTTCTGGCTTTAAAATTATTTGGAATTATTATTTAGCCTAGGTTAAACTTGATATATAGACATAAAAGAAAAGTATAAAAATTTTGATCAATTTTGTAAATACATACACAACTTTCTCTTGAATTGGAAAAAAGAGAAGGAATCTTAGAAAAAAAAAGAACTGCGATGCTTGCTCCGTGTGTTTTGCTTTGTTGTTTGTTTTTCTCTTTGAACAATTTTCTTTAGTTAATTTATGTAAAATAATGAATTGAACAGGATTGTATATAGCCGAATTGCTGTAATGCAGTGAAAGGTATTGACGCAAATATCCCTGAGTTTGGGATATCGCGTTTCATGATGTTAATAAAGTTTAATAACCAATATATATTAGTAAATTAAATTTTATTGCCATCTATCGTTAAAATTTTACACAAATAAATTTACTGGCAATGCGTTTCTTTTAAATATCATCAAATATTATCTCTACAGACCTTACTGCAATGATATGAGTTATTAAATGAGAGGGCTTGGCTCATCAGTATTTGCTTTGCTCGATGCAATACCTTGAAATTATATGTATGTACCTCTACAGACCTATAAGCTTATGTCCATAGTTCACTAAACACCCCTAAGCTGCCTTCCATAGAAAATGCAGGGTATATAACAAAACCAGTCCAATACAATAGTAGAGCGGTCTAGAGATTAATTTGGCGAAACCGCTGAGAGGGTTCACTACTGATGAGCCAAGCCCTCTCATTCAATAACTCATATCATTGCAGTAAGGTCTGTAGAGATAATATTTGATGATATTTAAAAGAAATGCATTGCCAGTAAATTTATTTGTGTAAAATTTTAACGTAGATGGCAATAAAATTTAATTTACTAATATTTTTTTTTGCCTAAAATTTATTTTCATTTGATCTCTTTTTTCCTCTACAGCCTTCTCGATCCATTTCTCTCTTCTTCAATGAATGATTTCTTTCTACATTTTGTATAAATGACCAAGAATTATTATTGTAATATAGTGGGTAAGCATGTAATTATAAAATATTGTTGCGTTGTTGGTTGACAAAGAATAACTTCCGTGGGTACAAAGTATCTTTAGGACTTTATTTAAGCCTAATCGATAAAATAATTACAGAAGAGTGCAAAAATAAAACAACAATAAAGAACACAGCAGTTACAAACTCACCAACTGCAGCACGGTGAGGGAAAGCAGGAGCAGAACAGGAGACAGAAGTTCGTAGAACCTTCTAGAATCTTCCAGGAAGTACACCGGCGTCGGGGGTAAGCAGCAGTCCGACCTCTTGAGACAGCAGCTTGCTTGGAGTACACCACGTAGCTTCGTTCTTCGACTTCCCTTCCATGAGTTCCTCATCCCTATATATACCAGAGTAGATCTTTCCAGAACGGTCATGGTTGGTTAGCCGATCACAAAGCCACCAGGCTTGAGCATTGCGCAATCGCTACTGATTGGCCAATCCGTTGTTCTCCGATTTTTCTACCTTTTTGTAGAACGTTCTAAAACATTCTCTTCTGGAATGCGCCATTTTTCTTTTTACGTAACAATATATTATATCCCTATATATATAAAAGTCAGTGTATGTATGTATGTTTGTCGGCTATACACGTCCACAATACGTAACTAATCTGACTGAAATTATAACAGTATATAGAGTAGAATCTGGAAAAACTTATAGTGAAAATTTCAGGTTTCTATCCCGAATATTCTTTGAGTTATTTGAAAATAATAATAATATTCAAATTTGCCCTTTCGCTTGCAAGCAGCGCCTCTAGCGGTGAATATGGGAGGTAATATCAGCTGACCTAATGTACATGTAAAGTTTGGAGCGGAACGTTTCATAAGAGTGACATCCACGCTGCCAATTTATAATTGTAATGAATAGTATTTGAAAATCTAAATATTAGAATTTTCAAATAAAAAATATTGGGAGGGCTTGGCTCATCAGTGATGAACTCTCCCAGCAGTTTCACCAATTTAATCTACCAGACCGCTTCTTTAGAGCTCTAATACTGTATTGGATCATTATGCTGATATAGGCTACACTGAAGGGTGGAATCTTAGAAATGGTATTTATAAGGCTTTTAGGACAGTAGAATTACATATGAATATTTGCATCAAGCAATGCTCTACCGCAAACAATACGAACAAGCCCAGTTAGACATATATTAATATGATGCACTAGCCGCCATCTGTTATCAAAATTCGAAACTATTTTAAAGGCGTAAGATTCTTTTTGAAATTTAACAATTTCTACTGCCCTTACTGCAATGGAAAAATTAAAGATAGGGCCTGGCTCATCAGTGTTGAACCCTCCCAGCGGTTTCGCCAGTTTAATCTACCATACCGCTTTTTTTTTTTTTTGTATTTGCGGAAGAGCGATTGCTCGAAGCATATTATATATTTATAAATGTATGTAATTCTACTGTCCTCAAAGCTTATGTCCATAGTTCATCTAAAATACCCATTCGAAGAGTCTATCAACAGTATCACTATAAAAGGAAGTTCCAAAAATGCAATATAACAACGGTAAGGTAGATTAAACTGGCGAAACTGCTGGGAGGGTTCACCACTGATGAGCCAGGCCCTCTCTTTAATTTTTCCATTGCAGTAAGGGCAGTAGAAATTGTTTAATTTCAAAAAGAATCTTACGCCTTTAAAATAGTTTCGAATTTCGATAACATATATTAATACAAAGCAATAACATGCCATCTATATACACCAAATGAAAACATTCGCCATTTTAATGTTTACATCTTCTAGTTGGTATAAAAGCAGCCTCTTATACATTGTTGTTGTTGTTTCCAGCATTTGCCGGGTGTAAGGTGGAGGACATCAGCCAGGAGCTGTTGGCAGCAGGCTACAACTACCTGGGAAAGGATATCTTCTATCATGGCCAGACTGGGTCAGTTTCACTCTTGTTGTGACATCTATGTGGTTGGTCAAATATTCCTTATTATTTCTAGTTTAGAACTTCCCTTCTCACTGTAAAATGATCAAACATATGTCTTTAAAGAGCATTGTTGCTTTTGTTTCTTATCCCTTCGTGTAAAGATTACACAAATTCAATGAGTTAATGCTCCTCATGGAATGGGGTGTAGGGATGCAGCTTTCGTTGATCATGGCATCATGATCTAGACACACTATGGTGAAAGTCTGACTTTGCCTGTAATTTGAGGCTGTTCCTAACATGGAAGCCTTTGCTACCGACTCTAACATGAGTACAGATGCAGCTTCTCCGTATCCCTGGAGTGGGACCCTTGCTGAGGTCCATCAACTGGGTCAGTTGAAGTCAGGATTTTTAAAGAGGTCTTTCTCTTCTTTATAACAATGCTGCTGTTGGTCCGCAACTGCTTATTTGTCAGTTATTCTGCTTTTTTCGTAGAGGGCCTTCATAACTGAAGGTTGTTCCCCTATCTGTCACTTGGGGTCACGCCCTGTAGCAGTCAACTCTGCCGAGGGAAGAGCATTGTAGTTATAATATACCCTCATGGACAAAACTTGAGGAAGTTTCATATTTTAACCATGAAACTCTCTTTATTTGCTTATATAATGGAATTTCCCATATATTTCCCATTGTTTGCGGTAGAGCATTGCTTGATGCAAATATTCATATGTAATTCTACTGTCCTAAAAGCCTTATAAATACCATTTCTAAGATTCCACCCTTCAGTGTAGCCTATATCAGCATAATGATCCAATACAGTATTAGAGCTCTAAAGAAGCGGTCTGGTAGATTAAATTGGTGAAACTGCTGGGAGAGTTCATCACTGATGAGCCAAGCCCTCCCAATATTTTTTATTTGAAAATTCTAATATTTAGATTTTCAAATACTATTCGTTACAATTATAAATTGGCGGCGTGGATGTCACTCTTATGAAACGTTCCGCTCCAAACTTTACATGTACATTAGGTCAGCTGATATTACCTCCCATATTCACCGCTAGAGGCGCTGCTTGCAAGCGAAAGGGCAAAAAAGAACATTTGAAAAATAATAAAAAAATTTACATATAATCATTTTCTCTCTCTAATGATTAAGGTTGAACATGTGTTGCACTTGAAAAGAAGGTTTACCGTGCTGGCATTAGAGTATAGTAGATTATTGTAATCCTACTTGATACCTTACCAAGCAATCAATGGCTACCATCTGGATGACATATCACGAGGAAGAAGGATCGAAATACAGTTGTTCAACCTGTTGTATATATGCTGTTGTTGTTATTGTTGTTTCTTATCCCCTTGTGTAAAGATTACACAAATTCCATGAGTTCATGCTCCTCGAGCTGTTTTATGATGAGCAGCGGCCTCTCCCAAAGGTCCTGTTTAGTGCATCTAATGCAAGCCAAAATGTGTTCTGGAGCTGCAGGTGCCAAGCTATATTTTGGGCAAGTGGGGTAGATTTTGTTGTTATTATTTTATATCTTCAATGGCTTGAGATGGCCTGTTCTAAATCTTGTTAGTGTTGTTTGATGCTGTCTATTTCTGATGTTCAGAGCTCCTCCTGGGTTCACTCCACTCTACCAACTGTGCTTAGGTGGGATCCTCCAGTTCTTGTTTATTTTTGTTTTGGCTACTGTTTCTATTTCTTTAAAAGTAAGATTATTTTTCTGTGGCAAAGAAAATATTCAACATAGAAAGATACACAGAAAGCGACTTAGAAAGATTCATAAATATTATTTACATATAGAGATATTCTTTGAATTTTATTTACAGTTACATCATTAAATTTAAATATATATACACACATATACACGCATACACCTATATATTGTTTACAACCACAAGATATGTCCAATATTTCCTTGAGATCGTTACATCAAAGACCATTTTTCTTAATGAAATCCAAAATATATTTACAAAGGAAATTAAATTTTATATATCACTAGGGCCTAAAGCTATTAAACCGTTGTTGACTCTGTAATCTTGAAAGACAGGGCACTCTAGCAAGAGATGTTATATAAAAGGGTGTACCTGGATCTATAAAGAAAAAAAAAAAACTATATTTTCTCAAAATATTTCGAGAGATTGCTCACTCTTTATCAATTTATTGCATAGTAAATTTAATTGATAAAGAGGGCGCAATCTCTCGAAATATTTTGAGAAAAAAAAAGTTTTTCTTTACAGATCCAGGTATGCCTTTTATATAAACTTATTTGATGGATTGCCTTTTGACTTAAACTATTCCTGAAGTGTTTGTCGGTGTATTTTGGATGCAGATATTTCAAATAAATCACAAATCCATCCGGGATAAGATAAAAAAATTATCCTCGGATATATCTTTGATTTATTTGAGCACAGGGGTTTAATATCTATGTAGCTATTTAGTTTCATTGTGTTATCTAGTAGTTGGACTGTACTGTTAATGTAGTGCAAAATTTTACTTTGTAAGTACAAAGTTGAACTGCAAAGTCAAACTTTGTAAAACGACATTTGAAAACTATCCCGCATCTGTTTCTTTTCAACGAAAAATCAAAATTCATTTCAAGGAGAAATAATGATTATTTCTAACCTTTAGGATGAGGTATGAAAGGGTGAATTGTAAAGAGTAATGATAAACGGAAAAATAAAAGTGTCCAGGGATGAGAATAGAACCCACAGTGTTCCGCTTCCGGGCAGATGCCATGTCCACTAGGCTCCCGTCCCTGGACACTTTTATTTTTCCGTTTATCATTACTCTTCACAATACACCCTTTCATACCTCATCCCAAAGGTTAGAAATAAACGTTATTTCTCCTTGAAATGAATTTTGATTTTTCGTTGAAAAGAAACACATGCGGGATAATTTTTAAATGTCGTTTTACAATTACAAGCCGCATTATATTATAAAAGTCAAACTTTGTAAAGTGAAAAAATAGTACAAATGTAACATTGTACTGGGATAAGGTGCATAAATTAAGAAAAAGGCATCTCCTTATCGTGCAACTGAAAGTTGCTGATGGCTGGCGCCATCTATCGGAATAAATATCAACTATTCTCGTTGATTTTTAATTATTCCAGAATTGGCCAAATACCCATTCTTGATTAATCAAGAAAAGCTAACCACGGACGCGTTTCGGGCTGTTGGCCCTCATCAGCGTGGTGCAAGCTGTACCTCAACGACCAAAAAAAAAAAAATTGGTCTTTAAGGCATCCTGAAAAATCATGAAACGGGTAGTTAAGGCCAGAATTGCGTGAGGACGCTACATAATGTAGCGTCCTCACGCAATTCTGGCCTTAACTACCCACCATGATTATCATGGCCTGTACCATGTGTATTAGGGATAAGCAAAAAAAAAGTTCTGTTTGCAGGAAGATCATCCCCAGCTACATCTACTCAGGCCCGGTGTACTACCAGAAGCTGAAGCACATGGTGCAGGACAAGATCCACGCCAGAGCTAGAGGGCCGGTCAACAACCTAACACGGCAGCCACTGGAGGGTCGAGCCAGGGATGGAGGGCTGAGGGTGGGAGAGATGGAGAGGGACTGCATGATCAGCCATGGTGCTAGGTGGGACATATACACTACACCCAGGATCTGTCTACAGCTGTTGTTGGTTGCAGCATGCTGCTCCTGGAAAGGTTGATGCTCTCCAGCGACGTCTACGTCATCAATATCTGCAGCAAGTGCGGCCTCATGGGATATGAAGGATGGTAATGACCACAATTTGGATTATAAACACAAGGTAATAAGACCAAATCCAAATAAATAAATAGTGTGTGACATTTCGGTAACAGCGTTGTTACCGAAACGTCACACACTATTTATTTATTTGGATTTGGTCGTTTACCTTGTGTTTAGGATGGTAATGACTTCACATGCTAACTGTCTATCTCTATAAGTGGTTTGTACATTAAGGTTTTGGGGGGTCGGTGGAAGGATGGTCTGAACTGTTGGTTTTCGACTGCTATGACCCGGGTTCAATTGCCGCACTGGGCACTTTTTTTCATATTTAAAAAAAATGCTGCAATGGCCCCCTAATTCTTGCAAAAGTCCAACCCCACCAGCGAGTGCAAGTAACCAAATGGTGCTCTGGCAAAGTAAGTGCAAAAGTCGAACTGCTTTTCACATGTGTAGACATGTGGTGCACTTACAGTAAAAGCAGTCACATACATCTACCCACCATGATAAACATGGCCTATACCACGTGTACTAGGTATAATAATTAAAAAAAAAAAAAGGTTTTCTTGCTTCTCAGGAAACCAATAGATGGGAAATTAAAAACATTGAAGTATTCCTTATTTAAGGCAATGTGCTATTTGTTAGTCAGCTTCATTGGTGTTTGAGTGACCTAACCTAGTCAGACTATCAGTGGGGGTCGGTGGAAGGATGGTCTAAACTGTTGGTTTTCGACCACTACGACCCGGGTTCAATTCCCACATGGGGCACTTTTTTCTTATTAAAAAAAAAATGCTCCAATGGCCCCCCATTTTTGCAAAAGTCCAACTCCACCAGCAAGTGCAAGTAACCAAACGGGACTCTGACACATTTGTAAGTGCTAAATCGAACGGCTTTTCACTTGTTTAGACATATGGTGCACTTACAGTAAAAGCAGTTACTAACTACCCACCATGTTAATCATTGCTTGTACCACGTGTACTAGGTATATAAAAAAAAAACATAAAGGTTTTCTTGCTTCTCAGGAATTTCCTGCTTCACAGGATGGGAAATTAAAACATTGGAGTATTCTTTATTTAAGGCAATGTGCTATTTGTCAGTCATTGGTGTTTGTCTCATGGAATGGGGTGTAGGGGTGCAGCTTTCATTGATCATGGCACCATGATCCAGGCACACTTTGGCGAAAGTCTAACTTTGCCTGTAGTTTGAGGCCATTCCTAACATGGAAGCCTTTGCTGCCGACTCTAACATGAGTTCAGACACAGCTCCTTGGTGTTTTAGTGACCTAATCTAGCCAGACCATCAGTAACAACCATCTGCTGTGTCCCAGGTGCCAGCTCTGCAGGTCCTCAGGCCATATGGCATCTGTCCAAATGCCCTACGCCACCAAGCTGCTGCTCCAAGAGTTGATGGCCATGGGAATCTCCCCCAGACTGGAACTCTCCAGCTACTTCAAAGACAAGATTGTTGCATGATCATCTATTTATAATTACATAGTTTTTATAAAATCACATCTATTTTATTATATAAAATTTCTGTGTTTTAGAATTTACAAAATACATACAGGAAATTACCTGCCACATCTCGCCAATGTGTCAATTTAAAAAGAATAAAGAGCATTAATTCAATCAAATATAAATCTCCGAGGTTAAGTTTCTTTTTTAACTTCAACAAGTTTTCAAGCTTTCGGGTTTTAAACAAACCTTCTACAGTTAAAAAGTTTTAGAAAAAAAAACTTTTCTAAAACTTTTTACCTTTAGAGGGGTCGTTTAAAACCCGAAAGCTTGTAAACTCGTTAATAGTGTAATACAGAAACTTATCCTCGGAGATTTATATTTGATTAATGTAATTAATACAGAGGATTATAATTCTAATAAAGAACATTCTTCCTTTATAATAATTATATTACACCTCAATAATGGCCGGCATTCATATTTCTGTGAAAAATGACACTTCGGCCAGTTAGAGTTTTTTATTTTCTCAACGTTTTGACAAAAATATTTTGTCTTCGTCGGGAGAAATAAATAAAAATAAAGCATTTGGTAAGGTGTTAAAAATGATTCTGAGGTTGCAAGGGCTCCTGACGAAGACAAAAGATTTTTGTCGAAACGTTGAGAAAATAAAAACCTCTAACTGGCCAATGTATCTATTTTTCACAGAAATATATTACACCCCTCATTAAAAAGCCTCTTTAAAAATCTTGAGTTCAACTGACCTGGTTGATGGACCTCAGCAATGGCTCCACTCCAGGGATACGGAGGAGCTGTGTCTGTACTCATGTTAGAGTCGGCAGCAAAGGCTTTTAGGAAAGGCCTCAAATTGCAGGCAAAGTCAGACTTTCACCAAATTGTGCTTGGATCATGGTGCCATGATCAACAAAAGCTACAGCCCATTCCATGAGATCATGAACTCATGGAATTTGTGTAATCTTTACACAAGGGGATAAGAAACAACAACAAAAAGCTCTATATTTTGTTAAAGTAACAGTCTGTAATGAGGATATTTACTAAATGAATATCAAAAAGATGAACTGCTTTTCTCATGTGTAGACATGTGGTGCACTTACAGTAAAAGCAGTCACTAACTACCTACCATGATTATCATGGCCTGTACCACATGTACTAGGGATAATAAAAATATATACAGTAGAACCTCCCTGTAAAGGACACCTAATTGCAGAGTCAAAGTGTCCTTTAAGGAGAGGTGTCCTCTTACTGGAGAGTTGCTAAACAATAAAAATGGTAATTTTGAAAATAAAAACTATCCTTTGTAGATAGGTGTCCTCTCATGGAGGTTGTTCTACTGTATATATCAACAAGAAATGGAACACAATATGTAAATGTTGGAGAATTCACATATCAGGTGTTGGAGCTACATCTTCCGTTAAAGTTCTGTAGAAGTTATTTTAGATCCAAGGAGTAAATGTGGCTTGATTGTTTTAGAAAAGGTCTCTTCATTCTTGTGAGCAATCTTATACACGCCCACATATGTCAATAACAAAAGTTTTTTCAATTATTTGGTATAAAGATTATTTAGAGATTGTACATAGAGTATCAGCCTGTTGAAGAACCTTTGCCGGTCCCAAGCCCGGATGAAAAAGGGGGAGGGGGAGCAGTAACAAGCTCGCTAAAAAACCTGGGCTCAGCTGGCCCGGCTGATAGTACCCTGTAAGGGCTCCTAATCCAGGGATACAGGATGAGTCTGTACTCCATGTTAGGAACAGTTGCACATGGCGTCTGTTCCTCATGTCAGAGGTGGCAATTTTTTTTTTGGAGCTAAGTCGGCCTGCCACTGAGTAGTGCTCCAGGTCTTAATGACAAAGGCAGACACATTATACTTCACCCAGTCACGACCCAAACAGACACCATCAAGGGTCACAACTTGATACCCTAATATGATTGAGTGGAAATGAGGAAGAAGAAGAAGATATTTGCTCGAAATCTTGCAAATTCAAAATTAAAAGAAACTTTTTACCTGATTTTTCCTCTTTCAAATAATTTCTGGATAACTGTTGTTCACATTGAAGACTAATGTGTTGTTGTTTCTTATCCCCTTGTGATAAGAGAACACATATTCCATGAGTTCATTCTCGACACTGATGTTGTTCTACAATACCATCTTGGATGGTCTAAACCCATTAACATGTATAGACATGATAAGGCACAATTTAGATTATAGATTATAAACACAAGGTAATAAGACCAAATCCAAATAAATAGTGTGTGACGTTTCGGTTACAGCATTGTTACCATCTTCAGCACTTTTGTCTATAGATGGTAACAATGCTGTTACAGACACGTCACACACTATTTATTTATTTGGATTTGGTCTTATTACCTTGTGTTTATGTACAGACATCTAAATTTTTAATAGGATTGGGATTTTGCTCTCCCTAACAAGGTTCAGTAAGTGGTTTCAATGATTAGGGTGTTTATTAATAGAATCCAATTTGTAGATGTGCCTGGAATTTTTAGAATTCAGAAATATGTTCTGTAGAACTTGAGATACAGTTCCACTTTAGCACAATAGATATACATTTAAACCTGTCTATATAGCGCCCCCTCTAAATAGCACCTTCCTCTCTATAGCGCCCGATTTTAAATACATAGTTCGATGTTATTTACATTAAAAGTGACCTGTCTATAGCACCCCCTCTCTATAGCACCCTATTTTGGTGAGTCCCAAGAGGGGGCGCTATAGACAGGTTAACTGTATTAGAACCTCCATTAGAGGACACATCTATACAAAGAACAGTTTTAATAGTAAACCAGCAAACTCAGTTTCTCCAATATAACAACAACTTTATAAACTTCTTTGAATTAACAATAATGTCTACCATGATTACCAACAAGATTATGTGCAATGTTGGCCCAACATAATCATATGTTGCAGAAAACCAGATCATCTACAGATTTTAATCAATTTGATTTCTCTTTTTAAAAACTAGATTGTATGTCATGTTAATTAATATGATTGTTTGGTTGTGTGTGGAACTGAAATGATTGTCTACTGCAATTAGCTAACTAAATTGTCTGCTGCGTTAACCAACAAGATTGTCTGTAGAAAGAACTGAGTATATATTGCGTATCACATGATCCCACCTGCAGTTCTCTATGTTCAAGTTCTTCTTCTTTTTTTTTTTTTGCTTATCCCTAGTATACGTGATACAGGCCATGATAATCATGGTGGGTAGTTAGTGACGGCTTTTACTGTAAGCGCACCACATGTCTACACATGTGAAAAGCAGTTCGACTTTGCACTTACAAATGTGTCAGAGCCCCGTTTGGTTACTTGCACTCGCTGGTGGGGTTGGACTTTTGCAAGAATCGGGGGCCATTGGAGCATTTAGTTCATCTTCTTTATTATATAAACCAAAAATACTGTCATATATTAAAGGTAGACACTTCTCTCAAATGGAATAAAAAATAGATACAAGAAAATAAAACCTAATTAATTTTTTAAATTTTCATTGTTTTGTCTGATGATGGTAACAACAATTAAACCGAAACATCACACACTATTAATTTATTTGGTCTTATTTTCTTGTATTTATAATCTATAATCCAAATTGTATGATTTATCATGGAAGAAAAATACTATGGTATTAGGAGAAATTTTCCATTTTTAAAAATTAAAGGTAATAAGATATATATATATCGAATCTAAATAAATAGTGTAGGTGACATTTCGTTAACGTTTTACCATAATCAGACAAAATTTCTGAATACATTTTTAATTTTTTCACTCATTTCATCAATTTCATTCAGAACTTTTGTCTGATGATGTTAACAATATTGTTACTGAAACATCATACACAATTTATTTATCTGGTCTTTTTATCTTGTGTTTCTAATTTATAATCCAAATTGTATACCTTATCACATTTAAAAAAAATACAAGGTAATAAGACCAAATTCCTTCACCTCCCCCATGACCACCATTAAAGACATCTGACCCTACTCCTTCCACTAGCATTGTCTTTGGACAATCCTATCTCGACCAAAATAAGACCAAATCCAAATAAATAAATAGTGTGTTGTATTAAAATGTGTTATTTGAATTTAGTCTTATTACAAACACGGTAATAAGACCAAATCCAAATAAATAAATAGTGTGTGACGTTTCGGTAACAGCGCTGTTACCGAAATGTCGCACACTATTTATTTATTTGGATTTGGTCTTATTACCTTGTGTTTATAATCTATAATTCAAATTGTGCCTTATCATTGGTCTTATTACCTTGTGTTTCTAATTTATAATCCAAATTGTATACCATATCCCATTAAAAAAACAATCTTTTAAAACTCAAACTTTGTTCCCTATTCAAACTGATTGTGAGAAAGAATCAAACAACACTATATAGCATAAACAATTTTATTGAGAACTAGAGAAATGTGGAGATTTCAACCAGATAATTGGAATGATGTTTGCTGCTCACTGTGTGATCAGATATAAGGTAGACAGGTAGTAGAGAATAGAGATCTAACCAATGGGAGAGTTTCACAATCATTGATAGGCCAAGTTCTCCCAAATTTACTTTTTTTTTCTGAGATTATAGAAAATTGTTAATAAAATACATAGCGCTAAAAATATTCAATATTCATTTTATTACATTGGCTTTTCATATTTTATAAACAACTATGGAATTTCAAAATTCTATAAATTAACAGTAGAAAAAATAATAGTTTAACTGAAAAAGCTATGGCAACTGTTAGCATTGACACAAATTTCTCAAAATTTGCATATATGTTTATTTACATATACAGTAGAACCTCCATGAAAGGATACTCATGCTAGAGGACAACTCTCTATAAAGGACAGTTTTTATTTACAAAATTGCCATTTTTACTATTTAGCAACTCTCCGGTAAGAGAACATCTCTCCCTAAAAGACACTTTAGTTCTGCAATTAGTTGTTGTCCTTTACTGAAGGTTCTACTGTATATACATTTATGGACAAAATTAAAGGAAGTTGTACCTTTTAGCATGTATATCAGGATTCAGACAATAATTCTGAAAAGATATTTGAGACACAGTGATCTTTATTGAAGACACAAGATAACCAAGTGTGAACAAAATTGCCTCTGTCTCCTTCAAAACTTAAGGAAGTTGGACCTTTTAACATGAATATCAGGATTCAGACATTAACTCTGAAAAGATATGAGACACAGTGATCTTTTTTGAAGACAAACGAGATAACCAAGTGTGAACAAAATTGCCTCTGTCTCTTTAAAAAATAGAAGACAGGTAGATTTCAAAGATTTTCCATTTCCTTATGCTTTGTTCATGTTGTGTATTGTGTCAGAATATTAATTAACAGATTATTAGTTTCCATGTTTTATTACTCTTAGCACATCTTTCTCTCTGTGACTGTTCAGTTAAAGATATTTCTGCAGAAGAACCTGGGTTACTTATCTCTTTTGATAATAAAAAAGAATATATTGGATTGAATAAAAGGTTTATTTGTCTTGTGAAATTGAAGTGTAGTGATTCAACATCGAAAGAAACCATACAGATGTTATTAGAAATTGAAATGTCTCTGATCATTTCTACAGAAACGATAACAACCATATGGTTTCTTTCAATGTTGAATCAATCTACACTTCAATTCCATAAGTAAAATAAAAAACTCCGCCTTTGCCGGTCCCAAGCCCGGATGAAAAAAGAGGAGGGGGAGCAGTAACAAGCTCACTAAAAAACCTGGGCTCAGCTGGCCCATCTGATAGTACCCTGTAAGGGCTCCTAATCCAGGGATACAGGATGAGCAGCATTTGTACTCCATGTTAGGAGCGGCTGCACATGGCATCTGTTCCTTATGTCAGAGGCGGCCATTTCTTTTGGAGCTAAGTCTGCCACTGAGTAGTGTTCCCAGTCTTAATGACAAAGGCAGACACATTCTACTTCACCCAGCCAAGTCTCAAGCTTGATACCCTAATATGATTGAGTGGAGATAAGAAAGAAGAAGTCAAATAAACCTTTTATTCAATCCAATATATGCTTTTTATTATCTAAAGATCTAAATATGGATTGCCCTATATTCAGAAATTATCTCTCTATATAGGATTGTTTGGATCACAACATAATCCTTACATTTGACTTTCCTTGGTGACACACTATACATATGTTATAAATATTTATATTTCAACTTAAATTATATATTTTCTAGAATAAAACTATATTAATCAGCCACCAGATAGCATTATTTTGCCCTATATAATTCATTGTTATTGTTTTCATTTTAAAAAATAGAACAAATGTGATATTGTACTGGGATAAGGGGCATATATTATTTACTTTTATCAACTTTTATTTGCATGATCCGGTGATGCCTTTTTTCTTCATTTATATACTTGATCCCAGTACAATTTCACTTATTTTTTCACACCTATAGGATTGTTAGGTTGAAGACTGAGTAGAATCATAGTCAAGTAAAAGTGCTGATTGGAATTTGAAAAATGATTGAATTATAGAAAGTGTTAAAACACAAGGTAATAAGACCAAATAAATAAATAGTGTGTGACGTTTCGGTAACAGCTTTGTTACCATCTTCAGACAAAAGTACTTTTATACAATAGAGTACTTTTGTATGAAGATGTTAACAACGCTGTTGCTGAAATGTCACACACTATTTATTTATTTGGATTTGGTCATATTACCTTGTGTTTATAATCTATAATCCAAATTGTGTGCTTTATTATAGAAAGTGTTGAATTGGATTGATTGAGATTTAAAAATTTGGTTGAATTGTGTTGAATTATGGTATGTGGAATTGTAGAAGTTTATATATATTTTTACATTAATATGTGTGTGCGCATATTTGAGAGGCATAGAATCCAAAAATATTACTGAGACTTTATGTCAGAGTTACTTTTAAAACCTACTGTACTTTTTTTTATTATTATCCCTAGTACACATGGTACAAGCCATGATAATCATGGTGAGTAAAAGTTGGCGACTGCTTTTAATGTAAGTGCACCACATATCTACGCATGTGAAAAGCAGTTCGACTTTTGCACGCACAAATGTGCCAGAGCCCTGTTTGTTTACTTGCACTCGCTGGTGAGGTTGATATTGTGCAAGAATTGGTGACCATTGGAGCATTCTTTTTTTAATTAGATAAAGGTGTCTAATGCGAGATTCGATCTCGGGCTGTAATGGTCGAAAACCAACTGTACTAAAAAAGGAAAACCATAAAATATAATTTTATTCTAACACTTGATGGTTAGGGTATGCCAAACTTGTGAACTCTACCATCACAAACAGCATTGAATGCATCTTGCAAGAAAATCAGATCTCTAAACATCCTGCAAAATAAAACACTGGCAACTATGAGTCATTCCTCAATGTCAGTAGCTTGCTAAACTCTGCCTTTGCCAGTCCCAAGCCCGGATGAAAAAGGAGGAGGGGGAGCAGTAACAAGCTCACTAAAAAACCTGTGCTCAGCTGGCCCGGCTGATAGTACCCTGTAAGGACTCCTGACCCAGGGATACAGGATGAGCAGCGTTTGTACTCCATGTTAGGAGCGTCTGCACATGGCGTCTGTTCCTCATGTCAGAGGCGGCCATTTCTTTTGGAGATAAGTCGCCTTGCCACTGAGTAGTGCTCCCAGTCTTAATGACAAAGGCAGACATATTCTACTTCACCCAGTCATTATAGTTGTCAAACAGACACCATCAAGGGTCACAACTTGATTGAGTTGAGGAAGAAGTAGTGTGCTGATGTATTTTATATTTGGCTTTTCTTATAATTACCCCAATCTTATTACATTTCCATAAAGGGGGGTCAGTATAAGGATGGTTTAAACCATTAGATTTTGACAGCTATGACCTGGGATCAAATCCCGCATTGGACACTTTTTTCTTATTTAAAAAAAAAAAAAATGATAATAATGTTCCAATGGCCCCTGATTCTTGCAAAAGTCCAATCCCACCAGCGAGTGCAAGTAACCAAACAGGGCTCTGACATATTTGTAAGTGCAAAAGTTGAACTGCTTTTCACATGTGTAGACATGTGGTGCACTCGCCAACTTCTACCCACCATGATTATCATGGCCTGTACCACGTGTACTAGGAATAATAATAATACATTTCCATAAGTCTCTATGATGGGTAAAAAGAGCTGCTATCATTAGTTGGCAATCCAGCTGTGCATTACATGACAGTCAGACTTTACTATTTTAAAGAATATTTCAGATGCACATTTCTTTGTTGAATATGATCATTACAAAGATATCATAAGTAGAATCAGAAAGAAACTAATTGAGATACCTTTTATTATTTTAGGAGATTTTTTTATGTTGAGATTTTTTGTTGAGTTTTAGGTTGAGATTTTTGTAAAGAAAAAAAAAAGGTAAGACCTAAATAGATTTTTTGATAGTAATAATAATTTGCAATATTCAAAATGCTTGATACCCTGAATATAATTGAATGGAGATCAGAAAGAAACTAATTGAGATACTTTTGATTTAGAGATTTTTAAGTTGAGACTTTTGGGGGGAAAAAAAAAGTAAGACCTAAATAGATTTTTTTATAGTAATAATAATTTGCATGATTCAAAATTGGCTTAGCTGGCTACCTATTATAAACCTAGTAAACATTGGAGGGAGACAGCTTGAATGGATAATATAGAGAGCTAAACCTACCTTACACATACTGATTATGTAAAGGTGAAAAAAATACAAATTTTGGATATATGATAAAAATCACAACCAGATCGAATATGTAATTTGTTGTTGTTATTTCTTATCCCCTTGTGTAAAGATTACACAAATTCCATGAGTTCATGCTACTCGAGCATATGTAATTTAAACGTTATGAGTTTGAGTTGTTATGTTAAGACAGTAATCTCTAGACTGTTTTCTGTCTATAGCGTTATTTCATCTAAGAATGATAAGAATGGTGCTAGTGAAGCATTTGTTGTTGCTTACCCCCTTGTGCAAAAGATTATACGAATTCCATGAGTTCATGCTCCTCTAGCTGTTTGTTCATGAGTTCTGCAAGATATGGGTACCATTAAAACAATATTTTTTTAGGAAAAAAGTGCCCAATGCAGGATTCAATCCCAGGTTGTGACTGTCAGAAAATTGATGGCTTGTATTGCTCCTTAACTGATCCCCTCTAAATAGCACATGAACCATATGTTGTTGTTGTTACTTATCCCCTTGTGCAAAGATTACACAGAATTCCATAAGTCCATGCTCCTCAAGCTGTTTAATGATAGACAGCAGCCTCTCTCAAAGGTCCTGTTTAGTGCATCTAATGCAAGCCAAAATGTGTTCTGGAGTTGCAGGTGCCAAGCTACAATTTGGACCAATGGGGTAGTTGATGTAATATCATTTATACCTAATGAAATTTTGAGATAGCATTGGAAAATAGATGGCTTATACCACTCCTTAACTGATCCCCTCTAAATAGCGCATGAACCATATGTTGTTGTTGTTTCTTGTCCCCTTGTGTAAAGATTACACAGATTCCACAAGTCCATGCTCCTCGAGCTGTTTGATGATAAGCAGCAGCCTCTCCCTCTGTTTAGTGCATCTACTGCAAGCCAAAATGTGTCCACTGCATCTTGCATCAAGTATCTTGTCAACATAAGCTAAAATGTCCAAATCCAAATAGATAAACTCCCGATCCCTCGATAGCTCAGTTGGCATGGCGGACGACTGTAGGTGCATCAATGGTGATCCAAATAGATAAACTGAGATTTGTCTAATAGCCTTGTAACAACACAACGTCACATACAACTTATTTTATTTGGATTTGACCTCTTGTTACCTTATGTTTTCCATCTATAATCCAAATTGTACCTTATTATTGAAACATTAACAGTTAAACCTGTCTATAGCGCCCCCTCTTGGGACTCACCAAAATAGGGTGCTATAGAGAGGTCACTTTTAATGTAGATCACATCGTACTACGTATTTAAAATCGGGCGCTATAGAGAGGGAGGCACTATTTAGAGGGGGCGCTAAAGACAGGTTTAACTGTACATAAATTATTTAGGTGTAGTGATCTTGTGGTAAGAGGAAATGTACTGGATAGAGAATGGTTAGTTACCTAATGTCTTATCATAGATTTGCCCATATAAACAAACAGAAATGCCACAACTACAAATTCATAAAGAAGTCTAGCAGCCTGCAGACATTATCTTTTTTTGCTTATCCATAGTACACATGATACAGGCCATGATAATCATGTTTAGTAGAAGTAGGCGACTGTTTTTACTGTAAGTGCACCACATGTCTATACATGTGAAAAGCAGTTTGACTTTTGCACTTACAAATATGTCAGAGTCCTGTTCAGACATTTATCTACTCAACAGAAGAATCTGTACCTCACAGAACTGAACTTGAATAGAAGATAGGAAAGATGAACTTCAATCTGATTAACAAGCATCTTTGTAAACACAACAAAGAATGATGATTTGAACTAATCTCCAATGAGAATCTATTATTTAAGATAGAGAACAAGAGTCTTTATGTTTTTTAGATGGTTCCTCTTGGGAGGTTAAGCCAGTCAAGACATTTCACTGATATATATACAGTTAAACCTATCTATAGCACTCCCCCTCTTGGGACTCACCAAAATAGGGTGCTACAGAGAGGGGGTGCTATAGCCAGATCACTTTTAATGTAAATTGAATCGTACTACGTATTTACAATCGGGGGCTATAGAGAGGAAGGCGCTATTTAGAGGGGGCGCTATGAGTTTTTCTATATATAGTAATTCTATGAGTCCATACTTCTCAAGCTTGATAGGAATGGGGTGTAGGGGTGGAGCTTTCATTAATCATGGAACCATGATCCAGGCACACTTTGCCTTATACTCATGTTGTTGCTATCTCTCACCCCAGTTAAAACAATTGGCTACTTAAAACTTGGAGATCTTAGTATTATAATGTTGGAACCCAAATAACGGTTATAAAAGAGGTAGGTATAATATGATCTCTGACTGGAATCTCATTGTGTGAAAAGAGATTTATTGATTAATTCTATAAAAGCATAGGGCACCTCTCCTGTCAAAATGTCAAAACTAGACACCATCTGTTAACTGTCATTGCAAACTAGCAGCCTCAGGTCGGTGACAAAGCCACAACACCAACTTTAGCAAACTGAGAAGCATCCACCTAGAGACCTGGTTTTGGGCTAATGGCCCTCGTCAGCTTCAACAGACTTTATTTCATGAGATTTACAAGGGATCAAAAATGGAATCTTGACAATCGGCCAAAGATAATTCAAGATAATTCTAATACAGTAGAACCTCCTTTTTGCGGACACCCTGCTAGCAGACATTATCATTTTTACAATTTATCAACTCTCCGGTAAGAGGACACCTCTATCTAAAGGACACTTTGGCTCTGTAATTATGTGTCCCTTACAGGGAGGTTCTAATGTACCATGAAAATATTCTCTGGTAAAATAATAATATCAACCATCTGATGAACTATCAACTCCTTGTGCAATATCTTGACCCAACCTCCGTTGAGAGACCATCTCTAGTAAAATGCTTGTTGCACTGGAATTTTCAACAAACCATAAGTGGTACACAAAACAAACAACAAAATCTTGAAACATATTGAATTTACAATCACAATTAGAAATTTTAAAAAATAGCAAAAATTTATAATTTTTTTTTTTATAAAAATAGAAATATCTCACTATATATCCATCTTTTCTCACACATGAAACTTTTTTTCTACTCTTTAAAAAAATAAAAAATAAACAAACAAATAAAAATCATCTTTTTTTTTTCTTGCATATTCTGATTTGTTATAAAAGTAAATTTTTTTTGTGGGCAAAGAAAAAAAATCTCCCTCTATATATATGAGGAGACAGATAAAAGGAGAAGAAAAAATATATAAAATAAATAATACCTAAAAAAAAACTAAATGTGTATATTTACAATTTAAAAAAATAGTTATCAAATGAGTGAGGAACTAAAATAAAATAAATCTAAAAACACAAGAACAATATCACACAATTCTAGGAGCGCCATTCTGCTATGTACACTATAATGTGGAGGAGGGAAAACCATTGTTGTTAGAGCTTACTGCTCTGTACTTGATAGAGAGGGAAGAAGAGAACAAGTAGATGATTTCTCTACTGGAGAAAAGGAAGAAATAACTCAAATAAAAGGATTAAGGTAGAAGATATCTAGCTAGAGAAGACTACCTCGAGTCCTCCTGCCAACTGTCCGACCTCCAAAGTACCAGAGACTGGCTTGAAGCCGGCAGGCTGACTGAGATATGGGATGGGAGAGGTAGGTAGCGAGCCAGTAGGCTACGATAGCCTCGACCCAGAGTGGCTAGCCTGCCTCCAGGACAGGAGAGTATCGCCCCCACCTCCTCCTCATGAGGCCGGAACACAGTCATGGGACAGAGGGTGTTGCCAGCTGCGACGATCACACAGCCCCAGGTGGTGCCGACGTACAGGCAACTATCTGCAGTGGCCAGCGCAGTCACCTGACATCTTCCCACTGCACACCACACACCACATTATAGAAGACAGGGTTAAGGTGAAAACATCAGTCTTCCTGTGGGATAACTTTCTTTTTAAAATTTTAATTCAAATCTATCTTTGAGCATGAACTACGGATATAAGAGCTTTGAGGACAGTAGAAATACATATAATTAAATATATATAATATTCTTCGAGCATTGCTCTTCCACAAACAGTAAGTAAGGGAGAGCTCTTATGACAGTATCAAGACGGTATGACAGTATCAAGACAAACAGCATATCGAAGGTGTAGGAGAGTGGTCTTTATGCATGACAGCCAATGTAGAGCTGTGGACCTGGGTGTTGTGGACCAAAAGGCTCATGTTCTTTTTCAGTGCTGGGTCAAGATTCAATCTAGAACTTATTCATAACTTTATCTGAATAGAACCTGGGATCCCCTTCCATTCTGCCAACATTAGAGAAAGTGGCTGTTTTGGGAAAGGAGGGGTCTCATGGTCTGAACTGGCTTCATAAACCTTTCTATGTGTTGAAGTAGGCACATTAACTGTTCTAAGATCATAAACAAGATTCTTGAGACATATGCGAGATATTACAGGTGTGTTATTGGCCTCCAGTAAATTTTTATAGATGACAATGCTCGTCCACATAGGGCAGTGCTAGTCAAAGATTTCCTTGAGAGTGCGTGTGAAGATATATTTAGATTGGCCAGCCAGGTCTCTGGACCTGAGGCCTGGTGAATCCAATGTCCAAGATGAAGGTACATTAAAGAATTGCAAAGTCAAACTGCTTTTCACATGTGTAGACATGTGGTGCACTTACAGTAAAAGCAGTCGCCTACTTCTACCCACCATGTTAATCATGACCTGTACCACGTGTGTACTGTGTTGAGAATAAGTTACGATCTGACAACCCGGCGGATTCATCGGGAAGGTGATCATCATCAAATTATTACTGTTTTGTGTACCATAGGCTGGCGGAAGTTCCACCATAGCTGTGATTGTTATAAGTTTAATAATTACCTTGTAAATAGTTAAATAAATAAAACTAAGATATAAATCCTTACGGTAAGAGTATCTTCTTATTTATAACAAGGCATAGCACCATACATGTACTAGGGATAAGCAAAAAGAAAAAAAACATTAAAGCAGGTCAGCTACCTCTGAATTTGCTAAAAAGATGGGTTGTGACAAATTCTTAAATTTGAATCTACATGTTCTTCACAAGAAATTTCTCATCAAATTCATTGTTTTGATACATTTTTTATATTAAAAAAGGAAGAAATATCTCATTATTTATAGATATGTCACACATTGTTTAACAAATGATATGGCACAATTTGGATTGTAGATTTTAAACACAAGTTAATAAGACCAATTCTAAATAAATAAATTGTGAGACATTTTTGAAACTGCATTGTTACCATCATCACTTCACACAGATTCAGCATTTTTGTCTGATGATGGTAACAATACTATTACAGAAACTTTACACACAATTAATTTGGATTTGGTCTTATTACCTAATTGTATAAAAAAAAAAAAATGCTCCAATGGCCCCCGATTCTTGCAAAAGTCCAACCCCACCAGCGATTGCAAGTAACCAAACAGGGCTCTGGCACATTTGTAAGTGCAAAGTTGAACTGCGTTTAACATGTGTAGACATGTGGTGCATTTACAGTAAAAGCAGTCGCCTTCTTCTACCCACCATGATTATCATGGCCAGTACCACGTGCATTAGGGATAGGCAAAAAAATAAAAGTACAATAGTGGATTCAGAGTGTAAGAGATACAGTTTGAGTGAGATGTGTGTACTCACAGCTGAGATGTTCCTCGATGCTGATGGTGAGCAGACTCTCACTGCAGGGCACCAGCTTGGAGCAGTCCAGCTGGTGGAGGATGGACCTGGCTGTACAGTCCCAGTGGTACACCAGACAGCCTGGAACACATCACATTCTGAGTTTGTTTTAATTACTGTTGGCAGCGTTTGTACTCCATGTTAGGAGCAGCTGCACGTGGTGTCTGTTCCTCATGTCAGAGGCGGTCATTTCTTTTAGAGCTAAGTCGGCCTGCCACTGAGTAGTGCTCCTAGTCTTTATGACAAAGGAAGACACATTCCACTTCACCCAGTCATGATGGTTGTCAAGTTTTACAAGCTTGATATCCTATAATATGATTGAGTGGAGATAAGAAAGAAGAAGAAAAAGACTGTTGACACACACTACACAATGGAGACTCTAGATACAAGAAAATAAGACCTAATCTAAATAATTTAATAGTGTGCGACGTTTCCGCAACAGCATTGTTACCATCATCAGACAAAAGAATAAATTAAAAAAATATCACAGCATAAAAATAATAAAAATATCACATCTGAAGTTCTCCTCTACTTTTTTTGCTGCGATATTTTTTTCTCATTTATTCTTTTGTCTGATGATGGTAACAATGCTGTTGCTGAAACTTCACACGCTATTATTTGGATTAGGTCTTATTTTCTTGTATCTATAATCCAAATTGTGCTTTATCACAATGGAGACTATACTGTGAGTACAAGTCACGGCTCACTCCCATACATGAGAATAGATAGTCCTTCCTTATTGCAGATAGTTAGAACAACAGACACCATCAAGGTAACAACTTGATACCCTAATATGATTGAGTGGAGATGAAAGAAGAAGAAGATAGAACTCCACCCTTAAATCTAACAGTGTTCTATTCTGAGGCAAGCTGTAGCATTCCATTAAATTGGTTGGATTGAAGATTGACCAAGCTTCCTCACACCTCAATTAAAAACTCCTCAAGTCAATCTGACTACCTCAATAAACTGGGAATTGATGCTAAGTTTGCAAGTCCTTCAAACACTGCTAAGACTGCACACGTCCAAGGAGACAGAACAATTGATCAGATGTCACAGAGAACACAAGTCTGACAATATAAAAAAAAAAAATTCTGAAGAGGAGTACAATAACTGCTTGATTATAAAAGGAGCCTAGTTCAAACCTCTATGTGTTACAGTATGACCGTACTGGGAACATAGTACTCAAAACACTCTAGGTAAAGTGCTACTGAAATGTCAGAGGGATTTGTTGAATCTTGTTAGTATGCTTCAAAATGCAAGTTTATTCTAATTTTGAAGACTTGAGGCAATATTTTAATATATTGTCGCGGCTGACCCCTCCGGTTCTTCGCGACGACAACACTTCTTCCGCCATTGTTCACCTACCCAGGTTCCCGTTGCTTCTCCTCTGCAGCTGTACCCTGCAGACCACCCAAAGACCTCCGAGAACCACCGCTCAAGTGGAACTCCTTTCCTCTGGCAGTATCTCTCGGTCTTACCACTGGTGGGGGGACACGAGAGACTTACCAGAAGAGTAGCAGCAGCAATGTGGCGATGGCGAGAGGAACAACAGCAAGCAGCACCAAGACTTCTAACACTCCTAGGGCCAATATAAAAGTGTATTTACAAACTATTTGCTCCAGGAACCAGGACCAGAGCAGTCGGCGATTCCCACACAAGTTGCATACAAAAACCGGCGAAAGCGCCATCTAATGGCGGAGGTTGTAGTTATTTTGAGGTATTATACCCGACAATATTGTTATGCCGCTGCTGTGTCAAGGATGGTTAAATAAGTACATATTATCAGTAAGGATCTCTGTTTGATTCCTCTTTATTTACCATTGTGCATTATGGAAAACAAAGTAAGTAATGATTGGTTCATCCAATCCCCCCTTTCCTGGTTCACAGATAATGGAAAGTTTTAATGTCCTTTGGGTGTCATTGCAACAATATTTATGCTTCAATAAGCAATATAAGGTAATAGAACCAACTAAAAAATAATAGTGTTGGAAGTTTTGGTAACAATTTTGTTACCATCATCAGACAAAAGTATTGAATCCCTATAATATAATCTCTAATCCAAAAATAAGGATCATTAAGGAAGATAAGTAATAGGATGGTTTTTTGCAGTTTGATGCCAGCCTACCAGTGTGAGAAGATCTGAGATAACCCACCTGGGTAGGTGTAAGTATAGAGGTCGCCGGTGGGGAGGTGGGAAGCCACATGGGTGACGTCTCCCTCAGCAGCAGACTCTGGGTGGAAGAGAATGTCCTGAGTGAGGGCTACATGGCCACGGAGTCTGATGACTGCCAACCTGCCCTGAGGTTGGCCACACCACACCTCCCTGCTCATCACAAGTAATTATAGTTAGTGGCATCTAGATAGATTTATGTTTTCTGTAGGAATTATTCTAATTCCAATACAGTAGAACCTTCATGAAAGGACACTTGTGCTAGAGGACACATCTCTACAAAGGACAGTTTTCATTTGCAAAATTACCATTTTTACTATATAGCAACTCTCTGGTAAGAGGACACTTCTCCCTAAAGGACACTTTGTCTCTACAATTAGGTGTTGTCCTTTACAGAGAGGTTCTACTGTATGACCAAATCTGAAAATGTTGGCCTAATGGCATTGCTACCTCATCAACTGACTGAGATTATCTGTAGGACTGTGGTCAGATGATGGCTGTAGCAATAGCACCAAGAGTGAACAGATGCATGCACCAGGCCTCACCAGCTTTCCTGGACAAAGACGGCAGCTAGACAGAGGATGGGGCAGCCATTGGTGCCCAGCTCCAGGGGAGGGCTGTCTGCATTGGTGTCACACACCCAGAGCTTGCCGTTGGAAGCTGAAACTGCCACCATGTCCTGGCCCAGACACACCATGGACCTCAGGGTGCTCGGGGTGTAGGGGTCCACGGCCACTTCCGACACTTGCTTGTACTCCCTGCATACATACATCTCTATCCTGACATCTGGAAGACACTTCATCAATGGACTTCTGTAGATGGAATCAAAAGCTTTAATATCTAAGAATATTAGCAAAAATGAAATGATGCTAAAAATTTGGGGATAATGTTTTGAGTCCCCTTTAAAATAATAGTTTTTAATTTGAATAAAGCCCACTAAACTCAATAAAATAACATTAAGGTTTTTTTTTTTTAATTATCCATAGTACACATGGTATAGGCAAAAATAATCATGGTGGGTAGAAGTTGGCGACTGCTTTTACTGTAAGTGCACCACATGTCTACACATGTGAAAAGCAGTTCGACTTTTTCACTTACAAATGTGTCAGAGTACTGTTTGGTTACTTGCACCCACTAGTACGGTCGGACTTTTGCAAGAATTTGGGCTATTGGAGCCATTTTTAAAAATAAAAAACATTTTTAATATTAAGAAAAAGGCATCTCCTTATCGTACAACTGAAAGTTGCTGATGGCTTGCGCCATCTATCGGAATAAATATCAACTATTCTCGTTGATTTTTAATTATTCCAGAATTGGCCAAATACCCATTCTTGATTAATCAAGAAAAGCTAACCACGGACGCGTTTCGGGCTGTTGGCCCTCATCAGCGTGGTGCAAGCTGTACCTCAACGACCAAAAAAATTGGTCATTAAGGCATCCTGAATTTTTAATATTCCCATAAGAAATTCACTCATTAGTTTTATTCATAGAAATAAAGCTTTTATTAATCGTAAAATTGAAAGAAACTGTGGGTGACTTGCAGAGAAGTTCATTGAGGAACAAAAATAACAGGAAATCAGTAATGCACAAGGAGAAAAGGAGAGGTAGTTGAAGAGGGAGGGGTGAAGAAAGACAGGGTGATCTGTATAATTAATAACCAGCATGTCAAAATTTGACATTTTTAAATGTCAGACAATGTCCAAAACTATAAAAACGGTATGTTGGATGCACTGGTCCTCTGCACAAAAAGCTAATGATTGGAGAAACAAAACAACCACAGTACCTGTAAACATGGATGGTGGCATTGGAGTCCCCAAGCCAGACCTCAGGTCCCAAGGAGGACGGAACTTGACAGATGCAGGTGAAGGTGGTCTCTGAGGGAAGACTCTGCAGCCAGAGTTCAGCTCTGTGCTGTATGGAGGGTGGTGACACAAGACATACCTGGAAGTCCTGCCAGCTCTGGGCATCGGCCGTCACAACATCCAGCTGCTTTCCTGGTCGTGACAGCCATATCTCCCACGACTCTGTACCACCATCTACACACACACAGGGATGTGATGGTTCTGTGTTGTCCTCTACGTAGACAAGTTTACTACTGTTTATGAAATAAGGGAAAGAGTGGAATTTTTTGGTGCTTTCCATACAAGCTTAACCTTTTGTTTTCCAACACCCAGCTACATTACTAAATACAACTAAAATACCCATTTATCAATTTTAATTTTATGGTTATAATGTCATATTACTGAATTACAGAATTAAAAAATATATATATAGTTATTAAAAAATGATAGAAAAATAAAAAATAAAAAGGTCAGTTGTTGATATTAAAAATAATATAAAATCCTAATTATTAAATAATAGGATATTGTAAGGTAATTAATTAGACAAATTAAATTTATCGATAAGATAGAATATTTTATTTATGAATCTAAAGATCAAAATCTGAAAGAAAGGCTAATCACATTCACATTTACCAAAACAAAACCTACAAGAATTCTTTTCCTCACGTGCGCGTCAAGGCATGTGCACACGATGAATAAATTAAATGTTACAATATAATATAATAATAATATAAAATCCTAAATATTAAATGAATATCCTGGTCAGGATATACCATTTTTAATATATAGTTATGTTAACTGCACTTTTCCACCCAGCACAAAGATCAAAATAGCTGTTGATGTAGAATTCCTACAGAACCTAAACTAGAGATACCTGGCTCCTTGTTAGATGAAGAAAACATTTGATGAGTGGGTGGAAAAAGAGGCATCCGATTATTTCTGCATCTTTATTCTTACTTCAAAACAGATCAATATGGTTCCACCTCATGTTGGAATTCCTTTAAATGAACAGGAAAATCTGGAGCTCTTGGTTACCCTGTGGCCATATTACCACCTTACTATATGTAAGAGACGTCCTCCCTAAACTTTTGTATCATCATTTGATTTTTTATGCCTCTTTGTTAATTATAGAAAAGTTTATAAGGTACAATTTGTATTACAGATTAGAATTACAAAGTAATAAGACCAAATCCCAATAAATTAATAGTGTGTAACAAATGAAAAGGCACAATTTGGATTATAGATTATAAACACAAAGTAAAAAGACCAAATCCAAATAAATAAATAGTGTGTGACGTTTCGGTAACAGCATTGTTACCATCTTCAGATAAAAGTACTGAATGTACACACTATTTATTTATTTGTATTTATTCTTATTACCTTGTGTTTAGTAGTGTGTGATGTTTGGGTAATTTGGATTTGGTTTTATTACCTTGTAGTGTTACAGAAAAGTTTAAAAGTTCGCAAGATAGACGGAAGAACCTCAGCATGTGTGAATCAAGTTACCAGAAACGAGGGCAATAGGGAGCAAGCTGGGGGCCAGGGGCAGGGAGACCACATCCAGCAGTGCGGGGAACTCCGGGGCCCCAACCACAGACACCAGCTGGCTGGAGGTGGGTCGGTCCCTGGGTTGCTGAGCCCAGGCTGCAGTCATCAGGTCCAAGACATAGCCTGGGTAGCTCTTCACCTCCTGGAACACCCAACTACTGGCTCATACACAGATTATCTAACAGGGTCTACATTACTACTGCAACTGAATCTTTGTGTGAATCTCTATTTAATGTTGGTGAGATATCTTCACTTGAGAGAGAGAGAGAGAGGTTTTAAATGTTGTTGTGTTGATAAAGTAAAATTTGGATTATAGATTAGAACTACAGGAAAATAGAACCTAATCCAAATAAATTAATAGTGTGTGACATTTCAGTAACAGCATTGTAAGGTCAAAAGGTAATAAGACCAAATCCAAATAAATAAATAGTGTGTGACGTTTCAGTAAAAGCATTGTTACCATCTTCATACAAAGGTACTGGAAGATGGTAACAACGCTGTTATCGAAATGTCACACACTATATATTTATTTGGATTTGGTCTTATTACCTTGTGTTTATAATCTATAAACCAAATTGTGCCTTATCAGCATTGTAAGGTCTTATTTTCTTGTTGTTCAAATGTTTCTTATCCCCTTGTGTATAGATTACGCAAATTCAATGAGTTCATGCTTCTTGAGCTGTTTGATGATAAGTAGCGGTCTCTCACAAAGGTCTTGATCTCATGGGAAAGGGTGTAGGGGTGCAACCTTTGTTGATCATGGCACCGTGATCAAGGTACACTTTGGTGAAAGCATGGCTGCCTGTAATTTGAGGCGATTCCTAACTTGGAAGCAGACACCTTTGCTGCCAACTCTAACATGAGTACAGATGTAGCTCCTCCGTATCCCTGGAGAGGGACCCTTGCTGAGGTCTATCAACTGGGTCAGTTGAACTCAATTTTTAAAGAGGTCTTTCTCCTCTTCTAACAATGCTGCTGTTGGTCCACATCTGTCCTTTTGTCAGAGTTATTCTGCTTGTTTTGCAGCTGGCCTTCATATCTGAAGGTCATTCCTCTATCCGCCACCTGGGGGCATGCCCTGTAGCAATCAGCTCTGCCGAGGGAAAGTTTTAAATCTATTTTATTGTTGAATGTAAAACCCCCAATGTATCAATCCATCCACAGATAAAGTTATTGTTGTTTCTTATCCCCTTGTGTAAAGATTACACTCAATCCATGATATCATGGAATGGGGTGTAGGGGTGCAGCTTTTGTTGATCAAGATAAAATAAAGAAGAAACCCTCCACCCAATGTATGGAATGAGGAAAGTGACCTTGGGAGAAAGTGCCGGCCGTTTCCCCTCCAGGACCTGATCCTTGATGGCATCCTGGCCCTCGAAGGGAGGTCTCAAGGTGACCAGCTCATAGATGAACATGCCGAAGGAGAAGCAGTCCACCTGGAACAATAAAGATACATTTATAAGAAGGAATACAAACTAACGCCAACAAGATTTTCTATTAAAGGGAAATAAGCTTGGCAAGCTTTTGAACAATAACGCCCTTCAACAGGCTGTAAAATGAATAAAAGAACGTGACTTTTTAAATCATTTACCAACAATAAGAGTAATCGGAGGGGGGGTTGGTGGAAGGATGGTCTAAACTGTTGGTTTTTGACTGCTATGACCTGGTTTCGATTCCCGCATTGGGCACTTTTTCTGATTAAAAAAAAATGCTTCAATAGCCCTCGATTCTTGCAAAAGTCCAACCCTACCAGCAAGTGCAAGTAACCAAACGGGGCTCTGGCACATTTGTAAGTGCAAAGTCGAACTGATTTTCACATGTGTAGACATATGGTGCACTTACAGTCAAAGCAGTCACCAACTTCTACTCACCAATATTATCATGGCCTGTACCACGTGTACTAGGGATAAGCAACAAAAAAAAAGAGTAATCGGAAAAATAATTTTAATAAATAAAATAAAAAGTTTTCCTTCCATACAAACCTTCTCAGTGTACTCCTCCTCCCCGTTATAGCGTATGATCTCAGGGGCCATGAATCCTTCAGTGCCCCCAAATCCCTTGGCTCCAGTGGGGAGTGCTGCCCGGGAGATGCCATAGTCCGCCAGCCGGACATCTACAGTGGAAGGTCCGGTGTCAAAGGGAGCTGGTAGTTGCCACACCAGCACATTCTCAGACTTGAGGTCCCTGTAGATGATATGCTGTTGGTGGAGGTACTCCAGAGCTCTGGCAATCTGGACACCCAGGGTGGTTACTTCCATCAACAACAAATTCATGGTTGCAAAGTACTAGGTACTAAGTGCAATTCTCAACCTGCAACCACATCATTGACTGTATTGGGTCATCTATTGATAAGCTATACTCATCCCCAGCAGACACCATCAAAAGTTTCAAACTCTACATGCTTGATACCTTAATACAGCGGTCGGCAACCTGCAGCTCTTTGGATGTGAGCTGCGTGTAGTTACTAGCATAAATAAAAAAAATTAATTATGCAAGTACTATTTATTGTTGAGAGACAAAAGTCAAAATTTTGTGTCTTTTAAAAACTTTGAAATTTTATAAATTCTCATTTTTGACTCTTCCGACTCAAAAGGTTGCCAACCCCTGCCCTAATATGATTGAGTGGAGATAAGAAAGAAGAAAAAGAAATAACCAACAAATTCTATTTACTTTATAAACTATTATTCCAAGGAAGCCTCACCAATATTTTCCTTACAAGTCAAGAAAACATAACCCTATACCTTGCTGTTGGCCCCCATCAGTGAGGTGTATGTAGGCAGTAACTCAATTAGGTTTCTTAATGAACCACTGTAAATTATTGTGTCTTGTTCAAATCTAAAAGATTGAGGGGAGTTTATTTTGCAAATAAATTTATTTTGAGCTTTCGGGCAACGCCCTTCTACAGGAAAATTAAAAATAAAGTAAATTAAATTATATTATATATAATAATAATAATATAATAATATAATTTAATTTACTTCATTTTTAATTTTCCTGTAGAAGGGCGTTTCCCGAAAGTTCAAAATAAATTTATTTGCAAAAGAAACTCATCCCTCAAGCTTTTAGATTTGAACATTCTATTAAGGGATTAGCCTGTTAATTATTGTGTCTTGGCTTGAAAAAAAACCAGTGTTGAAACAGAGGTTTGGTACCACAAGGCAGGGATGAAAGTTACCTGAGACAGGACTCGCTGGAGCACCATGAGAGGAAGCTGAGCTCCAAGCCTGGCATAATCGCGCAGGATGGTGTCGAGGGCTCCGCGGGGAGCCAGGCTTAGAACCAGTGCCAAGGGCTGTGTAGAGACACCCACAAATGGGACAATGTGGGGGTGACGCAGAGACAACAGAATGCCCAGCTCTTGCCGCGCAGTACAATAGGCCCTACAGGCGTATTGTAGGGGGTCACGCTGCCACTTGCCCCAGGCTGCTCTGTATGCCACAGTGTCTGAGGGCCGTGCACCAAACCCTGGGTCTACAGGCTGGAGCATCTTCATGGCCACTGCTACTGTTCCCGTGGAACTTCCCTGTGTACACACACACAAACTAGAAATAATCTTCAAAACCACAAAATATTTCTCGCAACAAGTTTCTTTTTATGAAGTCTTGTAAAATAGTCTTTTATACTTCTCTATATATATCATATAAATCCATAATCCAAGATAAAATTGTAAAAAGCATTTAAAAACTAAAAATATTTTCTCACAATAAGTTTATTTTTATTGTGAGAAAATATTTGCAGTTTTTAAACACTTTACACAATTATATATACAGTAGAACCATCCTTTAGCGGACACCCTCCACAAAGGACAGTTTTCATTTGCAAAATTACCATTTTTACACTTTACTAACTCTCCGGTAAGAGGACATCTCTCCTAAATGACACTTTGGCTTTGCAATTAGGTGTGCTTTACAGGGAGGTTCTACTTTATATATATAGTAGAACCTTCATGAGAGGACACTCAACGCTAGAGAACACCTCTCTACAAAGGACAGTTTTCATTTGCAAAATTATCATTTTTACTATTTAGCAACTCTCCGGTAAGAGGAAACCTCTCTCCTAAAGGACATTTTGGCTCTGCAATTAGGTGTTGTCCTTTACAGGGAGGTTCTACTGTATATATATATATATATATATATATATATATATATATATATATGTGGGATCGGTGTTTACCACTGTAATATTTGATGTATTACACTGTAGAATCCTGTCGACTCACTGTGGGATCGGTGCGATACCTTTTGAAGTTGGTTGATGATTGATTGAATTGATGTTGGCGAAGTCGTTGATGCTGAGTGATAAGGTATTCACAAGGGAAAATAACAAAACACAGAGTTTTGGGTTTGAAAAGGCTAGCAATCTAGGGAGGAAGGCGTTGAAGCTATTTGATGAGTTGGCTATTGACTATCTATTCACATGATTGAGGATTGACTTATCTGATTGATTGAGGAGATGGGATTGGCTCCAAGTTGGTCTCAAAGGCGGTCCAGGGGCTAACTCGATCCTGTCCAGTTCCCAACTGCTCTCTATGGCGCCACGGTCCTAACTCACTATTCTTCGTTCCCGATTTAAGAAGAAAACTACTCAGGGTTCTGATTGGCTGGATTACCAGGGGTGCTGGATTTCCATTGGTTCCTAGCAAAATCTCCTATTCTCTCATTGGGTCTCTGCTATCCTTTGTTCTGGACTTGTGCTGACCTGTCCCAGGAAATGCTAGGTTCTTGAACTCAGTTTTATGAGTTCCGGGATAATAAAACCTGCTAATGATTGCTCCCTCTTTGAGGGCCTTTCTCTCCCAGATTTCTTAAGCCTTGTCTTTATTCAAATCTTTTAAAACATACATTGCATACATATTTGGGCGGGTTTGCATCCAGTTATGTACAAATTATGACATATTATATAAAATAATTAGATTTCTGTTGTATTTTGATTATTAGAGCTATATAGAATTAATACTTGATGCTGATTATTTTGAGAATAGAGATATTTGTTGAGCAGTCGTGACAATGATTAAATAAAATCGGTTATCAAAATAGATTTAATTGAACTTATGGAATATATAAAAAACATGGTTTGATAAAAGTGCTGCTTGGCTTAAGGCGAGTAAACAAGAAAAGCAAAAGATTATTTACATAATGTACAAAGTTTTCAGCCGGCCAACGGGGAAGACCCACAACGAGATTTTATATGGGAAGCATGACCTCTGGGAGTCGATTTAACAGAGTATTTGAATTGATGAAATAAAATTTTAAATAAAATAATACTTTAATATAACATAATTTCAAATAAAATATTTTAATATAACATTTTAAATAATACCTTTATATAACATATATATAATACTCTGATCAAAAAGTTTCGACACTTTGCTCATAAGTTAAAAAAAAACTATTATTCTACCAAATTCAAATTGTCCCCTTCAAAGTAGTCCCTGTTGGCCACGATGCACTTCAGCCTCTTTTTTTCCAGTCGGCAAAACACCTCTGCTAGTCTGTTTTCGGGATCGCCTTCATGGCCTTCTTCGATTCTACTTTGATCTCTTCTATGCTCTGAAATTTCCGACCCTTTAACTTTTTTTTTAGCTTTCCAAAGAGGAAGATGTCACAGGGGGCCAAATCGGGACTGTAGGGGGGTTGGGGGAACACAGAGGTTGAGTGGTCCTGCAGGAACTTCAAGATTTTGAGGGCTGTGTGCGCTGGCGCGTTATTGTGGTGGAGGATTCACAACTTGCTCCTCCACAGCTCGGGCCGTTTCTGCCTGATCGCTTCCCTCAATCGCCTCAAAACTCGAGGGTAGGAGTCAGAAGTTATTGTAGAGCCTTGTTGTTGAAATTCATGATGAACGATGCCCTGGTAGTCGAAGAACACCGTCAACATGACCTTGACTTAGCTGGGAGCCCTCCTTGCTTTTTTTGGTCTCGGCTCATTTTTGAAGCGCCACTCCGATGCCTGTTGGGTAGTTTCCGAATCAAAGCCGTAAATCCATGTTTCGTCTCCAGTAATGACCCTCTTCAGCAATTCGGGGTCGTCGGTTGTCGCTTCGAGATTGAGACTGGCCGATTCTTTCCGGGCGTTCTTCTGATCAAAAGTCAAATCTTTGGGAACGAGAACGGCATTGAGTCTTCTCACTCCCAAAATATCATTCATTATCGTTTGAGTCGAACCGAATGATATCCCTGCTTCTTCGGCGACCTCCCTGACAGTTATTCGCCGGTCTTCACGCACCAGTTCCAACACCTTGTCCACTTTTTCAGGTGTGGTTGATGTGGACGGTCTCCCGGAACGCTCGTTGTCGGCGGTCTCTTCCCGACCCTCCTTGAAGCATTTGTACCACTCGAAAACTCGTCTTCGGCTCATGACGGCATCCCCGTAGGCTGTTTGCAACATCCAAAAAATTTCGGCACCCTTGAATCCGTTTTTCACCACAGAACTTGATGAAAATTCGTTGATCCTCCATTTCGGTGACGCTTGCGTTTGCCACAAACCGGGAGAAAATATATTGAGTTTTCAGGATTTTACGAGAAAAGTGTCGAAACTTTTTGATCAGAGTAGTATATATCTTGGACTACAAATAATCTTCAACCACAGAATATTTCATTTCTTTATGAGAGGATCTTCTAACTTCAAATTACTGGAGAGAAGAACAGACACTGAAATAGGTAAAAAAATTCTGCAATAGGTACTTGTTTTAATGTCCATCCATACAGTTCAAAATAACAACTGACTCACCCGTGCAGCCAAGGCCACGCTCCGCTGCGTCACGTGGGAAAACATGCGTAGATGTTTTCTTACATGTTCTCAGCACATCCCCCTTTTTAAGACTTGAAATATATATATACATTACAAACTTTAAATGCATAATATAATTAATAATGAAGGCGATCCACAGGTTTAACAATTCGTCCACTCCGGGTTCTTATCTGGCCGTCTTCTGAGTCGTTAGAGGGATAATCCACAACTGGGGTCTTTTCATTTTCAACCAGTTCCTCCCCCGAAAAGGTCGGCGTCGATGGGTCGGCTGGATATTGCACTGTAACTCCTTTTCGTAGATGGAACCTGTTTCGACGTAAAGTCCCAACTGGAGTATCAACCATATATGACCTTGGTGTCGATGCTTTCTGCTTTACAATCCCCCAGGTTCGCATATCTGTAATCCAAACCGTGTCACCTTCGGATAGCTACTCCATGTCCGTAGCTCCGCAGCGTCGATCATATCTGGATTTCATATCCTTTCTCCTTCTCCCCTCCTTTCTTTTCAGGGTCTGAGAGTCCACCAACTTTGGATTAAGATTCTCTGGTGCAATTGGCAAGGTCGTTCGGAGTTTACGTCCCATGAGAAGCTCAGCAGGGCTGTAACCGTTCTCCAAAGGGGTCGATCGATACTCCAGGAGTCCAAGCGATGGGTCTTGATTTTTCTTGAGGATCAACTTAGCAATTTTCACACCTGCTTCTGCCATCCCATTGCTCTGCGGGAATCGAGGACTTGAAGTGACATGTGTGAATCCGTACTGCATTGCGAAATTTGCAAATTCACGAGCAGCTCCAAATTGCGTCCCATTATCGCTTACAACAGTTTCTGGTATTCCATGTCGGGCAAATATGGATTTGCAACTACGCACCACCACACTGGCTGTGAGCCGATCCAGCTGAATCATTTCAGGAAAGCGAGAATAATAGTCAATGACGACTAGATACCACTTATTCTCGAACTTGAACAAATCCATTCCAATCTTTTGCCACGGTCGTGTAGGAAAGTTGGTTGGTATCAAAGGTTCATGTTTTGAGACGGCTTCCTGGATACAGACACTGCACTTTCTGACTGTTTCCGCGATCTCTTCCGAAATTCCAGGCCACCATACCGTCTCACGTGCGCGAAGTCTTGTTTTTGTAATCCCGAAGTGCCCAGCGTGCAACTTATCTAGGATCTCCAGTTTCATACATGCTGGAATAACAAGACGACAGCTACGCATCAGTAGTCAATTTTGAACGCCGAGTTCATCCTTGACATGCCAATAAGAGAGCAGAGCCTGTGACATCTTCTTCTTATCTGGCCAGCCTTGCTCAAGGTAGTTGACTACTGCTTTCAGGGTCGTATCTTCTTGTTGAGCTTCAAAAATCTTCGTCAACATCTCGTCTTTGTCGGTTATACTCGAGAGAACTGCATTTATACGCGCCGAGGTTGGCCGTTCGTCTTCACCTCCCTCGGTTGTAAGAAGTGGTTGTCTGGATAATGCATCGGCGTCGAGCAGCTCCTTTCCAGGGATGCCCAATCTTGTCTTGAGCTTTTCCATCAAAGATATTGGTACCCGTCGAGGAGTATGCACAGCATACGATTTTGCTCCAGGTTTCAATTTGATTTCGTAAGGGTTTCCGATCTGTCCCAGTCCTTCAAATACTTCAGGGAATTCCTTGATCGGGTTAATTCTCGTCGCAACCACTTCAATCCGCCTCGCCAGGTTCAAGAGCTCACATGCCCGGCGACTCAGAAGAGGTTCACTCAAACGACGAATGACATAAATCTTCTCCTTGATTTCATAATTGCCATTTCGCAGCGTTGATATAAACATACCCACAGTCTGAAGTTCGGAAAATTCAGCAGCTCTAAGGTTGATATCACTTTTCACTAGTCGTTGCTGTCCCATTATCTTCTTGAAGAGACACAGAGGAACACATGTAACATCCGCCTGGGAGTCGAGCTTGAACTTCACCTTTTTCCCGTTCACTTGGATTTCTGCTGTCCATCGCCTCCTGCACTCGTCTTCATCATTATCGAGATTAGATGAATCCTCCACAGCTGAGACCTCCAGGAGAAAACCAATTTCTTCATCAAGTTCAGAAACAGCTTTGACTTCCGCAGTCTTCGCCTGCTTATCTGGGCAGCAATTTGCAAAATGGCCAGTTTTTGGACACAGGTTACATCTTTGTCCTTCAGCACGGCAAGCCTGTCCTTCCCTGTGGTTGAAACCTCCGCATTTTGGACATCGTGATCTTGTTTTGGCTGACTTCTCCTTCTTCCTCGAAGGCTGCTGTTGTTGTTTCGGTGATTGGTTCTTCGAGTTGAACCTCACCTGATTGACCTTTTGGCTTGTTGAGGGACGCTGCAAGTCGACTTGCTGCTGTCGAACGGCTTCCTGCTGTCGAACCATTTTCACCGCCTTTTCCAAGGTCAGTTCGCTGTCCAACTGCATTCTTTCAGATAAAGCTTTGTCCCTCACTCCAACCACTATTCGGTCACGGATCAACTGCTCATGAAGACCCTCAAATTCGCAGCTATCAGCCAATTTGTACAATGAAGTGATGAATTCGTCCACTGGCTCCCGATCCTCTTGGATTCTTGAATTAAATTTCGCACGTTCGTAGATAATATTCTTCCTGACACAGAAGTGGCTGTCGAACGCCTTGAGGACGGAATCAATTTTCGTTGCCTCTTCCTCCTTTTCGAACTTGAAGGTCCTGAATATATCATCCGCGCGGTCGCCCATCAAGTACATGAACAAATCGATCTTGTCCGCCTCCTCTTTCTTCTTCATTCCACTGACCACGAGGTATCGTTCGAATCTCTTCCTCCATTTGGGCCATTCGTTGGGAGTCGAGAAGTCGAAAGTTTCTGTAGGTTGAATCTGAGCCATGTTGAATTATCTTCCAAGGTACGCAAAAATCGATATTTTGCAATATACGGGTTCGTATTTTATCCAGTTATCGCTGCCACCCTGTTTTAATGTCCATCCATACAGTTCAAAATAACAACTGACTCACCCGTGCAGCCAAGGCCACGCTCCGCTGCGTCACGTGGGAAAACATGCGTAGATGTTTTCTTACATGTTCTCAGCACAGTACTATTCAGCAGAATGATAATTATTGATGAACAAAATCGTGAGGTGAAAATTTTCTTGTAAGCTTTTTTTATTTAGCTGAGCCTTTGAGCATTTATGCCATTTTCCACAAGAGTAAGGTTCTCATATTTACTACTGTAGAAGGATAGAAATGCTTGATTGCTCGTCTAAATAAAAAAAAAACTTACAAGAAACTTTTCACCTTACAATTTTGTTCTTTGATAATACAGTAGAACCTCCCTGTATAAAGGACACCTAATTGTAGAGACAAAGTGTCCTTTAGAGAGGGGTGTCTTCCTACTGGAGAGATGATAAATAGTAAAAATGGTGACTTTGCAAATGAAATTTGTTCTTTGTAGAGAGGTGTCCTTTGGCAAGAGTGTCCTTTTACAAAGGTTCGATTGTATACTGTTCCAGGTGACTATATATGTTGAAACTTTGTGACCTATACAAGCCAAAACTTCTGATTTATAAACAGCCTGGAAATGGACCTGAGTTTACTAGAATACAACAACAACAAACAAAAAGCCTTTATTGAGGACTTCTCATCCTATAAAGGATTCGCCAGTTTACAGAGTAATTGAAGAGAAGAGAACTAAGAATACAGAGAGAAACCTATATGTAGTAGGTATAGTATAGTATTTTCTACACTGTGACTATATACAACAGCAGCAACAAGCCTTTTACAGTTTACTAGAATACAAATACAGTCAATAGATATCAGTAAGCTCTCTGGAATCACCACCATCCATGTAGTGAACATACTCACCCTCTGTCTCACAGTGGCCTTGAAGACAAATCCAAAGGCCCCTCTGCCCAGCATCTTGCCTCTTTTGATTTGATCAGGTCGGATGAGATACCTCTCTCCCAGGTCAGCAAACACCTGGACAGAGCACCAAGGTCCTTAGAATGGCAAACACATACAATGGGATATCATATTTAACATATAAATTGTGAGGTCTTTATATCTTGGGAGGGTGAGCTTCTACTTTCTCCGGTCCTACAACTTCATAGCAATGATTAGTATACACTCTCCCATCTCTATGAACTTCTCTTCTAGAGATTACTTCTTGAATAGGTCATCAAAACGGTCACAATCTTTACCCACACACATCATAAATATAATAATCTTTAAAAACAAAGAAGGGGTATATCCTGACCAAGAGCATATGTACTCTGTAAATAAAAATTATGAAGACATATATAATAGAAAGCTTGGGATGCCCATTTGACTGCCTGTGTAAGAAGAAAGGAAATGTCTATGTGAGGTTGTATGACTGGGTCCGGTAGGGGTGTTCACTAGGTGGATTGAAGAGCTATGGACTCACAGTGTCTGGAGCTACCAGATGGAGGGAGAGGTCCCCATGCTGGGGACAGGCCAGAGTCCTCTGCTCGTAGGCACTCAGCATGCACTCCTCCACCATGAAGGTGTACACCAGGGGCTCTGCTGCCTCATCATCCACCACTGTTCTCACCGGGCTTGGGGGTCGGTAGCCTTCCACTGAGGGCTGGCGGCTAGCACACATTTGTAACTACAGAACAGCTCTCACCAACATTAACAGGTAAATATGATTAATCCTAATGTCTAAGCTATTTTTATTGCTAAGAAAAGATGAAAGCAAATGGCAATGAGTTTCTTTATAAAAGAGATATAAGCTTGGTGAGCTTTCAGACAATAACTTAACACTCGACCTGACTTGTTACAACAAGGAAAGGTATCATCAACTCTGCCTTTTCCGGTCCCAAGCCCGGATGAAAAAGGAGGAGGGGGAGCAGTAACAAGCTCGGTAAAAAACCTGGGTTCAGCTGGCCCGGCTGATAGTACCCTGTAAGGGCTCCTAATCCAGGAATACAGGATGAGCAGCGTTTGTACTCCATGTTAGGAGCAGCTACACATGGTGTCTGTTCCTCATGTCAGAAGTTGCCATTTATTTTGGAGCTAAATCGGCCTGCCACTGAGTAATGTTCCCAGTCTTAATGACAAAGGCAGACGCATTCTACTTCACCCAGTCATAAAGGTTGTCAAACTGACACCATCAAGGGTCACAACTTGATACCCTAATATGATATTGAGTGGAGATAAGAAAGAAGAAGGCATCGTCTACCAAGCCTCAAGCAAATGATCTTAACAAAGGCTTGTACATATGAAAGCTCATTAGCTTATATCGCTTTGATAAAGAAACTCATTGCCATTAGCTTTTATTTCTTCTTAGCAATCTTATTCTTCTTTCTTATCTCCACTCAATCATATTAGGGTTTCAAGCTTGTAAAGCTTAAGATTGACAACCATCATAACTGGGTGAAGTAGAATGCGTCTGCCTTTGTCATTAAGACTGGGAGCACTACTCAGTGGCAGGCCACTGACTCAGCTCCAAAAGAAATGGCAGCCTCTGACATGAGGAACAGACGCCATGTACAGCCGCTCCTAACATGGAGTACAAATGCTGCTCATCCTGTATTCCTGGATTAGGAGCCCTTACAGGGTACTATCAGCTGGGCCAGCTGAACCCAGGTTTTTTAGTGAGCTTGTTACTGCTCCCCCTCCTCCTTTTTCATCCGGGCTTGGGACCGACAAAGGCGGAGTTCTTCTTAGCCATGATAACCAGCAATTCCTCTTATTGTAACTATGTTTTATTGTCATTTTTATCTATGAACCTCAAAATATGTGAGGTTCTTCTGTAGCAATTCTTTTACTTTTTGAAAATTTGAACTTATAGCTTTGGCTGTGAAAAGGTTGAAGAGTACCTGGAACCCTTGCTGTCAGGCTCCACGCCGCTGTCCTGGGAGGAGACTGAGCTGCCAGGTGGTGAGGCCAGGGAGACGTAGGAGGTGACAGACGGCCAGCGAGGAGAGAGCACCATTTGCCAGGAGTCTGGGTCCACCCCAGCAGGAGACATCACGGCCGTGGCGGAGCGTAAGCAGTGTGGACAGGGCACCAAGCGGGTGACCAGGAACCTGCCAGCTGAAGTGTGGACGAAGCGAGTGCCCAGCGCAGGGTACCAGTCCTCTAGCAATGTGTCCAGGTGGTCCACAGCTAGGGACAGTAGCCGTGCTGAACACTCTGTGCTGGGCTCCAGGGTGGTGACTGCTCCACCTCCCTTTCTCCGTGCTGCCACTCGCTGCTGCGGCACGAGGATCTCCAACAGGGCAGCGTTCTCCACCTCTAGGTCACTCCAGGCTCCTTCTTGGTGGAGTCTCAGCCTGGTGCGGCGGTAGTCTGGGGTGGCTTGGAGGTGACCCAGTAGCTCCTTCACCTGGTTTCATCATACATTGTACTGCATCATGTTGCATCACAGAGACTAAATTTTTAGCCATATTTGATCAATCATATTAGACCAATCGTTTCAGAGACACAGATAACTGCTGGGAGGGTTCACCGCTGATGAGCCAGGCCCTCCCTTTAATTTTTCCATTGCAGTAAGGGCAGTAGAAATTGTTTAATTTCAAAAAGAATCTTACTTCTTTAAAATAGTTTCAAAATTTGATAACAGATAATTTTATATACTTCCACTCTCTCAATTTGCCAACCTAAAGATGAAACACTTAAAGATAACTAGCCAACTCTTGAAAGAAAGAAAAATTGTTCTACTTAACTAATATAGATTCAAGTCTTAGAGATGTGCTGATAAATGCAGACAGTTATCTGAGATTAAGGTTTAGATTTCTTGCAAGTCTCAAAAAACTGAGAGCCGAATGCATCAGTCATCATCTATTGAGGATGTCTTTGTGATCACAAGAGATTAGAGTTGTCAGCCAGAAAATCAATGGCTTCAAACTATGTATTTGATAGATGCATCATAATTTTTATTGTCACAGTAGAACCTCCCTTTAAAGGACACCAAGTTGCAGAGCCTCTTATCGGAAAGCAACTAAATAGTAAAAATGGTAATTTTGCAAATGAAAACTGTCCTTTGTAGAGAGGTGTCCGCTAGCACGAGTGTCCTCTCATGGAGGTTCTACTGTATTAATTATTGAAAGAGGTATCATATAGATTTAATTTGTCTTGTGTAAAATAATAGTGAATTTTACCTGCAGCAGAGTGGCCCCGAGGTAGCGCAGCTCCATGCCAGTCTGCCAGCAGCCCCACTCCGCCTGGTGCTGTAGTGGAGGACCGCCGCTGCCTGGGGAGTGGAAGTAGGACCGCACCGCCGCAATGACATTGTCATCCGCCAACAGCCGCACCACCAGCCGTGACCAGAACCCACTAGGGAAGTATGACATCACTACCAGACGTCGCACGCAATGTTCCGTGTTCTGGTCATGTACTGGAGAGAACTCAATCTCTCCTCCATCTTGACCGGTGCCTCTGGACTTGCGGAATGCCCAGCCTCTGGACCTGACAGGGATCTGAAACATTCACTTCCAGATATGTGGCAGTCCGTCTCACCGGACTGTAGCAGCTAATGTCTAGTTTGGTGAGCTAGCAAACAACATGACGGTCACAGGTGGAAACATACAGAGAGATGGTGGTGTTATTTTTATCACATGGTACATGCCATCATAGTCATGGTCAATGCCATAGGCACACCAAAGAGTCAAATATCAAGAAGTTGTTTCAATTCTTACACAAAAAAGAGGCCAGAGCCCTATTTGACTTCTTGAACTTACTGGTAGAGTTAGTCCAGAACAAGAACTAGAGGCTCTTCAAAAACCTTTTTTTTTAATCCGGGTATAGGGATTGGAGTAAACATGGATTCAACATCTAATGATCATTCTTTGATATCCATTTATATATATATATATTTTTTTTTTGCTTATCCCTAGTACATGTGGTACAGGCCATGATAATCATGGTGGATAGAAGTAGGTGACTGCTTTTACTGTAAGTGTGCCACATGTCTACACATGTGAAAAGCAGTTCGACTTTGCACTTACAAATGTGCCAGAGCCCCGTTTGGTTACTTGCACTCGCTGGTGGGGTTGGACTTTTGCAAGAATCAGGGGCCATTGGAGCATTTTTTTTTAAATCAGAAAAAAGTGCCCAATGCGGGAATCGAACCCGGGTCGTAGCAGTCGTAATCCAACGGTTTAGGCCACCCTTCCAAATGTGAAACTATTATAGACGTGTACGATTCTTTTTGAAATTAAACCATTTCTACTGCCCTTACTGCAATGGAAAAATTAATGGGAGGGCCTGGTTCATCAGTGGTGAACCCTCCCAGCAATCATATCATTAGATGTTAAATCCATGTTTACTTCAATCCCTATACCCACAAGTATCCTGAGATCAGCTCATGGAATTCGTGTAATCTTTACACAAGGGGATAAGAAACAACAACAACAAGTATGGTTGCATTACACCATGTAATAAAAATGACTTTATTTTATGCATTAAAGGAGATTTTCAACAATGTCAATTCAAAAGAGTCATAGCCACGTGGTCACAATTTATTTTCAGAATATGCTGATGCTTTGACAGATAAGTAAAACAGTCTGTTTGATTACACATTGGATTAAGAGAGTTTTGTATTTGTTTTGATGATAAAATTCCCTTTGCTTTTCCCACATATAAAGAAATTTGTTTTTGGAAAGTGCTTGGCATCCAATAAAGAAGTTGAGAGGGCTGTAGATGAATATTTTAAAACCTTCCAGACTCTCATTTCCGGGAAGGAATACTGATATTGGAGAAACACTGGACCAAGTGTGTTGTAGTCAATGGAGATTATGTAGAAAAAGAAATGTTTTTTAAACTAAAAATCTGAGTCTTTCATTGTCAGATCAAGAGCTTTTCACCTTACCTCATATTAATACATAATTACTTACTTTAGGCCTTTGAGGTATGATGAGAAGATTTTTAATTTCAGAGGCAATAATATTCTAAATTGAAAAAATCTCTCTCTCAAAATGTCCAATAATTGTAATGATAAGGCACAAATTGGATTATTCTATATAGTTACGAGCGTCATCAATTCTTTTTCATCTCTGTCACCGTTTGCTTTTTTTTTGGAATGGCGCTCTCCTATTGGTTGGCTACGATCACGCCACCTTTGCCCCCCCCCCCCCCCACTCGCTTTGTTGTTTTTGTAACTATTGTGTTGGAGCGGGTCGCTCCTTAAATAAATGCATATATTAGTTAATAACTAAATGGAATCCTCTCTTTCTTTTACCCAGTAAGAGACGCCTACGGAAGCCAACAGTACATAGACAGATAAAGCACATAGGCTATAGTTATTAACTAATATATGCATTTATTTAAGGCATCAATTTATAATTGTAACAAATAGTATTTGAATAAAAACATTCAATCGGGTAAAACACGGGCGTTGCCCGGGTCATTCGGCTAGTAGATTATAAACATAAGGTAATAAGACCAAATCCAAATTAATAGTGTGTGACGTTTCGATAACAGTGTTCAAAGTCTTCAAGTTTTGTCTCCATGAGTGTATAAATTTATAATTTTAAGTTTACAGGGGAACAAAGTCTGACTGTCGTGTGGTGGCTTCTAGATAGCCAAGCAATGACAGCAGCTCTTTTTACCTATCATGGAGACTTATGAGAAGCTTCACCAGACCACCTCTTGGAATGTATGGGATACTCAAGACACAGGACCTGTATTCCAACCCTACCAAGATTGTGAATTTGATCTATGGATTCAGTCTCCATGACCTTGTATAGTTATACAATGAGATGGACCTTTGGGAGAGGCCGCTGCTTATCATAAAACAGCTCGAGGAGCATGAACTCATGGAATTCGTGTAATCTTTACACAAGGGGATAAGAAACAACAACAACATACAATGAGATAATAAAAAATAATAATACAGTAGAACCTCCATGAGCAGACACCTCTCTACAAAAGACAGTTTTCATTTGTAAAATTACCATTTTTACTATTTAGCAACTCTCCGGTAAGAGGACACCACTCCCTAAAGAGACACTTTGGCTCTGCAATTAGGTGTTGTCCTTTACAAGGATGTTCTACTGTAATAATTTTAAAGTCGAACCTGGGAAACTCAATGCACATACTTCCTTCTTTAAGAAGGGACATGAATAATTAAATTGCCTCAAGAAAATATTTGAGTCGAAATGGAGGAAACATTTCAGTATAGAAGTACCATTATCAACCTAGCTTGTGGGATGCCATTGTACAGTAGGTAAACACAAGGTAATAAGACCAAATCCAAATAAATAAATAGTGTGTGACATTTCGGTAACAGCGTTGTTACCATCTTCAGACAAATAGTATCATTCAGTACTTCAGCACTATCATTCAATACTTTTGTCTGAAGATGGTAACAACGCTGTAACCGAAACATCACACACTATTTATTTATTTGGATTTGGTCTTATTACCTTGTGTTTATAATTTATAATCCAAATTGTGCCTTATCATTACAGTAGGTAAAGTTTACTTGTGTTTACATTCGTTTTAATCACTTTTTGATTCTTATGGGATATGCGAGAATGGAGTTAATTAATACGTATTCTGTTCATATTATTTCAATAATATCCCCATCAAAACTAGGGGTTCAAGATTTTAAAATATCAGTTGTATATGTACGCTGCATGCATATATTTGTAAATACTTCTTGTAAAAAAAATAGTCAATGTTTAAATTGAGCCATTGAAAAGCAATTATCGTGGTCTTTTCACTTTTGATTCTTATGGATATGAGAATAAAGTTAATTTTTTGTTAAAGCACACACACACATGCATCCTGTTTGTATTAATCTAGTGTTATCCCAGTCAAAACTGGGGGGATAATGTGTGAATAACTTGAGAGAGATAACAAGAAGTTAGTTTCTCTGAACTATCTACAGTAATGAACACTATCATTTGCATCAACAACAAGGATTTTCCAATAAGGTAGCATCATTCCAATCAATGCCACAACAATCCAAAGAGCAGAGAGAGTGAGAAGTTACCAGGGAGCTAGATGCAGAGCAGGCAAGGCCGTGCAGAGAGAGAGAAAAAGAGAGAACGACCTTTACCCTGACGTCAGAGCCAGGTAGACCCATCCGCAACTGGTCCTCTGAGGGCAGGAGAGAGGGGATCAGTAAGGTCCGGCTGTCCCAGGTCAGCGCCACCTCGAACTTGTTTAGCAGACTGAGGAGGTAGCCCTGGGAATCCCCGCCTCCAGAGATCTTCAGCACGTGGGCCACGTCATCCAGCCGCATGATTCCTAAGGCCACACAGCTCCACTTAAGCTCTCACTCAGTGACACACTTAACACAGCTAAATAGCTCTAGGAGGACCTTAGATGAGCTTTAATTGTTAAGAAGAAGAATCTGCATCTCACTAATTATATATTGTGAATCCGCCTTTGCCGGTCCCAAGCCCGGATGAAAAAGGAGGAGGGGAAGCAGTAACAAGCTCACTAAAAACCTGGGCTCAGCTGGCCCAGCTGATAGTACCCTGTAAGGGCTCCTGATCCAGAGATACAGGATGAGCAGCGTTTGTACTCCATGTTAGGAGTGGCTGCACATGGCGTCTGTTCCTCATGTTAGAGGCGGCCATTTCTTTTGGAGCTAAGTCGGCCTGCCACTGAGTAGTGCTCCCTGTCTTAATGACAAAGGCAGACACATTCTACTTCACCGAATCATGATGGTTGTCAAATCTCTTTTTCAAAAGTCTCAAGCTGTACAAGCTTGACACCCTAATATGATTGAGTGGAGATAAGAAAGAAGAAGAAAAATCATGTCTTAAATACAATTAATAAAATAATGAGAGGGCCTGGCTCATCAGTGGTGAACCCTCCCAGCAGTTTTGCCAGTTTAATCTATGCTAATGCTGTAATATTGCATTTGGTTGTTTTCCTTTTATACTGATACTAAAGCTGGACTCTTGGAAAAGGTATTTTAAATGAACTATGGACATAAGCTTTGAGGACATTATAAAAAATACATATAAATATAAATATGTAATAAGCTTCGAGATATTGCTCTTAAATTGCAAGTATTTTATTTGGCATAAGATGGCCTGTTCTCTTCTTCTTTCTTATCTCCACTCAATCACACTAAGGTATCAAGCTTGTAAAGCTTGAGATTTTTTATGGTGTCTGCCGAGGAAGAGTGGAGCTCATCAATGGATGAGTCAATACAGTCAATAATATGTCTTGGGGTTTCAGGCTGAGAATTGCACTTAGTACATAGTGGGAAAACCCTGCATCCTCAATCATGATGGCCTGTTCTAAATCTTGTTAGTGTTGTTTGATGCTGTCTGAGGTTCAGAGATCCTCCTGGAAAGTGAAACCAAGCTGATGATACATTTGTAAATTAGTAGAAGAAGAAAGAAAGGGTGAGGAACCATTCTTGGCGAAGGGGTTGATCTCCCGGATGGTGACAATGTGAGCCAGCATGTCACACAGCCACTGAGGGTCCAGGAAGTATATGTCCTTCAGTGTGGCATCTTCATAGTGAAGGAGAACCCCTGGAACCAACAAATCTCTAATTGAAAAAACACATGTCTTTTAAATAAATAAATATTTTTTCACTACTACAATAGAGTAAAACTTCTCTATAGTGAACCCCAATGGGACAGAGCTTTTAGTTCACTATAGCCACGGTTTGGCTATATATATATATATTTTTTACTTTTCAAAATTTTCAGACCGCGCGCGCGTATAATTAAAGGACAGTCATGCATACAGGTAAAGGCTGTCTCTTAATAGTGGTCACTTTGTTGTAATTCCCTAAATTGACCTATTTCCTTACATTAATGCTGATTATCCAAAGAAGTCATTTAATAATAGGGCAATATCAGAGAAAGCCTCTATAAAAGAAAGCCAGAAAATCGGACAATACCATTGTCATGGAGAAAAGCTGTAGCTTGGTTCAGTTCAGCCATGTCTCTGAAAGTCTTGTTGAACTTCTGTTGCATCTCATGCATCACCAACATCCTGGACACACATGTATGGATTCCTAAATAGAGAGAAGTAGGAAATACAAGATTTGGATAGGCAAGTACTAATAAGCATGATACAATAAAATCATAACTCCACCTTTGCCGGTCCCAAGCCCGGATGAAAAAGGAGGAAGGGGAGCAGTAACAAGCTCACTAAAAAACCTGGGTTCAGCTGACCCAGCTGATAGTACCCTGCAAGGTCTCCTTATCCAGGGATACAGTATGTATGGGATACAGCAACAGCGTTTATACTCCATGTTAGGAGCAGCTACATATGGTGTCTGTTCCTCATGTCAGAGGCGGCCATTTCTTTTGGAGCTAAGTCGGCTTGCTACTAAGTAGTGCTCCCAGTCTTTATGACAAAGGCAGACACATTCTAATTCACCCAGTCATGATGATTGTCAAACAGACATTATCAAGGGTCACAATTTGATACCCTTTTTTTTTTTTTTGCTTATCCCTAGTACACGTGGTACAGGCCATGATAATCATGGTGGGTAGTTAGCGACTGCTTTTACTGTAAGCGCACCACATGTCTACACATGTGAAAAGCAGTTCGACTTTGCACTTACAGATGTGCCAGAGCCCCGTTTGGTTACTTGCACTCGCTGGTTGGACTTTTGCAAGAATCGGGGGCCATTGGAGCATTTCTTTTCTTTTTAAACAAAAAAAGTGTCCAATGCGGGGATCGAACCCGGGTCGTAGTGGTCGAAAACCAAACGGTTTAACCAGCCTTCCACCCACCCCCCTTATTATTTGATACCCTAATATGATTGAGTGGAGATAAGAAAGAAGAAGAAGAGTAAAATCATAAAACTATGGGCTCTTTAGATGCATCCTGCCAGGAGTGTACAAGAGTACCTGTATTGCTCAGCCCGTAGCACAGGGTCCTTGCTCTGCAGATGTCTCTCCACAGCCAAGTACCCCACCACATCCTCCAGGGCTAGGTAGGTGGCTGGGATCTTCTGTTCCAGTAGTCTTTCCTTGCTGCCTGTATGTACCAACACCTCAAATGGTGGCGTGAAGAGACACAACCTAATCTTTGTCTATATATTGTAATTCTTCTAAATATTATTAATGACCATTTATATATATATATATATACAGTTAAACCTATCTATAGCACCCTATCTTGGGACTCACCAAAATAGGGTGCAATAGAGAGGGGGTGCTATAGACAGGTCACTTTTAATGTAAATCGCATCGAACTACATATTTAAAATCGGGTGTTATAGAGAGGGAGGCGCTATTTAGAGGGGGTGCTATAGACAGGTTTAACTGTATATACATACATACATATAGATGGAAATTTTGGTGGGAGAGGAAATTTATATATGAATAATGAAGGTCACTTCTGCCAGAAAAATAGATATAAAACTAAGCTCCATCTATTGATCGTCTCTTTTCTGCGTCAAGGGTTCTCTTGTGGCTTTTTTTAATGCATCAACAGCTTCATTGCCTTCATTGTTCAATGTTCTTAGAGAAGTGTTGAAGAAGTTCCCCAAAAAAAACCTCCCATGACAGCTTGTAAATGTACATCTTGAAGTCCAGTGACCTACCTGGACAACGAAGCTCAAAAGCAGTGTCGTAGATGAGGTTGCAGAGTAGCCGGATGTTATGACGGGAGCGGCAGCTCACTTCGACGGATGCCACCACTCGAGGAAGACCTAGCTTGTCCCCGTCTGCCACATTGAGGTAGCGAGCCCTCACCAGCTGCTGCAGGTCTTCTGAGAAACTGGGGGCCCATGAACCCCTGGCCAGTTCATCATAATGGGTCCCTACAATGATGACTGGGGAGTTGGGGGCCCTTGCCTGCACAGTACATCAGTCCTTTATTCTGCCTCATTAAAGAGAATCTCATAGCTCTGTAATTCTCTGATGTGGTTGAAGAATGATTACCCTACTATTACAGTAAAACCTCTCCGATAGCACTTCCCAATGAGACTGAACATGAGGTTCACTATAGCCATGTTTCTTTATAGGCATAAACACAAGGTAATAAGACCAAATCCAAATAAATAAATAGTGTGTACATTGATATTCCCTTTGGAATTCATTTTCTTCAGCTCATAGGAAGAATAACTTCTTAGGTCCATTGGAGTCAATAAAATTGATAAGGCACAATTTGGATAATAGATTATATGTGCCTTATCAATTTTATTGACTTCAATGGACCTAAAAAGTTATTCTTCCTACGAGCTGAAGAAAATGAATTCCAAAGGGAATATCAATGTACATACTATTTATTTATTTGGATTTGGTCTTATTACCTTGTGTTTATAATCTACTAGCCGAATGACTCGGGCAACGCCCGTGTTTTACCCGATTGAATGTTTTGATTCAAATACTATTTGTTACAAATATAAATTGGCGCCTTAAATAAATGCATATTTTAGTTAATAACTATAGCCTATGTGGTTTATATGTCTATGTACTGTTGGCTTCCGTAGGCGTCTCATACTGGGAAAAAGAAAGAGAGGATTCCATTTGGTTATTAACTAATATATGCATTTATTTAAGGAGTGACCCGCTCCAACACAATAGTTACAAAAACAAAAAAGCGAGTGGGGGGGATGGGGGGGGGGGGGGGGGGGCAAAGGTGGCGTGAGCGTAGCCAACCAATAGGAGGGCGCCATTCCAAAAAAAAAAGCAAATGGTGACAGAGACGACTGATGAGGAATGACGCTCGTAACTGTATATAGAATTATCCAAATTGTGCCTTATCAATTTATAGGCATAGTTCTCTGTTCAATAAAAAAATCTCTTGTATCAATAGTAAGATGGAAAAATCAAACCTCCAGGGATAGGTTTCTTTTTTTAAATTTTTTATTCACAAATCTCTCTAGCTTTAAGGAATGGCAGTCCTTCTGTATCGTGTTTTGCTCCTGTAGAAGGGCTGCCATACCTGAAAGCTAAAGAGATTTGTTAATAAAATTTTTGAAAAGAAACCTATTCCTGGAAGGGCTTGATATTTCCAGCTTAATACAGTTAAACCTGTCTATAGTGCCTCCTCTAAAGAGCGCTCCGATTTTAAATACGTAGTACGATGCGATTTACAATAAAAGTGGTCTGTTTATAGCAATCCCTCTCTATAGCATCCTATTTAGGTGAGTCCCAAGAGGGGGCGCTATAGACAGGTTTAAATGTAGCTCACTGTATTATAAAAAAAAATAGGGGTTCAGTGGAAGGATGGTCTAGACCGTTGGTTTTCGACCGCTACGACCCGAGTTCGATTCCCGCATTGGGAACTTTTTTCTGATTTAAAAAAAAAAATGCTCCAATGGCCCCCGATTCTTGCAAAAGTCCAACCCCACCAGCGAGTGCAAGTAAACAAACGGGGTTCTGGCACATTTGTAAGTGCAAAGTCGAACTGCTTTTCACATGTGTAGACATGTGATGCACTTACAGTAAAATCAGTCGCTATCTACCCACCATGATTATCATGGCTTGTACCACGTGTACTAGGGATAAGTAAAAAAATAAATAAATAAAATAAAATAAAAATAGGTATTATTTCAGGTTTGTTATAAAGGAAGGTTCGTTATATTCCAGGTTCGTTTTAGAAGGGTTTTACTATATATATATAATCCTTTATTTTTGGAGAATACAGTAATCTCTCTTGTAAGAGACCAAAGCCTACAAAGATGGCTATACCCAGTTTATTCTGAACATGTCAGGCAGTCTAAGTTATTAGATGCCTTTCAACTCAGAGTCACTGGTCAGAAACCAGCTCCAAGAGAAGCCAGCTTTAGACATTATTTAGATCATTTCATCTCTCCTAGCATTCAGTTTTCCTTGTAATAAGCCTCTAGTTCTCATCTCAAATGTCACACACTATTTATTTATTTGGATTTGGTCGTTTTATCTTGTGTTTAAAACATAACCAATTTTCTAAGTCAATCTATGATGCATAATCATATCTGGGAAAGACCTGAATTATCCAGTTTTTTTTTTGGGGCATTAAAGATTTTTCAACAAAAGCTCATTTATAAAAATAAAAATACAACCTTTCGCATTGAGTTTCTTTTATTATGATATGTGCCTATCAATATGAAAGGCGCATATCATAATAAAAGAAACTCAATGCGAAAGGTTGTATTTTTATTTTTATAATTTGTAGCGCATTTATTTCGTTTACTTCAAAAGCTCTTTTGTATAACTTAAAAAGGTTTGATCCCATATTGAAACAAGGTTGTTAGGTTTTATTTATTATTATTATTATTGTATTTTATTAATTAATTATAATTCATATTCATAGAATTTTATTGTTACTTATCATCATTCTTTTTGTTGTTTTTCTTCCTCTTCTGTTTTCTTTTGTGTTATAAATACAACTAAATCGCATTAAATCGTAATGTAATTCTCTTTTGTTGTTTGAAATAAATCGAATTGAGCCAGCTCGTTCTTTCTAGAAGAAACTTCAAAGAAAAACGTGCTAACAAAGGTAATAAGACCAAATCCAAATAAATAAATAGTGGGTGACCTTGTTTTATAATCTATAATCCAAATTGTGCCTTATCAATCCCATATTGAAATAACACACACACATGCAGTTTTAAAAAGGGATTGTTTCTAAGAAAAGATGAAGGCTAAAAGTAACGAGTTTTCTTTTTGAAAAGGTATAAGTTTGGCAAGCTCTCGCACAATAATGTACTTTAACAGGCTGTAATACAATTACACCAATACCTCGCTTTGCGTCATTTCGTTTTGCGTTTTTTTCGAAGTTGCGTCGCTGCTTAATTTCTACTGATTTTCACTGTGCATCGTTAGATTTTCGAAGTTGCGTTGTTTTGGATTCGGGTCTTTAATTTTTTTTTTTTCCTAAAATATAGCAACACCTTTGTTTTTGATTGGGCCTTCACATATTTTTACTTTGCGTCGTTTCAATTTGCATCCTTTTTTTTTGGAACGTAACCCCAACGCAAAGCGAGGTATGGGTGTACATACAAGCTTGTATTTGTATAATAGCCTGTTGAAGGAGGTTATTGTCTGAAAGCTCTCACCAAACATATACCTTTTCAATGAAGAATCTCGATGCCATTAGATAAAACTCTTCTTAGAAATTATATCTGATGATTGCTCCTATTGTAAAAAGGGTTTATACTAGAAGGTCAACAAATCAATTAAGATTACAGCAATTAAATATTCTACCAAATGTCTTGTTGCTATCATGGAAGAATGTCCATTATACTTGTATGATGTTTAGAATAGAATTATCTATTACAGTAGAACTACCTCCCTGTAAAGGACAATACCTAATTACAGAGCCAAAGTGTACTTTAAAGAGAGAGGTGTCCTCTTATCAGAGAGTTTGTCTTCTTTCTTATCTCCACTCAATCACACTAAGGTATCAAGCTTGTAAAGCTTGAGAATTTTGATGGTATCTGCCGGGGAAAGTAGAGCTCATCAATGGATGAGTCAATACAGTTAATAATGTGCTTTGGGGTTGTAGGTTGAGAATTGCACTTAGTACATAGTGGGAAAACCTTGCAACCATTCTGGAAAGTCATTGTCTGTAGATGACCAGACTTAAGTCTGGAAATCAAAGACTGTTGTTCTCTTGGGAGGACAGAACCGGTGCTTGTCCCTCCTGCTCTGTACCAGTCATGTGCAGCATTAGAATTCCATTCCAGCAGAGAGTTTCTTAATAGTAAAAATGGTAATTTTGTAAATAAAAAACTTTCTTTTATAGAGAGGTGTTCTCTAGCATGAGTGTCCTCTCATGGAGGTTGATCTACTGTATCACTGTGTAAGTAATTTGATGGAAAGGAAGGAGGGAGTGACCTGGATGTTGACGAGCCACTGGTGGATGTTGTTGACCCCCACCTCCCCGTCAGTGATCTTCCACACCACCAGATAGATGGATCTCTTGGAGAGGAAGTACTGGTGGGTGGCGTAGTACTCCCTCTGTCACACACACAGTACTAGTAGTTACTTCTGATAGCAGTACTTTAAAACATAACCATGATAAGGCAAAATTTGGATTATCCCTATATATATAAAAGTCAGTGTATGTATGTATGTGAGTATCTATGTCGACTATACACGTCCACAATACATAACTAATCTGACTGAAATTTTAACAGTATATAGAGTAGAATCTGGAAAAACTTATAGTAAAAATTTCAGGTCTCTATCCCGAATATTCTTCGAGTTATTTGCAAATTGTGTTGCAAATTTACCTTTTCGCTTGCAAGCAGCGTCTCTAGCGGTGAAGATGGGAGGTAGGTAATATCAGCTGACCTAATGTACATGTAAAACGTGTTTTGACAGGACATAGAGAAAAATCTGGAAAATATTTTTATCGGATTTTTAGCCAATAAAAAATAAAATTGACAGGTTCTGGGCAAAAATAGGTGTTTTTTTAGTCAGAAAATGATGATGACAATATTGCTGTATTATGTTTGATTATCAGATACAAATTTATATCGGGAAAAATTCCAAAAAGCAGCGACCACGGGTGAAACCAGTTAATTTTTTTGTACGCAGGAACAAAATTCTAACAGAAAAACATTCATTCGAGCAGAAAACAAAAGCCAGATCATCTTTCTATAAAAATATCGCTTCTCAGACACAAAGTTTGGAGCGGGACGTTTCACAAGAGTGACATCCACGGCGCCAATTTATAATTGTAACGAATATAATTTGAAAATCAAAATAATATAATTTTCAAATATCGTTGTGAAAATTTACATTTTTATTTTTTAAAAACACACAAAGTTTGGAGCGGGACGTTTCACAAAAGTGACATCCACGGTGCCAATTTATAATTGTAACGAATAGTATTTGAATAAAAACATTTAATCGGGTAAAACCCGGGCGTTGCCCGGGTCATTCGGCTAGTAGATTATAAACACAAGGTAATAAGACCAAATCCAAATGAATCAGTACTTTTGTCTGAAGATGGTAACAATGCTGAAACATCACACACTATTTATTTATTTGGATTTGGTCTTATACCCTTGTTTTTAAAACATAACCAATTTTCTAAGTCAATCTATGATGCATAATCATATCTGTGAGAGACCTGAATTATCTAGGTTTTTAGGGCATTGAAAGATTTTTCAAAAAAAGCTCATTTGTATAACTTAGAAAGGTTTGATCCATTATTGAAATAACACACACAAGCAGTTTTAAAACCAATTTGTCACCAATGGTCTGAATGGTTCTTTCAGAGATCCAAGGTTCCCAGAAACAACCAAATGGCACCCTGTCTTTATATATTTTATAGAGGATTATTGTGTGCTTGTATTAGGTACAACTTCCAGGTATCAAGCTTTATTAACCTTGGAGCTACACAACCCATCTGATCAGTAACCAACTAAAAAAACTGGGCTTTGAGATAATTAACAAGGATTTATTTCCACAAGGTAATAAGACCAAATCCAAATAAATAGTGTGTGACGTTTCGGTAACAGCGTTGTTACCATCTTCAGACTTCAGTACTTTTGTCTGAAGATGGTAACAACGCTGTTACCGAAACGTCACACACTATTTATTTATTTGGATTTGGTCTTATTACCTTGTGTTTATAATCTATAATCCAAATTGTGCCTTATAAAGGATTTATTTCAATCTTCAAAAAAAAAACTCCAAAAGAGGCCAGTAGTATTTTAGGCTATGGACTCATTAGAGGTTCTTGTATGAGTATTTGTGATAAGCAAAGATTCATTATATAAATTGGGAAACAGTGGTAGAGTTATTTATAATGGAGTTGCCTTTTAAATTCAGGCCAGTATTAAACTTATGGTCTTTAGTAAAGGCCAAGCTAATCATGAAAATATAAATTATAAAAATCACTTTAATTATAGTGTTAATCACTTTAACTCCGCCTTTGCCGGTCCCAAGCCTGGATGAAAAAGGAGGAGGGGGAGCAGTAACAAGCTCGCTAAAAAACCTGGGCTCAGCTGGCCCCGCTGATAGTACCCTGTAAGGACTCCTAATCCAGGGATACAGGATGAGCAGTGTTTGTACTCCCATGTTAGGAGCGGCTGCGCATGGCGTCTGTTCCTCATGTCAGAGGTGGCCATTTCTTTTGGAGCTAAGTCGGCCTGCCACTGAGTAGTGCTCCCAGTCTTAATGACAAAGGCAGACGCATTCTACTTTACCCAGTCATGATGGTTGTCAAACAGACACCATCATGGGTCACAACTTGATACCCTAATATGATTGAGTGGAGATAAGTAAGAAGAAGACTTTAATGTATTTATTTTTGGTAAAAAAAAGTGGGTTTAAGATTCTTGCTTTGGGGACTCATTGAATACTCCTGTAGAAGGGATACCTGAAAGCTTGAGAGATTGTTTAAAATAAAGTAAGAAACTTATCCTCAGTGTGTTGTTACAGTTCTGTTTTTGTTTGTATTTTCTAAGTCAACCTATGCTGAATTATCATATCAGAGTGAGACCTGGAATATCCAATTTTTTAGGCATTAAGGATTTTGTTACAAAATACTTTTTAAAACAAGGTAATAAGACCAAATCCAAATACATAAATAGTGTGTGACGTTTCGGTAACAGTGTTGTTATCATCTTCAGACAAAAGTACTGAAAGTACTGAAGATGGTAACAACGCTGTTACCAAAACGTCACACACTATTTATTTATTTGGATTTGGTCTTATTACCTTGTTTTATAATCTATAATCCAAATTGTGCCTTATCAAAATACTTTTTAAAATAAACATTTAAAACTAATTATAAGGGGGGGATCTTGAAAATGTCTTTAAAACAGCAGATGTATTATAACAAACCTGGCCTCCAAAGTCCCAGGTCCTGAAAGTAACAGGACCATAGGGGGACTGTCCATGGACTTTCTTTTCATATGTCCAGTCCCCTAGATCTACTCCCACAGTAGAGAGCAGGGTTCCTTTGGGAGTCTTGAGCTGGGTGTGTCTGTTGCCCATTCTCTTGGCCCAGTGCTGTACATCCATCCCATGTTAGGACTGGACAACATGGATTCTATACATACATTCATGGACAAAACTTAAGGAAGTTGTACCTATTAGCATGTATATACAGTAGAACCTCCATGAGAAGACACTCATGCTAGAGGACACCTCTCAACAAAGGACAGTTTTCATTTGCAAAATTACCATCTTTACTATTTAGCAACTTTCCGGTAAAAAGACACCTCTCCCTAAAGGACAATTTTGCTCTGCAACTAGGTGTCATTTACAGGGAGGTTCTACTGTATATTTATTTATTTAGATTTGGTCTTAATACCTTGTGTTTATGGCCTGTTTTTTTTCCTCTTCCCCTTTAAAATCCATTCAAAATAATGCAATCCCTTGAACTCCGTGTAGAGCAAGCAGTGAATATGTTACCGTTGTTCAGAATATCTGAGCTGAGATTATGATCTCATCAATTCAATTCAGGGATGGCTACATTTTCATGATGCCCTATAGATGGATTCATCATCAGAATTTTCTTAAATTGGAGGTTGAAGCTTATTGGAGGTTAGATTCAGATCATTATTTGACACAAAAGTGTCTGCTCTTCTGATG
>CP092880.1:18536728-18663335 GCA_030710605.1 Cordylochernes scorpioides
TACCCTAATATGATTGAGTGGAGATAAGAAAGAAGAAGACAGAATACAAGATGAAATCATGCATATAATATTTGGTTGCACTTGCCTGGAGAAACAATGAGAGGAACTCTTGGGTGACTTATCCTTGTCTCAATCCGATAGTCAACAAATATATAATTGGATGAATACAATGACGTTTGATCAAGGTCTTCTTTTTGGTTTATATAAATTCTACAAGGCCGCAGTCACCGTTTGGAGAAGATTAATTGAATCGCTGAATGTCGTAGTCCATTTGGACGAGGAAAGCGAAGACTAGAACGGGGCTGATTTCACACTAGCCTGTTCAGTGATACGCTAACCTTGACGTATGCACGAAGGAACGCGTGGCCATTGGACATGTGTCGGACCAGGAGGCTGTTGTTGGATGCTGTGCTGTCTGGAGTATAGGAGCTCCATCTATGCTTCCTTTCTTCCTGTGGTGAAACTGTATAAGACCTGTGGTCTTAATAAAGCTATGTTGTTGAATATCAGTCTTCTGCCAACAGAGGCAGTTCCAGCAGACCATTTTAGGAGGGATATGGCAATTGAGATGAGAGGAACCATATGGCCCATAGATTGAATCACAGCCAACACACACACCTAGATGGGTCCACAAAACTCCAGTAGAGATGGTTGGAACATGTGGCAGGTTTGAGGAATGACAATGCAGCCAGAGCAAAGTCATCTCATGTGGATTGACACATACACTCATAGACAAAACTTAAGGAAGTTGTACCTTTTAGCATGTATATCAGGATTCAGACAATAACTCTGAAAGATACACTCATGGACAAAACTTAAGGAAGTTATACCTTTTAGCATGTATATCGGGATTCAGACAATAACTCTGAAAGATACACTCATGGACAAAACGTAAGGAAGTTGTACCTTTTAGCATGTATATCGGGATTCAGACAATAACTCTGAAAGATACACTTATGGACAAAACTTGAGGAAGTTGTACCTTTTAGCATGTATATCGGGATTCAGACAATAACTCTGAAAGATACACTCATGGAGACAAAACTTAAGGAAGTTGTACCTTTTAGCATGTATATTGGGATTCAGACAATAACTCTGAAAGATACACTCATAAACAAAACTTAAGGAAGTTGTACCTTTTAGCATGTATATCGGGATTCAGACAATAACTCTGAAAGATATACTCATTTGACAAAACTTAAGGAAGTTGTACCTTTTAGCATGTATATCGGGATTCAGACAATAACTCTGAAAGATACACTCATAAACAAAACTTAAGGAAGTTGTACCTTTTAGCATGTATATCGGGATTCAGACAATAACTCTGAAAGATACACTCATTTGACAAAACTTAAGGAAGTTGTACCTTTTAGCATGTATATCGGGATTCAGACAATAACTCTGAAAGATACACTCATAAACAAAACTTAAGGAAGTTGTACCTTTTAGCATGTATATCGGGATTCAGACAATAACTCTGAAAGATACACTCATTTGACAAAACTTAAGGAAGTTGTACCTTTTAGCATGTATATCGGGATTCAGACAATAACTCTGAAAGATTCACTCATTTGACAAAACTTAAGGAAGTTGTACCTTTTAGCATGTATATCGGGATTCAGACAATAACTCTGAAAGATACACTCATTTGACAAAACTTAAGGAAGTTGTACCTTTTAGCATGTATATCGGGATTCAGATAATAATTCTGAAAGATATTTGACATACAGTAACCTTTATTGAAGACACACGAGATAACCAAGTGTGAACAAAATTGCCTCTGTCTCCTTCAAAAAAACAGATGACTGGTGACATAAAAATATGAAACTTCCTTAAGTTTTGTCCATGAGTGTATGTTTACTGATGTCATTTTGAGGCATGTGCAGGACACCCTTGATGTCCCTATCTCAACCAGAACCATTGCTGTTGATTGGTTGCTAGAATTCTGCATTCATGGCATCCATTGAGAAGACTGCAGACTGGGAACGGTGAAAGGCTGGTTAAACTGTTGGTTTTCGACCGCTACGACCCGGGTTCGATTCCCACATTGGACACTTTTTTCTGATTTAAAAAAAAAAATGCTCCAATGGCCTCCGGTTCTTGCAAAAGTCCAACCCTATCAGCGAGTGCAAATAACCAAACGGGGCTCTGGCACATTCATAAGTGCAAAGTCGAACTGCTTTTCACATGTGTAGACACGTAGTGCACTTACAGTAAAAGAAGTTGCCAACTTCTACCCACCATGATAATCATGGCCTGTACCACATGTACTAGGGATAAGGCAAAAAAATTAAGAAGACCGCCATTGAGCGTACAGCTCAGCATTTGCAATGAACTTCTTCTTTCTTATCTCCACTCAACAATCACAATATCAAGCCTGTAAATCTTGCTGATGGTGTCTGCTGGGGATGAGTAGAGCTCATCAAAGGAGATTTGACATCTATCTATTTGCAATGGTACTGAGCTAGAGTGACTGACAGATGGTGGAATGGAACAGAGACATCATCTTAGTCTAGTCATGCTTCTGTTTCTCCTACAATAGCTGTCACATAAGTGTGAAAAAATAATAATAAAAAGGTCAGGTGTTGATATTAAAAATAATGAAGGCATATCCTGACCAGGAGCACATGTGCTTTTTAGATGGCAGAACACCATCTAGTGGAACAGAAATCAACTAAACATTGATTTAACCTGTTCCCTGATATTTGGCCAACCCATTTTCTGATAAATCAAGAAAAATCACATGTGCTCCTGGTCAGGATATGTCTTATTTATTTTTATATCAACACCTGACCTTTTTATTATTTTTTTTTCCATTATTTTTCATATGTTAAGCATATTTGCACAAGTTTGGGCTTTAAATACCCAATTCTTGGTTTCTACTGAAGCCTCTGGGACCAAAAAGATTTTTGGTCGTAGTATATAGCCTGCTCCACGCTGACGAGTGCCAACTGTGTGAAACGCGTTCGTGGATGGCTTTTCTTGATTCATCAAGAGAGGTTCTATGTAGATACAGCTTACCCTGATGCTAGTAGAATTAAGGATTAGAAACACTTGTTTCCAATGTCCACCACCAAAAGGTTCTTCCTTGCCAACAGCCGTTCAGGTCGAGCAAGCTTCTCTGGCATCCTTTTCCAGGATCATCCACACGACCACATTCCCGGAGACAACTTACCGCTTCTCGTACCGCCGATGTCACCAAACTGTCTGTTCTCCTAGCCTCTCTCTTCCCCAACTGACCTCTTACCTTAATCCCACAGTCCCCCCTGGACCAGTAATACTTCCTTGGCTACCACCCACCTCATCTTGGCTCTTGTGAAGAGGGAGCAAGATGTCACAGTATATTGTAATATTTATAATACAATATAATGCAGCTTATGATTGTAGAACACTGATAGACAATTTTACCGCAAATGTTTCTTTTTTTAAAACGAAAAATCGTAATTTATTTTAAGGAGAAATAACGATTATTTCTAAACTTAGGGATGAAGTATGAAAGGATGAATTGTGAAGAGTAATGATAAACGGAAAAATAAAGTATCCAGGGATGGGAATGTGTTAAGCACAGAACTTTACTGATATTCACTTTTTGGACCAAATTTTGATCAAATTAAATTTGATCCTACAAATTTTTGTTAATTTGAAGGTACTTTCGATTATATGAATTGTTGTTAGTGTCCATCAAGTCAAATTTGACCTTTTTAGTGACTATATGAACAAATATTCTCCAATTTGATCTGTTAGTGACCACTCACAGCTCATCTAGTAACCTTCCAGTTTTCTTGACCCCTTCTAGCCAGCTCATTGCAGGTTTTTCTCTCTTTCTTTCACTTTCCCAACATATTTTATAATCCATTTCCTCTAATTATAAACACAAGGTAATAAGACCAAATCCAAATAAATAAATAAGTGAGTGACGTTTCCCTCCGTGCCTTACCTTCCTCTAATTATGTGTCCGAAATAGGTCAGTCTTTGTTTACATATTTGGGAATCTAGGGATCTACCAGGATTTATTTCATTTAAGATTGACACATTTGTCCTTTTATTTGTCCATGGCACTCTGAGTAGCTTTTCTCCATGTCCACATTTCAAAGGCTTCAATTCTTTTTCTTCTTTTCTGAGAGAGAGTCCAGCTCTCAAATCCATAAGTGACCATGGGGAACACCAATGCCTCTACAATTCTCTTCTTTGTCTTGAAGGAGATAAATATGAAAATGCAAAAAAAAAAAGGAATCAGTAAAAGTTTTTTTTTTCCCCTATTAAAATTAATAAGATACAATTTGTATTATAGATTAGAACTACAGTAGAACCTCTATGAGAGGACACTCACGCTAGAGGACACCTCTCTATAAAGGACAGTTTTCATCACCAAAAATACCATTTTTACAATTTAGCAACTCTCCAGTAAGAGGACACATCTTCCTAAAGGACACTTTGGCTCTGAAATTAGGTGTCCTTTATAGGGAAGCTCTACTGTATAAGGTAATAAGACCAAATAAAAAAAAAATAGTGTGTGACATTTCTATAACAGCGTCGTTACCATCATTGGACAAAAGAATAAATGAGAAAAAATATCACAGCATGTTCTTAAATAGTACTGTTATCAAGTGTGTAAACAAAATATTATTTTCTTATCTGCTATCTTGTTTACACACTTGATGTTGTTGTAGTGTCCAATGAAGAGCCTCAGATGTCCCATGCATCTCTGTCACAGCAGTCGCAATGTCCTCTATCTACACACTTGATAACTGCTATTTAAGAACATCCTGTGATATATTTTCTCTTTCTTGAACATTCCTGTGGTGTTTTGCATAACAATAGTTATGTTTTAGATAAATTGTCGAGATATGCAAATAAGGTTTTGCATAGTGTTTGTTTGTTGTTATTATGTTAATTATTTTTATGTATATATATGTATCATTAAATTGTAAATAGTCAGTCAGATTAGTGTTATGAGCGAATAAAGATTTTATCACAGACCTAGTGGATCTCGGTAACCTGGTGTAGAGTAGAGACACAACAGTGGCGACGAGTATAAAGAACCTATACGCAACAGTGACTATTGAAGAGAGCAAATACGAGTGAATGAAAGTAAGCGAACAATGATGAATATTGAACAGTTCAACCCGAACAATGGAAATGAAATCTCAAGCTATTTAGAACGTTTTGAATCCTATTGCATAGCGAGTGATATAGTGAAGATCGTTAAAAAGAAGGCAACATTTTTCTCGCTGTGCGGAAGAGAAACGTATAATATAATACGGACGTTGACCTCTCCCAAGAATCCATTGGAAACAGAATGGGAGGAGATAGTAGCAGGGATTAAAAAATATTTTGATCCAACGCCAAATATAATAGTGCAGCGTTTTAAATTTGCGAAAAGGCTTCAAATGCCAAATGAAACAATATCTGAATTTATAACAGCTCTAAAGAAAATTGCAGAGAAGTGTGAATTCCCTGATGTGGAAGATAGGTTGCGTGATGCCCTAGTATGCGGCATTCTAAGCGAAGAGATACAATCAATGCTGTTAATGAACAGTATGCTAACATTTAAAGTGGCTCAAGAGATGGCATTGGCACATGAGGCTGCGGTAAGGAACGTTGCAGAAATTAAAGACGGAAAACCTCAGGAAGAAATTAATGTAATGGGAAGAGCTGTTAAGGTGAGACGGAGGAATGAGAGGATTCTTAAATGTTTCCGCTGTGGATACACAAATCACAGAGAAGAGAAATGTTTTTTTAAAGAGAAAAGATGTTTTAAATGCCAGAAGTTAGGGCATATATCTAGGGTCTGTAAGAACGGGAACTGGAGGAGCGATCGTAATAATAACTGCTCGATAGATGAGGAGGCAGAGGCAATTTATGGCCTTTTTAATATAAATCAAGTGAAGGACACCAGTAACATGCGGAATTATATGGTAAAAGTACGGACTAGCGGTCGAGATATGAATATGCTCATTGACACAGGAACAAGAAAAAATATTATTTCTGAGAAGACATATATTGAAACTTGGGTGAATTCAGAAAGGCCTAGAATAGAGAAGGATTATACCAAGTTGGTGCAATGGAACAGGCAGAGGTTATCGATTCTGGGTAAAATAAAAGCCGACGTAAAAGTAAACAAAAGAAGTATCACAATGGAATTTCTTGTGATCGAAGGTCCGGGCCCAAATCTGATTGGAGGGGAGGCTTTTGACCAGATTGGAATTGGTCTTGAATGGATAAGTTATGGCGACAGTGTATGTCAAATCAATGAGGTAATGAATGGAAATGGTATGGCCGCTGGATTGAACGGTAATGGAATGGCCGCGGCTATGAATGGAACCGCCAATGGAATGATGAGCGGAGCTAATGGAATGGGCGCGGGTTACATGAACGGTGGGGAGGGCATGTACAGTGAGGGTGACGGGCTGAGCGTGTACGGCAACCCCGGCGTGGACTTCCCATTTTTCGCCTCGGTGCCCCGAGACCAGCTTCCAATGCGGACAACGGGAGCTTCCTGGATACTATGCCGATCAGGAGGGACCCACCAAGGCTGGAGGAAACACCTGGGCCAAGTAGACCAATAAGAAACCGGAGACTCCCCGAATACTTAAAAGATCGTGTAACAAATTGGGGGTGAGAAGATGTGGTGTTTTGCATAACAATAGTTATGTTTTAGATAAATTGTCGAGATATGCAAATAAGGTTTTGCATAGTGTTTGTTTGTTGTTATTATGTTAATTATTTTTATGTATATATATGTATCATTAAATTGTAAATATTCAGTCATATTAGTGTTATGAGCGAATAAAGATTTTATCACAGACCTAGTGGATCTCGGTAACCTGGTGTAGAGTAGAGACACAACATCCTGTGATATATTTTCTCTTTCTTGAACATTCCCAAGTACAGTACATCTGATAAACTGGATGTCCACTATTAGATGTGTCAACCCAGATAGTTGGTGACTTTAGTACGTGGTACGTTCTCATTTATTCTTTTGTCTGATGATGATAACAATGCTGTTACCAAAATGTCACATACTATTAATTTATTTAGATTTGGTCACATTACCTTGTAGTCTTAAGAAAAATAATTGATAAAAAGTTTATTTTTTAAAAAGCTTTTGTTAATATGCAATAAAAATGGAAAAATAAACCATTCATCTTCTGCCATTGAACAATTAGATCGATATATAATAGATGAAGACATTAACAGTGCAAATATTTATTTTCACAAATAAATTAAACTTCTATTATCCTTACTGCGATGAAAAAATATTGGGAGGGCTTGGCTCATCAGTGGTGAACCCTCCCAGCGGGTTCGTCAATTTATTCTACCAGACCGCTTCTTTAGAGCTCTAATACTGTATTAGATCATTCTGCTTTTATATGCTACACTGAAGAGTGGGATCTTAGAAATGGTATAAAACAAACTATGGACATAAGCTTTTAGGAAGGTAGAATTACATTTAAATATTTGCATCGAGCAATGCTCTTCCACAAACAATAAGGACAAGTTAGGCATAAATTAATACAAGGCAAAAACCCGCCATCTATATATAATGAATGAAGACATTAAGACACGAATGTTTCTTTTCAAAAATAAATCAAACTTCCACTGCGATGAAAAAAATATCGCAGTAAGGACAATAGATTCATTATATATAGATTGCATGTTATTCTTCTTCTTTCTTTATCTCCACTCAATCATATTAAGGTATCAAACTTTGACAACCATCATGACTGGGTGAAGTAGAATGTGTATGCCTTTGTCATTAAGACTGGGAGCACTACTCAGTGGCAGGCCGACTTAGCTCCAAAAGAAATGGCCGCCTCTGACATGAGGAACAGATGCCATGTACAGCCACTCCTAACATGGAGTACAAACGCTGCTCATCCTGTATCCCTGGATTAGGAACCCTTACAGGGTACTATCAGCCGGGCCAGCTGAGCCCAGGTTTTTTAGTGAGCTTGTTACTGCTCCCCCTCCTCCTTTTTCATCCGGGCTTGGGACCGGAAAAGACAGAGTTTTGCGCGTTATTGCTTTGTGTTAATTAGATAACATAAAAGTGACGAGGGATGATCATCATATATTGAGTGCAGAGGTAAAATATTTAGTGAAACATAAAAACCTTCGATAATCCTTCACTTTAAAATAAATCAAGTTTGAAATTCTTCATGATCATCCTCCGTAGCTTTTATATTTTGTCTTTTTGTGTTGTTTTTCTTGCTTCCCTCTTTCTCTTTCTTGTTTTTTTTTTTTCTTTTTCTTCTGTCTATATTTGTTGTTTCCTTTGTCTCACTGCTTTGTTCTTATGCATACCTCTGGTGAATCCTGTATAGGGTCAGTGATCCTAAATAAAGGCTTTTTGTTGTTGTTGCTTTTATATTTTGAATCATATAGATCTAATTGTTCAATGGAGAAAGCTGAATTATTACCTTGTGTTTATAATCTATAATCCAAATTGTGCCTTATCATATATATTAAAGAATTAGCCACAAAATTTGAAACGAAATACAGAAAAAATAGTTACTGACCACCACCCAAGAAGCCTGGAATTTTGTCAACTTTCATTGTTATTTGTATTAAGTGAGTCTACATTTTCTGTGTGGTCAGTGTACTCTTAATTCAACCACTTTCAACAGCTATGACCTAGTATTAATTCCCGCGTGTGCATTAGGCACTTTTTTCTATTTAAAAAAATGCTCCAATGGCTTTCTGATTCTTGCAAAAGTCCAATCCCACCAGCAGGTGCATGTAACCAAATGAAGCTCTGGCACATTTGTAAGTGCAAAGTTGAACTGCTTCTCACATATATAGACATGTGGTGCACTTACAGTAAAAGCAGTTTCCAACTTCTACCCACCATGATTATCATGGTCATGTGTACTAGTGATAATAGTCTTAATATCTGAATTACCTGTATGAATTTTGAGCAGGGAGTAGAGTTAAATCTGGAAGTGTTTCTGCAATAGTGTCAAACATGTAATAAGAAACACAAGGTAATAAGACCAAATCCAAATAAATAAATAGTGTGTGATGTTTCTGTAACGGGGTTATTACCATCTTCAGACAAAAGTACTGAATGAGAAATTTTACCACAGCAAAAAAAAAAAAAAATTCTAACAATAATATTCTGTGTTTCTCAGATAAATATCTTCTTCTTATCTGTTATCTTGTTTACACACTTGATAACAGGAACTATTTAATAACATGCTGTGGTAAAATTTCTCATTCAGTACTTTTGTCTGAAAATGGTAACAACGCTGTTACCCAAATGTCACACACTATTTATTTATTTGGATTTGGTCTTATTATCTTGTGTTTATAATCTATAATTCAAATTGTGCCTTATCAATGTAATAAGAAAATCTAACTAAGGCACACTAGGGCTCCTTATCATGATAAAATATTAACCATTGTAACTATTACTATCTTTATAGTTAGATAATACTCTGTGATGGTCTACTCTGTGAATCCTCAGTCATGTAACATCAACGCTTCGTCTTCTTCTTTCTTATCTCCACTCAATTAGGGTATCAAGTTGTGACCCTTGATGGTGTATTTTTAGTATTAGTTCTTTTTAGTATTGTTTTAATTGAATAATTCTCTAATATCTAGCATATTTTCATTCAAAAATATTCCTTAAAACTTTTTTTTTTTTTAATCTGTAAATTGCTTTTCTCGAATAAACACAATACTTTACAATTTGATTTCATTTAACTAAATTTGCATACCAAACCTTTGTACATATATCAATTGTGTTAATATATATTTTTTTCATCTTTTCATTTAACTAACTTGCATACTAATTCTGTACATATTTTAAATATCTTTCTTTCTTTTCTTTCAAAATTTTTGTTTATGTTTAAAGTGCAAGTGTCCCTAGGGGGACATAGCGCTCTAAGTCGAAATAAAGAAATGGTGTCTGTTTGACAACCATCATGATTGGGTAGCTTCATTTGTAAATATTTTGTTTATATTTCTCTCCAGCTTTTACAGACTCGCCTCAACCCAACATCTATGTCCAGACTCACCCTCAGCATGGAACTTCCTGGTCAACTGGTTCAACTCAGTAATCAAAACAGGACACAAGTAAAAGCGCTCAACACTAGTCCATACTGGTGAACTGAACTTCCTGCTCTGCGCTCCCTGGGTTATAAATATCTCTCTCTTTTTCTTATATTTCTCCTTGACTGTTTTATCATCTGGCATAGTTTGTTTCTTGTGAGAAAATAAATTTATTTATTTAATTATTACTCACGTGCACACGTTCTGGTTTTATCTATCTTCTTCTTCTTTCTTATCTCCACTCAATCATATTAGGATATCAAGTTGTGACCCGTGATGGCGTCTGTTTGACAACCATCATGACTGGGTGAAGTAGAATGCGTCTGCCTTTGTCATTAAGACTGGAAGCACTACTCAGTGGCAGGCCGACTTAGCTCCAAAAGAAATGGCCGCCTCTGACATGAGGAACAGACGCCACGTGCAGCTGCTCCTAACATGGAGTACAAAGGCTGCTCATCCTGTATCCTTGGATTAGGAGCCCTTACAGGGTACTATCAGCCGGGGCAGCTGATCCCAGGTTTTTTCTATGATATAGAGCAATCAACAATTATCGACATAAAACCAACTGCCCATGACAGGGCATCCGTATAAATAAAATAGAAATTTGGGAGTTCCACACCAATTGACCTATCTGGATGAAATATTAGCAGAATATAAAGTAAGATCTAGATGGAGACAAAGTTTCAACCCAAGAATAAGGAACTTAGACAAAGAACAGATTGAATATATTTGGTTTAGCAAATAAAATGATACAATATAATATAATGCGGGTTATTATGTATTATTTACAAATGGAAAAATATGTACAGGGTAGCCTAGTGGACATGGCATCTGCCCGGTAAGCGGAACACTGTGGGTTCGATTCCCATCCCTGGACACTTTTATTTTCCGTTTATCATTACTCTTCACAATTCACCCTTTCATACCTCATCCAAAAGTTTAGAAATAATTGTTATTTCTCCTTGGGATAAATTTTTATTTTTCGTTGAAAAGAAACACATGCGGGATACGCTGCTCATCCTATATCCCTGGATCAGGAGCCCTTACAGGGTACTATCAGCCGGGCCAGCAGAGCCCAGGTTTTTTCTATGATATAGAGCAATCAACAATTATCAACATAAAACCAACTGCCCATGACAGGGCATCAGTATAAATAAAATAGAAATTTGGGAGTTCCACACTAATTGACCTATCTGGATGAAATATTAGCAGAAAATAAAGTAAGGTCTAGATGGAGACAAAGTTTCAACCCAAGAATAAGGAAATTAGACAAAGAACAGATTGAATATATTTAGTTTAGCAAATAAAATAATAATACTGTCCTTTACAGGGAGGTTCTACTGTATTTTAAAAGAGATTTTATAAAAATGTTATTTGCATATTTGATTGTCCTAGAAAAAAGTCTACTAGCAGTGAATGTTGTGATTAATTACCAATAAATCAACTTTAATTCAGTGTTTGGTAATATGTAATCATTATTACATTTTCTATCAATACCATTTCAGTAGAACCTCCCTTTAGAAGATACCCCGCTAGCGGACACCTCTTTACAAAGGACAGTTTTTATTTGCAAAATTACCAGTTTTACTATTTAGCAACTCTCTGGTAAGAGAACACCTCTCCCTAAAGAACACTTTGGCTCTGCAATTAGGTGTTGTCCTTTACAGGGAGGTAGTTATACTGTACAAGGAATTAATAAGGTACAATTTGCATTTCGATTATAAACACAGTGTAATAAGACCAAATCCAAATTAATAAATTCCAAATTAACTTTTTTTGGTCTTATTTTTTACATGCGTTTCTAATCTATAATACAAATCACACAAAACCTTCTCAGTTACTGGTAATTATAGAAAACTAGCCGAATGACCCGGGCAACGCCCGTGTTTTACCCGATTGAATGTTTTGATTCAAATACTATTTGTTACAATTATAAATTGGCGCCTTAAATAAATGCATATGTTAGTTAATAACTATAGCCTATGTGCTTTGTCTGTCTATGTACTGTTGGCTTTCGTAGGCGTCTCTTACTGGGAAAAAGAAAGAGAGGATTCCATTTGGTTATTATCTAATATATGCATTTATTTAGGGAGCGACCCGCTCCAACACAATAGTTACATAAATAGCGAGTGTGGGGGGGGGGGGGGGGGGGCAAAGGTGGCGTGACCGTAGCCAACCAATAGGAGGGTGCCATTCCAAAAAAAAAAGCAAACGGTGACAGAGAGAGATGACTGATTAGGAAAGACGCTCGTAACTGTATATAGTAATGTAATTACATTTTACCCAACATCTGAAGAATCAACTTTTCATCCTTAGCAGATTCAGACAAGAACCATAGCCTATTATTATTCTGTTAAAGGGCAGAAAGGCTTGAAAGCTCAGCTAAATAAGAAAACCCTACAAGAAACTTTTCACCTCATAATTTTGTTTCTTAATGATATACCGCTCCAGATGATTATCCAACTTATGATATAGCTTTAATTCAACTGAAAACTCTGATTCCTTGGAGTGTTGAACTAAAGAAGTTTGAAGAAGGTATGTTTTGTCAGTACAATTTGAGAAAGATACATCAACTAATCTTTCTTTATTTTCTTTCTGACATTTCAGTCACTCTCCTCATTGGATTATCATTATATATACAGTAGAACCTCCATGAGAGGACACCCATCTAGCGGACACCTCTCTACAAAGGACAGTTTTCATTTGCAAAATTACCATTTTTACAATTTAACAACTCTCTGGTAAGAGGACACCTCTCCCTAAAGGACACTTTGGCTCTGTAATAAGGTGTCCTTTACAGGAAGGTTCTACTTTATATTATCATTTTTAGACTGTGCACTTTTGCATGTATTGACAAGATGTCAATAAGTTTATGTTCATTCTCATTGGAATGATAAAGAAAGATTGATGTAGCTGTATCTATTCCCAAATCTTAACAATTTGATTTCCGACAAAAAATCATATTTAAAGTTCAATTCATTTTATAAATACATTCTAAACTTTCTACAAAATCTGGATCTCTAATGTTTTCATGCGTTGAATAATGTAAAAACCTTATGTAAATAAACTTTTCTCCTTGTTTGGCGCAATTATCCCTTGCGGGATATAGCGCTTTGGAAATAAAATAATTGTAATTCCCAACTCTTTCAACCAGCAAATGTTTTTCAAAGCCAGTACAATGTTGTAGTAAGCATTCAGACAATCCCAGAGAACAATGTTTCTTTTGAATCAAAATGTTACAAAAAAAGATAACCAATATACAAAGAGAGAGCTTTATTAACTGATTATATAAAATATATATTTTATTATATAAAAAAGCACTCACATATACAAATACAAGGCTGTTGTTATATCTAAATGATGTTAACAAAATTCCATAGAAATATTTCTTTAATGCAAAATATAGAAGAAAAAAAACAACAGCATATAGGATGCTTATAAATTACAAATGGCCTAGAGAAAGGTAGACTATACACAGAGAGTTGAGGATTATAAAAAGTTACCGTAGGGGACTTCAGCCTCTGAGATGAATGTCCGGGCAATGTTCCTGGTGAGAGCCAGACGGAATAGGTTGATGTCGAGGCGTCTCTCGATGTCGGCCAGAGTGAGAACAGGAGGTTGGCAAGCTAACAGTTCCTCTAGAGCTGCAAGCAGCTGGAAGGTCTGGCTGTTGGACAGTACTGGTTCCACCCATTCCAAAAGTGGGATTGAATGCAGGAACAGCGTAGGCCAGAATTTCTTGGGAGCAAGTTTCATTGAGATCAGGGATACTAGAATTAGAGCTGCTTCTTTGTATTTCTCATTCTTGTAGAGCTGGTAGAATTCTCTGTATTTTGCGAGGAAAGCTAACTTCTCATTGAGGAGATAGCATGGTCCCATGTTATCCAGTAGCTCCAGACACGAGATGTCATTCTTCTCACAGTACTGGTCCAATAATCTATCAGCTAGATAGGAAGTGAGTTTGGTATCTTCAGAACGGATGGCCCAGGATACTGCAGATTCCAACATGCTGTGTTTCAACGCCCGCATACCCATTGCTTTAGCAATACTCTGAGCTACATGAGGTAGATTGTTGCGATTTGCAATACTCATCAGTTTGAATGCTTTGGCTTCGGTGACAATGGGGATTCTTTCAATGTAAGTCTCCAGATGGGCTTTACCCAATGTGGGACAGAACCTGAGATACTCCAAACCTACTTGCCATAGGCTACAGTGACTCATCAGAACTCCTGCGTAGTTCACCAAGATGTATTCATGCAACGAGGATGCAATCCTCTCTTTCACATTTCCTTTCTTGTATACAAGATCTGTGAAGTGGGTCGCAAACCACCAGGCATCGTCCAACTCACAACTACGATGAATCACATCTTCCAAGTTGAATTCCATAGCAGCCAACAAGATATAATCATATCTAGACATATTGGCATCACCACCAAATATATCAATACATTCCTTAGCTTTGTACTGAAGCTCAATAGCTTTGACACATGGATTGGTATAGAAGGCTAATGATACCAAAAGATGATACCATGTCTGACATAATCCCTTATTTTTAATAAATGCTTCTTTTTTACCACATAAAAGCTCACAAATATCTTGAAGATTCCTAAAACAAAGGAAAATACCATCTTCTAAACAACTTTCACATTCTGATTGCCAATGGTGCCAACGTAATCCAAATTCTGGTAAAGATATTGTTGATGATGAACTATAAAATGGCATTTTATTTAAAAGTTCCTCCAAGCACAAAAATGCATCTTGAGATGAATTTGGATGTAGTTTTAAAAGTTTTCTTGCTTGTGAAATATTTCCTTGAAGAATACATGTTGTTACAACCTCCCAATATGATTGATGTTCTGTTGGATTCTCATATTGATACAATTCTGAAATTTGGTTCTGAACGGAATCAAAGTGATGTTGGATCCATTCAATTAATTTGATTAATAAATGACCTCCTGGAGGCATATCAATAAAAATTATATCACAAAAATTCCATATTAATTCTAACATATAAAAGAGATTTTCTGCTGATGTGTCATTTGGTTGGTTTTGCTTTAATCCTAAAACACATTCTGAAAGAATAGATCTGTATTTTAAACTTGCCTTTATAGATGCTTTATTTTGTAGGTCTGTTGTATCCCGTGAATCTGATAACGATAAAAAGATGGAAAGGGATTCGTTTACTAAGTTCCGAGCACATTTTCCAAATAAAATGGTGTCCCATTTTACATCGTAAATTGCAGAATCACATGGTGCGTGCTTACTTGGTGTATCTTCTGAAGTTGCCTTTAAAGGTCGTGTTCCTGTTATTAGCAGGTGATTGTGTTGGCCCCATTCGGCTTTTATTACTTGTTTCAAACATTTATCATCCAAAGTCCAAACTGATGAATTGCCAACCCTTTTTATTATGTTTTTACTAACTTTAGAAGTCATAACCCAAATACTTTTAATTCGAGTTAAAGTTCAACCGGCAAAACTTCAAAACAAAGTAAATAAAATGGCACGTGCAAATTATTGAAAGCGGTCAAAATTTGTTTCACGATCAGTGGTACGCCATTTTTAAAATAAATATTTGAATTCAAAATTTAAAACGATCTTTGTTTAAAATTTGTTTTATATTATTTTTAAAGTAGTATTTATATATTTTTACAGGTGTTTCCAATTTTATTGCTTTTTTTAAACAGAATGTCAAAGTTTAATTTTAAAAAACAAACTTATACGTTGTGTCAAATTAAGGCTTCAAAATTTTTTACCCAATTCAAGAATTTTGGTAAATGTTCAGGTCTTCTTTTCAAAATTATTATTATAGAGATTTTCCCAGTATTTAAAATATTAATTGCTTTACTTGAGATTTAAATTAAACAATTTTTATATACACTGCGTGACATTGAAAATGGAACACCAAGAAATAGTGGCCAGAAAATTATGCAAATTTCAGGGTAGACGCGCCTAACCGAGTTATGCAAATGATGTAAAATGCGCAGCTCTCGTGCGCACATGGAGTAAGATATAAGGGAAGGAACTTGCAGAAAGGACAGTATTCGTGTCGTTATTTCTTCAAGGAAAATCATTGTAGAAATTTTGTTCTTGTGTCAAAAGACACGTGTAATAACAGAGAATGCCAGGTCATCGTAAACGGAGGCAGTTCAAGCAGACAGACGCTTTTACGAGGGGCATGGTGATCGGACTGAAAAGGGCAGGTTGGTCCATACGTCAAATCGCAGCTGATACACACCTTGGTGCGTCCACGGTGCACCGACTGTGGAGAAGATGGTTGGAACAAGGAAATGTGGCAATTTATAGGAATGCCGGTGCAACCAGAGTGACGTCAGCACGTGTGGATCGGCATATCCTTCGACAAGCAGTGGCGGCCCCACAAGCCACTTGTACCGCCATCCTGCAACATGTGCAAGACACCCTAGATCATTCCATCTCGACCAGAACCATTTCCCGTCGATTGGTTGCTAATGGCTTGCACTCATGCCGTCCGCTAAGAAGACTGCCATTGACCCTACCGAATAGGCGCCAACGTTTGGAATGGTGCCGAGCTATATCGACGTGGATGACGGAATGGCACAGGGTCGTGTTCTCAGATGAGTCGCGTTTCTGCTTGTCCAGTGATAGTCGCCGTGTACGCGTGTGGCGTCGACGTGGAGAAAGGTCCAATCCGGCAGCAATTGTGGAACGCCCCACCGTGCGACAACGTGGAATCATGGTTTGGGGCGCAATCGCGTATGATTCCAGGTTACCTTTACTTCGTATTCAGGGCACTATGACGGCCCAACGATACATTGATGATGTGCTGCGACCGGTGACACTCCCCTACCTTCAGGGGGTACCCAATGCCCTTTATCAGCAGGATAACGCCCGACCGCGCACTGCTCGCATTAGCCAACAAGCTCTGCAAGATGTACAGATGCTTCCCTGGCCACCGTACTCTCCTGATCTCTCACCAATCGAGCACGTCTGGGACATCATTGGACGCCGTTTGTATGCCTTGCCACAGCCGCGTTCAGAAGACGAACTGTGGCAAATGGTTGAGAGGGAATGGAGAGCCATCCCTCAGGACGCCATCCGTACTCTGATTGACTCTCTACCTAGACGTGTTGCTGCGTGCATCGCCGTCCGCGGTGGTCCTACTTGCTACTAAGCCGACGCCGTTCTCGCTCTGTATTATGACTATCATTTTGAAATGAAGATCACTTATTGTTTGTCCCTGTCTCTCTCTGTCTGCCGAGTTTCATCACTTTCTGGCCACTATTTCTTGGTGTTCCATTTTCAATGTCACGCAGTGTATATATTTTTTATGATACCCAAACAGACACCTTCAATACCGCCCTACAACTATATTTCCAGAAAAATTAAGTATTTTTGGAAAACTTAGAGGCCAAAACGAAAAAATACAGGACTAAAGTCACGGTTTCCAAAGGCTATCTTTCGTGACAGGTCTATTCTTACCTTTATTTCAGAAATTCAAAAGCCCAAAAAAATGAGCTCAAGTTCTGGGGACTTATCAAGTATGTGTGAAAATGTTATATATAGTTGTAGCGGCACGAGAATACCAAGATAAGTCCGCCACCTACTTATAACTATTAAGTGTCCTGCTCAAGTGCTGGAAAAATCAGATGTAATTTTCGTAAAAACTGTTTATTAGGCTCACCACTTGATCGCACTAATATTTTAAAAGAAGTTAAAACAAACAATTAATAACGGTCAAAGTTGAAGGATCCAAACAAGGACAGCGGCACTCCCAGCTGTCGTCTCAAACGCGTAGAGCTCCGACTTCTTGTGGAGACACACACACTGCAATCCTAGTTTTTTTATATCTGTGGAAGATTTACATAGATCTTTTTCGTAAAGCCTAGTTTGCATAGTCTTCTTTTAATTTTACTCTTGTAAAATTTGCCTAGGCCTTTCCAACAATAGTTATATTAGACACACACACACACACAGTTTCTGCTTTGAGTCTATACTTTTATTCTTTCTGAACCCATCATATTAAATCAAAGGCTGAATTTGGGATTATTCATATCTAGAGATTTTCTTAGCAGCCTAGAACAGGTAAACTATTCATCTCATAATACAACAACAAACAAAAACAAAAAGTTTTATTAAGACCTTTTGGTCTTATACAGATTCTCCGGGTAAAAGAGGGTATATACAGAAATATCAATAATAGTAAATAGTCAGCAATGTTATTTAGGATGCATAAAATAGAAGAATAAAGAAAAGGATTGGCATAAACTTATATGCAACAAACAGTTCCTTTTCTTAAAAAAAAAAACAATAATTAGTAGTATTGGCAGAATATTCTCTAATAATAGTGTTCGCATAGATGGTGATTTTATTTCCTCGATTGTTGTTAGGGTCCATCAAGTCAACTTTTAGTGACTTTATGGACAAATATTCTCCCTTTTGAACTGTTAGTAACCATCACTCGTAGCTCATCTAGTGACCTTCTGGTAGCTTCCTCGACCCTTTCCAGCTAGCTTATTGTAAGTCTTCTCCTCTTTCTTATTCTTTTAATTTTCCCTAACATAAATATATTTTATAATCTGTTTGCTCTCTCATTATGTGTGCAAAGTTTATGTGTTTACTTATATTTTTTAGGATTAATATATTTAATATTGAACTATTTGTACTTTTAGCTATCCATGACACTCTGAATAGCTTTTTCCATGTCCATATTTCGAAGGGATCAATTAATTTTCTTTTTTTTTTTTCCGAGCGTCCAGCCCTCACACCCATAGTATCCACATAAAGCACCTATTCTTCACAATTCTCCTCCTTGTTTTCATCATTACTTTCCTATTTAGTTCTATTATCCATTTTAATTCCTCTAAGCAACTTCCAATTTAATCAACCTTGGATCCCAGAATATATATGAAGTTATAAACTATATCTATCTTTCCATGAAGAATTTCAAAACTATATTGTCGCGTATATGAGCCTGAAAAACACCTACAACCTCCGCCAATAGATGAAGCTTTGGCCTATTTCTGGTCTGGAACTAGTTTGGGAATCGCTGACTGCTGTGGTCCTGTTTCCAGGGGCAAATGATTGTAAATACCCTTTGATATTGGGTCTGGGATGTAAAATACCCTTTTATTAATTTTAGAGTTATTATGTAATGTGGCTTAAAGATGACAATAAAAAGAAGAAGTGTTAGCAGACTTGTTGCTGGTTGCTGTTGTGACTCACTCTCTCCAACATCACAGCGGCTGCTCTTCTGGTAAGTCTCTCGTGTCCCTCTCCAGTGGTAAGACCGAGAGATACTACCAGAGGAAAGAAGATCCACCTGAGTGGTTGTTCTCAGAGGGTCTTTGGGAGGTCTGCAGGGTAGAGCTGCAGAGGGAAGGTGAACCACGAAGGAGAGCGGCGTCGTCGCGAACCAGAGGGGTCAAGCGCTTCAATATATATATTATTGATAGTTATTAATATTATAGGTGATGTGGATATAATTGTTTTTATTTCACCTACTTCTTTGAATTCATCAATAATCTGGAAAAATTTATTGCAACATCAACCAGTTTTTTTTTTATTATTGACAGATTTTTCAGTGACTCGCTGTAACTCTCCTCAGGGAAATGACAAACTTCCAACCAACCTTGTTTTTTCTGCTAACAGTGTGATGTTATCAGCATAGGGTTTATTTAAAGTCCTTCAATGTTCACATCATATTCTGTTTTATCAAAATTAACCAAACTCATAGTACACAATTACTATATATAGTCACGACCGTCTTTCCTCATCGGCCGCCTCTGTCACGGATAATATACAGTTATCATCGTCATGCGTTCTTAATTCTGTCACCGTTTGCTTTTGGTTCAGTGGTAGAATGCTCGCCTGCCACGCGGGCGCCCCGGGTTCGATTCCCGGCCGATGCATTTTTTTTTTTACAATTTTTAAAACTCATTTATATATTATACAAGAATGACATCCACGGCGCCAATTTCTAATTGTAACGCATAGTATTTGAATAAAAGCATTTAATCGGGTAAACCCCGGGCGTTGCCCGGGTCATTCGGCTAGTATATGTATATACATAAGTATGTTTGGTGTAGAGGATTATGAGAAATGTTGGTAATATTGACATCAAGTTTGGCAAGGCTTACTCAGGGATTCATCAGTCAAGTGACATTAGTAGGCACTTCATTTTGTAATCTGTTTTTGTGTTCCATCAGTTTTGTGATATCTCGAATTGGTTGTGAATAATTACTTGTTAAAATAAATAGGTTTTTATTTAATAACTAGCTGACGTACCCGGCTTCGCCCGAGGTTTTACCCGAGTAAAGGTTTGTCTAACGAACATTTGCCCGTGTTTTACCCGAGTAAAGGTTTGTCTAACGAATCTCTCGATAAAGTGAACATTTTTTCCCGGTCCCTTGAAAATACTCGATAAGTTGAATAAATTCAATATTAATCGGTACCCGAGTAAAGGTCTGTCTAACGAACATTTGTTAAAACAATTCTCTATAGACTTATAAAAAGAAATAGATATATTTTGATAATTTGAAACTGATAAAGTGATCATTTTTTCCCGGTCCCTGTGTGCCGTGTCATTCTGAATTTTGTCTTTCCTAATTTTCTACATTACAAAATCATCGTTTTATCTAGTGAACATTTTTTCCCGGTCCCTTGAAAAATACTCGATAAGGTTGAATAAATTCATGGTCGTTTATGGAAGATGGACGAAGTTCCCGGAGCTCATCTTGGGCAAGCTCCCGCGAGGCTTTTTTTCTTGTCTACTTGGCATAGCTGTGTCACCAACTCTGCCCTGATTGGTCGGTGGGTACTTTGACTGTCGGCCGGCGGCCGGGCGAATCCATTCTCGCACGGGGTCTGCCCCACTCCAAACTTTTGGCAAAGCACTTTCTAATTAAAGATTATTGTCTTAAATAATCTTTAAGAACAAAAAGTATAATAATTGAACGATAGGAAATTATAGTAAATAATTATACTAAACTAAATGATGTAAAAATAATTATACATGAAATTTGAAATAAGTTTTAGAAAAGTTATCGTTAAGTCCACGGGAAAAGATGTAGCCAAAACAAATAGGTTTTTAACAGTGACACGTGAGCACCCGCCTCGAGACGCGCTCCTCTCTCCTAACATTACTCCCCCTCTTGAAAAAGCCTATCTCCGTCTCAATGGTGGCGCTGCTTGCGAGTTAAAGCTACAAATCTGCAAATAACTCTAAGGATATTAAAGATATTCAAGATATTATTTTTCGTAAACCTTTCCGGAGATACACCTAATAATATCCCAATATTTCACAGCGATTGGATGTATGGTTTTCGAATCCATAGAGGACACACAGACACACACACACACACACTCGAGCGTGCGGCCACGCTTTTGCGAGCTCCGCCGTTTTCGCCTCTGGAGTGTGTTTAAAAGGCGATTACCAGCACGAATTTGGTACCAATAGAAGCCTCTCGATCCGCTGTACAAGCGCCTGAAAGGCCCAGCACAGGATCTCAACCAGGTGATGAATTAGCACCAAAAGACGAATCTGAGATGAATTTCTCTAAAGAAAATTCTATTCTCAAATCTCAAAAAGATGCAAATTCGCCGGCAGGCGACAAGCATGTAAATCCGGCCGCCGCGCGTGACGTCACCGCGCCGCCGACTGCTGCCTCTTCCAGCGCTGCAACAGCCAGCCCGGCCTCGCTCAACTGGGCCGACAGCGAGATGGTTGACGTGGACGACAACGAGGGTTTCACCGTTGTGAAGAACAAGAAGCGGCGCCGCACTTCAACAACGCCGGAGCGCGCCGCCAAGCAGCCTAGCAGGCCTGCTGAGAAGCCCAGCTCCCAGCAGCTGAGGCGGCCGACAGGGCCAAGAACAGTGCCGCCTAGGGAGATCAAGGCGACACGCGCCAACATCGCTGACGCCAAGAAGAGGCAGGCCACAACCGACCACGAGCACTACATCTTCGTGGAGCGATGCCCAGAGATCCCGGACTACACCTACCTAAAGGCAATGTCCAGGCTGGTCGGGGGGCCGGATAAAATCACACATTTCGGCAAAATGAACGGCCATTTCCTCGTGGGCTTGGCAACCAAAGATCTTGCGCGCCATCTGGTGGAGAGCGACTTAGAGATCGGGGGAACGACCCTTAGGGTCTTCCCCTACCGAAAAAGGGCCGAACGGATCGTCGTCGCCGGCCTGCCAGGCTTCGTGGACGACTTCACCATCGTGAACGCCCTGAGCCAATACGGGAGGGTCACCTCCATCGCCCCCATCCTGATCAAGCTGGGGGAGTTCGCCTTCAACGACGGCCGCCGGGAGGCGTTCATCCTGCTCCACGAGGGAGTCAGGCTGGAGACTCTGCCCGCCCGACTGACCATACAGTCCAAGGGAGACACCCTATCTGCCTACCTCTCCTTCGGAATCAAATGTTCCAAATGCGGAAGGCAGGGCCACCGCAGAGCTAGCTGCCCATCGCTCGCCAGGCGGAACTTCGACGCCCCAAAGCGCGTGGACTCCCCCGCCCAGATCCAGGCCTCTTCTCCTTCTCCCACCGTGCCTCAGCGAACTGGTCCACCATCACCCGTTCCCTCTCCACCAGCGCCCCTAGCTCCATCGGAGGAGGCACCTAATAATGCCCCAGTGACGCCCGCTGCTGCTGCTACGGGTGCCCCAGCGCTCCATCCTGCGCGTCCTCTCCTGCCGCCTGGAGAGGCGCCGAGCTCCACCTGCTCAGCCTCCGACCCGCCCACCACACCAGCCCTGCCTCCACCGGTGCCCGCCGAGCCAATGGAGGTGGCTCAGCCTGAGGAGGAAGGCACAGGCTCCACCCAGGAAGGAAAGAATAAAATCAGGAAAGAGCTAGATGCCTGCCTGCGGCCGGCCCCCTCCACAATCTTTGACAAAACCAACCAAGCGGGTCTCGAAAAGGAGAGGGTTTGTAGCCTCCTCGTCTCCACACCGCACCTCAAAAAGCAACTCCCTAACCTTACACCCGCCCAGAGGACTGCCTTGTACGAGCTGGTCCAAGCCCTCTTACGTAGGAGGCTCGACTCCAGCGGCTCCATCTACAAACGCCTTCGCCAGGCCCTGCCCCTGCTCCATCAAGGGACTTCATCATAGGCTTCACCATCGCCTCCATTAACGCGCGCGGGCTCGCTATTAGGAACAAGAGCCTAAGCCTTTGCCATCTCCTGAGACAACACCGCGTGGACATTGCGCTTGTGCAAGAAACTAACACCCACCACCTCGACGGCGCCCAAGACCTCTGCCTCGGCTACGATGCTATTACTGCCCCACCCGACGCAATATCGGGTTCGGGCCTCGCCTGCATCTACGCGCCGGGCGTCACCGTCTTGCGACACCGCATCCTGTGGCCGGGCCACATCGTCTTGGCCACCTTCAATGTCCACGGCCAGGAGATGACCGTCATAAATGTCCACCTCTCGCACGACCAGCGCGAGCGCATCGAGCAACTCCGAGTCATCGAGGCAGCCGCCGTTGAAGAAGAGGAGGAAGCCTGGGTCCTCGGGGACTTTAATATCAGGGACGACAGGAACCGCGACTCTATCTCCATGGCGGCCCTCGGAGCTCTTTGCGAGTCCGCCGCGCTCCTGGACGCCGCCCCCGAGTTTGACGCCGCCCACCTTCCCACCAGAGTCGCTGCACATGGCGACCTGATCGAGAGCAGTCGCCTCGACAGGATCCTCGCTCCGGGGCGCTTTCTGGAGGTCTCAACATCATATGCGATTGCTCCTTTCCACCTCTCCGATCATCGCATGGTGCTGCTCCGAGTGGGCCCTCCAGCCGCCCCCTCCCAACCTCGCGTGGCTGCTACGCTCCGCTCCGGGCTGGCCCAGGAGCACATGAACAACTACCTGATGGACATCGCGGAGGAAATATCCCTGCTCGATGCGCCTCAACTGTGGGACCGCTGGACACTAATCAAGGCCGGCATCCTCGCGGAGGCCCGCTCGCTCCACGATCCTCGCCACCACGATCGCGACGACAGCTACATCGGCAGAGCCCAACGCTACATCAGGGTACAGCTTGAGGCCTCGTCGACGAACGCGGATTACCCATCTCTCTCGGACCTCGCGCGCCTCACGCGCCACCGCCGCCCAGCTGTCACCACCATCAGGGACGAGAATGGCGAGGTCATCGAGGGCCCCGTTTTGCGGCGAAAGGCCCTGGACATCTTCCGGCCTCGCTTCGCCCGCCCGAGCTGCGACCCGGCGGAGTACGCGGCCTTCGTCGGAGCTACGACCACCACTCCTATCGAACTAGAAGAAGAGGACCCACTCCACCGGGCTGAGGTCTCCGAGGCTGAGGTAGCCGCTGCCATCCGCCGCCTCCCTCGCGGAAGAGCCCCCGGCTGGGACGGTCTGCCCTGCGAGGTCCTCAGCACCTTCGAGGAATTCTTCGCGGTCGCCCTGCGACGTGTGCTCGCCGAGTCTCAGCTCCGCGGTGCCCTGCCTCCATCGATGCGCCGGAGCGAGATCTGCCTGGTCCCCAAGGCCCGCGGCGGCGGTCGCGGTCTGGACAGCTACAGACCGATCTCCCTGCCCTCGGCCGACTACAGGGTAATCGGATCGATCCTGCTGGGCCGCCTCAGGCCCCACCTGCCAACTCTGGTGCCGGAGTGCCAGACGTACGCCGTCCCCGGAAGGTCCCCCTCCTGGAACATCGCGCGGGTCACAGACGCCGTCGAGGAGGCTACTGCCCGAGGCACGCCGCTGGCCGCGGTCTCCGTGGATCTGCAGTCCGCCTTCGACTCCCTGGACCGCGGGTATCTAATTTCCCTCCTGGTGTCCCACCTGCGCCTCCCACCGGCCTTCGTGGGATGGATCCTTCTACTCTACGCCGGGGCGGACGCCACAATAAGGGTCGGGGGCTTCCAGACCGTCGCCTTCAAACTACTCAACGGCGTGAGACAGGGCTGCGCTCTGAGCGCGGCGCTCTTCAGTATCGCGACGGGACCTCTGCTGCGTCGCCTGGAGACGATCCTCGGCGTGGGCAACGTCATCGCCTACGCCGACGACATCGTGCTCCTGATACACCGCGACGAGCAGTTCGCGAGGGCTGCCGCCATCTTCGAATCATTCCATCGAGCCTCGGGGATCGCGGTCAACTACTCGAAGAGCGCGGGCCTCTGGTGCGGCGCCTGGCGCGATCGCGGCGACTCCCCCCTCCGCGGTGCCTCCTGGTCGAACTCCTCGATCCAGGTCCTGGGGACCAGAATAGCAACCAGGAGCTCCGTAGTCCAGCGGGAGCAACATCTTCTGGCCCTCCTGGAGTCCGCCTGCAGAAGAACGACGCCCTTCACCCGAGGCCTCTCCCTTGTCGGGCGAGCCAGAGCAGCCAACTCTCTGGTCCTCTCCACCATTCAGCACCACCTCCACGCCTACCTGCCGGAGGCCTCCATCATCTCCAAGCTGCAGGCCCGCGTGGCCCGTTTCATCTGGGGGCCCGACCACACGGCGTGGCTCGCCTCCGGCATCTTAGCGAGGCCCGTCGTCACCGGGGGCCTCGGCTTAATAGACATAGGCACCCAACTCCATCTCGCCTGTCTAAAAGGTGTCCAGGTCGCGCTTCGAGGGGGGAGAAACGGCTTCTCCTGGCTGGTGACTAGCGAGGCCTGGCTCAGACCTCCACCGGACGGCACCACACTCCAGCCCCGGCGCCTCCGGCTGCTGAAACTATGGGAGGAGACCTCCGGCGTCCTGTCCCTCGACCATCGGGCGGCACCCACGACCCAGCTGCTGGACCTCCCTATCATCGGCGGCTTCCGGTTCCTCCGCCCACCGAATCTCCTGGCTCCCTCGCGCTGGGTCGGCGCACGAGTCCGGGACCTGGGGGACGACGACCACCATACCATCGTAATACCCCACCCAACGCGCTCCGCCCTCGCCGACGCTGCTGCCCTCGCCGCCTTCTGCCGGAGGATCGTGGCGGAGAACATCCAGGCGAGCTACCGGGTTCCCAGCCTGGCCGAGGCCGTTGTCCTGCGCGGAACGACAAAGCCTCTCGCCCACATCACCACCCGCTCGGCCCGTCGCGCCCTGGATCGCCCGCGCCTTGCGGCCCTGCCCATCCACCGGCTCCTAGCAAGATGGACGCCCACCGTTGACGTGCCTCCCAGGGTGGATTGGACCTCCCTCCGACGCGGCGCCCTCTCGGGGCACAACGCCGACGTCGCCCTGCGGCTGGCCCTCCATGCCCTGCCTCATCCAGACCACCCAGCATCTGCCGGTCCCTCATGCCCTGCCTGCGGCTCCAGAGATGGCTCCCTGGGCCACCGATACTGGGGGTGCAGAACCATCAGACCCCTCATCCTAGAAGCCTTCAACATCATAGGCAGACCCCCTGACCTCCAGGCGTGGATATTCGGGACCGGCCTCGAGCAAGACGACATCTCCATCCTCTCGTCGACCAAGTCTCGAGTCTACCGGCACTTCATCCAGGTTGGCCTTCTTGGCAGCGCCGAGGACCCCGTCATCGCCTGGCACAGGACTCTCGCCCGCTGGGGAAGACTCCCTGGCTGAATTGTATCTATTTCATCTGTATATATGTCCTTTTTTTTAATCTTGTAAAAGTTGACTAAGGTCAATAAATGCTTTTCAATTGTCAATTGTCACACACACACAGACACACACACAGACATTCAATTATATATATATATAGATAACGCTTCTCTGGTCTCATGTGTGGATCATTCAAATGTTTTTACATGTTTACATAAACCAACCTCCCATGACAGTGTAACAATATGCGCCTTACCTTGCTCTTTTTTGTGGTTTGTACCAGTCAGTATTACCATATTTATCTTTACTGTGGGTTCCTGTATAAAGCTCTTTAATAAGAACAATTAGATTTTCTGGTACTCCCATAAGTCTCAGTGTTGTCCATAGTTTAGTGTCGTTCACACAATATCAAAAGCTTTACTATTAACAATGAAAAAATATATTATTTATTCATATTGATCCATCATCCATTATAGGTTTGCTATTCAGTCTATTGTACCTCTACCTCTTCTAAGCCTACTTGTCCTGGTGGTATTTCTCTATTTATATTAGGTTCCAATATTTTTATATTACTTCGAGACATATATACCAGTTTTAAAATAAAACTACAACCTTTCGCAATAAGTTTCTTTTATTATGATATGCGCGAGCTTTCGGGCTGGAGCCGCCCTTCTACAGGCAAAAAATTAAACATTTGATTCACGAGAGACACGAGAGACAGTTATATACATTTGATTTGTTACAAATTTTAAATAAAATATCAGAAAGAAAAGTATTAAAACTACATAAATTATTACTATTTTACTTTGTTTAACAATTGGAAATAATTTAACCTTAAATTTCAATTTTAATTTTCAATTTTCACAGCAATCACAAAAATATATATATCTTCAAAACTCTTAGAGAATTCTTATTCAATAGATCTCCATGTACATTTTTTTTTCTGAGAATAAATTCTATATCATCTATATTATTAATCTCTAAAAGTATATATATATTTATATGATAATACTAGTCTGAAAAAAAAATAAAAAAAAATAGAAAGGCTTGAAGACTGATTTTTGATATTTCATTTCTATTTTTTTTCCTACTTTTTTTTCACTCCCCTATCTCTCCCCTTGGTTTATATCCAATTGTAAATATCAATGTACCACACATATATATATATATATATATATATATATAAAATTGTATAATAATTATTTTTTTTTATGATCATCTTTTTTTTTTTTAAGGAATGTTTAATACTATTTGATGGGGGCTTTAACTTTAAATGATGATGCTTTTTTTTTTTTTGTTTTGTCAATAGATGTTGATATTTTATTTACTACAAACACCACAGATCTTCCTTATATTTATGGACTGCCGAAAATACATAAAGATAATATACCTCTTAGACCTATCATCGCCTACCATCTCTCACCAGCAATAGCCGTTTCCCGTTATTTGACTTCGTACCTCTCGCCAATTATCCGTTCCCATAACACCTTCTCCATAGACAATATATCGGAGTTCATTCAAGATATTAGAGAAACCCGCCCCGCAACAAACAGTAAGATAGCTTCCTTTGATGTAGTATCCCTTTTTCTTTGTCTGCCTCATGACCTCATCCTGGAAAATCTACGTGAAATGTTGGAACAATCCCGCATAAGTCCAGCAGAAATAGACAAAATTACAGTCCTTTTCAATGCCTGTCTTTCCATTAGTAATTTCATATTTCAAAACCAAATATTCCAGCAGATCAGTGGATCACCTATGGGCAGCCCTTTATCTCTTGCAGCAGCAGAAATAGTCCTAATGAAAATAGATAGATGGATAAATCGTCAAGGAGGCCTAGGCATAATAAAATGGAAACGTTACATTGATGACATATATTGTGAATTCGAATCTGAGAAAGAACAACTAATTTTAGATACCCTCAACGGCTACCACCGTAGGATATCCTTTACTATTGAAAAAGAAATTAATGGAGTTTTGCCCTATCTCGATTCCCTCATAATGAGAACAGAAAATAGTTTTCACACCACAGTGTATTACAAGAAAAGTTTCGAACCATCATACCTCCCGTTTAAATCTTATGGTCCCATATCTCACAAAATAACAGTAGTGAAAACCTTAACCAAGCGTTTATTCACCCATTGCTCCCTCCCCAAATTTAAAGCAATAGAAAGAAATAATATTTACAGAAATCTTAGAAATTTTGGCTATCCCCCACCGTTTATCGATCAACACTGTTACAATCCATCCCATCATAGAACCCAGCAGACTTTCAAAACGACCTGTTATATTGATTATTCACCAACCAATTTAAAAATAGCCCTGGAAATGAAAAAATACGGAATCAAGTTCTTTTTCCGCACCCCAAGAACCATCGGGAATATCCTTAGAAATCCCATCACAAAATCGACCACAGACCAGAACCCCCTTCAGAAGAAAAATGCCATATATTCCGTGTCATGCATTGATTGTCCATCTATATACGTAGGAGAAACAAGCAGGAAAATACAGACAAGATTGAAGGAACATACTTACAATATGAAGACCAAAGATCCAAGATCCCTCATTTTTCAACATACCATGAATACCGGCCACAAATTTAATTTAGACAGTCCAACTTGCCACTACAGTAACATAACCACCAAATCTGAAAGATTAATCCTTGAATCGCTGATTTCCAAACAACACAATAGCATTAATCGTAGAATAGATATCCCAGAACAATTTTGTCATATTCCATACCACAAAAATCAGATTTCTCGCTTATCCAATTCATAGTTTAAAACTTTATTAAAATATTGAAATTTAAGGTTAAATTATTTCCAATTGTTAAACAAAGTAAAATAGTAATAATTTATGTAGTTTTAATACTTTTCTTTCTGATATTTTATTTAAAATTTGTAACAAATCAAATGTATATAACTGTCTCTCGTGTCTCTCGTGAATCAAATGTTTAATTTTTTGCCTGTAGAAGGGCGGCTCCAGCCCGAAAGCTCGCGCATATCATAATAAAAGAAACTTATTGCGAAAGGTTGTAGTTTTATTTTAAAATTTGTAGCGCAAAATTTTTTCGTTTACTTCAAATATATACCAGTGTGGGGGATAAGTATAATGGTTCTGGAGTTGCAACAGTTCTTTAGGTTTCCTTTTTGGGAAGTAATTTTTTGGATTACATTAATAGTTTTTAATCAGTGAGTCAATTATATATTTCTGTGCTTTATATTCATCCAACAAATTTACTGCTAACACAATGAAAGGTTAGGTTGTCGAAGATGCGCGTGACGCAGGCACGTAGCCGTGCTGTAGGCTCCCACACCAGCACATAATCCCCAACCCGCACCACCTCAGGGCCACGCATGAACTCGCAAGTCAGCCTGTCTGGAGCTGCAATGCGGACGTAGCAGGACTGCCGCACGTGACGACCCAGGTAGATAATACAGAAGAGACTTTCTAGGAGTGGCCGAGGTTGAGCGAGGATACGAGCTTCAAACACCCGACAAGCGACTGGAAAAGTGGAATTTGTCAGCAGCATGCCTTGGCGCAGAGGATGGGAAGTGAAAACCCCCAGAGTCCCGATCTCCCCTGCCCTGATGAGCTGACATTCCTGCCAATAGCGGTGAATCGAGAAAATCCGCACAGGGAAAGAGCTTCCATCGTCCAAAGGTCCTGCATTCAAACGCTCACCTTCAACCATCGTTCCTTGCTTCACAAACCCAGCGATGATTGTGCCAATCTGACTTATATCCAATGTATCTTGAATGTAAAATTCAGCTGCAATGTTTCCACGTTCTGTAGTTGCTATCGGCAGAGACAAATTTTTAAGAAAAGTGTTGATTTCATCAAGTCCTTGATTAGAAACAGAGGAAGCGACAAAGATTGGAACAGTTGTATGAGCATGTTCCTGCCAAACCTTTATTTGTATCGAATTGCAGTCACAGGAGGCAATGACAGACTTTACCTGAGCGCTAAAACGAGGGATATCAAATGATACTGCCAGATCAACCCGGTTTAAGACCACGATGACGGGTATATGAAGGATTGAGGCAAGGTCGTAGTGCTCGAGAGCAAGTGCATCCATTCCACGCTTAGCATCGACCACAAGGATGGCAAAGTGAGGAGCTTGGCTTGTAAGTCCATACACAGTAGTTTTGAGAAACTTAGAGTGACCAGCCAGATCAAGGAAGGTGACTACTCTGTCAGCTCTGCGGCAAAGGTCAGCGACATTAGGACATTGGCGGTAGGTTAGAAGATTTCCATCACTGTCGAAGCCTAGGAATTCACGACTAATGCTAGACATGCGGCCCCATTGAAAGTGATGGCGATAGCTTCCTTTTTCTCCTTGCGTCAACGCGCACATCAACGTGGTTTTTCCCGCGCCCATGCTGCCAAGAATGGCAACGCGCAGATCTTTTGTAGGGCGGTACTCGCGACATTGGGCTGCTGTGAACTGCTGGCCTGTGACACTTGCCTTGAGTTTTGCTGCCATGCTGTCACGCGTGCCTAAAGAAATTCCCATCTCTTCAACCGAAATGGATTTCGGACCTACACTGCCCGCCATGTCGCGACTTTGCTAACCTCAGCCCTCACCACAATTGCATTAATAAAGTGAGAGCTCCAGCTTTAACTCCACGTTCTCCACGTGTTTTGGTAAAGGGTAGCTGCAGCTCTGGAGGTATCTCGCAATTCTATCTCTACCAGCAAACTCTTATTTGAAAAAATAAAAATATAAGTTCAAAAAATCTATTATAATGGTTTTCAATTTTATATATGTGATAAGATATCCTGTCGATTCTTGTCGAATCCTGTCGTTGTGGAATCCAGTCGACTTAAACTATGGTGTGCGATCCTGTCCAACAGTGTTTAACAGTTCTCACAGTGTACAGGCATTCGTGGTCGAGGCAGAGTGGAAAGCTCGGGAATGTCCACACAAAAACGAAAAGACACAGTTGTACTAGGAAAGTTCAGTGAATAGATAAAAGTCGAGCTAGGAGCGAAAGATGGAGATAGAAGAGTTCTTACTGTTCTACATGGTCGATGAAGTGGACCTTGAACACAACTGACGAGGGCTCCCGGTGATTGTGAAGTGACTACATATTTCCGCGAATTGACAAATTTATATATCTTTGCCGAGAGGAAGTATTGGATTTCAGAGGATGCAACAAGGGCGTGGATCGGAAGCGATATTGTACACTCTGGCAACGCCCTGACATCTTCTAGGCCTCGTTGGACTCCTATCTCAATCGCTTGCTTTAGATCAAATCTTATTCTAATACAGATTTTATTTATTTATCCTCAATTTGTACAATGTACATTACATATGATGATGTAATGACACATGTCAATCATGCGTATAATCATTTATAGATGTGTTTCTATTATGCAACATGGAAATCTTGTTATATTATATACAATATGAGGTTGTTGGTTTAAATTACCATATATATACCTATTTCGTCTCAGTTTACAGGTGTTACATTCGAGCACAGCTCGCGAGTCACTTTGTCCTGGTTATTTGCACATGAAGAGTTGGTGAGAAGAGGTACCCCTCCCCCAGAACTTGCAGGAGGGCGGCAAAGAAATTTTATTTATTTCGTCTCAGTTTACAGGGATATTCCAATCCACAATTATTTTTCAATATAAGAAGAGTCTGTCAAATGAATTGTGACACATTTTTTTACAATAATTGACATATATTTAATAGAATTTATATATATCAAATTTTATATATAAAGCAAAACTCATATGATATCGTTTTTCAAAAATTAAAATCAAAATCAAATATGAATTGAAACTACAAACAGAGTTAAGATATAAAGTTTTTGAGAACAATTTTGGCGTGTTTTTTTTTAGTATATGTAGTATATGTATATGTAGTGAATACTTTAAAGGAGGTACAAAAATCACATATCTTTTTCAATAAATGCATAATTATCGAATGAAAATATTGCATTTATTAAAAGCATCAAAATTTCTGTTATAGGATGATGTTATAAAATTGCAACCGCCCCTGGACTGATGCAGGTATGCCAAAAAAACATGTTTTACTTTTGTTTTAATTTTCCCAAGCTGGAGCTAAGGTTCAATATCTGATATGAATAAGCGTGCATATATGGCGCAGAGAAGATTAGATATTCGTTTGAACATTTTCGATAAAATGGGAGAGATTACATTTTGCACATCAATATCATCCTCCAGTACGTTTATAATGTGAATTGGTTCACATATATAATAACGAGATCGAAAGTATGTCTTCATATCTAATAAACTAGTATATTATAGGCCGTTAAATATTGTATAAAGAAATTTCGGGATATCTCTCTTAGGCAGGCGCTTCTGCCCCAACACTGAAGGCTTGGAAATTTAACAACCTCTAAGAGAATCGCGAGAAATTTTGGTTTTATGAGGGATTACTTACCCCTCGAATTGGCATCCTCAACTGCTGATGCCATCAACACTTCTCCAGAGACTGAGAAGACGATAAGGAGAATATGGACCAATAACAGCCTGGAATAGGCAAGCCATCGACGAGCTGGGCCGATCTTGTCGATCGGAAGAATCACCTCCCTATGGCGGAGAACAACGTCGGCTTCACCAAAGTGAAGCCCAGGAGGAAGAAGACATTTAACTCCAAGGCAGAAAGCCGGGAAGCCAAGAGGGGTTATGTCTAGGCAGAGGCTATAAAGCTAATCCTACCATTAGCCCAAAGTCCAAAATACAGAAATATACGGCTATTTGTCAGAGGCAGGCAGCGTTCACAGCCAGGTCGGCCGCCAGCAAGGTAGACCAATGTGTCTAGAAGAAGGCCTCGATATCGAGGATGCTTTCCTGCGGGCCTTCTCCCTGAGAAAGGGGTCCGAGCGCTTCTTGCTGGGCAACGTCCTTTTTCTTTGTGGAGGACGTTTATCTAATCGCAGCACTTTGGCCCCAAGGACAATCAACTTCCATTGTCCAGAAGATATTAAAGATGGGCGATTCCTACTGGGCTGATGCCCTTCGGGAAGCTTTCATTGCTCTGCGAGACAAAGTGAAGCTCTCCCAGATCTCTGCTCAGTTGGATGTCAAATACAAGGGAATTTCCCCCCAAATTTACATGACATACGCCATCAAGTGCTTCTTATTCTACAAGAAGGGGCATAAACGTGCCAACTATCATCCTTGCTGCAGCACCACCCCTGGCTGCTGCTGTCACCGAGCTCCTAGCTCGGCTGAAGACATCGCCGAATTCCTCGCTTTGGATCAGCTCTATCTTGCCGACATCTCTCGCGATCAGATGGCGTCGGCTATCCATCGCCTGCCAAACGGCCGTGGCTTGGGATGGGAAGGATTACCCTGCGATTTTGTCAAATCCTTTGAAGATTTCTTCACCGAAGTTCTTTGGCAAGTTTTCGCGGCTTCTCGACCCCGCGGGTCCTTGTCACCATCTTCAAGACGCAGCAAGGTCATCCTGCTGCCGAAATCGCTCTTCGTCCAATCATTCTCCCACCGACCGACTACAGGATTCTCAGCGGCGTGCTCACGGTTTGTCTCCGTTGTCATCTGCATTATCGTATTAGAGTGTCAGACGTACGCCGACCCGAAACCGTCATCCTCTTGGAACATTGTGCAAGTTTCTGACAAGGTATCCTGGGCGTCGAGACATGACACACCACTGGCTGTTATCTCGCTGGACCTAAAGTCGATATTTGACAGTCTAAACAGGAACTATCTGCACGCCCTGTTAGAGAAGTTGGACCTGCTATCTGCCTATCTCGGGCCGATTGCTGTCTTCTCTGGGGAAGCAGACGCCTCCATCCATTAGGGGATGTCTACATCAGGGCCAATCCGCTTTTCAACGGGGTGAGGCAGGAAAATCGCCTTGGGGCTTCTGGATCGAGCCATCTAAAGGTGATCTCTCTCCCTTCACCCACGGCTTATCGGCGGTAGATCGTGCCTGCGCGGCCAACAGCCTGATCCTGAGTTACATCCTGACGTCTGGCTATCACAGAGAGGGAAGAAACTGCTGAGCCTTTGAAAGGCCACGTCCAGTATCCTTGAGCAGGACCATCAGTTCTGCAACCTGCAAGCCTGAGATCCCTGCGTCTTCGAGGCGACAACAGGTTCTTGCGGCTACCAGACTTGCTGGTTCCCGAGCGCTGGCTACCTCTCTGATGGTGCTCCTGCGCCAGCGTGCTCAACGCGACCTCGTTTCAGGACGCGCAGCACCTGGGGGCGACTCCAGCAACAACTATCATGCAGAGTACGAGGCGGTACTTATTATCTTTCTCACCAGCCACTTGATACTAAAATAAGTTCAATATACCCAATATCTACTGAATCAAAGTTGAAAACCAATTAAGTAACAAACTAATGGTTTAAAGTGTATAATTGAAGATTTAGAGAGGAATATTTATATGTGTGTGTTTATCTGTCTGAACAAATGATTTGCACATATATTGATGAAGGAATGTTCATTAAGTGGTGGATAAGGTTTTTTCTGAAAATGGTTATGATATATAGATATTTATTTTAAAATATAGTGTGTTGATATAGAATTTCTCTAATGAGCATGACTTGATACAATATTTTTTACTAATTTTTTATTTTCATCATTTAATGATAAATTTATAATAAATGTATTTTTACTCTATCAAACCAATGCTTGATACTGTTAAAAGCCGATTTTATGGCATCAATAAATCAACATTAAAATGCAAATTGATATAAAATACATGGTGTTAAAGGGACTCGTTACTCTGATACCTTTGAACATTCTTATTGCAACCATGTGACTATGTGGTTACCATTGCGCGTGAAACCAAAAAAATTAAATAATGAAAGATACCAAATTGCTCAAAAATTATTTTTTTGAAGCCGATAACTATTCTAATATTTTTCGATGTATATATATATCACAAAATTAAATAACATATAAAAGCTCTAGAATGAATATGTTTGAAGATTCTTTCAAAAAGTACCTTAATTTTATAATACAAATTCCTTTACATTTTAAATATTTTCTCTTATATAGACATTCTTTAAATTTGTCGGAAGCCATGTAATAAATAAAATTATATATTTTTTTCAAATTTGACTAAAATCGTGCTTATTTACTTTCTCTTTAAAATAAATATTTACATTTTTATTAAATCTGATTATGCCAATCTGTTAAACTAGAGATATATATTTTTGTTAGCATATTAAATTTTTTCATATATATATATATAAAATTCTAATTTTATAGCTATGTTACGCATTCCATCAAAACATATTTTTAAAAAGGTAGCAGCTTTGAAATAGTAATCAAAAATCAACAAAAATGTATATATTGGTTTTTAAATTTGATGTATATATGAATATATTCGATTAAAATTATATATATAAATTGTAGGATATTTTTAATACCATATTAATTTTTATAAGATTTGTTCAAATATTTATACAGTATTTTGATAAAAGGTACAATTTGGATATTAGATAAGAATCTTATGATTACAAGACTGAATATTATCTCAAATGTGTTAAAACGAAGTTCTACTGCATTTCCAGTGGTACAAGATTACCCTAAATTTAATTTAAAAAAAAAATTCTTAAAAAGCAGCAAACTATAGGATCTCCAGGTTTTATATTCTTATTCTATATCATATTATTATATACTAAAAATAAAGAGAGTATATCCTGACCACGAGCACATGTGCTTTTTAGATGAATGATGAAGAGTGGGTCCATTATGATAAGCCTAAATGTCGAGCAATGTATGGATACCCTGGCCGTGCCTCATCATCGACGGCCAAGCTGAATATTCATGGAGGGAAGATTATGCTGTGTATTTGATGGGACCAGCTTGGAGTGGTATATTATGAGCTGCTACAACCGAATGAAAGGATCACAGTCTGCTGAAGACAATTGGATTGTTTGAGCCAAACATTTGAGATAAACGACTTCAATACACCAATAGACACGACAAAGTTATTTTACAACATGATAATGCTCGGCCACATGCGGCATTATTATATATATTATTTAAAATATTCATATAAGCATGATATTTAAAATATTATAATTATTGGTAATTATACACACACAAAACCTAACCTCTTCAACCCAACTAACTAATAATTCAACCAATTTTTAAATCTCATCCAAGTTACCTATTTTACTGAATGTAATTATGCATCAATTTTACACTCTTACTGCGATGAGCCAAGCCCTCCCAATATTTTTCATCGCAGAAAGGACAGTAGAAGTTTGATTTATTTGTGAAAAGAAACATTCACGTTTTGGTGCTTTCATTTATATTTGATTTTATTTATTTTTTCTGCAACTTTTTTTGAAAGATGTATATCTATACATGATATTTTAAATGCCAAATTTTTAGAACAGTAGCACCTCTCTGTAAAGGACAACATCTAGTTACGTAGCCATTTTTTTAAAAGGAGAGACAGAGGTAGTTTTGTTCACACCTGGTTATCTCGTATGTCTTCAATAAAGGTCACTGTGTCAGTGGAAGGATAGCCTAAACCTTTGGTTTTCAACCACTACAACCCAAGATTGAATTCTGCATTGAGCACTTTTTCTGAATTAAAAAAAAAAAGTGCTCCAATGGCCCCTGATTCTTGCAAAAATCCAACCCCACCAGCGATTATAAATAAAAGATACTCATCCTTAGATGTTTATTATCTAAAATTGCTAGCAAAGGTTTATATTCTATATTCTTCTTCTTCTTTCTTATCTCCACTCAATCATATTAGGGTATCAAGTTGTGACCCTTGATGGTGTCTGTTTGACAACCATCATGACTGGGTGAAGTAGAATGCCTTTGTCATTAAGACTGCGAACACTACTCAGTGGCAGGCCGACTTAGCTCCAAAAGAAATGGCCGCCTCTGACATGAGGAACAGATGCCATGTGCAGCCGCTCCTAACATGGAGTACAAATGCTGCTCATCCTGTATCCCTGGATTAGGAGCCCTTACAGGGTACTATCAGCCGGGCCAGGAACCCAGGTTTTTTAGTGAGCTTGTTACTGCTCCCCCTCCTCCTTTTTCATCCGGGCTTGGGACAGGCAAAGGCGGAGTTTTCTAAATTCTAAAAAGAAACAATGATTATAGATCAATGTCCTATACAGAGGTATAAGTTCCTACATGTATTGTGTCCAGGCCACCACATGGAAGCCAATCACAGCAATCAGACCTTTGGCTTCCACTCTACACCCAGAGTGGACCACTCTAGCCAAGAAACAGCTGAAAGGCCAAGACCCGGCTACTCTGACCTGGAAAACTGCAGAGGTAACATTCCCATATATAGTAGAACCAATGCAAATATTTAGGTGATGAAAGAGGAAAAATTCTTAAAAACACCTTCTGGAAATTTAGCAACCCACTGCAGACGCAGATAACTATTTCAGAAAAGAAAAATATAGCAATAGAACTCTATAATTTCTATAGATCAACTGTAAATAGATTCATACACAAAAGAGGTAGTGAGGAAAGTTTTAGAACAGATGTGTAAATAAATCCCCTTTCAAAGGCTCACGTGCACATGGGGAAAGGGAGAAAAAAATTACTGTATTATTTTGTTGTTGTATGGCTAATCCATACAGGGCAATCGGCCCTAATAAAAGCCTTTTTGTTGTTGTTGTAGTAGAACCTCCCTGTAAAGGACACATAGTTGCAGAACCAAAGTGTCCTTTAGAGAGAGGTGTCCTCTTACTGAAGAGTTGTTAAATACAGTAGAACCTTCTTTTAGTGGACACCCCCTAGCTAACACCTCTCCACAAAGCACCTTTTTCATTTTCAAAATTACCATTTTTACTATTTAGCAACTCTCCGGTAAGAAGACACCTCTCCCTAAAGGACACTTTGGCTCTGTAATTAGGTGTTGTCCTTTACTGGGAGGTTCAACTGTAGTAAAAATGGTAATTTTGTAAATGAAAACTGTCTTTTGTAGAGAGGTGTCCTTTAGCGCGAGTGTCCTCTCATGGAGGTTCTACTGTATAATATAAAGCAATAATACACCATCTATATTTGTAAAATGACATTTGAAAATTATCCAGCAAATGTTTCTTTTAAACGAAAAATTGAAAGTGGAACAATATGGGTTCGATTCCCATCCCTGGACACTTTTATTTTTTCGTTTATCATTACTCTTCACAATTCATCCTTTCATACCTCATCTCTAAGGTTAGAAATAATCGTTATTTCACCTTAAAATAAAATTTTGATTTTTCGTTTAAAAGAAACACATGCCGGATAATTTTCAATTGTCGTTCTACAATCATAAGCCACATTATATTGTATTATAAAACACCTTCTATATATTGGAAATGAAAGCATGAATGTTTCTTTCACACATGAAATAAACTTCTACTGTCCTCTCTCTCTCTCTCGAGCCAGCGTTGAGCTGCGAGGATGCACGGGCGCGTGCTCCTGCCCCAATCTTTGCTGGCTTGAAATTTTAACTGCCTCCGAAGAAGAGAAATATTAGAATTTTTTATGGGAATTCCCCACCCCTCGACACTACAATGGCCTTGGCTGAAAGCTAATTGCCATTTGGACCTGTTGATGTAATCAGCGCCCCTCAGGCCACTGCGGCATTTGTTGGGGAAACAGAGCAACCTGGGCCTGGAACAGGCAAACCTTCAACCAACTGGGCCGAGCTCGTCGACCAGGAAAATCAACTCCCATTGGAGGAAGACATCACCGGCTTCACCACGGTCGGCGCAGGCCTGAGAAGACCTTCTCTCTCTCTTTATTCTGCATTTAACCATATATAATTTTATATGAACATTGTAATAAATCAGTTTCAATCTCTCTCTCTCTCTTCTCTTACTGCGATGAAATCATCAATGATGAGCCAAGCCCTCCCAATATATTTTCATCACAGTAAGGATAGTAGAAGTTTGTTTCATGTGCAAAAGAAACATTCATGCTTTAATGTTTTCATTTCCTATATTCCCATATACATAAATAATACATAGGTTTATATATAAACATGTATATGCTAATGATAAGAAGAACCTATTATCAAATGACTTCTTTTGATATTCAGCATTACTGTAAAGAAATAGGTTAATTTAGGGAATTAAAACAAAGTCACTATTATTAAGTGGCTGCCTTTTCCTGTTTGTATGGCTGTTTTTTAATTAAATGGTCTAAAAATTTAGAAAAGTTAAAAAAAAAAAAAAGGCCAAACCATGGCTATAGTGAACCAAAAGCTCTGTCCCATTAGGGTTCACTATAGAGGGGTTTTACTGTATATGAAAAAAATTCACATGTTTAGCATATATACACGAATTTGACCTTAAACACCCATTTCTTGATTTCTTAGGAAGCCTCTGGAACCAAAATATTTTTGGTCGTAGAGGTACAGCCTTCACAACGCTGACAAGGGCCAACAGCCCGAAACGCATTCGTGGTTGACGTTTCTTGATTTATCAAGAAAATGGGTTGGCCAAATATCAGGGAACAGGCTCACATTGGTGTAGTTGATTTCTGTTCCACTAGATGGCGCTCTGCAATCTAAAAGTTCATGTGAACATGGTCAGGATATGCCTTTTTTGATTTTATTCCCATACAGTAGAACCTCCCTGTAAAGGACACCTAATTACAAAGCCAAAGTGTCCTTTAGGGAGAGGTGTCCTCTTACTGGAGAGTTTCTAAATAGTAAAAATGGTAATTTTACAAATGAAAACTGTCCTATGTAGAGAGGTGTCCAGTAAAGGGAGGTTCTACTGTTTATGTACTGTACTTGGACATTATGGCAGGAATTCCATAATCCTCACATTGACATATGACAGACTTAGGAATCCTATGTTTATAGTCTAGAGCAAGGATCAATATTACCATAACAAATCTTCCTTAGCTGAAGAACAATGTTTGATGCTATGTTTGCCCATACTAGATTTTCACATCTTAAAACTACAGTAGACTCTCCTATAACGCGAGTTTTTACAATGCGATAAAAAAATTGCGACAAATTTATTTATACAACGCAAATTTTCATATAACGCGTTATAAAATAAAATAATTTACCCTAACAACATTCGCGTTATACAAGTTTTATTTCGTACAACGCGAATTCCTATAACGCGATTTCATACAACACGCAACACATTAATTGCGTTATAGGAGAGTTTACTGTATCTATATATATATATATAGAGTAGAACCTCCATGAGAGGAGGGTTGATGGAAGGATGGTCTAAATCATTGCTTTTCGATCTCTACGACCAGGGATCGAATCCCGCATTGGCCACTTTTTTTCTGATAAAAAAAAAATGCTCCAATGGCCCCAATTCTTGCAAAAGTCCAACCCCACCAGCGAGTGCAAGTAACAGGATTCTGGCTCATTTGTAAGTGCAAAAGTCTAACTGCTTTTCACATATGTAGATGCGTGGAACACTTACAGTAAAAGCAGTTGCCTACTTCTACCCACCATGTTTATCGTGGCCTGTACAACGTATACTAGGGTAATATTAAAAAAAAAAAAAACTCCATGAGAGGACACTCACAAATGAGTATAGGGGATTGGTGGAAGGATGGTCTAAACCATTGGTTTTCGACCCCTACGACCTGGGATAAAATCCCGCTTTGGGTACTTTTTTTCCGATAAAAAACAAAAAATTCCAATGACCCTCAATTCTTGCAAAAGTCCAACCCCACCAGTGTGTGCAAGGCTCTGGCTCACTTGTAAGTGCAATGTACCACTAAACAAGCGTATACCAATGGAGTTAGATATAAGAACAGAGTGGAGATTTTGAATGGTGACATTTCCTGATCCATCAATTGATGTAATTTAATAAAGCTGGCACCACTTCCATTCTGCTACTGGAGGATAACTCGACTGCCAGAGTTTCAGATTCACCTCTCTAAACATCACAGACTTGTACAAGCTTTACAAGTTTGACACCTTAATTTGATTGAGTGGAGATAAGAAAGAAGAAGACAGACTTGTGGCTTTGTAATCAAGAAATATCATTTCATCTTTAATGATAGCTCTAATCCAGGGATAGAGGATGAGCAGCGTTTGTACTCCATGTTAGGAGCGGCTGCACATGGTGTCTGTTCCTCATGTCAGAGGTGGCCATTTCTTTTGGAGCTAAGTCGGCCTGCCACTGAGTAGTGTTCCCAGTCTTAATGACAAAGGCAGATGCATTCTACTTCACCCAGTGTGGATATAAGAAAGAAGAAGAAGAAGATTTCATCTTTAGCTTACAGATAACACACACCATTAGTCTAAATATTTGTTATACAGTAGCCAATCTCTCTGTAAAGTACACTTAGTTGCAGAGCCAAATTTTCCTTTACACACATACAATGACAATTAACATAATTTTATTGACATTGTGGTGTTTCAATTAATTAAATCCAGCGATGGCTTAAAAAAGTATTTCAAAGTTAGTTTTTATTAGTATTACGCATTAGTTACATTTTTTTTTTTTGCTTATCCCTAGTACATGTGGTACAGGCCATGATAATCATGGTGGGTAGTTAGCGACTGCTTTTTACTGTAAGCGCACCACATGTCTACACATGTGAAAAGCGGTTCAACTTTGCACTTACAAATGTGCCAGAGCCCCGTTTGGTTACTTGCACTCGCTAGTGGGGTTGGACTTTTGAAAGAATCGGGGGTCATTGGAGCATTTTTTTTTTTTTTTTAAACAGAAAAAAAGTGTCCAATGCAGGAATCGAACCCGGGTCGTAATGGTCGGAAACCAAACGGTTTAACCAGCCTTCCACCGACCCCCATTAGTTACATTTATATAGGAAGTCAATAAAGGAAGACAACACCCTAGATTGTCCATTTGGTTCTGATTGACTTCCACCGATATGCCACACCACACAGCGGTGGTCATCTCCTATTTCCAGGCCTCGCTTGTATGTTTGCCGACAGCGTGGTCTGTCATCCCAGCAGGCTGGAAAGAAGTCTCTCAGTTCCCACAACATCTTGTCAATACATGAAAAATTCACAGTATATTGATGAGACAAGGCAGGGATGTGATGCTCAGATGGTTTACTTGGTGCAGGGCTGGACTCGTGGTTTATTCCAGGAAGGTCATGATGTTCAGGGTCTTGTCAGGCCGGTTGTAGGAGGGGATGGAGCTATAACTGTACATTCTAATCGCCGGGTTAAAAATCCAAAAAATAGACAAAGGGTGAAACGATAACTGGCACATTGTATTTAACACATTGCCATGAAACAGTGGTCAATGGTCAAATACAATTTATACCCGTCATCTCTGTGGTGCTGTTTCTCTGATTAAATAATTAATTAAAATAAAAAAAATAAAATAATTTGTATTGTTCCCGTGTACCATTGGTCGGCTATTTGTTGACACACAACAATATATATGAATAACACGCTAAGTACAATGTACATGGCGCCTCTACCACCACTACAGAGTTTGGTGGAGAATCACCAGCGGGTCTCCAGCGACACCACATATTTTGTGATCTATAAAGAATATGTAGATCGCATACTTCCCCGCTAGGGAGATGGGGATGGTATGGTTTTCCTTTACAGAGAGGTGTCCTTGCTATTTTTTTAATATGTTAAAGAACATATTATATTTAATATTGTGTCTGTTACATCCAGTCATAAATAACCAGAGCCATTTATTTGATTAAATAAAGATACAGTAGAACCTCTCTGTAAATTACACTAAAATGCAGAACAAAAGCGTCCTTAGAGAGAGGGTATCCTCTTACTGGAGAGTTACTAAATAGTAAAAATGGTCATTATGGTAATGAAAACTGTCCTTTGTAGAGAAATTTTTTCTTACTGGAGATTTACTAAATAGTAAAAATGGTCATTTTGGTAATGAAAACTGTCCTTTGTAGAGAAATTTTTTCTTACTGGAGATTTACTAAATAGTAAAAATGGTCATTTTGGTAATGAAAACTGTCCTTTGTAGAGAAATTTTTTCTTACTGGAGATTTACTAAATAGTAAAAATGGTCATTTTGGTAATGAAAACTGTCCTTTGTAGAGAGGTTTTCTCTTACTGGAGAGTTACTAAATAGTAAAAATGGTCATTATGGTAATGAAAACTGTCCTTTGTAGAGAAATTTTTTCTTACTGGAGATTTACTAAATAGTAAAAATGGTCATTTTGGTAATGAAAACTGTCCTTTGTAGAGAGGTTTTCTCTTACTGGAGAGTTACTAAATAGTAAAAATGGTCATTATGGTAATGAAAACTGTCCTTTGTAGAGAAATTTTTTCTTACTGGATATTTACTAAATAGTAAAAATGGTCATTTTGGTAATGAAAACTGTCCTTTGTAGAGAAATTTTCTCTTACTGGAGATTTACTAAATAGTAAAAATGGTCATTTTGGTATTGAAAACTGTCCTTTGTAGAGAAATTTTCTCTTACTGGAGATTTACTAAATAGTAAAAATGGTCATTTTGGTAATGAAAACTGTCCTTTGTAGAGAGGTTTTCTCTTACTGGAGATTTACTAAATAGTAAAAATGGTCATTTTGGTAATGAAAACTGTCCTTTGTAGAGAAATTTTTTCTTACTGGAGATTTACTAAATAGTAAAAATGGTCATTTTGGTAATGAAAACTGTCCTTTGTAGAGAAATTTTCTCTTACTGGAGATTTACTAAATAGTAAAAATGGTCATTTTGGTATTGAAAACTGTCCTTTGTAGAGAAATTTTCTCTTACTGGAGATTTACTAAATAGTAAAAATGGTCATTTTGGTAATGAAAACTGTCCTTTGTAGAGAGGTTTTCTCTTACTGGAGATTTACTAAATAGTAAAAATGGTCATTTTGGTAATGAAAACTGTCCTTTGTAGAGAAATTTTCTCTTACTGGAGATTTACTAAATAGTAAAAATGGTCATTTTGGTAATGAAAACTGTCCTTTGTAGAGAAATTTTCTCTTACTGGAGATTTACTAAATAGTAAAAATGGTCATTTTGGTAATGAAAACTGTCCTTTGTAGAGAAATTTTCTCTTACTGGAGATTTACTAAATAGTAAAAATGGTCATTTTGGTAATGAAAACTGTCCTTTGTAGAGAAACTTTCTCTTACTGGAGATTTACTAAATAGTAAAAATGGTCATTTTGGTAATGAAAACTGTCCTTTGTAGAGAAATTTTCTCTTACTGGAGATTTACTAAATAGTAAAAATGGTCATTTTGGTAATGAAAACTGTCCTTTGTAGAGAAATTTTCTCTTACTGGAGATTTACTAAATAGTAAAAATGGTCATTTTGGTAATGAAAACTGTCCTTTGTAGAGAAATTTCCTCTTACTGGAGATTTACTAAATAGTAAAAATGGTCATTTTGGTAATGAAAACTGTCCTTTGTAGAGAAATTTTCTCTTACTGGAGATTTACTAAATAGTAAAAATGGTCATTTTGGTAATGAAAACTGTCCTTTGTAGAGAAATTTTCTCTTACTGGAGATTTACTAAATAGTAAAAATGGTCATTTTGGTAATGAAAACTGTCCTTTGTAGAGAAATTTTCTCTTACTGGAGATTTACTAAATAGTAAAAATGGTCATTATGGCATTGAAAACTGTCCTTTGTAGAGAAATTTTCTCTTACTGGAGATTTACTAAATAGTAAAAATGGTCATTATGGCATTGAAAACTGTCCTTTGGAGAGAGGTTTTCTCTTACTGGAGATTTACTAAATAGTAAAAATGGTCATTTTGGTAATGAAAACTGTCCTTTGTAGAGAAATTTTCTCTTACTGGAGATTTACTAAATAGTAAAAATGGTCATTTTGGTAATGAAAACTGTCCTTTGTAGAGAAATTTTCTCTTACTGGAGATTTACTAAATAGTAAAAATGGTCATTATGGCATTGAAAACTGTCCTTTGTAGAGAAATTTTCTCTTACTGGAGATTTACTAAATAGTAAAAATGGTCATTATGGCATTGAAAACTGTCCTTTGGAGAGAGGTTTTCTCTTACTGGAGATTTACTAAATAGTAAAAATGATAAAATTGGTAATGAAAACTGTCCTTTGTAGAGAGATATCCTCTAGAAGGAGTTTCCTCTCATGGAGGTTCTACTGTATCAGCTCATGACAGTATGTAGCATCTTGTCAGGAATTGCCTTCTAGTTTCTTGGAGACATTTAAAGTATTTATTGTAGATTTGTATCTTTGTTTATATTATTAATACACCAATACCTCGCTTTGCGTCGTTTCGTTTTGCATTTTTTTCGAAGTTGTGTCGCTGCTTAATTTTTACTGATTTTCACTGTGCGTCGTTAGATTTTCGAAGTTGCGTTGTTTTGGATTCGAGTCTTTAATTTGTTTTTGATTTTTTTTTCCTAAAATATGGCAACACCTTTGTTTTTGATTGCGCCTTCACATATTTTCACTTTGTGTCGTTTCAATTTGTGTCGTGTTTTTTTGGAACGTAACCCCGACGCAAAGCGAGGTATGGGTGTATATGGCTTGATAATTTCTGAGTGCATAGTGACTTTTTGGTATTGAAAACTGCCCTTTGTAGAGAGGTTTTCTCTTACTGGAGATTTACTAAATAGTAAAAATGGTCATTTTGGTAATGAAAACTGTCCTTTGTAGAGAGATGTCTTCTAGTGGGATTTTACTTTCATGAAGGTTCTATTGTATCAGCTTACAGTATTTAGTAGCATCTTGTCAGGAACTGCCTTCAAGTTTCTGGGAGACATTTCCAGTATTTATTGTAGGGTCATATCTTTGTTTTTATAATAATAATATAAACACAAGGTAATAAGACCGAATCCAAATAAATAAATAGTGTGTGACGTTTCGGTAACAACGCTGTTACCGAAACGTCACACACTATTTATTTATTTGGATTCGGTCTTATTACCTTGTGTTTATAATCTACAATCCAAATTGTGCCTCATTAATAATAATATATATCTTAATAATTTCTGAGTGCATAGTGACTTTTTGGTATAAATATTTGTTGTTAGTGTTCCTTCAGATCGAGTTTGGTGACTATATGGGAAAAAATCTCCAAAATTTGATCTGTTAGTGACCATCACTTGTAGCTTATCTAGTGACCTTCTGGTATCTTTCTTGACCCTTTCTAGCTAGTTCATTGCAGTGGTCTTCCTCTCTTCCAGGTAAAATATAGCATGTAAATATTCATCATTCTAGATTAGATAAGGCACAATTTGGATTATAGATTATAAACACAAGGTAATAAGACCATCGGTAACAGCGTTGTTACCATCTTCAGAAAAAAGTACTAAATCTTTTGTCTGAAGATGGTAACAATGCTATTACCGAAACGTCACACACTATTTATTTATTTGGTTTTATTACCTTGTGTCTAGATTAGGTTGTTACTGTGAGGGAATGAGTCTCAAAACTATTGTAAAATATTGATACAATTTAACACACAAAAAAAACTCCGCCTTTACCGGTCCTAAGCCCGGATGAAAAAGAAGGAGGGGGAGCAGTAACAAGCTCACTAAAAAACCTGGGCTCAGCTGGCTCGGCTGATAGTACCCTGTAAGGGCTCCTAATCCAGGGATACAGGATGAGCAGCGTTTGTACTCCATGTTAGGAGCGGCTGCACATGGCGTCTGTTCCTCATGTCAGAGGCAGCCATTTCTTTTGGAGCTAAGTCGGCCTGCCACTGAGTAGTGCTCCCAGTCTTTATGACAAAGGCAGATGCATTCTACTTCACCCAGTGTGGAGATAAGAAAGAAGAACACACAAAAATAATTTGATTATTCTATCCTAGAAGCCTACATGTGTGGTATTGTGTCCAGAACATTGACATCAAGCCTCTCTACACCAATGAGGATGTCCCACAGAGGGCAGCTGCAGAGCTTCCTGGGAAGTTCCCCTACACCAGAGGACCCTACCCCACCATGTATGCCCAGCGGCCTTGGACCATCCGCCAGGTGGGTATGGCAGCTCTTGACTATCTCAGCATTCCTGAAATGCCATCACTGAAATAACATCAGATGTGATAAAGCACAATTTGGATTATAGATTATAAACATAAGGTAATATGACCAAATCTATATACAGTTAATACATATGTAGACATTTGGTGCACTTAGAGTAAAAGTGGTCCCCAACTTCTACCAGCTACAATTATCATGTCCTGTTATCAAAATTCAAAACTATTTTAAATGCATAAGATTCTTTTTGAAAGTAAACAATTTCTACTGCAATAGAAAAATTAATGGGAGGGCCTGGCTCATCAGTGGTGAACCCTCCTAGCGGTTTCGCCAGTTTAATATAACAGAGGTATGGTAGATTAAACTGGCGAAACCGCTGGGAGGGTTCACCACTGATGAACCAGGCCCTCCCATTAATTTTTCAATTGCAGTAAGGGCAGTAGAAATTGTTTAATTTCAAAAAGAATCTTACGCCTTTAAAATAGTTTCAAATTTTGATAACAGATGACACGCTGGTGCATCATATCATGTTCTGTACCGCACATATACTAGGGATAATTTGGAAACACAAGATAAAAAGACCAAATAAAGTGTGAGGTTACTTGAGGGGTATACTCAATGTGTAGAAACCAACTTGGTGGACGCTGTGTGGTGCAGTATGCAGGGTTCAGCACAGTGGAGGAGAGCAATGCCTTCTACAAGGAGAACATCAAGATGGGTCAGCAGGGATTGTCTGTGGCCTTCGACCTGGCCACTCACTGTGGCTACGACTCAGACAACCCTCGAGTGAAGGGAGACGTTGGCATGGCAGGAGTAGCTGTTGACTCTGTCCTAGACATGAAGGCTCTCTTCGACGGCATTGACCTCAGCAAGATCTCTGTCTCCATGACCATGAACGGTGCCGTCATCCCGGTACTGGCCATGTTTATTGTGGCTGGGGAGGAACAGGTCAGTGGTCACAGCTCATCATAAACCTATCATGAACTAACCAGCCAGAATGTGTGCAGGGTGTTCCTCGCAGCCAGCTCTCAGGTACCATACAGAATGACATCCTGAAGGAGTTCATGGTTCGGAACACCTACATCTACCCCCCAGAGCCCTCTATGAGAATCATTGGTGATATTTTTGCCTACGTCTCTAAGGTAATAAAACCTAAAGGAATAAACAGAAGGTAATAAGACCAAATTTGGAGCTAAGTCTGCCTACCACTGAGTAGTGCTCCCAGTCTTATTGACAAAGGCAGATGCATTCTACTTCACCCAGTCATGATGGTTGTCAAACAGACACCATCAAGGGTCACAACTTGATACCCTAATATGATTGAGTGGAGATAAGGAAGAAGAAGACCAAATCCAAATAAATAGTGTGTGATGTTTTAGTAACTCTCCTTAAAGGACACTTTGGCTCTGCAATTAGATGTCCTTTACAGGGGGGTTCTACTGTATAGGAAATATAAACAAAATTAAAATCCTTGATATATAAAATCTACAAATACAACCAAGAAAAATGAGGGAAATACTGGAAGTGCTGCCTACATAGAGAAACATGGACAATCCGTAAAACTGCAGCAGACCAAGGGGATGTTCAGCTCTCAACACCAAGCTGCTGGTTATTAACCTGGATGGATCAACAGCAGAAGTCTTCTTCATAGATTCTGTGTTGACCATTCAGGCATTCACTAACTCCTACACATGCTCAAAAAAGGTCTTGAGAGACATTTCTGCTAACATGGATAAGCTACATATGGATTCACCCTTGGCAGAGCTGACTGTTATAGGGCGCGTCCCCAGGTGGTGGATAGGGGAACGACCTTCAGATATGAAGGCCAGCTGTGAAACAAGCAGGATAACTGATGAATAAGCAGTCGCGGACCAACAGCAGCATTACTAGAAGAGAGAAGAGAAAGACTTTTTAAAAAATCCTGACTTCAACTGACTCAGTTGATAGACCTCAGCAAGGGTCCCACTCCGGGGATACGGAGGAGCTGGTCTGTACTCATGTTAGAGTTGGCAGCAAAGGCTTCCTTGTTAGGAACGGCCTTAAATTACAGGCAAAGTCAGACTTTCACCAAAGTGTGCCTGGATCATGGTGCCATGATAAACGAAAGCTGCACCCCTACACCCCATTCCATGAGAACTAATGGAATGTGTGTGATCTTTACACAAGGGGATAAGAAACAACATTACAAGTCAAGCCAGAAGAAGAAATTAAAGGAGGACTTGTTCAGCCTTTCTTACCAGTGGTATCTTCCCCAGAGATCAAGAGTGATTATCAATGCTAACTTGCTCCATGAAGATGCCATATGCTTGTCCTGTCTCCAAACAGGACGCACAAGGCAAAGCAAATTGTGTAGAAGTGAAGATCATCTCAGCCTGCTATACATGGGGGCAGCCTCTGAACATCTCCTCTGTTGTTGTTGTTGTTGTTTCTTATCCCCTTGTGTAAAGATCACACACATTCCATTAGTTCTCATGGAATGGGATGTAGAGGTACAGCTTTCATTGATCATGGCACCATAATCCAGGCACACTTTGGTGAAAGTCTGACTTTGCCTGTAGTTTGAGGCCGTTCCTAACATGGAAGTCTTTGCTGCCGACTCTAACATGAGTACAGATGCAGCTCCTTCGTATCCCTGGAGTGGGACCCTTGCTGAGGTCTATCAACCGGGTCAGTTGAAGTCAGGATTTTTAAAGAGGTCTACTCCTCTTCTAACAATGCTGCTGTTGTGTGTGGTCCATGACTGCTTATTCGTCAGAGCTATTCTGCTTGTTTCACAGCTGGCCTTCATATCTGAAGGTCGTTCACCTATCCGCCAACTGGGGACGCGCCCTGTAGCAGTCAGCTCTGCCAAGGGAAAAAATCCTCTCTTATGTAAATAGACAGGATTCGTACTATAATCATCAACTAATCTTGGTTGAGATCATAGTTTTGAGTGTCCATGACAGTGTAATGACACATGGGATAATAATAATTATTATAAAAAAATACAGTAGAACCTATCTGTAAAGGACACCTAGTTGCAGAGCCAAAGTGTCTTTTAGGGAGAGGTGTCCTCTTACCGGAAAGCAACTAAATAGTAAAAATGGTAATACAGTAGAACCTCCCTGTAAAGGACACCTAGTTACAGAGCTAAAGTGTCCTTTAGGGAGAGGCTAAATAGTAAAAATTATAATTTTTGTAAATGAAAAACTGTCCTTTATTGAGAGGTGTCCTCTAGCATGAGTGTCCTCTCATGGAGATTCTACTGTACCTTGGTAATTCTAATCTAATATCCTCACAATGGACCAACATTTTAATCCACATCTATTTGTCCAGTCAACATTGAATGTCCCTAATGATAAAGTACAATTTGGATTATAGATTATAATAAAAAAAAGAAAATAAGACCTAATCCAAATAATTTATTAGTGTGTGACGTTAAAAAAAATACAAAAATCCACTTTTAATTCTAAGAAGAATATTTCAAGTTGTTTCAAAAAAACTATTTTTCCTTATCTGTTATCTTGTTTAAACACTTGATAACAGTACTATTTAAGAACTTACTGTGATATTTTTTCTCATTTATTCTTTTGTCTGATGATGGTGACAATGTTGTTGCCGAAATGTTACGCACTAATAAATTATTTGGATTAGGTCTTATTTTCTTTTTTTTTTTTTGAATGTCCCTAGTAAGCCATTTGTTGCAGGAAATGCCCAAGTTCAACTCCATCTCCATCTCTGGCTACCATATGCAAGAAGCCGGAGCTAATGCTGTTCTGGAGATGGCCTTCACTCTAGCTGATGGCCTGGAGTACTGCAGGACTGGTGAGTTGAATTCCTTCTGGACATTTCCTACTGGACCTATCAATTGGGGAATGTATAGGCCAGAAGGCTGGGCTGGCTATTGATGATTTTGCTCCTCGACTCTCTTTCTTCTGGGGCATTGGCATGAACTTCTACATGGTGAGTTAGCCCAGAGGGACATCCTATAACTTCTGTGTATGTTTTGGTATTTTAAAAAAATAATATCCATGTTCCATCAAATGACCTTAGGGAACTAAATCAACTTCCCATAACAAATATCTGGTCTACACTAAGGACATACACCAAAGATTCAACAAATTCCGCAGAATGTACTTAACTAAATAAGGGACTACTAATGTAATCAATTTGCATACTGATATGTAAATATGTATATATACCTTTAAACTACTCTTCCTTTCATTTAAATGTATATATTTCACACGCAAATATCCGATTTGTGGATATAGCTTGTATTCTGCAATTGTTAAATGAATAAAAAAATCAAATCTTAGAATGAAGCCATTGTGGTGTGGTTAACAGGAGATAGCCAAGATGCGGGCCGCCCGTAGACTCTGGGCAGAGATGATCCAGGAAAAGTTCCAGCCTAAGAATGCCAAGTCCTGTCTGCTACGTACCCATTGCCAGACTTCAGGCTGGTCTCTTACTGAGCAGGTGGATCCTTTGTAGCTTTGAACTCTCCTTTTTATTCTTAATACTATTTAAAAAAAAATATTTTCCCTAGTATAATGGTGTTTCTAAGCTATAATTCTAATTGTACCTAATCATTGCACTAAATTAAATATAATTGTGAGATTACAAGAGAAGGAAGAATCACCAGACATTATCTTGAAGAAGGAATCAAAGTTTACGGCGATAATTTTCTTTTATTTGTGCTGTATAATCAGCAAGCTTTCGGACTATGATGTCCTTCAACAGGCAGTTTCTTGGAAAGTTGCCTGTTAAAGGACATCAAAGTTCGAAAGCGTCCATTTCTTTTGGATCTAAGTCGGCCTGCTACTGAGTAGTGCTCCCAGTCTTAATGACAAAGGCAGACGCATTCTACTTCACCCAGTCATAATCTCAAGCTTTACAAGCTTGATACCCTAATATGATTGAGTGGAGATAAGAAAGAAGAAAGTACGAAAGCTTGCTGATTATACAGCACAAATAAAAGAAACTCATTGCCGTAAACTTTGATTCCTTCTTCAAGATAATTGTGAGAATTCAAAACTATTATAGACGCGTATGATTCTTTTAAAAATTAAATAATTTTCTACTGCCCTTACTGCAATGGAAAAATTAATGGGAGAGCCTGGCTCATTAATGGTGAACCCTCCCAGCGGTTTTGCCAGTTTAATCTATATTTTTTCAATGCACTAAGGGCAGTAGAGAAATTTGTTTAATTTTTAAAAGAATCATACGCATCTATAATAGTTTTGAATTCTAATAACAGATGGTGCGCTAATGTATCAAAATATATTAATTGAATTTTTGCTTAAGATTGATGTTTAGGCATCTTTTTTAATGGTGTACATTCTCCCAAACACATGACACCATAGATTTATATGTGTGTAGTCTTGTTTTCTTAAATCTTCATAATATGTAGCCAAAAAATAAAAGAAAATAAGACCTAATCCAAATAATTTATTAGTGTGTACTTATGTTATTTATTATTTGGATTAGGTCTTATTTTCTTTTATTATAATCTATAAATAATCCAAATTGTGCTTTATCATAATATGTAGCTGTAACAATTGAGGGTTGACATGTGACTCCGTAGGATCCCTACAACAACATCATACGTACTGCAGTGGAAGCCATGGCCGCCGTGTTCGGAGGTACCCAGTCCCTCCATACCAACTCCTTTGACGAGGCCTTAGCCCTGCCAACCAAGTTTAGTGCCCGCATTGCCCGGAACACCCAGATCATTCTGCAGGAGGAGACTGGCATTCCTCATGTGAGTGCTGACAGACAGCGATGTCCATCGACGCAGGCTGATGTCAGATGTTGGCAGGTGATTGATCCCTGGGGAGGATCCTACATGATGGAGGCTCTCACTGACGATGTGTACAACCAGGCCAAAGTCATCATTGAAGAGGTAATGTTCCCATACCTTCGCTCCAGTACTCTGATCTCATTTGCCAGTTTTTATTTTTTAAATAATCATGCTAAATTGTTTCATTTCTTATATGTAAATGGTATGTTGTTGTTTCTTTATCCCCTTGTGTAAAGATTACATGAATTCTATTAGTTGAGGAATGGGATGTAGGGATGCAGCTTTCATTAATCATGGTACCATGAAACTCCGCCTTTGCTGGTCCTAACCCAGATGAAAAAGGAGGAAGGGGAGCAGTAACAAGCTCACTAAAAAACCTGGGCTCAGCTGGCCTGGCTGATAGTACCCTGTAAGGGCTCCAAATCCTGGGATACAGGATGAGCAGCGTTTGTACTCCATGTTAGGAGTGGCTGCACATGGCGTCTGTTCCTCATGTCAGAGGCGGCCATTTCTTTTGGAGCTAAGTCCTCCTGCCACTGAGTAGCGCTCCCAGTCTTAATGACAAAGGCAGACGCATTCTACTTCATCCAATCATGATCTCAAGCTTTACAAGCTTGACACACTAATATAATTGAGTGGAGATAAGAAAGAAGAAGGAGACTACTGTGGAGTTAGACCATCATGGAAGGTTTTGTGCCAACTCTATATACAGTAGAACCTCCCTGTAAAGGATAACCCCCTCCCCCCCCCCTTTTTTTTTTTGCTTATCCCTAGTACATGTGGTACAGGCCATGATAATCATGGTGTGTAGAAGTAGGTGATTGCCTTTTACTGTAAGTGCACCACAGGTCTACACATGTGAAAAGCAGTTCGACTTTGCACTTACAAATGTGCCAGAGCCCCATTTGGTTACTTGCACTCGCTGGTGGGGACAACACCTAATTGCAGAGCCAAAGTGTCCTTTAAGGAGAGATATCCTCTTACCAGAGAGTTGCTAAATAGTAAAAATTTTAATTTTGCAAATGAAAACTGTTCTTTATAGAGAGATGTCTTCTAGCGTTAGTGTGTCCTCTCATGGAGGTTCTACTGTATTTTCTCTCTTCCAGAAACACAAGGTAATAAGACCAAATTCAAATAAATAAATAGTTTGTGATGTTTCAGCAACAGTGTTATTACTATCATCAGTCTAAGTTCTGAATGTAACAACGCTGTTACCAAAATGTCACACACTATTTATTTATTTGGATTTGGTCTTATTACCTTGTGTTAAACAAAATTGATAAAGCACAATTTTGATTATAGATTATAGCTACAAGAAAATAAGACCTAATCCATATAAATCAAATGTATGTGACATTTTGGTAACAGTGTTGTTACCATCATACAGTTTTTTTATTCTTTTGCCTGATGATGGTAACAACGCTGTTACTGAAACGTCACACACTATTAATTTATTTGGATTAGGTCTTATTTTATTGTAAACTTAAACAAAGTCTAAAGATTGATAAACACAAGGTAATAAGACCAAATCCAAATAAATAAATAGTGTGTGACGTTTCGGTAACTGTTAAAGGTTATTTTATTATTATTGTTCATATTACTCTGTGTAAATGTTTGTATTACATTTGACCAGGAGTGCCTGGTCACGTGTGTGTATTTTATTGTATATATAGTGTGGTGGGAAAATAAAGTGCGAGTGTGAATAGTTTTTTTGGTCGTGCTTCTTTCTCTCTTTGGCTAAAGGTTGGATTCACCATTGGGGTGTCGTCTTGGGTAGTTAGAATTTATACAGTCCTCTTAAGAAACGGCCTTCTTTCTGCTAAGGAAAAGGATTCCTTAACATTTGGTCCTACTCGAGCCGGATCCTAAAAAGGAATAAGCAAATAACTTAAATTATAAAACTATTTTAGTGGCGTATTATTCTTTTTAATATAAAACAATTTCTACTGTCCTTACTGCGATGAAAAATTAAAGGGAGGGCCTGGCTCATCAGTGGTGAACCCTCCCAGCGGTTTCGCCAGTTTATAAATTTTATATTTATATTATATTAAAAATTGTTTTATATTAAAAAGAATAATACGCCACTAAAATAGTTTTATAATTTGATAACAGATGGCGCTCTAGTACATCATAACAAATAACTTAAGAAAAGGCCAAAAAATTTAAGTCTAAAGGCCGAGGAAGATAAGGTCAAAGAGAGAAAAGATAAAGTTCAAAGAAGATAAAGCCAAGGAATTTAAAGCTTAGGAAGAAGTTTAAGAATATCAAAATTAAACAAAGTAGCTTGTCGAAGTTTAGCGAATATATGTAAATTAGCCTTAATTTTTTTTTTTTTGCTTATCCCTAGTACACGTGGTACAGGCCATGATAATCATGGTGGGTAGTTAGCGACTGCTTTTTACTGTAAGCGCACCACATGTCTACACATGTGAAAAGCAGTTCGACTTTGCACTTACAAATGCCAGAGCCCCGTTTGGTTACTTGCACTCGCTGGGGAGGGTTGGACTTTTGCAAGAATCGGGGGCCATTGGAGCATTTTTTTTTTTTTTAACAGAAAAAAGTGTCCAATGCGGGAATCGAACCCGGTTCCTAGTGGTCGAAAACCAAACGGTTTAACCAGCCTTCCACCGACCCCCCAACCTTAATTTAAATTTGTTAAGTAAGAAATTCAAGATGGATAAAATTAAGAAATTAAGATGACTAGCCCCAAGGATCCTCCTGCACCGATTGATGGACAAGAGGTGGAATTTGCCGGAATGCATGTACGGACGGCCATTCCTAAGGCACTTTTGGCCACCACTTTGATTCGGATTGTAAACCCCCATGGAAACGGGGTAGTGGTGCGAGCATTGCTGGATCAGGGATCTCAGTCATCATTTATACAACGAGATCTTCTGCAGCATTTAAGTGTTCCAACATGCGGAGTAAATGTCCAAGTTTATGGAGTAAATAATATTAAAGGAGAACATGTTAAAGAACTAGCTTCGTTTGCATTGGAATCGCTGACAGAACCAGGATGGACCTTGCCGATGAAGGCATTAGTGGTGGGAAGAATGACAGGATTATTGCCAACTAAAGACCTATGTTTGGCTATACCATCCAGTTGGAAGGTCCTACCGCTAGCCGATCCCCAATTTGAGAAATGTCGAAAGGTGGATGTCATCCTGGGTGCGGATGTCTATGGAAGATTGCTCCTCCCCGACCTTAGGTTTTGTGACAGAACCCATCTATGCGCCCAGAACACCAGGTTGGGATGGGTAATTTCTGGGGAATTGCCGAAGGGAGATCGGACGAGTCCGCATTTGGTATATAATATTCGTGTCAAATATGAGGACCACCTGGATGAGTTGATACAGCGATTTTGGGAAATTGAAGAAATCCCCTCAAGGCCGACAGAATCAGAAGAAGATATGAGTTCTGTAGGAATTTATATAAAAGGGAGGTTCAGCGAACACCGGGTGGGAGATATATAGTTCCCTTGCTCTTTGATCCACGGGTTGGAATGCAGGATTGCTTCGGAAACTCCCTGGACTTATGTGTCAAACGGCAGATGGCCCTGGAAAGGCGCCTAGTTCTGAATGATCAGCTGGGAAGGGATTATTATAAGTTTATGGAAGAGTACGAAGGATTGGGACACATGACCCAGCTGACCGAGATCCCAGTTGGTGATCAGGTGGAACATTGTTACCTCCCTCATCATGCAGTCCTTGGAGGCCAACCTGATAGAAGGAAATTTAGAGTGTTTTTTGACGCATCTGCTAAAACCAAAAATGGATTTTCATTTAATGATAGACTTTACACTGGTCCAAAACTACAAAGAGATATATTTTCTATCCTGATGAATTGTCGAAGACACAGAATATTTATTATGTCAGATATAGAAAAGATGTATAGACAGATTTTAGTCCGTCCTAGCGATGCAGAAAGGCAGAGAATTATATGGAGGCGAAGATCGGAAGATAAATTGATGGCTTATAGACTTAATACTGTTACCTATGGCACTGCTGCAGCACCCTTTTTGGCAATGAGAACCCTATTAAAATTGGTAGAGGATGAAGGGGCTAAGTATCCTCGAGCCTCTAGAGCAATCATAAAGGATACATATGTAGATGACATTATTACTGGTGCAGATGATCTAAGAGATGGAATGGCGTTGCGTGATGAACTCATCGAGTTGCTTAGATGTGGAGGATTCACCTTGAAGAAGTGGTCGTCAAATGATCCGACGATTTTGGGCAACATTGCGAAAGAACATTGCGCACAAAAGATTACATTTGAACAATCCAAGGTTATAAGGACATTGGGGTTGGGATGGATCCAAAGTGAAGACTGTTTCTTATATGACGTTCAGTCGTTGGAAAAGACATCGGTGACTACCAAATGCGAAATGCTTTCCTTTATCGCCAAGTTATATGATCCCTTGGGATGGTTGGCACCTGTCCTTGTAACAGGAAAAATAATGGTTCAAAGGTTGTGGATAACAGGATTACATTGGGATGATCCGATGGATGAATCATTGATTGAAACATGGACTAATTTTAGAAAGGAATTGAATTTCATAGGAAGTTTGAGAATACCCCGATGGTTGGGTCTCGGAAGGAATACCCAGGGAGTGCAGTTGCATGGATTCGGTGATGCCTCTGAAGACGCCTATGCGGCAGCCGTTTACATAAGAATTCCCACTGATGATGGGGTTAGTGTAAAACTGTTGGCATCAAAGACTAAGTTGGCTCCCATTCGGAAGATGTCAATTCCACGCCTAGAATTGTGCGCAGCTCTTCTCCTGACCAGACTAATGAAATATATAATGGAAGAATTGAATATCAAAATGGAGAGTGCTACCTGTTGGTCCGATTCTACCATAGTCTTGAGTTGGATAAGAACTATGTCTAGAAATCTCCCCACTTTCATCGGCAATCGTGTGGCGGAGATTCAGAGTTGTCCACAAATCATGGAGTGGCGCTATGTTCCCACAGGAGATAATCCAGCGGATATCGCCTCGCGAGGAATTCTGTAGTCCGAGCTGAAACAGTCTTCCATCTGGTGGACAGGACCTACCTGGTTATCAGCAGAATCAACAGAATGGCCCAGAAAGCTTCCTGTGTTTGAGAACCACAGTCAAACTGAGCTCCTGAGTGTTCATGCCATCAGTGAAACACCTTTCTTGGTGGCTATCGGAGAGATGAGCTCAACCTTTAATGGGCATATCCGAAAAGTGGCCTGGATATTGAGTTTTTGCCATAACTGCCGTGACAGTGCGGAGCGATATCAGTCGCACTTAAGCACAGCCGAACTGAGAAATGCTCATAGGAGAATACTTCAAGCAATTCAGTACCAGCATCTCGGGGAAGAAATAAGAAGTTTGACCACTTTAGGATCAGTGAAGCGCACAAGCAAGATTTATGGTTTAGCACCGTGGAATCCTTAGAGTCGGCGGTAGATTAAAATGGGCTCCATCTATGACATATGAACAAAAACATCCTGCGCTGTTGCCTTCATCAGGAAAGGTGGCTCAGATGATTGTTCAAGCAGTTCATATGCGGACTTTGCACGGAAGTGTGCACCTGATGCTGTCCACATTAAGACAGAAGTATTGGATGCTGAGAGCAAAAGATCAGGTGAAGAGATGCATTCGAGAGTGCGTGACATGCTGTCGATACAATCGTGTCACTCAAGGCCAGCTAATGAGCGATTTACCCAAGGAGAGATTAACACCGGGTAAACCCTTTTCAATCAGTGGTGTAGATTATGCCGGACCTGTGAACCTTCGATTGTCCAAGGGTAGAGGCCGAAAGACTGAAAAGGGCTACATCTGTCTATTTGTGTGCTTTGTGACCCGAGCAGTACATCTTGAATTGGTCACAGATGCCTCTACGCCCACCTTCATGTCGGCTTTCAAGCGATTTGTAGCACGAAGAGGACATTGCACTCGGCTATATAGTGGTCAAGGAACAAATTTTGTGGGAACTGCACGACAGTTACGTTCATGTTTCTATCTGGCTCAAAATCAATTAAAAGAACTAGCTGCCGTGTTAGCTAATGATGGAACTGAGTGGAAGTTCAACCCTCCAGGAGCCCCCCATTTCGGTGGTCTTTGGGAAGCTGGGGTCAAGGCTTTGAAGTATCATATGAGGCGAATTATTGGGAACAATTTGTTGACATATGAAGAACTGCTGACCGTTCTGGTTCAGATCGAGTCTTGTTTGAATTCGAGACCTTTGTACTCAATGAGTAATGATCCTAATGATCAAGGGGTATTAACTCCCGCCCATTTCTTGCTGACTGAGCCATCCTCTTGTGTCCCGGAAGATGACCTATTATTGGTAAAGAATCATCTCCTAACAAGATGGCAGTTGGTTCAGAGGGTCTTGCAACATCTGTGGAAAAGATGGTCAAGGGACTACTTGAATAACTTGCAACAGCGCAATAAGTGGAAGACCATCTCTCTCAATATCGACATCAATACGTTAGTATTGATAAAAGAGGAAAGAATGCCCCCTGCAAGGTGGCTTATGGGCAGAGTGGTGGAGACACATCCTGGGAAGGACGGCCTGGTGCGGGTTGTTTCGGTGCGGACATCGGTTGGAGTGCTCCGAAGACCCTTGGTGAAGCTGGTGCTGCTTCCGGTGGCCCCACAGAAACTTGATGTGACCCATCAACTCGGGGAGGAAGGTTAAAGGTTATTTTATTATTATTGTTCATATTACTCTGTGTAAATGTTTGTATTACATTTGACCAGGAGTGCCTGGTCACGTGTGTGTATTTTATTGTATATATAGTGTGGTGGGAAAATAAAGTGCGAGTGTGAATAGTTTTTTTGGTCGTGCTTCTTTCTCTCTTTGGCTAAAGGTTGGATTCACCATTGGGGTGTCGTCTTGGGTAGTTAGAATTTATACAGTCCTCTTAAGAAACGGCCTTCTTTCTGCTAAGGAAAAGGATTCCTTAACAGTAACAGTGTTGTTACCATCTTCAGACAAAAGTACTGAATGAGAAATTTTACCACAGCATGGTTTAAATAGTTTTAATTGTCTGAAGATGGTAACAATGCTGTTACCGAAACGTCACACACTATTTATTTATTTGGATTTAGTCTTATTACCTTGTGTTTATAATCCAAATTGTGGCTTATCAAAGTCTAAAGATAATTCACATGACAATAAGGTATGTAATAGATATTTTCTGTCAGTCGTCATAGATTTCCCTAGTGTTGTTTAGTAATATATCTATTGTTGATCAGCGAGGTAAACAACTAAACTCCTTACATCTTATTTTTATGTCTTTTGTTGGATCCTATAGTTAATAATTTCTTTAAATTCAATTTTATATATGAAAATTAAGTCAAAATATTCTAAATTCAATTGTACAATATAAATCTTTAATATGTAAATTTTAAAGCAAGCAACATGTATGTAAATTTCTAGTTTGGTTAATTAATAGTTTTTTTTTGTTTTCTCTCTCTCTACCACTAGTATCAAAATCTAAGTCAATTTCATGTATTCAAAATCATGTGGTAGCTATTCATAACTCTAAAACCAAAGACAATAAAACTAATTCAAGACAAGTGGCAAAGTGCTTCTTAGTATCTTTTACTGAACATTCATGCCACGAACATTATGGTCCCTCATCGAGCCGGATACTTTAAAAAATTAAGGTAAGCCATTTGAAAACTTAAATTTCTTAAAATAAAGTCATGCCTAAATCAGAAGTTAAAATTCGGCACAAATTCAACTTTATTATTCAGGAAATAAAGGATCTGGAATCAGAGAATGAAGCTATTGTAGAATCCAAAAACATACATAGATTAAAGCTATTCCAACAAGAAGTTAATGAAAGGAAAATTAGCCTAAATCAAGTTATCAACACATTATTAGAATCAGAGTTAGATGATACACAATATGACGATTATTCAAAAGCCAAAGAGGATATTTTTAATATGTTGGTGTCTATTGAAGAAGCTTTATCTTTGATTGAAACCAAAGAAAATACTCATAGTGATAAACAACTGCCCGAATCCAATGTTAATCTACCTAAGATAAATTTACCCATTTTCAATGGTGATTCAGCCAATTGGCTTAGTTTTAGAGAAATATTTAACTCCACCATTAATTCAAATCAAACACTAACGGAAATACAAAAATTTCAATATCTAAATGCATCTGTTAAGGGTCCTGCGGAAAAGTTGATTCGGGGTTTTCCCATTACTGACAAAAACTACCAGCAAGCATGGGATACCTTATGCAATAGATTTAATAACAGAAGAGAATTGGCTTTTTCACAAATCAACAAAATATTCTCCATAAGGCCATTAAAATCTATTTCGGCTGGTTCTCTCTATGAAATCCTTGATGTTTGCAATGAAGGCATTAGAAATCTCTCAGTGCTAGGACTTGAGAAAAACACATTAACAGATCTAATCCTGATCAATTTTTTGAAAAAAGAATCGGTGAAGCCCTCAGGAAAGAATGGGAATTAACCCTTCAAAATGAAGAATATCCAACATTTGAAAACTTTGTGAATTTTTTAGAAAAACATGCTAGAAGCCTGCAAGGTATGAGAATTCCTTTGTTCCAGGAACAAAAAACCTCTAGCAAAAATATGATGGCTCATGGCCTTTATGTCAACAAAGGTCAAAATTGTATTTTATGTCATCAAATTCATAAACTAAATGACTGCCAGAGATTCATAAATCTTCCCTTGCCTAAAAAATGGGAATTAGTTAAAAAACATAAACTTTGTCAAAATTGCCTTAGAGCAAATCATGAGATATCCAAATGTCTCATCACATCAAGATGTAAAAACTGCAAGCAGAACCATCATACTCTTCTGCATGAATACAACTCTGAACCATCCATTCCACAACCAACAACCTCTCAAGAGATGTTGATTTCAACAAATACCATCTGTAATGCGATGCCTTTGGAAACGGAAACAAATATTCTACTGTCAACAGCCCTTATTAAAGTCAAGGCGAAGGATGGCTCATTTGTGCTATGTAGAGCATTAGTGGACAATGGGTCCCAAATAAGCCTAATTTCAGAACAATGTTGCCACAAGTTGGGACTTGAAAAAAGGAAAAATTCTTATACACTAAAAGGTGTAGGTGACATTGTTGTCAACAGGACAACATCGCAGGTTGAAATAGAGTTCACCCCACATCATAATGATCAATTATTTTCTGCCAGAGCATTTGTGGTTGGAAGGGTAACTGCAGACCTTCCAAACTTCCAAATTCAGTCAGCAGACTTTCCTCATTTAGAAAATTTGCTCTTGGCAGACCCAGAATTCTATGTCACCAAGCCCATAGACCTAATTTTGGGTGCAGATACCTTTGTAGAAATAATCCTAGGTCATAAAACAGATTTAAAGCACCATCCTATAGCACTTAATACCAAGTTAGGTTGGCTTGTTTCTGGGAGAATCCATTCAACTATTAAGTCGAATACTTCGGTAATCAATCACTGTACCACTGAACTTGATTCCAGCATAAGAAAATTCTGGGAACTTGAAGATGTCCCAATTTCTAAGGCCCAGTTGGGTATAAAGAATGCCCCATCTCCAAGTCTACAAGAGTCCATTCAGAACTCTCCAAGTCTAAAGGAGTTCACTCAGAACTTTCCAAGTCTGCCGGGGTCCATTCAGACCTCTCCAAGTCTACCAGACTCTGTTCAAGGGTCACCGTCTCTAACTTTGAGCCTACAGAGCTCCAAACACAACTCTCCAACCCCCTTACAAGTATCAGTTCACAGCCTGAAAGAGGCCATGTCCCCTTTGGTCGAAATGCCATCAAGCCCTGGGTGCTCCAAGCAGATTCCAATTCCTATAGAAGAAGACTCTATAGAGAGCCAGAACCGAGTTGATAATCTGCCATCCTACCCGATGAGCCCAGAGCAGAGTTACACTCTCTCATCGGCTTCTGTTGAAGATTTCAAGGCCCAAAGTGGGCCCAAGTCCCCTACATCTCCCACCAGAGGTTCAGAGAGTTGCCGATGTTCTGGGGATTATACAGAGCCACAGATGTCTCAGAACTCCAATTTTTCATGCTCCTCTATAGAAGAATCTAAAGATAATTCAAGTAAATCTGAAGAAAATCTAAGTAGATCCGAAGATAATTCAAGTAAATCTGAAGAAATCCCAAGTAAATCTAAAAAGTCACGTATCTCTAAGTTAACTCCACAAATTACTACTAAACAAAACCAATTACTTCCTTCTGAATCAAGTCAACCATCCACTCCAGAACAACCTCTCGCTTCTCAGTCAAGTGAACCACTCTCATCTAAGAAAGAAACTTCGATTATTCCTAAGATAAAGCCACCACCCTATTATAGGCGAAAACGTCAACTTCCTGCTGAGAAAACTTCATGGGATGAACCAATTGAATCAGATATAAAGTCAAATTGGAATAAATTCCAAACTCAACTATCGTGCCTAAAGGAAATCAAAATACCAAGATACCTGAACAGTTCATCTTCTGAAATAGAAGAATTACAACTACATGGATTTTGTGATGCATCCCTTAATGCTTATTCAGCAGTTTTTTACTTGAAAACTAGATTCAAAAATCAAAAGATCAAAATCAATCTGATAACCTCAAAAACTAAGGTTGCACCATTAAAGACCATTACAATTCCAAGACTTGAACTAAGTGCAGCATTGCTTTTGGCTCAACTGAATCAAGTCATTCTTGAATCATTTCCTTTTCAACCTGACAAAACCTTTTTATGGACTGATTCACAAATCTGCATAGATTGGATAAGATCAGATGCCAGCAGATGGAAAGCCTTTGTTTCGAACAGAGTGTCGTCAATTCAAAATTTGACTCAAATCACAGATTGGTTCCATGTATCCAGTCAAGATAATCCAGCTGATTGCGCATCAAGAGGAATCATGCCTCAAGACTTGGTCAATCATAGAATTTGGTGGCGGGGTCCTATTTGGCTTCAAGAAAATAATGTTCGATATATTCCTTCTTCACCAACCCAAGTAAATCTCAATATCATTCAAGAAGAAGTCGGTGAGGGTCAAGTGTTGGATCAAACAACCTTAATTCAAAATTCAGAAACTATGTTAAATCTAGAATTCATTGAAAGGTATTCCACAATGACCAAATTGATCCGAATAACAGCTTGGTGTTGGAGATTCTACTACAATTGCCTCCTCTTTGATCCAATTCGTCAGAAAGGACCTTTGACAACAAGAGAATTAACAAAGGCAATTCAAGTCTTAGTCAAATCAATCCAGCAAGTTGAATTCTGCACGGAAATAAAATTACTGAAGTTAAACAAGCAACTACCTCTGTCCAACAAGCTAACTTCTCTAAATCCCTTTTTAGACACTCAAGGACTTCTAAGAGTTGGAGGTAGACTCAAGTATTCCTATTTAAATGAAAATCAAAAATTCCCTCTCTTACTACCGAAGAATCACCACATCACCAATCTTATAATCGATGATATTCACAAGAAATACCTACATGCAGGACCTCAACTTGTATTGTCAATACTCAGAAAAAATTATTGGATTTTGGGAGCAAGAGATGCAGTCAAAAAAATCATTAAAAAATGTCTGATTTGTTTAAAATTTAAATCTACTACCATTCATCAAATCATGGGAAATCTACCTCCAGAGAGAATCATCCCATCAAGGCCATTCTCAAAGACTGGCATTGATCTTACAGGACCATTCTTAATAAAGAGAAGCCTGGGCAGATCTAAAACAATAAGCAAATCTTACATTGTACTATTCATTTGCTTTACTACTAAGGCCATTCATTTAGAGTTGACAACAAGTTTATCAACTGATTCATTCATGGCCTCGTTGAGAAGATTCATGGCCAGAAGAGGGAAGCCCTCTGACATTTACTCAGATAATGCTACCAATTTTAAAGGAGCATCCAATTTTTTCCGCACTCAGTTTCAATTATTGAACTCTCAGTCAGTGCAAAGATTGGTTACAGAGGAATTAATCACTTGGCATTTCATCCCCCCAGGTGGACCTCACTTTGGTGGCCTTTGGGAAGCCGGAATCAAAAGTGTGAAATCACACTTGGTCCGAACCTTTAAATCAACAATCCTGAATTATGAAGAAATGAACACCTTGATTATTCAGATAGAATCTTGCCTAAATTCAAGACCACTGGCCCCTCTAAGTAGTGATCCCAATGATTATGAGGCCTTGACACCAGCTCATTTCTTAATCGGATCTTCGTTTTCAGAAATTCCAACCTCAAACTCTGAAGTCTTAAACTTACAGACAAGATGGAAGCTGATTCAAAACCTAAAAAACTCATTCTGGTCAAGATGGTCCAAGGAATATCTGAGCAACCTCCAAGGCCGTGGTAAATGGCGAATCAAACAAGACAATATCCAAATAGGTCAACTAGTCTACCTCAAAGAGGCTCAAATATCTCCACTTCGCTGGCCTTTGGCTAGGATTCAGGAGATATTTCCAGGAGAGGACAAGAATGTCAGGGTAGTCCAGATAAAGACTTCAAAAGGAGTCTTCAAGAGACCCATTACAAAGCTGATTCCATTGCCTTTCAAACAATGAGAATTGTAATCTTAGCTACATAGTCGGCATCAATTAGTCCAGCATCTATACTATTGGAACTCTTTTTTATTTTTATTTTTTTTTTATTTTTATTTTCTGGTCATCTCTTCCCAGCCGGGGGAGTATGTTGGATCCTATAGTTAATAATTTCTTTAAATTCAATTTTATATATGAAAATTAAGTCAAAATATTCTAAATTCAATTGTACAATATAAATCTTTAATATGTAAATTTTAAAGCAAGCAACATGTATGTAAATTTCTAGTTTGGTTAATTAATAGTTTTTTTTTGTTTTCTCTCTCTCTACCACTAGTATCAAAATCTAAGTCAATTTCATGTATTCTAAATTCATGTGGTAGCTATTCATAACTCTAAAACCAAAGACAATAAAACTAATTCAAGACAAGTGGCAAAGTGCTTCTTAGTATCTTTTACTGAACATTCATGCCACGAACATCTTTGTTAATTAAGATGGAGGACATACATTCATATTTACACATAATCATTAATATACCATTTATAGAGGCAAAGTCAGACTTTCACCAAAGTGTGCCTGGATCATGGTACCATCTTCTTCTTCTTTCTTATCTCCACTCAACCATATTAGGGTATCAAGCTTGTAAAGCTTGTTGATGGTGTCTGTTGACAACCATCATGACTGGGTGAAGTAGGATGCGTCTGCCTTTGTCAATAAGACTGGGAGCACTACTCAGTGGCAGGCTGACTTAGCTCTAAAATAAATGGCCACCTCTGACATGAGGAACAGACGCTATGTACAGCCACTCCTAACATGGAGTACAAATGCTGCTCATCCTGTATCTCTGGATTAGGAGCCCTTACAGGGTACTATCAGCCGGGCCAGCTGAGCCCAGGTTTTTTAGTGAGCTTGTTTCTGCTCCCCCTCCTCCTTTTTCATCCAGGCTTGGGACCAGCAAAGGCGGAATTTCATGGTACCATGATTAATGAAAGCTGTACCTCTACTCCCCATTCATGAACTCATGGAATTCATGTAATATTCACACAAAGGAGCTAAGAAACAATAACATACCATTTATTTACAAGAAATGGAACTATATAGCATGATTGTTTTAAAAAATAAAAACTGCCTGTCTAGCTACACTTATAGATTACATGTTGTAGAAGGTTATGTCCCTACAGTGGCAGAGTGGTGCAGGTGGAGGAGATGGGAGGTATGGCCAAGGCTGTGGCGTCTGGCATGCCTAAGCTGAGGATCGAGGAGTGTGCTGCCAAGAGACAGGCCAAGATTGACTGTGGAGATGGTCAGTGGTCAAATCCCATCTCTCTCTTTTATATGAACATTGTAATAAATCAGTTTCAATCTCAATCTTTCTCTCTGGGAAAGAACTCTTGCAGTCCATCAGTGGCGGAGTCTTTCTTCTCGCCTCTCCCGTCAAAATAGACGTCAAAAAGTCCGCCCTAGACTGACGAGGGCCATTAGCCCGAAACTATGGTCTCTAGGTGGATGCTTTTCAGTTTTCCAAAGCTGGTGTTGTGGCTTTGTCACCGGCTGCTAGTTTGCGGCAACGGTCAATAGATGGGGTCTAGTTTTGACGTCTATTTTGACGGGAGAGGTGACCTTTGTCTCTTTATAGTTGTATATGTATGTACAATTATCAATTATTTTATATATTTATATCTATTTATTCATTTATTTATCATTATATAATTTTATTTATTCTTATTTATATTTATTCTGTATTTAACCTTATATAATCTTGTATGTACTTTGTAATAAATCAGTTTCAATTGGAATTAGGATTTGGTATTATCACTTTTTATTTGTTCTAAACACAAAGTAATAAGACCAAATCCAAATAAATAAATAGTGTGTGAGGTTTCGGTAACAGCGTTGTTACCATCATCAGACAAAAGTTACTGAATGAGAAATTTTACCACAGCATGGTTTAAATAGTTACTGTTATCAAGTGTGTAAACAAGATAGCAGATAAGAAGATAGTTTTCTGAGAAATACAGATATTTATTCTTAGAATTAAAAATGTATATTTTTCCATTTGTAATAAGCAATGTATATAATTCTATTTTTAATTCTAAGAATAATTTTCTGTGTTTCTCAGAAAATTATCTTCTTATCTGCTATCTTGTTTACACACTTTATAACAGTAACTATTTAAAACATGCTGTGGTAAAATTTCTCATTCGATGCATTCATGAGAATCTGCTTTCGGACAAGTATAGGAGCTCCATTCAACCTATCAAACAAGATACTGAAGGATGACTTGAACCAACCCGATCTAGAAGATATGTACCAAACTTCCGTTAAGAAATTATACCTTCAAATGCAAAATTCAAATAATCCAATCATACAAAATATTCTACAAAATAAAGGAGATATCAATCCCCGATTCCGACGACCCGGCCCTGACACTTAGTTAAGAGCTCATCGCCCAACAGCTGCCCTCCTGCAAGGTCCGGGGGGACCATCTCTACTCCACCAACTCGCCATGTGTAAATAGCCAGGACAAGGTGACTCGCGAGCTGTGCTCGAATGTAACACCTGTAAATTGAGACAAAATAAATAAATAAAAATTTCTCATTCAGTACTTTTGTCTGAAGATAATAACAACACTGTTACTGAAACATCACACACTATTTATTTATTTGGATTTGGTCTTATTACCTTGTGTTTATAATCTATTCTCATTCAATACTTTTGTCTGAAGATGGTAACAACGCTGTTACCGAAACGTCACACACTATTTATTTATTTGGATTTGGTCTTATTAGCTTGTGTTTATAATCTATAATCCAAATTGTGCCTTATCATTTTATTTTTTCTATATAACTTGACTTAGTTGGTGTGTGGTGATATCTCCATGACAGCGTGGTGTACAGAGGTGATAGTGGGGGTGAACAAGTACCGGCTGGAGAAGGAGGAACCTCTGGAGGTGCTGGTGATAGACAACACCCTGGTGGCCAAGAAACAGTTGGACAAGATCGAACACATCAAGAACACCAGAGACAAAGATAAGGTAGACAGCCTCCGCCCCACTGGTCTCTTGCCATCTTTAGGAGAAGAAACATAAGTCGGGAAGAAGAACTTCTTCTTCTTCTTTCTTATCTCCACTCAATCATATTAGGGTATCAAGCTTGTAAAGCTTGAGACTTGACAACCATCATGACTGGGTGAAGTAGAATGCATCTGCTTTTGTCATTAAGACTGGGAGCACTACTCAGTGGCAGGTCGACTTAGTTCCAAAAGAAATGGCCACCTCTGACATGAGGTACAGACACCATGTGCATCCACTCCTAACATGGAGTACAGACACTGCTCATCCTGTATCCTTGGATTAGGAGCACTTACAGGGTACTATCAGCCGGGCCAACTGAACCCAGGTTTTTTAGCGAGCTTGTTATTGCTTCCCCTCCTCCTTTTTCATCCGGGCTTAGGACCGGCAAAGGCGGAGTTAAAAGAGCTTCTATATATAATAGAATGATCGTACAAGCTTTTGGGCAAGACATCCTATTACGGGTACACATAGAAAGGACGTCTTACCTGAAAGCTTGTACAATCATTCTCTTATGTAAAGCAGCTCTTCTCCCCAACTTGTGTTTCTTTTATAGAGAACTAGCGGACGTACCCGGCTTCGCCCGAGGTTTTACCCGAGTAAAGGTTTGTCTAACGAACATTTGTTAAAACAATTCTCTATAAACTTATAAAAAAAAAGATATATTTTGATAATTTGAAACTCGTATATTTGAATCTCTCGATAAAGTGATCATTTTTTCCCGGTCCCTGTGTGCCGTGTCATCCTGAATTTTGTCTTTCCTAATTTTCTACATTACAAAATCATCGTTTTATCTAGTGAACATTTTTTCCCGGTCCCTTGCACAATTATTTAAACTTTTTAAAATAAAGTACAATACTTAAAATAAAATATGTTTTTTATACAATCTAAAATTAGAAAATAAACTTTTAAATCGGTATATATATATATACCGTATATATATATACGGTATATATATATATACGGTATATAATATAGTATTTAAATATATATAATTAAATATATATATATAATTATTTAAACTTTTAAATCGGTAACCTCAAGGAGATAGCACTAAAGCACTAATATTTGAATTAGTTTTACTTAATATATTAGCCCTGAAAGACCCAAGGTCATCAGGTGTGGACCAAAACTTAAGCCTATCTCGGTCTCAATGGTGGCGCTGCTTGCGAGTTAAAGCTACAAATCTGTAAATAACTCTAAGGATATTAAAGATATTCAAGAAATTATTTTTCATAAACCATTCCGGGGATATACCTAATAATATCCCAAAATTTCACGGCGATTGGATGTATGGTTTTTGAATCCATAGAGGATACACACACAGACACACAGACATTCATTTATATATATATATAGACTAGAAGAATGACCCGGCTTCGCCCGAGAAATCCCCCCAGTGAAGTATCCTTCATACTGAAATTACATTATGGATGATACTTCACATAATAGAATGGGCACGTAATAGTAGTAGTAATATATAATAGTAACATCAAGCCCTAGTACAGTGTACTAAGTACACACAGCAAAACCACTGTTGCCATTGAAACGATATTCATTCATAAAAGCATTCCATTCACAAAAGCAAACGATGACAGAATTGATGACTCTGATACTTGTATATTTTAATAGGAAGATTATTCTTGTCTTAATTTTTACCATCTTCAATATTTGCTGAGAGACTTCCATAATTTTACTTTCTTACTTCTCCCAAAAATCACATATGTTTTGCCCCCCTGTCAAGTAACTATACAATGAATAATCATTTGGAGTCTGTTGGCAGCATCATTGTGATGGACCTACATGTATAGTTGGAGAATCAAAAATGTCAAACTGGAAAAACTTGATACATGTTTCTGATAAAACATTTGTTCTTTGCTACGTGTTTGATAATAGGATTATTATTATTTTCTTTAATAAAAGAAAATTTATTCAGATATTTATATATATAAGTAATAATTGTTTGTATGAATATAATAGAAAATTTTTTAATATGATGCACTAGCGCGCCATCTGTTATCAAAATTCGGAACTATTTTAAAGGCGTAAGATTCTTTTTGAAATTAAACAATTTCTACTGCCCTTACTGCAATCTCTCCCTTTAATTTTTCAATTGCAGTAAGGGCAGTAGAAATTGTTCAATTTCAAAAATATTCTTAAGCTTTTAAAATAAATCATCAGACTTTCCATGAATAAGTTTCTTTTTAACTAAAAAAAAAATACAGCAAAACATGCATACCTCTGGTGAATCCTGTATAGGGTCAGTGACCCTGAATAAAGGCTTTTTGTTGTTGTTGTTGTAATACAGCAAAACCTCCATGAGGGAACACTCACGCTAGAGGACACCTCTCTATAAAGGACAGTTTTCATCACCAAAATGACCATTTTTACTATGTAACAACTTTACAGTAAGAGGACATCTCTCTCTAAAGAACACTTTGGCTCTGTAATTAGTTGTTGTCCTTTACAGGGAGTTTCTACTGTATAAATAAATAGAATAAAAATAAAAGAAGTAATATAAAATAAAAAGAAACCAATCCCTGGAAGCCTGATGTTTACACATAAATATACAAATAAACAAGGGTTTTTTTTTTACTTATCCTTTTAGTCTAAATTAGACAAGATCTTGGAGGTCGTGCTCGTAAAGAAGCTCAAGAACTCTTCTTGGTTCACTGTACAGGGATCTTTTGTCCTTTCCAATACAATTTAGTAAATGTTGGGGAGTGGCCTCTTCGGTTTTGCACCTAGTGCACATGGGGAAGCTTTTGGCTCCCTCTTTATAGACTAGAGGGCGCAGGTGACCAGATTTCCATCTGGCCAACTGTGTCGATTCCCTTCTGTTTAGTTGGAGGGTCTGTTTTTTGGGGTTTTCTGCCTGGTACCAAGAATGATGGAAACTATCTTTATGGTTCCTTATTAGTTGTAGTTTCAGTTTATTGGTATGGTCCCTTGCTGAAAGATAGGTCTCGGAGTTCACCGCATCAGGATGTCCAGCTGCTCCTTCCTTAGCCAATCTGTCGGCCTCCTCATTTCCAGGGACTCCCACATGTGATGGAATCCATTGTAGACTTATTTTGGTATTTTTATTCAGTTTGATGATTTCTGCAGCAATGTTTTTGAGGAGTCTGTCTTGTGAATAGTAGCAGTTTTTAATAGCAAAGATGGCGGCTTTTGAATCTGTATAAATTATTATGTTTTTAGTCTCGTTTTTCTCTACAAGTTTTAGAGCTTGTAGTATGGCTGTTAGTTCGGATCTGAAAACTGACAAGTTCTTTGGGTTTTTGATTCTTCTTTTTATTTCCATACTATCTTTAAGGATGAGAACTCCACTGCCAGAGGAGCCATTCTCCACCAGTGAGCCATCGGTGTATATTTGTATGGTCTCTTTGTCTGCTTTTTCAATCCTCTCCATAGCGAGGCTCCTGAGTAGTCCAGGGTGGTCGGCCCTTTTGGAGCATTCTTGCTCTAGATCCAGGTTGTAGGAGATTTCTGGTCTTTCTTTATATGGTGCATATTGGTTCTGGGCATTTCTATTTCTCGTGCTGTTTGGTAGTAGTTCCCGGTAGGCTAGGTGCATTGGGCTAAGTCTTTTGAGTCTGGTTTTTGGTTTCCATTTTCGTATAAATTCTCCGGTTCTGTGTGATTTTGGTGCATTTACTCTCTTGTATATATAATCGGCTAAGCCGATTTTTCTCCGGTGTGTAAGAGGCAACAAGTTGGCCTCAATCTCTGCAATTTTGGTTGGACAGGTGTTTCTGAGTCCACATATGATTCTTGCAGCACTGCTCTGTACCTGATCGATTTTATTCAGGTTGGTCTTGCTCGCCGTCTGCCACACTGGTTGGGCATATTCTAAGATTGGTCTGATAAGGGCCAGATATGTTTGGCGCAGAGTATCCCTATCTGCGCCCCATTCATATCCAGATATTCTTTTCAGAATGTTAAGTCTCTTTTTTGCTCTTAACACTGTCTGGTTGATATGAGGTCCATAGGTCAGTGAGGGGTCTAAAGTGACTCCTAGGTATTTGGGTGTACGAGAAAATTTTATTTGATTGCTGTCATATTTGATATTTGGGGTCCATTTTTTAAGGTGGTTGTTTATTGTAAATACTCCTACTTCGGATTTATTAGGGTTTATAATTAATTTCATTTTTTCCGCAAAGTGTTGGAGTTCTTTCAGTGCCTTGTTTACATTTTTGTTTGCTTCCTTGAGATCTCTCTTTGAGGACCAGATGATTATGTCGTCGGCATAGAGAGCAAAGTCGCAGTATTTTGTGATTCTAGAGTCCATGTCATTCAGATAGATTGAGAATAGTAGGGGGCTTAGTATGGATCCCTGAGGGAGTCCCTGGAAGAGCCTGCCAGTTTTTGATAGTTGTTCTTTGAAGTTAACCTGGAAGGTCCTTCCGGTCAGAAAGGATCCAATCCAACCCATCATCTTCCCCCTTATACCTAGTTTGTCCAGCTTCTTAATTAACCTTTCTTTCCACACTCTATCAAAAGCCTGGCTTAAGTCTATAAAAGCGGCTATGGTAGACTTGGTTGGTTTACTTTGGAAGTTGTCTTGAATTTTCTGTGTGAAGTAGAAAATCTGGTCTACTGTGTTATGATATTTTTTGAAAGCTGCCTGCTGTTTTGTAAGTAACTTGTTTTTGTTTAGGAAGTATTGCATTCTATTTAGTATCATGCGCTCCATGAGTTTGCATGGTATGGAAGTTAGTGATATTGGTCTATAACTCTGTGGGTGGTTTTCTGTTTTTCCTGCTTTATGGATGGGGATTATGATTGCATGCTTCCATTCTTTAGGTAAGGTGCTGCTTGACCAGCTTAGATTAATTATGTGAAGGAGCTCTAAAATGGCGTTTGTTTCTAGGTGTTTTATCATTTTGGCTGATATGATGTCTGAACCTGGGGTTTTGTTATCATCTAATCTATTTATAGCTTCTTTTAGTTCATGAGGTAAAAATGGCTTGTGGAATAAGTCTTGGTGAGATGTTGTTTTGGCCTCGTTTCTTATCTTTTTTGATATGTGAAGTACTTTCTTATCTTGCCTCATAAAGTTTAGTTTGGAGATTTGTGTATAGTAATCAGCAAAGAGGTTCGATATTTGGGTTCGTTCTGTGAGTATGTTGCCATCTTTGTCTGTGAAGGTATTTGAGGTTGTTGAGTACGGAGTTTCTTGGTTTATAGATTTAATTAATTTCCAGAGTTTCGTATCTCTTGTATGTGGGCCTAGGTTGCTACAGATATCCCTCCACTTCCTCTGTTTTAGTTGATTTGCTTTCTGTCGCACTTGGGCCGAAAGTTTGCTGAGGTTTATTTTATTTTCAAGTTCATTGTTTTCCATGAGGTATTCTTGGGCCTGATTTCTTTGAGTTATTTCATTCTGTAGGCTGTTAATTGTTTCAATATATCCTGGGATGTATTGCTTTCTGTTTCCTCTGGGGATGGTTTTCTTGGCTGCTATGAGTACTGTCGTTTTCCATTTTTTCCATTTACTATTTAATTGTTGTTTGTCATTCGTTATTTTTGGTGTGAGGTTGGATTCTTGTCTAAATTTGGTCCAATCTGCCTTTCTGTAATTCCAATAAAGTTTCTTGGGCAGTGCTTCCTCCTTTATTTCAGTCGTTGTTGTTGTAAGCAGGGGGAGATGGTCGCTGCCTACTCCCTCTAAGACTTGGGTGAAGGTCTGATGGGCTAGTTGTGGAGTAGTTATCACCAAGTCCAAGGTTTGGGGAGTACCATAGGAGTTAGATACGTAGGTAGGTCCCTCTTTTTATTGAATGGAATAAAAGGGGTCTCCCAAAACAGGGCTCTGACACATTTGTAAGTGCAAAGTCGAACTGCTTTTCATATGTGTAGACATGCAATGCACTTACAGTAAAAAAGCAGTCATCTACTTCTACCCACCTTGATTATCAAGGCCTGTACCCCATGTACTAGGGATAAGCAAAAAAAAAAGGATATGTACTACTATCATATTTTATTTTCTGGCTCTCCTCAGCTCTCTCTACTTCAGTTATAGTGACAAAAGTTATTACTTTTGCGGATTTAACACACAAAAATGGAATAAGCTAGGGCCTAAATTAATGTACCTTAATACACAGAAAAGCGTACACTCAAGAATACAACACTAACAATAAAAGGGAGATAAAAAAACTCATGATTTGTTAAATAAAATAAGAAAATACTTAGCTTTATTGTAGCGTTGGGAGGGATCGGACTGGGGACACAGGGATGCCAAGAGAACAGCCAGACAGGGAAAACCGCCAGTAGGAAAAACCACTTTAAGTGTCTCCACACAGATTATCCACGCACTCTCTCTTGTCTTCGCATTCCCTTCGTCCCCTTTATATACAAACATGGCCACATTCGTCCAATGAGAAGGCGTGAGAGATTTGTTCACTAACAACCGAAAACAACATTCTTACCGCTAGAAAACTGAACAGAAAAAAATGCAAATGTTTGTCAAGATAAATTTGACAATAGTAATGCATATGTGTGGTTCAATTCAATTGTCACCGCTGTGACAAGGAAGAAAAAGACGGCAGATTACTTGAAATTATAATGGCCTGTACCCCACGTGTTGTTGTTGTTGTTGTTTCTTATCCCCTTGTGTAAAGATTGCACGAATTCCATGATCTCATGGAATGGGGTGTAGGGGTGCAGCTTTCGTTGATCATGGCACCATGATCCAGGCACACTTTGGTGAAAGTCTGACTTTGCCTGTAGTTTGAGGCCGTTCCTAACATGGAAGCAGACGCCTTTGCTGCAGACTCTAACATGAGTACAGACGCAGCTCCTCCGTATCCCTGGAGTGGGACCCTTGCTGAGGTCCATCAACCGGGTCAGTTGAAGTCAGGATTTTTAAAGAGGTCTACTCCTCTTTTAACAATGCAGCTGTTGGTCCGCGACTGCTTATTTGTCAGAGTTATTCTGCTTGTTTCGCAGCTGGCCTTCATATCTGAAGGTCGTTCCCCTATCCGCCACCTGGGGACGCGCCCTATAGCAGTCAGCTCTGCCTAATAAAGAATATTGGAAAGAGGAGTCTATAGAACATCATAAAGTTATAAATAGCACACGTCAGAGAAGCATTAGAATGTCACCATTTGAACAGTCTGCCTGTGTTACGCCTACTAGAGTAGTCAACTTTATTTTTATGTAAATTTGTAACTTAAAAACTAAGAGAGGAAAAAGTATGTAAATTTCTTCTAATGTATAAATTGTTATGTAAATTTCTTTGAATGTATAAATTGACCATGTTTTTTAATAAAAAAGAGTTCTGGTTAAGTTTTTGGACGTTTGGTAGTCGTTCTTAAAGACTCTTCCTTTGGTGTTGCGGAGCTGGACTAAAACACTAGGTTGTCTCTCAAGGTAAAGAGAGACACCAATCTATATTGAGAAGAAGACCTCAATAGCCTGGGTGCCTTGGTTCAATTTCATTCTTTGTGAAAATGGCCTCTTTATTTAGGTACCATTGCATTAAGGTCTAAAACATAGGTCCACTTAAAGATCTTAATAGAGTTTGAGATTGATGTATGTTTTCCATGTGATAGATGGACCACCTCAGTGCCCACTAGATTCACCAGGAGTATTTCAATACGAACATGGGTTCAGGGCTACCCCACGTGTACTAGGGATAAGCAAAAAAAAAAAAAAGAAAGGGGGGTCTCTGTATGTTTAAAGTGACATGAATGTGTGTTGCGACAGGTCACGGCTGCCCTGGAGGCCCTCACAGAATGTGCACGCAGTGGTTCAGGCAATATCCTGGAGCTGGCAGTGCAGGCTGCACGAGACAGAGCCACTGTGGGGGAGATATCAGATGCATTGGAGAAGGTAACTTCATCATTCCAGATATTGTTTGGAATATTAAGATCAATAGTTTTAGCATCGGGCGGTGTTTTATTCCTTGTATAAGTTCTCCTGTGGAAGGACAGAGATGTCCGAAAGCCTGAGATTGTATTTGAAATAAAAAGAAACTCATCTTCGGAAATCTTTTTTAATTGTTTAATTAATGTCCAGATTTTTATCAATTCAGCTTATACACCTATCCCCCGATTTACACGGTACTTGTTTTACACGTTTTCGCTTTTACACGGTTTTCCAAATAAGTTTTTTGTTTTTATCGCACTATACTAAATGCTACTGTGATTGAACACATGCGCTGTGAACACATCTCACGAGGAATCCCAAGATTATTTGCTGACTACATATTTTAACCTGTCAATGCATTTTATTTTTATTTCTGTGTACACCTATCCCCCGATTTACACGTTTTTCTCAGGAACGTATCTACTGTGTAAATCGGGGGATAGGTGTATATATATATTATATAAAATGTTATTTTAAAATTATAATAAATAGAAAAAATTACTCTGTTAAATTGATCGGGAGAGGTCACGCTTTCCCTTTATATAACCCATTGTTGTTGTTTCCTGTTGGCCGGCTCAAATCTTTTTGTAATTATGTAAATAATCTTTTGTTTTCTTTATTATTGAGCCTTAAATCAGGCAATACTTTTCTCAATTTATGTTTTAAATATTTCATAAGCTAAATTAAAGTAATAAGATCTAAACTGTTTTTATTTTCTTTACCACGACTGCAATATAACGAATATTCATATATCAAGCAAATTATCAATAATTCTATATCAAATCATCAGAAATAATATTCCAAAATCAACAGAAATCTTATTTATATAATATAAATACACACAAAGCCTTTATTAAGACATCAGTCTCTTATATAGATTCTCCTCTCTCATTGCGGACTTGCAATGATATCCCCATGGTGATCAATGCTTTTATATATATACAGTAGAACTACCTCCCTGTAAAGGACACCTAATTGCAGTCAAAGTGTTCTTTAGGGAGAGCTTTCCTTTTACTGGAGAGTTGCTAAATAGTAAAAATGGTAATTTTTCATAATGAAAACTGTTTTTCCTAGAGATGTATCCTCTAGTGCGAGTGTCCTCTCATGTAGGTTATACTACACTAATTTGTTGTTATTGTTTCTTATTCCCTTATGCATAGATTACACAAATTCCATGAGTCCATATTCCTCGAGCTGTAGTAATGATATAAAAGCATCTACTGTAGATACACACAGATGCTGGGGAAAGAACCTCCAAGTTGAAAGTACTTCTGCAGGATGTTAAAGTTGCTTGGTTCCTCACCACTGAGGTTTGCTCCAGATCTTCAAGCGCCATGTTGCCAGTGACCGGCTGGTGTCTGGAGCCTACAAATCTGCCTTCTCAGATGCAGCAGAGCTTCAGAGAATCATGGACCAAGTCCTGGTGAGTCAGACTAATATTGTATTTTAAATTCAATAAAATAAATAATCCCTTGTATTAATATTAATAAAAATATCAGGCTTACAAGGATAAGTACTTTTTCAAAAACCTTTTTAATCTCTAGCTTTCAGGCACGAACACCCTTCTACACAAGGTAATAAGACCAAATCCAAATAAATAAATAGTGTATGATGTTTCGGTAACAGCATTGTTACCAAAACATCACACACTATTTATTTATTTGGTCTTATTACCTTGTGTTTATAATCTATAATCCAAATTGTACCTTATCGGTAACAGAATTGTTAGCATCTTCAGACAAAAGTACTAAATGCAAAAACTGAAGACATTCAGTACTTTTGTCTGAAGATGGTAATAACGCTGTTACCAAAACATCACACACTATTTATTTATTTGGATTTGGTCTTATTACCTTGTGTTTATATTCTATAATCCAAATTGTACCTTATCGGTAACAGAATTGTTAGCATCTTCAGACAAAAGTACTAAATGCAAAAACTGAAAACATTCAGTACTTTTGTCTGAAGATGGTAACAACGCTGTTACCGAAACATCACACACTATTTATTTATTTGGATTTGGTCTTATTACCTTGTGTTTATAATCTATAATCCAAATTGTACCTTATCGGTAACAGAATTGTTAGAATCTTCAGACAAAAGTTCTAAATGCAAAAACTGAAAACATTCAGTACTTTTGTCTGAAGATGGTAACAACGCTGTTACCAAAACATCACACACTATTTATTTGGATTAGGTCTTATTACCTTGTGTTTATAATCCAAATTGTGCCTTATCGACCTACTACATGAGAAATTATACCAGGTTTTCTCCTGTAGAAGGGCGTTCGTACCCGAAAGCTAGAGATTAAAAAGGTTTTTGAAAAGATACTTTTCCCTGGAGGCCTGATTCTTTTACTCAATTGTATATATGGGGGTCGGTGGAAGGCCGGTTAAACCATTTGGTTTTCAACCACTACAACCTGGGTTCGATTCCCGCATTAGACACTTTTTTCTGTTTAAAAAAAAAAAATGCTCCAATGGCCCCCGATTCTTGCAAAAGTCCAACCCCACCAATGAGTGCAAGTAACCAAACGGGGCTCTGGCACATTTGTAAGTGCAAAGTTGAACTATTTTTCACATGTGTAGACATGTGGTACGCTTACAGTAAAAGCAGTCGCTAACTACCCACCATGAATATCATGGCCTGTACCACATGTACTAGAGATAAGCAAAAAAAAAAACTTAATTGTATTTTAAAACTTGAGATAACCCTAGGAGTGTAGCTCTGACTGTAGGTGAATAACTTTCCTCATTTTATAACTATAGTAAACTAGTCCTTACTTCACACAGATAATCACAGAGTGCAATGTTTTCTCAACCTAAATTGTTTTAAATGGCAATACAGTAGAACACCTCTCTCTGTAAGGAAAACCTAAATGAAGAGTTAAAAATGTCTTTTAAGGAGAGATGTCTTTTAGCAAGAGTGTCCTCTCATGTAAGTTCTGCTGGAATATATAATCAAAATTATAAAATATTTATTTGAAAGAGGAAAAATAAGGTAAAAAGTTTCTTTTAATTTTGAATTTGCAAGATTTCGAGTTACATACTGTTCTTCAACGGGCTGATACTCTATGTACAATATCTCTTAATAATCTTTATATAAAATAATTGAAAAACTTTTGTTATTGGCATGTGTGGGCGTGTATCAGATTGCTCAGAGCTAAAGTAATAGATATTATACTGGGATGAAATATATACAGTAAAACCCCGCTAATACGAACCCTGGATATAACAAGCCTTCCCTTATAACGAACCCACGGCGATTCCTGATTCCATTCCATTGAAAATACCATCGTTATAACGATAACCATCATGACTGGGTGAAGTAGAATGCATCTGCCTTTGTCATTAAGACTGGGAGCACTACTCAGTGGCAGGCCGACTTAGCTCAAAAATAAATGGCCGCCTCTGACATGAGGAACAGATGCCATGTGCAGCCGCTCCTAACATGGAGTACAAACGCTGCTCATCCTGTATCCCTGGATTAGGAGCCCTTACAGGGTACTATCAGCCACGCCAGCTGAACCCAGGTTTTTTAGTGAGCTTGTTACTGTTCCCCCTCCTCCTTTTTCATCCGGGCTTGGGACCAGCAAAGGCGGAGTTAAAAGTCAACTTGATGGATACTAACAACAACAAACCGCTTAATATTGTATTTGACTGCTTTACTTCATATCCTGAGGATTGGTGGACAAGTGGTTGAAATCATTGGTTTTTGACCACTATGCCTGAGATCCAATCCCGCATCGGGAACTTTTTTCTAATAAAAAAAAAAAGCTCAAATGGCCCCCAATTCTTGCAAAAGTCCAACCACACCAGCAAGTGCAAGTAACCAAACGAGGTTCTGGCACATTTGTAAGTGCAAAAGTTGAACTGCTTTTCACATGTGTAGACATGTGATGCACTTACAGTAAAAGCAGTTGTCAACTTCAACCCACCATGATTATCATGTCCTGTACCACGTGTACTAGGGATTTTATGACTGATAACTGTATGATTGTTTTGCTGGAAAATGTTACCATAATTACATGTTCCATATCTCACATATTTTCTATGCAGAAATTTGAAATGGAAAATGGTCGCCGGCCTCGTATCCTTGTGGCAAAGGTTGGTCAAGATGGCCATGACAGAGGAGCCAAGGTCATTGCCACAGGGTTTGCTGACCTGGGCTTCGACGTGGACTGCTCTCCTCTCTTCCAGGTGGGTTCAGGAGCTGATGGTGCATAATGTGATAATGGGCAAATGACTCCTTTGTGAAGCATATCAATTATATCTCTCTCTTTGGTGTCTATTTAAACACCTAGTGGATAGGTGTACATAGCTACAATACCTTGTGTGTACTGAAAAAGAGTTTATAATACAATATAATGCGGCTTATGATTGTAGAACGACATTTGAAAATTATCCTTCATGTGTTTCTTTTGAACGAAAAATCGAAATTTATTTTAAGGAGAAATAACGATTATTTCTAACCTTAGGGATGAAGTATGAAAGGATCAATCATTATCTCTATCATTATCACACACATCATAGGCTGGGGCTGCCGCCATCTTTGGTCCAGGTGCTGTTGAGGCTTATTTACCTTTCTATTCTCTTTTATATACAGTAAAACCCCGCTAAGACGAACCATGGATATAACGAACCTTCCCTTATAACGAACCCATCGAAAATCCCAATTCCATTCCATTAAAATTACCATCGTTATAACGAACTTTTAATTTTAATTCTAAAATTCCAAAATTATAATTTTCAAAACTAATTAAAATTTTGTGTGAGCTCTAGCTCACAGATCGCAATTCAAAACAAAGAATTTAGCGACATTGGGTGTTTTTATTCACGTTCTATTTTTATACTGCACACTTTTATAAATTTTTCATGCCTTATTGAAAACTAAATTTCTTAACTCTACATTAGGAAAATTCCTTAAAACATGATTTAAATTAATAAAACCAGTTTTAAAAGATAATGGAAGTGCCAAAGAAAAAGTCGCTTGTACCAAGATATCACTTGAAAAGAAATTAACCATCATAAAAGCTATTGAGAGTGGTACATCGCAAGCGGAACTTCGGAAGAAAATGAAAATGAGCGAAAGTAGCATTTCCACGATATGGGGCAAAAAAGAAGTCTAAAAAAAAAAAAAAATGCTACAAAGAGGAATCAATCCCAACAATTGCTGCTATTGTCAGTGTCATTATCCACTTTTAGAAGAAGCCTTGTATGCGTGGTTAGTACAAGCTAGGCTTCATTTTAAAAAATGAAGATTTCTTTGCTAGATATGAAACCAAATTTTTGAAGAATATGTTAAAGCAGAAAAAAATAACAGACTTCTTCAAGTAAGCCTTTGTATCCTATATTGTAATATAATAATATTTATTTAAAATATATTTTTATACCTTTTAAAATATTATTAATAAAGTTTTTATTTAATTTTTATATATAAGGTATACTTTTCTTGGATTTTTTTGACATATGGGGGGCAGATTGCATTTATACTAATTAAATTATCAGAGGAACTGATCAAAAAGGCAATATTTTCACATGATTTTGTTTTTATTTTAATATACAGCTTTAATATATAGAAATAGGTTAATTTAGGGGGAAAAAAAGCAGCCAATATTAAGAGGTAGCCTTTTTTTTGTTTTTTTTTTTGCGCATGCCCTTTAATTATATCCTCAAAAAAAAATTAAATACCCAAACCGTGGCTATAGTGAACCGTGGCTATAGTGAACCAAAAGTCCCGTCCCAATGGGGTTCACTATAGAGGGGTTTTACTGTATATAAAAAAAGGGGTGCAACTGAATCTATAAAAGAAAAAAATTTTTTTTTTTTTTCTTAAAATATTTTGAGGAATTGCCCTCGCTTTATCAATTTATTATTATTTTTCGTTCAAAAGAAACACATGTGGGATAATTTTCAAATGTCGTTCTTGAAACATTAGTGTTATCTATCAAGTAGCTAACACAGAGTACTACCACCAGACCATAGTACATAGCTACAATACTATGTGTATACTGTGTTATCTACCAAGTAGCTAACACTGTGCACTACCACCAGACCCCCATGGAGGTGGCTCAACAAGCAGCAGATGCAGACGTCCATGTGGTGGGAGTGAGCTCCCTGGCAGCAGGTCACCGTACCCTGGTGCCAGAGGTAGTGAAGAGCTTGCAGCAGCTGGGGAAAGGCCACATCCTGGTGGTGGTGGGCGGGGTGGTGCCTCCACAGGACTACGACTTCCTCTACAAGTCTGGTGCTGCCGCCATCTTTGGTCCAGGTACTCTTGTGGAACCTTTCTATTCTCTTTTATATATAAAAGTGTGCACCTGGATTTGTAAAAGAAAAAAAAAATGTTTCTCAAAATATTTTGAGGAATTGCCCTCGCTCTTTATCAATTTATTGCACAATAAACTTGAAGGTAATTTACCAATTCTTGTAGATATTTTGAGAAAAAATTATTACTTGCCCTCACTGGTGGGATTGGAGAAATTGACCGGTCAAGGAAGCCACTTTGCAGGAAGCTTTTTTACAAGTTTTCACTCAGGTTGTCAACAAGTAGAACAGACCTATCCCCACACATTCCTACAATTCTCCCTGTCTCTCCCATATAACTAAACCTCAGCAGAGCTGACTGCTATAGGACATGTCCCTAGGTGGCAGATAGAAGAACAACCTTTAGATATGAAGACTAGCTGCGAAACAAACAGAATAACTCTGATGAATAAGAAGTCGCGGACCAACAGCAACATTGTTAGAAGAGGAGAAAGGCCTCTTTAAAAATTTTGAGTTCAACTGACCCGGATGATAGACCTCAGCAAGGGTTCCTCTCCAGGGATATGGAGGAGCTGTGTCTATGCATGTATTGTCATGATTAAAAAAATTAAAATCTTCTCTCAGTGAATTATCTTTCATTTATAATTTTACAGAAGAGATTATAGTATTAAAAAATGGTTTAGAAAAATCACAAAGTGTTTTTTTTTTCTATCCTTCGGAACAATCTCTGTGATTCTGGTACGCCCTCAATGGCACCCTGCAATAAAGAGAAATCTTCCAGATGATCACATGACTCCACTGCTCCGCAGTACAGAATGTTTATCACCCACTGTGGTTGCGCAGGTACCAGGCTTCCTGAGGCCGCTCAACAAGTTATCAGCCTCATCAACAAGAACGAGTCAAACAGCTCTAAATCCAGATCTTCTATGAAATAAAGATTATTTTTTCTAAACCTGTGACTCCCCACTCAGATATGTCATTTATTATAAGCCGTGTTGTCTTAGAAATGTGTGACATTTATCTGGTTCCATACCTGACCTCAACCAGACATATCATGTATTATACTTTACTATTTTTTACAAGCTTGATACCCTAATATGATTGAGTGGAGATAAGAAAGAAGAAGAAGATGTAATATACTCATATCATTGGTACATCATAGTCCCCTCAACATGAATCAGAGGTAATCTGTTATCAAAGAAGATGGATCACCAAACTATAATGCCTCGTTGTCATGAGGTGCTGAGTTCAACAGATGCAGCTGGATTAGAAATGTCACCAGGATGGTGCCAAACTCAGTGGATGTCATTACTAAAACAGAAGCGAGTAAAACAGGACCTTTGGGAGAGGCCGCTGCTTATTATAAAACAGCTTGAGGAGCATGGACTCATGGAATTTGTGTAATCTTCACACAAGGGGATAAGAAACAACAAAACAGAAGCGAGATTCATCTTAAAAAACTATTCTGTGCCGTTTAGTTGTCCATGTGGCTCTAATCCCATAAAATTAAAAAGGAGGTGTTTGTGCAGTTGGGTCAATATTATTCTTTTTAACAGGCCTCATAAGTGTAGGCCATCCAGCAATTAATCGGTGTATAATGGTTCTGAAGATATGGGAGAATAGAATAGTCCTTCACATCCTGCAAAATGGCGACAGAAGTGGACTGTGGAGTTTCCAACACCATTCGATGGATGTGTTGGTCTACACATGTTGACGTCACTCTGGCCGCACCAGTAGCCTCCTCAAACGTTACACATTTCCTTGTTCAAACCTTCGACATAGCCAGTATACTGTGAACATGTCGAGGTGTCTTATCTATAGAGATCTGACATACAAACTAACAAGCCATTCTGATTTCAATCGACACACCTCTCGTGAAATCATCTATCTGCTGTAACTGCCTTGGCTAGCGACAGCCTGACATTCTCTGCTACTAAGCATTTTCTATGAGTAAAACAAAAATTTTAATAGGATGATAAAGCACAATTTTGATTATAGATTATAAACACAAGGTAATAAGACAAAATCCAAATAAATAAATAGTGTGTGACGTTTCGGTAACAGCATTGTTACCATCTTCATGTACATCAGTACTTTTGTCTGAAGATGGTAACAACTCTGTTACCAAAATGTCACTCACTATTTATTTATTTATTTATTTGGATGGACTTGAATTTTAATAGACTTTCCCTGTCAGACAGAGATATGCGAATATTTTAAAATTTGGAAGTTCCTTCCCATATCTCAATCAATATCCACGGGTTAGCGCTGCAGAATTTACATCATTTATATAATGTTGAGTTTTTTTTTTTTCGACAGGTAACTAACTACTCAAGTTATTATCATGTATATGTTCTCAGTACTTTTTGAATACTGTTGTAAAACTATTATATATATATTATACTCTATATACAGAGTTAAACCTGTCTATAGCGCCCCCTCTTGGGACTTACCAAAATAGAGTGCTATAGAGAGGTCAATTTTAATGTAAATCGCATCGTACTACGTATTTAAAATCAGGGGCTATAGAGAGGGAGGCGCTATAGACAGGTTTAACTGTATAAATAAAAGAAGTGCAGATTATATACAGTAGAACCTCCCTGTAAAGGACAACACCTAATTGCAGAGCCAAAGTGTCCTTTAGGGAGAGGTGTCCTCTTATCAGAGAATTGCTCAATAGTAAAAATGTTAATTTTTGTAAATGAAAACAGTCCTTTGTAGAGAAGTGTCCTCTCATGGAAGTTCTACTGTATATAAGTTTAGAAGTGAATGTGAGAATTATGTGGATAATATACATCTCTGAAAGAACACAAATCAACAGCTTTTTAAAATCCTTCAGTAAAACACAAATTTTATCTTATCATTTTTATCTAGTTGGACAAATTAACATTCCAATTTTGAGCAGATATGAAAATTTTTCAATCTTTGAGTTCTTTTATTAGATATGCCATTTTCATTATATTTTAAAGTTATAAATCTTCGAAGAAAAAAATGAAATCAATAATTTAGGAATATTTTATGAATTGAGCAATAAATTGATCATTTAAAAATATTTTCCACATCAGCTTCTTTTATTAATTTACAATGTAAACTTATCGCGATTCAGGGAGATACTTCTAATATCTAATCTTTTTTTTTTATTATTATCCCAAGTACCCATTGTACAAGCCATGATAATCATGGTGGGTAGAAGTTGGCAACTGCTTTTACTGTAAGTGCACCACACGTCTACACATGTGAAAAGCAGTTTGACTTTTGCACTTACAAATGTGCCAGATCCCTGTATATATTTGATCATTGAAAATGAGTACAGAGATATTTTAAATTTGGTAAATTTTGATATCTCATCATTTAAAAAAGAGAAAGAATGTTTAAAAAGTCCTAAATTTGTATTTTCAAGAAACTTTTTCATATGAATAGTAGAGCTTAAAATATTTTATCTATTTCATATATTAATTTTGAAGTATTAAAGGTTTCCATTGCAAAATACTATAGTGAACTCTCTATTTTCAACACAAGGTAATAAGACCAAATCCAAATAAATAAATAGTGTGTGATGTTTCGGTAACAGCATTGTTACCATCTTCAGACAAAAGTACTGAATGACATTCAATAAGTGTTTTTTTTTTTTTTTTTTAACTTTTAATTCTAAGAATAATATTCTGTGTTTCTCAGAAAACTAACTTATTCTTATCTGTTATCTTGTTGACACACTTGATAACAGTAACTATTTAAAACATGCTGTGGTAAAATTTCTCATTCAGTACTTTTGTCTGAAGATGGTAACAACACTGAAATGTCACACACTATTTATTTATTTGGTCTACCTTGTGTTTAGAATCTATATTCCACTATAGTGAACTCTATTTTCAAATTTTATATATATAAACATTTATATATAAGTATCTATTTAAAAAATCTCGTTTCCAACGGTCCAACAATGGGATGTCAGTTGGGAAGTGAGGTAGAAGTTGGGTCTGCTTTGAGACTCTGTCCGAATTTATGTTTCCTCAGATATTGAGGCTTTCCCCTCCCCTGACTCTTTGAGACAGAGTCCATAGCATCGGCAGACCAGTTCCTGGCAGGGCCTGGACCATCAGTTGGATGTTGTGCCAGAAGAGTGGAATAAGGCTTCTACAGGAGGCGCCACTATAAACAAAGGCTAACGCGCTGAGCAGGTACCCCCTGGGTGGCTTGGAAACCCTTTGTATAAATATTCATAACCTGGTCTGGTGATGCATGGACTTCTCTTGAGATGAAAAAAAAATATTAAAGACATATATAGAAAAGAGATAGTACCACAAAATTTAAAATAGACCTTAACGGTGTTTTATACAATATTTTGTTTACCACATTGAGCACTATTAATATGCTTATGCAGAAAATGATTATTTGTAAACACAAGGTAATAAGACCAAATCCAAATAAAAAAAATAGTGTGTGACGTTTCGGTAACAGCGTTGTTACCGAAACGTCACAGACTATTTATTTATTTGGATTTGGTCTTATTACCTTGTGTTTATAATCTATAATCCAAATTGTGCCTTATGATTATTTGTAATTAATGGTTTGGCTGTAGATCTTTGAACTAGAAGGCCACCCTGTAAAGGACACCAAATTGAAGAGCCAAAGTGTTTTTAGAGAGAGGTGTCCTCTTACCGGAGAGTTGCTAAATAATAAAAAGGGTCATTTTGGCAATGAAAACTTCCTTTTATAGAGAGGTGTCCTCTAGCGCAGGTGTCCTTTCATGGAGGTTGTTCTACTGTACCTAAAAAAGTGTAGAAAAGTACAAGTGTCCTCTCATGGAGGTTCTCGCTTATATAGATGACATGTTAAAAGCTTACACAGTAATGATAAAGTACTATTTAGATTATAGATGAAAACACACATGATAATAAGACCAAATTAATAAATAGTTTGCGAATAACAGTAACAGTGTTGTTACCACAAAACATCATACACTATTACCTTGTGTACCTTATACATTACTTCAGAGTGGTTTGCTCAGTTTGTTAGGTATTTATATTCAGGTGGGATGTACAAAGTACCTCCATTGCCAAGATGAAGACCAAACCGTGGACCACCACACCTCTCTACCCAACCTTCCAATACCAAAGATCCTGACGGCCACCCTCCTAGGGATCACCAACCTAAGTACAGCCACATCCCTAGAAAATCTCCCAAGAAAGAAATCTGCCCACCTCAGTAATTCCACTGACATTGTCAATATAGCCAAGAAGACTTAGGTACAAGATGTATAGCCCAGGTAGTTGGTGACTTGTGTATGCAGCTCCAGGAACCTGGGTAACTAAATAGAGCCAGATTTTAAACATTAAAATGTAAACATTTTACATTAAAAGTGAGCTGTTTATAGCACCCCCTCTCTATAGCACCCGATTTTAAACATTAAAATGTAAACATTTTACATTAAAAGTGACCTGTCTATAGCACCCCCTCTCTATAGCACCCTATTTTAAACATTAAAATGTAAATATTTTACATTAAAAATGACCTGTCTATAGCACTCCATCTCTATAACACCCTATTTTGGTGAGTCCCAAGAAGGAGCGTTATAGACAGGTTTAACTGTATTTATAACAAATGAAGACATTAAGACACAAATGTTTCTTTTCACAAATAAATCAAACTTCCCTACTGTCCTTACTATGATGACATTTTTTTAATCACAGTAAGGACAGTAGAAGTTTGATTGATTTGCAAAAAGAAACATTCACATCTTAATATCTTCATTTGTTATAAATAGATGGCACATTATTGCTTTGTATTAATAGGTATAGGATGGAAATTTGTCTGGGAGGTTATTGATCTAAAGAGACAAAGGTCACCTCTCCCGTCAAAATAGACGTCAAAACAAGACTCCATCTATCGACCCGAGACCGCTAGTTTGCGGCAATGGTCAATAGATGGCGTCTAGTTTTGACGTCTATTTTGACAGGAGAGGTGACCTTTGTCTCTCCAGATTAATTGGTATATATATAAGAAAGTAAATAAAACACAATTCTTATGATTGCATAAAAGATATTTTATTTTCAACAGTTTTTCTTTAAAAATACTTTTTTTTTTTTTTCAATCTTATGATACATTTTTTTGCATATACTTTGGTCCAAAAATAATTAAGACATGGAGGGGAGGGGGGGAAAGTGTTGTAACATAATAAACAAATACAACAAAAAACTCTAATAATAATAATAATAAAAAAGAGATAATAAATATATGTATGTGTGGGGGAAACAAATTATCCATTGGGAAACGGGGAAGCCATGTCTTATAATGGGGTAGCAGGAATGTGTGTGTGGAAGACTAGAGGTCATTTCTCTGCAACCACAAACATCAGGATCAGTCAAGTATTTCATCATAATTCATGACAAGGTAATAAGATCAAATAAATAGATAGTCTGTGACATTTCGTTAACAGCGTTGTTACCATCTTCAGATAAAATTGCTGAAAGTTGAGATTCAGCACTTTTGTCTGAAGATTGTAATGTGTCTGAATATCATGATAAGGCACAATTTTGATTATAGATTATAAACTCAAGGTAATGAGACCAAATAAAAATAAATAGATACTCAGTGACATTTCGGTAACAGCATTGTTACAATCTTCAGACAAAATTGCAGAAAGATTCAGATTAAGCAATTTTGCCTAAAGATGGTAACAACGCTGTTACCGAAACATCACACACTATTTATTTTTATTTGTTCTAATTACATTGTGTTTATAATCTACTAGACGGGTGACCCGGGCTTCGCCCCGGGATTGACCCGTGTGCATATCTACCCGAGTGATATATATTTAGATAAGATTTTTTTTTTATAATTGTTTCTTATTAGCATTATCTATTTGTTTGCATCAGCATAATTTAATCTAATCTTTGATAGAGGGCGCTGTTCGTGAGCTAAGTAGAATAATTTGAATATATAGTTTTAATAATTGATTTATATATTTTTTAAAATAGCCTATCGTCTTCCCCATATTTTTTTACCTATGTATGGAAATTTTGGTTTGAATTAGTGAACTACTGCGAATTTATATACCGGACATACAAACAAACAAACATACAAACATTGATTTTTATATATATAGATATCACAATTTTTTTAATACAGTAGAACCTCCCTGTAAAGGACACCTAATTGCAGAGCCAAAGTGTTTTTTAGAGAGAGGTGTCCTCTTACCGGAGAGTTGCTAAATAGTAAAAATTGTAATTTTGCAAATGAAAACTGTCCTTTATAGAGAGGTGTCCGGTAAAGGGAGGTTCTAATATATTTGAATAGGGTATACATGTAGAATATATGAACCAATCTATTGTAACGGTGATACCTCTCTATGAGCATATATGTAAATTGTTAATATGTTCTTTTATGTAAATATGAAAAAACAATAGAAAAAAAAAAAAGAAGATAAGTGGGTCAGGTGTTGATTTTAAAAATAAAGAAGGCATCTCCTGACCACGAGCACATGTGCTTTTTATATGACAGAGCGCCATCTAGTGGAGCAAAAATAAACTAAACATTTATTTGGGTTGGGCAAATATCACGGAGCAAGCTAAATAAACATTTAGTTTATTTTTGCTCCACTAAATGACGCTCTGCCATCTAAAAAGCACCTGTGGTCAGGAAATGCCTTAATATGCCATATTTTTAATATGTAAATATGTACAAAATCTGATGAGGGAGTAGTATATGAATACCAAGAACCTGCACCTTGACGCTCAGATACAGACTCGGGGATCAGTGAGTGAGTGAAATGTCTATCACTACCACCATATGGGTTAAGAACTGATATTTTACATATCATGATTGTCTCAGTTGTGCTAACTTTATGTGACAGACAACCTGCAGACTCTGGTATTTCAATGGAGCATTCTAGATATGATCATAGAGGGTCGGTGGAAGGCTGGTTAAACCATTTGGTTTTCGACCACTACAACCCGGGTTCGATTCCCGCATTGTACACTTTTTCTGATAAAAAAAAAAAAATGCTCCAATGGCCCCCCGATTCTTGAAAAAGTCCAACCCCACCAGCGAGTGCAAGTAACCAAACGGGGCTCTGGCACATTTGTAAGTGCAAAGTCGAACTGCTTTTCACATGTGTAGAAATGTGGTGTGCTTACAGTAAAAGCAGTCGCTAACTACCCACCATGATTATCATGGCCTGTACCATGTGTACTAGGGATAATTAAAAAAAAAAAAAGATATGATCATATATGTGAGGCCTTTAACACATCATTCAATCAGAATTGCCATTAGACTCGCTCTATTGTTGTTTCTTATCTCCTTGTGCAAAGATTACACAATTGGACTCTCTCTAGTCTGTGATGTTGTCACATGTCCTCCCAGTTACCAACATTAATGATAACAGACAGCTCTTACAAGAAGCTCAATGTAACATTTTTTGTTGGCCTACACACTTCCAAAGTTCAGGTTGCCTCGATTCTAAGAACTGCCCTCAATCCTCAATGGATGGATAGCTAAAATAGGGGGAAGGTTACAAGAGATTTCTCTCTTATTGTACTCCCGGCATTCTATCATTCAGGTTCAGTCGACATAAGCCATGTACCATGTATGGAAGGGACAGTAGTAGAGTTACCGGCGGAGTAAGGAAGCCAGCGTAGCCTCATTAGCCGGAGCCGAGCCAAAGCTACCAAGGCGTGGCCTGCGGCCCGGAACCTGGCACGAGGGCTCAGGGTGGGAGGTGGTAGACCTGGGGGGTGGAGCAGGGCTGCGGCAGCTCGCTCCGTGGCCTGGAACCCTCCCAGGAGGGCCAGCAGGTACCTGGACAGCCTCAGTTTAGGGGGAGTGGAATATGGCAAGAATATACTGTGGCATGATATCTATTATAGGGGGCTTATACAACATTCCTAACACAGGACTTTAAGCAGAATCCTGCACTATTGTTTCAATGAACTCCAACACAAATCCAACCCCGAGCAAAGCTACCAAAAGTTACTTTTAAATTGCAAATATCAAACTACTTTTATCTGTAGAGACATATACTCAAAAACAGTATAAAGTTCCAAAACTTATCATTAATATTGAATTAACAAAGAATTATAAAACTGCACACACAAGGAGTTTATTTAATTAAATGAAGGCTTTCTAACATAAACACTCTCTTTTTGAATTGTAAGTAACAAATAAGCCAGATATGAAGGAAAGGATACAAGGTAATAAGACCAAATCCAAATAAATAAATGGTGTGTGACGTTTCGGTAAGCGTTGTTACCGAAACGTCACACACCATTTATTTATTTGGATTTGGTCTTATTACCTTGTGTTTATAATCAATAATCCAAATTGTGCCTTATCGAAGGAAAGAATATTTTAAACACTTATTTGGGGTCTCACAAATTGGGCACAATCCTTCCTGCAGATCCTTTGCAATTGGGCATATTTTCCCATTGAAGAGTAGGTGCTGTAAAGTTTGACCCTCTACCTGTACTTAGGGATAGGTACCACCACCAGCTTTGAAGAGTGTATAGCAAAAGTTCCCTCACAACTCAGTGTAGTTAGAATATATCCATTTATTGAAGCTTCTATTGCTGCCCTAGAGATTCCTATTCAAAGAGCTAATTGTGTCAAGATAATAAAAAGGGCAAAAATCTTACTTTTTCTGGTACGCCAAAGCTCTGCGGTGACTCTCGGTTTTACGCAGGCGTAAGGCAAGTTCTGGACGGGATTGTAGCCTGGCTTCTTCTCGCGGCCTGCGCATACCAAACAGTTGAAGAGGAGTAAGCAATAGAGAGTCATTTCCTACAGAACCTTCTTTAACAGCATGGTTGAAGTTACATATTCTGATGAAGTTTAAAGAATAAACCATTTTAGAGAGAGATTGAGATTGAAACTACTTTATTTCAATGTCCATATAAGATTATATAAGGTTAAATACAGAATAAATATGAATAAATAGATAATTGATCAATATAAATATACAGTTAAACCTGTCTATAGCGCCCCCTCTTGGGACTCACCAAAATAGGGTGCTATAGAGAGGGGGTGTTATAGACAGGTCACTTTTGATGTAAATCGCATCGTACTACGTATTTAAAATCGGGCGCTATAGAGAGGGAGGCGCTATTTAGAGGGGGCATTATAGACAGGTTTAACTGTATATACAGAGGGAGAGAGAAGCAATAGAGTAAATAAAATGGATTAAAAGGACTGTGACCCACATTTAATAGAACACAAATGATGTTAGAATCAATGTGAAATATGAGAAGCACTTTCTTAAAATTTGACCAGAGGTTAATCTTACTTCTCTGCTGAAATGCTCCCAACAATACTACAGTGAAACCTCTTGATGAGGAAGACAATCTTCCAACTCTACTATTGTACAACTGTAGCTGTACTTACACTGGGGGATGATGGCTGGAGGGAGGAGGAGCCACACCCTGCAGCAAACACACACAGAGATAACTACCTCAGCTTTGTGACAAATATAACACCATCTAGACAGTAGAAGGACACAACCTCTGGATGTGCTTCTCTTAAATTATTCTACAAGTTGGTTGATAAGGCACAATTTAGATTATAGATTATAAACACAAGGTAATAAGACCAAATCCAAATAAATAAATAGTGTGTGACGTTTCGGTAACAACGCTCTTACCGAAACGTCACACACTATTTATTTGGATTTGGTCTTATTACCTTGTGTTTACAAGTTGGTTGATACAGTAGAACCTCCCTGTAAAGGACACCTAATTACAGAGCCAAAGTGTTCTTTAGGGAGAGGTGTTCTCTTACCGGAGAGTTGCTAAATAGAAAAAATTGTAATTTTGTAAATGAAAACTGTCCTTTGTGGAGAGGTGTCCTCTAGCACGAGTGTCCTCTCATGGAAATTCTACTGTACATGGATATTGTTGATAGTGTCCATCAAGTTGACTTTAGGTAAACTATGGACAAATATTCTCCAAATTGATTTGTTAGTGGCCACCCCACTCATAGATTCCCGAAATGTCCCAAATGTGATTCCCAACCAGCCAGTCCTGAACATCTATTGAATTGTATTAAATCCTCGATAAAAAGACCACTGGGAAAAACCCCCAGGACTATAATAGAAAAGATGAGACAATGGCACCTAATGGATATCGTTTAAACGACTTGAGGAATAAGCAGCAACAACAACAACTCACAGGTCATCTAGTGGCTTGGAGGTCTTACTCTCTACTTTCCATTTTTCACATATTTTCTAAGCCATTTGTTCTCATTATGTATCTGATCCAGGCATACTTTGGTGAAAGTCTAAGAGGTGATCAACAATTTCAAATTTTTCTTGATGAATTTCAAAGCAATTTATATTACCAGTGGTTGTAATTTTAGTTTTACTGATATTTCAAACCAACAAACTTTTTGATTTCTTTTTTGACTTTTCAACAATCTGATTTAGGTCTTCCCTTGGTTTCTTCTAGCAGTGTGGTGTCCTCAGTCTAGAGAACCTGACTCATGAAGCGGCTCAATTCCTCTGTCAATTGACAACTCAACATTTAACAAAACATTTTCTCTGGAACCCAAGATTTATCAATGTAACTGTGGCTTAAAGCTAATTCTTCCTTGAGATCATGAATCATGGGGTGGAATACTTTAAATAAATGTTAAAAGAGGAATCCCACACAGATATCCAGGAATATGCGGCAAACAGATACAGTAAAAGATGTAATTGAATTACAGTGGACCCTTGGTTTACGAGCACCTTGGAGTACGAGCTTTTCGCAGTACGACAAAATTTTTTGAAAAATTTTACCTCGGATTACGAGTGAAATTTCGCATTACGAGCAACTCGTGATGGTTGCCCGTAATCGTGATGGATGAAAATTCACTGGGATCCCTCCCTTCAGATCAGATTCTGGAAATATGTAAAATGTGGGAAACTGTGCAATTGTTCGTAGCAAGAAGAATTGTCCGAGTTTCAATTATTAAAAATAAGAAATTAGTTTCGCACTACGAGCGTTTTGGAGTACGAGCATGGCTCTGGAACAGATTATGCTCGCAAACCGAGGGTCCACTGTAAATAAATATTAAAATATTTGCAGAGTTTCTTTATTCTGAAATAGGGAGGCAAATTTTCATGCGGTCGCGCTTCATCAGGCCACTGGCTTTGAAAAGGCGTGCAACATACATATAATAGAGATTCACAGAAATATATATTTTTCAATCAAATATAAAAATAGTTTTCAATTGTAGAGGGACAATTTCAATGGGGGGTGAGCATTATCTGCATTGAATATGCTGGAATTGCTGAGGTATAGATCCATTTTCTATTTATTCTGTTATTGTTTTTGGATTCTAGATTGAATCTCTTGTCTTTGGAGAATATGATAAAGCACAATTTGGAGGTTATAGATTATAATACAAGAAAATAAGACCTAATAATTTATTAGTGTGTGACGTGTCGGCAACAGCATTGTCACCATCATCAGACAAAAGAATAAATGGAGAATATATTATGGACATGTGACATCTTGTAGGTTGAATTGATGACCTGTAGAAATTTTGTGCTAAAAAACAAAGAGCTACTGGTGTTTACCATGGAAGAGGAAGGACAGGAGGCAGCAGAGGTGGAAGCTGGTGTTCTGCACATACACAATGTCAGTATTTGGACTGTTGTTGTTGTTGTTTCTTATCCCCTTGTGTAAAGATTACACGAATTCCATGAGTTCATGTTCCTTGAGCTTCTGATCTCATCGAATGGGGTGTAGGGGTGCAGCTTTCATTGATCATGGCATCATGATCCAGGCACACTTTGGTGAAAGTCTGACTTTGTCTGTAGTTGATTTGTATTTGTAATAGTATTTGGACTGGAGTTGAAATGTCAAACCTTTGCTGTAATGCCATTGAACATCAGCACATACAGTCATGTTGGTGTTAGAGTTAAAATGCAAAACCCTTGTCATTCTTGTTTCTTATCCCTTTGTGCAAAGATTATCCATGCTTCTTGAGCCTAAACCATAGAGTTGAAATGTCTAACCTCTGCTGTTCTCCCATGGAACATCCGTATCATCATGTTTATAGTAATATAGAACAAGCTTTCCCTATAATATATACTTTAATCACATTTCAGCAAGGGGAGAGATGTAAACAATCAATTTTCTACAGCCACTACCCAGAATTGAATCCTGAATTGAGAACTTTTTTCTGAAGAAAATAAATTACCTCAACGACCCCGGATTCTTCCAGAAGTCCAACACTGAGCGCAAGTAACCAGACACTTGTAAGTGCAAAAGTCAAACTGCTTTCTGTATATGTAAGCATGCTGTGCATTTACAATCAAAGCAGTTTCTTACTGCCAACCATGATTATCATAGCCTGTACTATGTTGTTGTTTCTTATCCCTTTGTGCAAAGATTACACAAATTCCATGTGTGGAATGGGGTGTAGGGGTGCAGCTTTCATTGATCATGGCACCATGATCCAGGCACACTGTGGATGATAGGTACTATGTGTACTAGGGATATGTACCCTTGGGGTCGGTGGAAGGATGGTCTAAACCGTTGGTTTTTGACCACTATAACCGAGGTTCCATTTCGTACTTTTTTCTGATTTAAAAAAATATGCTTCATTGGCCCCCGATTCTTGCAAAAGTCCAACCCCACCAAGGAGTGTAAGTAACCAAACGGGGCTCTGGCACATTTGTAAGTGCAAAGTCGAACTGCTTTTCACATGTGTAGACATGTGGTGTACTTACTGTAAAAGCAGTCGCCTACTTCTACCCACCATGATTATCATGGCCTGTACCAGATGTTGTTGTTTCTTATCCGCTTGTGTAAAGATTACATGAATTCCAGTACCACATGTACTAAGGATAAGCAAAAAAAAAAAAAAAGATTTTCATGGCGTGTATCACATGTACTAGGGATAAGCAAAAAAAAAGGATATGTACCACTATCATATTCTATTTTCTGGCTCTCCTTAGATTTCTCTACCGCAGTTATAGTAATGTTCATATCAATTCTGTTGTGTGAGGACAAGGGAGAATAAAAAGTACCTGAGATGGTGCTGGGTCTGCACCAGCTCCAGCCTCATTCGATAGAGCTGGGACTCCAGTTGGTGGCTGCGGGACTTCTCCTCTTCCAGCTGGGAGGCTAGGTCCAGGCTGTGGCTCCGTTCACTCTCCAGCTGCCGGCAGAGTTGTTCCCCAGCTCTCTTCTCACTCTGCCAGGCCTCTGCTCCACACCCTCTACATCACTTCTTCTGTGGTTTCTTATCCCCTTGTGCAGAGATTACACAAATTCCAGGAGTCCATTCTCCACAAGCATGAGATATTCTACTACAGTAGAACCTCCATGAGAGGACACTCACACTAGAAGACACCTCTCTATAAAGGACAGTTTTCATTGCAAAATTACCATTTTTACTATTTAGAGACTCTCCGGTAAGAAGATACTTCTCCCTAAAAGACACTTTAGCTCTGCCACTAGGTGTCCTTTACAGGGAGGTTTTACTGTATTGGGGGATATTCCTGGGATATGCAAAGATTGAAATGATTCTGAGCCATTCAAATATGAGATATGGGTCTCAATCCAGGCAGTACACTTTAGAAATATCTTAACACAACTGACTGGCATGTAAGTAAATTTGACCCAAGAAGTATTGAGGAAAGCTCACAGAAGACATGAGAATAATTAGCGAATGAAATTGGAATTTACACTTTCCCCTCAGTTTATAATTGCCTAGTAGTGTATCTTTAGGAATAACATATCATTTGAATTCTTTCTTATTCAAACAATTTATTTATATGGAGGGAAGACATTGCTACCATTAATTTATCACATTGCAGCAAGTGCACTAGAAAATTATTTTTATTTTTAAAAGAATCATACACTTAGAAAAAAACACTATAAAGGAATGACAATATATCCAGATAGCACAAGAACCTATAGGATATGTAACAACTGTTCTGGTGTGGAACTAACATCTATTCACATATTCTCATGTCCAGCAATGGCCGCAGCCTTGCAGAAAATTGACATAGACCCAGTGCAGCAGCTTTACACACCCAAGATTGTGGACATTGCTGCTGCTGTGATAGAGATGTATGGAGACATCTGAGGCTCTTCATTGGACACGACAACAAAAACAACAACAACAATACAGTATACAAACCCAAGATAGTGGACATTGCGACTGCTGTGATAGAGATACATGAAGACATCTGAGGCTCTTTATTGGACACAACAACAACAACAATACAGTATACACACCCAAGATAGTGGACATTGCGACTGCTGTGATAGAGATACATGAAGACATCTGAGGCTCTTTATTGGACACAACAACAACAACAATACAGTATACACACCCAAGATAGTGGACATTGCGACTGCTGTGATAGAGATACATGAAGACATCTGAGCTCTTCATTGGACATAACAACAACAATACAGTATACACACCCAAGATAGAGAACATTGTGACTGCTGTGATAGAGATGTATGGAGACATCTGAGGCTCTTCATTGGACATGACAACAACAACAATACAGTATACACACCCAAGATAGAGGACATTGCTGCTGCTGTGATAGAGATGTATGGAGACATCTGAGGCTCTTCATTGGACACGACAACAACAACAAAAGAATCATACGCATCAAAAAAAGTTTTGATTTCTTATATATTCTATCATTTGTCATTCAACACAAATATAGGAGACCATATAGAATGATGTCTCAGGTGAAGTGAGGTGAATTTAACCTACCTTGGACCTTGCGCTGCCAGCTTTCTGTCCGTGAGTCCCCAGCTGGTCCAATGGCAGCAGTCTGTACAGACAACAATGTCAAGATGGCTGTGCGCAGGAGTTGTTTCTCCCTTACTTGGAGTTGGGCACGTAGCGAGGCCACCTCCTCTAATAGACGGGCGTGTTCCGATGACCAGGCAGGTGCCTGAGAGGTCAGGCTTAGCACCTACCCAGCATCATACAGAGGTCAGAGAGAGGCCACACATGAAGAGAGAATTCTTAGAAACTTAACAAGAGCTAAATAAGTATTTGTAACCTTTCCCTGATCTGGTGATGATAACTATGTGCTGGTGTTTGCATCCTTCAACCTATTGTAGAGATATCTGAACTACCAGAATAACACACTTCAGTTTAGAAATACAGATGCAAATTTTGTCAGGAGGAAATAAATCTTTCTATATATAAAAGTCAGTCTATATATATGTTATAATAAATATTATTTTGAGATTGAAATTAATTACTGGTTCTTTTGAGTACATGAGTACCTAATGGTATCGTTTGAAGTCGTGTCATTTTGAAAGAAAAGCAGAAAAATAACTATTTACTATCAAGTAGTTTTTATTTTAAATTACTTGAAGAAAATTACAATAAGACATTTTTCACAGTTATATAGAATTTAGAATTCTATATTAGTGAATTTCAAAAATAGGTTAGATAACTACATATTTACAACAAGTATTAAAAGTCTGTGTATTCTAAAACTATGGTCAAAACACAAGTAGAATTATCAATGAATGAAAATAAAATATATTTTTTAAATTATATAGAATATTTTTATATTTAGATTATATAATATATATACAGTAGAACCATCCTTTAGTGGACATCTCTCCACAAAAGACAGTTTTCATTTGCAAAATTACCATTTTTACAATTTAGTAACTCTCCGGTAAGAGGAAATCTCTCTCTAAAGAACACTTTAGCTCTTCAATTGTGTCCTTTACAGGGATGTTCTACTGTATGTATATATGTTTGTCGCTATACATCTCCTCATTATATAGATGGAAATTTTGCCGGGAGGAAATTGATCTAAAGAGACAAGGATCGCCTCTCCCGTCAAAACCAGACACCATCTATTGACCGTCGCCGCAATTAGCGGCCTCGGGTCGGTGACAAAGAGACAACACCAGATTTGGCAAACTGAAAAGCGTCCACCTAGAGACCATGGTTTTGGGCTAATGGCCCTCGTCAGTCTAGGGCAGACTTTATTCCATGAGATCCAAACGGGATCTAATAGAATCTTGACAATCTGCCAAAGAGGTGTTTAGCTGGCAAAGTGGCTGGGCCAAATCTATGGCTAGAATATAAACAATACTTTAAAGTTACACCGCATAAGTTTCTTTTTGGTGAAAAATCAATATTTATTTCAAAGAGAAATATTTACTATTTCTAACTTTTTTGAATGAAGTATGAGAGGGTGAAAATATGAAGAGTAATGGCGAACGGAAAAATAAAAGTGTCCAGGGGCGGGAATCGAACCCACAACCTTCTGCTTACCGGGCAGGTGCCATGTCCACTAGGCTACCCTGGACGTATTCCTCCGTTCGTAAATAATATTTAAAGTAACTTATAATACATTATAAAGGACTGCGGCGAGTGATTATAAACAATACTTTAAAGTTACACCGCATAAGTTTCTTTTTTGTGAAAAATCAATATTTATTTTAAAGAGAAATATTTACTATTTCTAACTTTTTTAAATGAAGTATGAGAGGGTGAAAATATGAAGAGTAATGGCGAACGGAAATTGATTTTTCACAAAAAAGAAACTTATGCGGTGTAACTTTAAAGTATTGTTTATAATCACTCGCCGCAGTCCTTTATAATGGCTAGAATATAGATGGAAATTTTGCCGGGAGGATATTGACCTGAAGAGACAAGGGTTGCCTCTCCGGTCAAAATAGACGTCAAAACCAGACGTCTTGCTAGCTAAACACATCTTTGGCAGATTGTCAAGATTCCATTAGATCTTGTGTGGATCTCATGGAATAAAGTCCGCCCTAGGCTGACGAGGGCCATTAGCCCGAAACCATGGTCTCTAGGTGGACGCTTTTCAGTATGCCAAAGCTGGTGTTGTGGCTTTGTCACCGACCTGAGGCCGCTAGTTTGCGGCGACAGTCAATAGATGACGTCTGGTATAATAAAACTTCACATTTTTTATCAATGCCTTTATTAACCCTTAATTACTCGCGCCTATATTTGTTACGTAAGTACTCGCGTTGAGATCCAGGTCTCACTTTTGAAAAACCGAAATATATGTTAAATTTTAATATTTGGATTGAAAATTAGGCTGCATTATATTCGTAATTGTGTGTAGTTTATGACACATGTGAATTAAGGCAAAAATATTTTTATATTTATTTATTCTTATTGAAAAAATGACTATAGTAAAAACAATGAATGTTTGACATAGTTTTACAAATTGGCTACTATTAAAAGTTGCAGACGGATATTATTCGCAATCTTTGCAAATATTCGAAGAATGACGTTGACAGATGTGTCTCCTGCATTTGTAGCAAATAGTTTGTGTCATACTACCTTTGGTACTTGGGCAAACATAGCACCGTTTTCGCTTCTTAGGTTCTGACTTTACACTCATTTCGATCTGTGGTAAACAAAATATTGTTATGTTTATCATTTTAAATAATTTTATGAAATATATATAACTTATCTCTGGACTTTCAGCTTTCTTGCAATGCAATATTATCAGGTCATGGAGACTTCTTGGCAAGTTTTTCAATTGGGATCGAATTTTTAAATGATCCTGGAATAATTGTAGGGAAATATTTTTCAAAAAGATTCTTCTTGGAACTCGAGGTGAATTTATATTTAAAGACTTGAAAATTATTTCTGAATTTATGCCTGCAAAATTTAGTAGGTCGAAAAATAGGCATAGAGGCCATCTGTTGGTTCGACGGCCAACAGAATAAGTTCCACATATTTGGTTCACCATGTCAACCCCGCCTTTAGTCAAATTATAAGATGTTACAATTTCAGGTTTTAATTTGAATCCACTTTCTTCGTCAATTGTGGGAGTTGAGTGCATTGTTGAGAGCAATAGAACAGCCTTGCTCTTTTTTGGGACATAAGATACAAGGGTGGTATTCTGAGTGAAGCCAAATATACTATTATATTTTGGTCTATTCCTATTGGGCAGAAATATTTTAGGGATTTCCTTTTTATTTTTATTTTTTCAAAGTGCCAACTAAAGTGAGTTTATGTTTTGTAAGAAGGTCTTGGGATAATTTATAACTAGTGTACCAATTGTCTGTTGTTATGTTTCGGCTTGTCTCCCAGATATTGGAGTGATCAATCTTTTTACGATATATCATCGGGTGAATTACTTTTTTTAAATAGATCATCGGGTTGTTTTCCACAATATTTTTTTCAAAATTAAAGGTATAAAATGATTTTGCATCACTAATGGTATAAATTCTGAGCCCATATTTTGCAGGTTTGTTGGGCATATACTGTCTAAAGCCACACCTGCCACGAAATGGAATGAGCTTCTCATCAATTGTATTATATTCACCTGGAGTATAGAGCTTTTTACAGTTATATACAAAGGCTTCTACAAATTCTCTAATTGGAGCAAGTTTGTCCAGCTTTTTTCGTTCTTTCCTTGTTGTAATATCATCAAATCTCAGGCAACGTAGAAGAAATAAAAAACGTTCTTGTGACATAATTGCTCTCACAATTTCTACTCCTGAGCCATCCACCGCCCATAGCTCTTTTTAAGTTAAATGAGCAGCTTTTTTGACACCTGACATTATCAAAAGTCCAAATAAAGCTAGGATTTCTGTTACAGTAGTTAATTTGGCATCTCTTTCTCTAGTGAAATGTTCTTTGATATTGCTTATATAAGCATTCTTACAATCTACAATTTTTTGTACCATATCATTATCAATTATTTTTGTAAATGCATCCGATTCAGATTCTATCGATTTTGCTTCAGATTTAGGCCCTGGCAATTGAGAAATTATATTTACACTTCTTGTACGAATCTGGGTTTTCTGCCACATTGTCTTTTTCCATTTTGTGACACCATCCTTTCCAAAATAAAATTCAGAATCATCATTTGGTAATTCTTCATCCGCCTCTGAATTCTGTTCAGAGTCTGTGTCATGATAACTATAAATTTCGGTATCAGAAGTATCGGATATATCACAAATTATTTCATCGCAATCCATGTCGGATTCACTCTGATTCCTCTCAGAAGTACTAGCCATTTGTTATAATATAATATATATTTTAGGAAATATTTAGTATTAAAATATTGAATAAAAATAAATAAATTCTAAATACCTAAGAGAGACAGAGAGAGAGAATTTAGGATATTTAGGAACGAAAAATATCCTTAGAAGAAGAACAATAACTTACTGTTTTACGAAGATAGAGCCAGCCGGAAAATGAAACCTAAACCAAAATTATTACGCAAGTACTCGCGTTGAGACGTTTGTCTCGGCGGTGGCTTTTTTGTTTTATTGTTCTTCCTTCTAGGGGCTAAGCGATAGAACAAATGGTCTAAAATATTTATTTCGATGCTATCTTAAGCTACAAAAACTTACAAATTATTTGGACTCGAAAATCGTATTTATTTTTTCGATAAAAATTTTAGGTGAGACCTGTGTCTCGACGCGAGTAATTAAGGGTTAAGAACTAGCGGATGTACCCGGCTTCGCCCGGGTTTTACCCGAGTAAAGGTTTGCCTAACGAATCTCTCGATAAAGTGAACATTTTTTCCCGGTCCCTTTAAAAATACTCGATAAGTTGAATAAAATCAATATTAATTGGTTCCCTCGGTAATTGGGAGTTAAAGGAATAGTATCTTGCCTTGGAATTGTATCATTATTCGTGTCTCAAATAAATTGCTGTGTCATCCTGAATTTTGTCTTTCCTAATTTTCTACATTACAAAATCATCATATCATCATGATAATATTTAGAGCAGATTGTTAAATTATAACAGATAAATTAGAATATTTATCTTGATTATTTTTAGGCGAAAAGTTATTTCAAAAATTTTATTTGCTAGAAACCTTCCCAGTACTATACTAAATAACTTCCCAAAGTTTCATGGCGTTCCAATGAGTGGTTTGGTCAGGCATAAAGGACAGACACACATACATTCATTTTTATATATATACTAGCGGATGTACCCGGCTTCGCCCGGGTTTTACCCTAGTGAAAGTTTACCTAACGAACATTAGTTAAAACAATTTTAGAAAACATCCAATCCCTACTGAATCTATACTTGGCAAGATAACTTTGTGTTTGATTATCTGCTCCACCTAGCTGTACCCGTTTAAACGTTGCTGTCTTTGAACAAAAGGGAGTTTTAATACCTGAATAATAATTAATTAATGATCAAATGTATACAATACATCAAATTGAAAATTAACAATAAAATTATCCCTACATAAATGCCATTTGAATATAACATATGTAAAAAATAATATATATATTTTGAGATAATTTGAAACTCGTAAATTTGAATCTTTCGATAAAGTGAACATTTTTTCCCGGTCCCTTGAAAAATACTCTATAAGTTGAATTCAACGAATATTAATTATCATTATTCTTGTCTCAAATAAATTGCCGTGTCATCCTGAATTTTGTCTTTCCTAATTTTCTACATTACAAAATCATCATTTTATCTATTCTCCCAATATATATGTTGTAGTTAAAAGAATTGAAGCAACCGAGGATGCGTTTCTTTTGAACTTTTTTAATAAAGAATCGAGCTTTCGGGCCTATAACCCTTCTACAGGACTACACTCCAACAAATAAACGTGCATCTTGTATATGTCATAATTTGTACATAGCTGTATGCAACCCCGACCCAATATGTATGCAATGTATGTTTTAAAAGATTTAATAAAAGAACAAAGGTAACTGGAGGATAGAACGCCTTAGAGAAAGGCCTAGAAAAGAGGCTTAGAAGTGAGCAGAATCATTAGCAAAATTACAGCCAATTATCGCGAAACTAATAAAAGTTGAGTTCAACGACACAGTATTTCCTGGTCGTGTCAGGACAAGTCCAAAAGACAAAGAAATTAGCAAGGACCAATTAGGAAGCAACTCCTCAGAGGTCAACCAATAGAAAACCGTCACGTCACACCTTTCCACCAATGGGAAAGGAGAAAGGTCCTCGTGTTAAATCGAGAACCGAGGATTGTCAGTTGCTCTTTCGCTCCCACCGAGTTCGGACATAGTCAGGACTTCGCTCCCACCGAATTCGGACCTAGTTATCGTTCGCTCCCACCGAGATAGTACCTAAGTCAATCACCGCCATGTGATCAGTTAGTTAATAGTCAAAATCCGCTCCATCTTCTCTAAAGCCTTTCTTTCCTCCAACCCATTGCCTTTTATTTTCAAAAACCCCATCACGTGTCCTGGTTATTCCCCACTGTATGCTCCACTTTCCACTCAAACGACTGCGCTTCAAACAATCTTCACCATTCTCATCCAACAACAAGAAATTCCGCAACGATATTGTGACATATACGTATCAGAAAACTAAGCAAATTAGCATATATATAAGTAAAAATAATTATAAGATATATCTATAAGTTTTGAGTATGTAAATCAGGGATATCAAAAGTGGATTTAGGACTATGATACATTCATTAAATCTGCAAAAGTGAAAATATCCGAAATAAAACAAATTGGCAGTGGTCAACTATGGTACACTATTTTATGGAAATATTGCTTTATATGCGTCAGGGATCTCTATGTGTCGGTTAATACTATTGTGTTTAAACCGACACATAGAGATCCCTGACGCATATAAAGCAATATTTCCATAAAAAAGTGTACCATAGTTGACCACTGCCAATTTGTTTTATTTCGGATATTTTCACTTTTGCAGATTTAATGAATGTATCATAGTCCTAAATCCACTTTTGATATCCCTGATTTACATACTCAAAACTTATAGATATATCTTATAATTATTTTTACTTATATATATGCTAATTTGCTTAGTTTTCTGATACGTATACAAGATGCACGTTTATTTGTTGGAGTGTAGTCCTGTAGAAGGGTTATAGGCCCGAAAGCTCGATTCTTTATTTAAAAAGTTCAAAAGAAACGCATCCTCGGTTGCTTCAATTCTTTTAATTATATTCATCAGAGGATTCTAACCTTCTATATATGTTGTAGATAAATGATAAAACTAACTTTGACTTGTGCGCAATTAATAGGTAGAAAATCTTACTTTTGATAAATAATCGTTAAGATAATAAACTTAGTGATAATAAAACTTATAGACAAAAAAACTTATCATCGTCGCAATGGGGGCGCTGCTTTCGAGTTAAATCTACAAATACCTCTAAGGATATTCAAGATATTAAAAAAATTATTTATCAAAAACCTTCTCGGGGATATACCTAATAATAACCCAAAATTTCACGGCGATTGGATGTATGGTTTTTGAATCTATAGAGTACAGACAGACAGATAGACAGACATTCAATTTTATATATATACTCCGCACGTCTTTATCCAAGTACGGGAAAAGAATAGAGGAATATGACGTGCACAAGGAGTGTGACCACGAGGAACTGCTGGGGCAGCTTTCGGATGTCTACGAAGAACTGAGGCGGGTAGACGAAGAAATCGGTAAGCTGATTGACATCAAAGATCTAGAGAAAGATCTAAAGATGGTAGAGGAATACCGGGAAAAGGCCGTGGCGTGGAAATATTTGTTAAAGAAAAGAAGTCTGGTGGTAGCGGAAGGAATGCAGAGGGAAACTGCAACTGCCACGAAGAAGGAATATCCAGGAGAAATCGGTCGACCGACTCTAACTGGGATGGTTAAGTTACCCAAATTGACAATGGATATGAGGATCTGCGATGGGAGCAGTTTGGAAATCGGGATGAGTGAGAAGCCAAGTGTTGTCGGAGTTACCCTGATGAAAGGAGTTGATCCAGCTTCTATTAAGGAAGATGCTGAGATGGTGGTATCATCCGAGCAAATGGTAAAGGAGCCATCCAAGCAGATTGCTGTTGAAGAAAGTAATAAGGCTCAAGTAGTAAGAGAGCGCTGTGCTGAAGACGGTGAAAAGGCTCAAGTCAAGAAGAAGTCTGTTGTAGAAGTTGATGAAAGTAATAGGGCTGAAGTTGAGAAAGAATCCGTTGAAGCAGATAAAGAGAAAGTGCTGGATGTGGAACAAGGAATGGATTCAAAGAACACCGAAGAAGTGAAGCTGCTCTATGTAAAACAAGGTACCGATTTAAGGATGGCAGAAAGGCCATATGCAGAACAAGGTAATGAGCCTAAGGGCGATGGAGTACAAGACTCTGAAGATGAGCCTAAGGGCGACGGAGTAAAGGATTCTGAAGCTGAAACCAAGGATAATGAAGTGGAGGATTCTGGAACTGCAATTGAGGCTTGTGAATCGGTGAGCAACTCTAAAGCGGTAGCTGAAGGCGCGGATCAAGTGGAGATTGCAGATGGTGAGGCTGAGTCCATTGATGATATTGAGGAAAGAGTTGTCAGAATTCCAGCATCGAGTAAATTGATGGAAGCAGGACAGATAGGAGATGCGGAATTTAAAGTAAAGGGATACTATTTGCCTGATCGCCCTGTATGTGGGTGTGACTCCAGGGCTGCGCCTGTACGGCCAGCGAAAGACGGCGCTTCCTATCGAGGACAAAACGGATTCTCGTTGAAGCGATATATGAAGAGGATACACAGTCTGCTGAGAAGAATCCCTGAGATAAGGATAAAGCTTCGGAGGAATAAGTTCGGAGTTGTGGCCGACCTGAAAAGATATTTCCAGATGATCGCCATCAGAGATAATGATTGGGACTACCTCAAATTTCTTTGGAAAAAAAAAAAGATGGACAACTGATGGTTTTGAGCGGGAAATCGTTGTAGACGATTTTGGTTGAGTGCCCGTGCCTCTAAATCCGGAAGAAAAGTAAATGGTTGAATGATGATGCATGGTTGGAGAAGGTGAAACGCTTTCTAAGCAGGGTTGCACTGTCCAGATCACCTATGTGAGGAGAGAGCCAATAGAAAAAGGTTCAATTGGCAAATATCTTCCAAGCAATGGAATGTAACTTGTATCGAAGGAAACTGTTTCTGGAGCTGCAGTAACTCCAATGTTATATACTCCGGCCAGTTCTCCAAAGGGGCAAGTGCCTACTCCAGCGAAAAGGTCTTAATTTGGGAGACAAGTCTCCAGAAAGTCTGGTGAAAGTGCTAGACCGGAAAGGATTGCGAATCCTGTAGATCATAGGACTATTATATTGAGTGGTTTGAGATCTCTAAGGAAGAGTTCAGAGTCCTATGACTGCTGTAGGCCTGCAGACGATACCTCTGGGCCTTCAGACGATACCTCTAAGCCTAAAGACGATGCCTCGGCATAAGATCCTGATTCTTCAGGATGTAAAGCTCAATGTTCTCAAGAGGTTCCAGAAATTGCAATGGAAGATAACTGGGCGACTTTTGTAATGAATCGAGTTATGGAGATCCGATCTCTCAGTGAGACAGAGGATTGGTGTCGTGTACCAGGATGTTTGAATCCAGCGGATTTACCATCACGGGGGTGCTTAGCCGATTCTCTGGAGAGATCGAAGTGGTGGGAGGGCCCGAGTTGGTTGAGAAGACCAAGAAGAGATTGGCCCCATAGGGAAATATACCCTGACCCAGATATTGTGAACTCGGAAAAGAGAAAGATTGTTTTAACATCAACATGTATTGAAAGGGAAAAAGATCAGTACTACTATCGCTTTTCAAACTACTACAAGATATTGAGAGTAACTGCCTGGATGAACCGGTTTTTAACAAATGCGAGAGGAACAATAGGTCAGCGAGTGAAAGGTGATCTTACTGTGAATGAAATTAAAAGGGCGGAACTGATGCTGGTGAGAGTTATCCAACGGGAATCCTTCACTGGACCAGAGGACAAGAGGTTGAAGGATTTCAAGTTATGCTGCGATTCTTTGGGATTGTTGAGGGTCAAAACTAAAATAAGTAGGAGACAAGATCTGGAAAGATTGATTGGTTTGCTGAAACAACTCCTTAGGAAGATTCTTGGTCAAGCTCGTTTGGAATTTGAGGAACTTTACACCATTATCTGTGACACAGAGTCTTTGATGAACTCACGTCCATTAACCTCTGCCTTGTTCTTGCACGACTTCAAAGAAATAGGAGTTCCAGATCTGGACTCTATTGAAAGGGCTAGTCTTCAGAAGAGATACCGATTTAGACAAAGGTTAAGAGAAGATCTGCGGAAGAGATTCCAGACGGAGTATTTTGGATTCTTAAGGCAAGAGACTAGAAGACGCTCGAAGACAAGACCTATCAAGGTGGGAGATCTGGTGTTGATTGGACAAGATAATGCTAAGCGAGTCAATTGGCCTTTGGCGAGAGTTATGGAGGTCTACCCTGGCCGAGATGGACCTGTGAGGGTCGCCAAGTTGAGAACCAGCAAGGGCGTCCAGATTAGGCCGGTTCAACGGCTCTACAATTTAGAGATACCCGCCGATCTGGGGAGTACCTTGAGGAGTATACAGTCGGAACCACGCCGGGGAGGCTCCCGAGGAGAAGCCAGTAAAGACCCTACGAAGATAGCCCAATCCTAAAGAACTGGAATGAACGGTCGTTTCCCAACTATTGGTTGAGTTTCTGTAGAAAAAACTCAAGGTGGGAGTATGTTGGGAATAGAATGTTAATTTTCTTATAGATTTATATTTTTCTAAATATATGTAAATTTAATCCATTATAAGAAACATATTTGTCATATGTAAATATTTATGTGTATATATATTCGTGACAAAAAATAAACTATTATGTTGACTGGTTAGAGTCGTGTGGTTTCTCGGCCCGCTCTCGAGAGGTCTACGCCTTGGTTGATACCTGCCTTAGACACTTCCGCGGATTTGACTTCTTGGGAATCGCTCTTCTCTACCTTTGAGATTCCACGGTTTTTTTCCTCCCCGGAACCAGAATAAGAGACTTCGGGCGTCTGGGCAAAATAGAGCCTGGGCGCTGCGCCGCTGAACGCGACACTGGCTAATCTCTATATATAAAAATGAATGTATGTCTGTCTATCTGTCAATTATTAATTGGACTGAGCGAGTATTGTGAGTTTCATTATTCTATATGGTCTGGAAGCATATTAAAATTAAATATACAAAATTTGAAAGGAAATTTGTCCGTTCTTGGCCAACCTGACAACCCAGAAGTCTGAAAATTTGTCAGTTTGCATTGTCATCAGGTTTGAACATGTGTACCAAATTTCATATTTCTAGGTGCCCTATAAGTATATTAAAAATTGATTACAAGATTTGGTGACAGACATTCAGACAGATAGGCAAGTTAAATAAAAGCTTTTAAAAATTGCTGTTGGCATTGAAGAGCATTCCAAAAGAGCCCTATAAAAACTGTTTCGACAATTTGGAGAAACGATGGCGCTGGTGCGTTGAAGCAAGAGAGGGGGGATTACTTTAAAAAGTTTTAATAATTTAAAAATATATATATCTTACCTTTTTTTTTATGGACCCAGTCCGGGAACTTATGGGACATATCTTGTATAATATATAAAAAAAGTTCAAAACTGAATTATTAATTAGTATGAAATAAAGTATGAAGAGGAGCTTCTTTATACACATTTATTATGTGTATAAATGAAAAAAAAAAGAAGACAGATTTTATTAGGAAATTCTAGGGACCAAGATTTGAATTAAGGATGTTCTAGTGTAATTAAAAAATAAATTATTTTATTAACTATATACACATCAATGATTTATTTTGTAAAATACATTTGGAAATACATTACTTTCTATTACAAAGAAATATATTAAGACATCTCCTGACCACGAGCACATGTGCTTTTTATGATATATTTGATTCTCTAGTTTCAAGCATTCTGTACAAGAATCCTAAATCAATCCAAAGCCTTCTTTATAGGAGATGGCTATCAGCAACTTCTTCTTCAGTTTAGATTTAGTAGAATATTGAGGTAGAAATAAGATATTGGAACAGGTACTAGAGGAAGGAAGAAGTTCAGAGTTAGGTCCTGACCGATGGATTGTGAAAATGGTTCCTTCAAGAGGTATCCATTCACTTGCTGTGATAAATATCAACAAGTCATTCCGCTGAGTATCATCCATTTCTTGAACAACTTCCCAGAAATACTTCACAGTTGTACTATTGTCTGTGTAATCCATGTATTTTATTCTCTTTTTCATATCATCTATACCTGTAAATTCGCTTCCTTTTAGTATTTCTAAAAGTTCTTCCGGCCTGAATAGCGTTTTCAGATAATCAATCTTTATTATCTTATTGAAGCCCTTTATAATATGATTAAATTCTTTTTTAATACTCTTGTTAAATATTATATCAACATACAGTTTAACATATTCATCCTTGTTTTTACGATTTAAAACAATTTGGGATCCATTTTTCTTTAGTTCATGGTCGATATATGTTTCTTCTCCATTTTGAATGGTAACCAAAAAGTTACTTATAAAGACATCTTCAATGTCATCTTCCTCGTAATTCAGAATGTCTGTCAAACCTCTTGCCAGATTGGGGTCAAAATCAAACAGATCATCTAGAGTTCCATCTAGTCCATACAATTTTCGGTAAAATATTTTTGGTAATTTTAAATCAACATAAACATTATGGTAAAGTGCCAAAGCAAACAATGATCCAAACCTTTCAAATCTATCATACATAGAAGAATCCTGTTCCGTATTACTTTTCAACCAATAAAACCTGTTTTTATTGTAAAACATACTTTTTTCTTTGGTTACAATATTTTTTAAAATGGCTGTGAAAAATTCTCTGGAAACTCCACCATGGTCATGTGCTTCTTCATTTCGATATTCTAAACTAAGAGGTACACCTTTAGATGCAACAAATTTCTCAATCATACGGATTATACTTGTATAATCGATTTTTGAATGTTCACGACGGATAATATGAGGCACATGACACTTCATAGCTTTCATTCTTGCCTTTTCTGTCCATGATAAAATCATTGCTTCAAAAGAATCTAACTTTTGATTTAAAGAGAGTAAAATTTTATAATTCAAAAGAGAATCGGCGTTTGAAGCGAACAAATATCGCTCATCTTCTCCTAATAATATCAATTCAAAATTATTGGATGATTCAAACATTAAAAATTCTTCTTTAGGAATCTTGGAATTTTTCATTTCATATATTGGATCAAAACGCGAGTTAGGAACTCTAAAATAAAAAATAATATATCTTTTGAGATTTGATAATAGTTCAGAGTCTCCTCCAAAGACATTGGCTAAATATAAAAGTTGAAAATAATAGACCAAATCATATTGATACGTATTAAATTCTTCCATGTATTTGAAGAGTAATTTACGCAAGTTACGTACCAATGTACTAAAGATGGGATTGCTTAGACTTATCCAATGAGAAATCAGCTTGTGAAGATATTTCAGGGGCATTGTAGGTCGAGGCAAAATTATTGGGGCATTCGTAAAGATTATTAAATCAAATAAAATCGCAAAGAGATCCATGCTTTCCTCACAATAATCTTTGGAATTCTTCATTTTATCGCAGAATTTTTTATTCAAAAATCGTAATGCTTTAATAAGAATTTTTTTCTTGGAATTGGTATCAATTGATAGCAAGAATTCTTCTAACTTCTCAACGTGGATTCTTTCATCTGTTGATTCATAATTAATATCGGTAAAATAAAGTTGAAGAGTCTTCAAAGAATTGAATTCAGTTTCGACAATATTGCTAAATGAATCCAGAGTTCCATTTTGAAGTGTGTGTAAATAAGTTTTGTTATTAAACTTCTCTCCATTGCGTTTCATTTTTGTAAAATTAAGCATTTTTTTTTTCTATTTAATTTATTTTATCTCTCAAATTTTTTAGTTATCTGATTTTTTTTTTCAAATGAAACAAAAAAGAAAAGTGAATTGATAGTATTCAAAATATATTTCAATGATTTTTTTTTTTTTTGCAGCAGATTTATTTATTTTTTTAAATTTTATTTTTAATTATATTTTTAAAAAAGCTCCCTTTAATTTAAAAAATTTCAATGAAGATTTTTTTTTTTCTAGTAATCCCCAGAATTTTATTTATTTTATATCAAGCGATCAAATACCTATCATAATCATCTGCTATAATAAACGCTAAGCACCTATCAATTTAGAATGGTGTGCATGTCAATTTTGAAATTAAATTTTCTTTCTGAAAGGTATAGGAATTTAAATATAATTGATATTAATGATAATCAAATCAGCATTAAAATATATGTAACTGTCATATATTTAAAAAAAAGTTTAATAAAGTAAAATACATTTTTAAAAGTTTTTATTTAAATGTACTAAAAAGGAAATAATAAAATAGTGTATCTTCTGTCATTTAGCAATTAGAGGTAACTGAGTGAAAATAAAAGCGGCGGGGAACAATCATCATGAATTTCGAAACTAATGCGATTTAATATGTAGCAACTGATTAGCGATTTTTATAAGTGTTTGCTATATAACTCTTCTCTAAATATGATCGTCCCCGCCGTTCATTTTCACTCATATACATCTAATTGCTCAATGACGGAAGCTAATACGAATACGAACCCTGGATATAGCGAACCTTCCCTTATAACGAACCCGCGGCGATTCCCAATTCCATTCCATTGAAAATACCATCGTTATAACGAACTTTGCGATTTTTAAAATAACGAACTAACCCTATAACGAACCTATTTTCGGTTCCAAAATGATAAAATATATTTAAAATACTATGCTTATAACGCGAACTTGAAATTGTGATTTAAAAATTTTTAAAACAACAAAATTTTGAGCATGTTTCAGCTCGCGGATCGCGATTTCAAAACAAAAAATTAGCGGCATTGTTTGTTTTCATTTCCATTCTATTTTTGCTATATGTTGTATAAATTTTTACACATTATACTTTTATTTAATAGAATATCTTTGCATTCGACAATTTTGAAATAGAAGAAAAATACAAATGGCTTCCAAAATAAAGAAAAGAAACAAAGAGTGGCGTTCTAAAAAAAAAAAAAAAACACTGGCAGCATGCCCTTTTAGAAGCATTCTATATCAAGTTTAACCTAGGCTAAAAAATAATTCCAAATAATTTTAAGGCCAGGAATGGTTTGAATAACAGGTTAAAAACAGAATTTAATATACACTTCAGAAGAATATGTAGAAACTGGAATTGAAAAAAAATATTATTGAAAATAAAATATTATATAAACGAAATCTTACTAAAATATTAATTTAAGCTTTGGCAAACTGAAAAGCGTCCACCTAGAGACCATGATTTCAGATTAATGGCCCTCGTCAACCTAGGATGGACTTTATTCCATGAGATCCACACGGGATCTAATGGAATCTTCACAATCTGCCAAAGAGGTGTTTAGCTGGCAAAGTAGCTGGGCCATATCTATGGCTAAAATATAGATGGAAATTTTGCCGGGAGGATATTGATCTGAAGAGACAAGATTCGCCTCTCCCTTCAAAATAGACGTCTAAAACCAGACGCCATCTATTGACCGTCGCCGGAATAAAGTCCGCCCTAGACTGATGAGGGCCATTAGCCCAAAACCATGGTCTTTAGGTGAACGCTTTTCAGTTTGCCAAAGCTGGTGTTGTGGCTTTGTCACCGACCCGAGGCCGCTAGTTGCGGCGACGGTCAATAGATGGCATCTGGTTGTAGATGTCTATTTTAACGGGAGAGGCGACCCTTGTCTCTTTATCGCCTCATTATGTTACTAATCTGGCTGAAATTTTAAAAGGACATAGAGTTAAATCTTGAAGAGTTTTTTGTTACATTTTTGATGCATATAGTTATTTATTTGTTTTGCATATTTTTCATTTATAAATTAATCTCATAATTTAGTCTGTGAAAATAAAAATATTGGACCGGTGACGGAGACAAAACTAAAAATGGTTGGCCTAATGTTATATAGTTATGATATATAATTGTTTGTGATAATATATAATTAATAAATGTGATGTTTATGTAATTTTTTGATCTTCATATTGAATAAAATATATAAAGTTTAAATATGTTTTAATAACAAGCACAAAACAATTTTCAACCAAAAAAAAAAAATTTAAAAGTAATCAAGTACTGGGCAAAATTAATTTTTTTAGTCAGAAAATGATGACATTGCTGTATCATGTTTGTTTGTCATCTGTCTGTAGGCTTGAGATCACAAGTTGTTGTTTCTTATTCCCTTGTGCAAAGATTACACAAGCTCCGTGAGATTACAAGTTGGATGTGTGTATTAAGTGAGAACACTTAATACAAATAATACAAGGTAATAAGATCAAATGAAAAATAAATGGATTTGGTCTTAATACCTTGTATGTTGTTGTTGTTATTTCTTATCCCCTTGTGCAAAGATTGGGGTGCAGCTTTCATTGATCATAGCACCATGATCCAGACACACTTTGGTGAAAATCAGACTTTGCCTGTAATTTGAGGCCGTTCCTAACATGGAAGCCTTTGTTGGCGACTCTAACATGAGTACAGATGCAGCTCCTCCGTATCCCTGGAGAAGGACCCTTGCTGAGTTCTATCAACTGGGTCGGTTGAACTCAGGATATTTAAAGAGGTCTTTCTCCTCTTCTAACAATACTGCTGTTGGTCATTACTGCTTATTCGTCAGAGTTATTCTTCTTGTTTCACAGCTGGCCTTCATATCTGAAGGTCGTTCTTCTATCCGCCCACCTGATAATGCGCCCTGTATCAGTCATATCTGCTGAGGGAATACCTTGTATTTCTAACCTATAATCCAAAAAGGGTTAGCTCCAACACATGTCAAATCTCATGGAATGAGGTGTAGGGGTGCAGCTTTCGTTGATCATGGCACCATGATCCAGGCACACTTTGGTGAAAGTCTGACTTTGCCTGTAGTTTGAGGCCGTTCCTAACATGGAAGCAGACGCCTTTGCTGCCGACTCCAACATGCAGCTCCTCCGTATCCCTGGAGTAGGACCCTTGCTTAGGTCCATCAACTGGGTCAGTTAAAGTCAGGATTTTTAAAGAGGTCTACTCCTCTTCTAACAATGCTGCTCTTGGTCCACCGCTGCTTATTCATCAAAGTTATTCTACTTGTTTCGCAGCTGGCCTTCAAATCTGAAGGTTGTTCTTCTATCTGCCCACCCGATAATGTGCCTCGTAGCAGTCATATCTGCCGAGGGAATACCTTGTATTTCTAATCTATAATCCAAAAATTGTGCCTTATCATTAATACAAATAAAAATAAATAATAATAAACACTTTTCTTGAGGAGCATTGTGTTGTATATATATTAATTAATTGTTACCACAGAGTGGGTGTAAGCTCACAGGTAAATAGGCACTAACCAGAAACAGAAAAAGTTCCTTTGTTCAATATTAGTTTCCCTTTTATATTTTGTTCTCTCTCTTTTAAATCAATAAATATAATTGATGAGGCACAATTTGGATTGTAGATTATAAACACAAGGTAATAAGACCAACTTATTACCTTGTGTCAATAAATATAATGTTTAATTAATAATTATTGGAATCAGTTTCATTCATAATTCTAAGCCAAGTCAACACATTGACTCGTGGATTTTATGCAATCTTTGCACAGGAGGTTAAGAAATAACAACCAAAGAAAATCAAATTTCTATCTCCACAAGATGGGTGGATTAACTGGGTACTGACCTGCTTGCCCTCACGGTACACTTTCTCCAGGAGGTGGCTCAGATTGGAGGGCAGGGAGGATGTACTGGACACGTCAGAGGCCTCGTCCTCCAGGCCACCTGGCACATAAACACACCTCTTCATCTCAGGGTTCTCTTTATCTCCCTTGGCAGAGCTGACTGCTATAGGGCGCATCCCTAGGTGGTGGATAGGGGAACAACCTTCAGATATGAAGGCCAGCTGCGAAACAAGCAGAATAACTCTGATGAATAAGCAGTCACGGACCAACAGCAGTATTATTAGAAGAGGAGAATGACCTCTTTAAAAATCCTGACTTCAACTGACCAGGTTGATAGACCTCAGCAAGGGTCCTACTCCAGGGATACGGAGGAGCTGCATGTTGGAGTCGGCAGCAAAGGTGTCTGCTTCCATGTTAGGAATGGCCTCAAACTACAGGCAAAGTCAGACTTTCACCAAAGTGTGCCTGGATCATGGTGCCATGATCAACGAAAGCTGCACCCCTACACCCCATTCCATGAGACTCATGGAATTTGTGTAATCTTTACACAAGGGGATAAGAAACAACAACAACACCTTTTGGTCTTATACAGATTTTCCGAGTAGATAATGATAAGGTACAATATGGATTATAGATTAGAATTACAAGGTAATAAGACCAAATCTAAATGAATAAATAGTGTGTGACGTTGATACAAGATAATATGACCTAATTCATATAAATTAATTGTGTATGACATTTCGGTAACAGGGTTCTTACCATAATTAATTACTGAAACATCACACACTATTAATTTATTTGGATTAGGTCTTATTTTCTTGTGTCTATTGTATCTATAATCTGAATTGTGCTTTATCATAGTGTGTGACATTTTGGTAACAGCATTGTTACCATCATCAGAAAAAAGACTAAATGAGAAAAAATCACAGCATGTTCTTAAATAGTACATATAAAATGAATGTATTTAAAAGCAGGAATGTTTCTTTTATACAAAATACAAACTTCTACTGTCCTACTGCGATGAAAAAATATATTGGGAGGGCTTGGCTCATCATTGGTGAACCCTCCCAGCAGTTTCACCAATTTAATCCACCAGACCGCTTCTAAGAGCTCTAATACTGTATTGGACGATTCTGCTTATATACGCAGCACTGAAGGATGGAATCTCAGAAATGGTGTTCAAGAAAATTATGGACATAAGCTTATAGGACAGTAGAATTACATTCAATTATTGCTTTGTGTTAAATAGTAGTGTTTACTATTATCTTGTTTACCCATTTGATAACAGTATTATTTGAGAACAGGCTGTGATATTTTTTTCTCATTTAGTCTTTTGTCTGATGATGGTTATAACGCTGTTACTGAAACGTTACACACAATTAATTTATTTGGATTTGGTCTTATTACCCTTTGGCTCTCCAAGAGGCACAATTTGGATTATAGATTAAAAACACAAGGTAATAAGACCAAATCCAAATAAATAAATAGTGTGTGACATTTCAGTAACCGTGTTGTTACCATCATCAGACAAAAGTACAGAATGAAAGTGCAGTAATGAAGAAGAAGTAAATCATCTACATTTAGTACTTTTGTCTGATGATGGTAACAACGCTGTTACCGAAACGTCACATACTATTTATTTATTTGGATTTGGTCTTATTACCTTTTAATAAAAGTAGCAATAATCAGCAATGTGTGTCAATTACAGTGTAGTAAATAAGGAGAAAAAAAGAAAGGGCTTGGAGCATAAACTTCTTACAAATTCTTTATATTTTCTATTTTCTCTCTCTCTGTAAAGTTCTAAATAGGTAGGAGAGAAGTATTCAATATGGATGATTCTGCGGAAGAGGGAGAAAATTTACTTCCTTTCATTATTAGGTTGATTTTTTTACATTATTTTTTTGCATAATTCTTTAGGATATCATGTTTCTTGGGTCAACTCCATTCTTTGACAGTGAGAGCTTAGAAATTAGGGGAGACAATTCGAAAATTTTGTCCCTCCTTTCTAAAGTAAATTGAAAAGTATTTGACAAGCATCCAAGCTCTTTCATCTCTGCATTTGTACTAGGAAAGAAGGTGAGCAGGAGTTGAACACTGACAAGAAGTTACATTGTTGTTGTTGTTTTTATCCCCTTGTGTAAAGATTACATGAATTACATGAGTTGATGCTCCTTGAGCTGTTTTATGATAAGCAGTGGCCTCTCCCAAAGGTCTGAAGTTCCATTGTAGTTGAGAGGAGATAGTTGTAGGGCTGAAATTATGTAATATAAAATCTCTAATTTGTATCAATAAATGTCAATTAAATTTATTAATGTATTATGATAATATTAGTTTTGATAAGAAACCTTGTTTTGCGAAAGAGCATTGCTCAATATACTTTATTATAATTATATGTATGCACCCCTACAGACTTATAAGCTTATGTCCATTGATTCTTTGAACACCCCTAAGCTGTCTTCCATAGTAAATACAGGGTATATAAGAAAACCCATCCAATACAATAGTAGAGCGGTCTGGAGATTAATTTGGGGAAACCACTGAGAAGGTTCATCATTTTTGAGCCAAGCATTCTCATTCAACAACTTTTATCATTGCAGTAAGGTCAGTAGAAATATTTGATGATATATGTTTTTTTTTTGCTTATCCCTAGTACACGTGGTACAGGCCATGATTATAATCATGGTGGGTAGAAGTAGGCGACTGCTTTTACTGTAAGTGCACCACATGTCTACACATGTGAAAAGCAGTTCGACTTTGCAATTACAAATGTGCCAGAGCCCCGTTCGGTTACTTGCACTCGCTGGTGGGGTTGGACTTTTGCGAGAATCGGGGGCCATTGGAGCATTTTTTTTTTTTTAAACAGAAAAAAGTGTCCAATGCGGGAATTGAACCCGGGTCATAGTGGTCGAAAATCAAATGGTTTAACCAGCCTTCCACCAACCCCCAATACAATTTATTGTAATTGTATGTATGCACCCCTACAGACCTATAAGCTTATGTCCATAGGTTCCCTAAACACCCCTAAGCTGCCTTCCATAGTAAATACAGGGTATATAACAAAACCAATCCAATACAATAGTAAGCGGTCTGGAGATTAATTTGGCGAAACCACTGAGAGGGTTCACCACTGATGAGCCAAGCCCTCTCATTCAATAACTTTTATCATTGCAGTAAGGTCTGTAGAGATAATATTTGATGATATATGTGAAAAAAAACACATTGCCAAATATTATTGTTACAAATTTTATCGATAGATAGCCATCAAATTTATAAAAAATACAGTAGAACCTCCCTGTAAAGGACAACAACTAATTGCAGAGCCAAAGTGCCCTTTAGAGAGAGGTGTCTATTTACTGAAGAGTTGCTAAATAGTGAAAATGGTAATTTTTCAAATGAAAACTGTCATTTGTAGAGAGGTGTCCTTTAGCACGAGTGTCCTCTCATGGAGGTTCTATTGTACCTAAATAAAATTGAATTATTTTTTAAAAAGCAAAATTGACATGCTATTTTATTCTCAAAGTGATCCAAGTCATGTATCGCTTTGAATTTTTAAAAAGAAATCTAAATGACACATGTGGATGTGTCAAATAAGACGGACTTACTTTCCAAAAGAGAGTTCAAGCTCTGGATGGCTTCCTCTTTAACCTGGATCTGGGCCTCAAGACGGGCAATCCTCTCTTCATACTCTTCCTGGAACTTGTGCCTCTCCTCCTGCAGCTTCTGTTGCAGCCTGAGCTCTGTGTGTCTGGAGTTGTCCTGGAGCTGTTGCTGGAGCTCTGAGTTGAGCCGGCTGGTTGCCTCCAGTTTTTCCTGGTAGCTGGACTCCAGCTCTGTGTGTCTGCGGACAAACTCCCTGCTGAGTTGTTCCTTCACTTGTTTCAGTTGCTTCTCATAATGGTCTCCCATCTCCTGTGAGAGCTGCTGCCAGTGTTCCTGCCATTGGGCCTTGTCCTCCACCACCACGTTGTCCAGGGTTTGTGCAGCGCGGCTCTCCATCTCTCTCGGGACATCAGAGCCATTGGTCTCCACAACATGGCTCTTTTTGAATGCTAGGAACTGACGGAGGAATTTGTCTTCTAAAGTTTTACGTTGGCTTTCAAGGGTGCGTCGGAAGCTCTCATTGACTTTCTGGAGATTTTCCTCGTGAGCCTTGACAAGGTTGGCTTTTTCCTGCTCATATTCTTCACGTAGGGTTTCCCGTAGGCTAGCCAGCTCTGCCTGGTGGGATGCTTCCATGGTCTCCTGGGCGCAGTCAGCTTGTTTCTTGAGGCGGCCTAAGGCCCGGAGGTTCTGAGCCACCAGCTCTTCCTTCTCCTTGGCTAGCTGCTCTCTCAGCTGGGTCTTCTGCTCCTTGAACTTCTCCTTGGCCATCGCCAGCACTGCGTGGATCTTCCTCTCCATCTGGCTGGCATGCCTCTCCTTCAGTTCCAGGAGCTCTTTTTTCAGGTCTGGGCAGCTTGTGGACATTGTGGGCTCTTTCCCCTGGGAGCAGCAGCCAAAACAGGTAAACATTTTGTCAGGAATTGTCCAAGTTATACAAATTGTATAGTATACATCAAAACAATAAAGTATGATTTGGATTATAGATTGGAAACATAAGGTAAACAAGATTAAATCTAAATTAATAAACTGTGTATGACGTTTCGGTAACAGCATTGTCACCAAACGTCACATACAATTTACTAATTTGAATTTGGTCTTATTACCTTATGTTTTAGTCAGAGGAAATTATGTTCACACTTGGTTATCTCGTGTGTCTTCAATGAAGGTCACTGTGTATAAAATACCTTTCAGTTATTTTTCAATCCCAATATACATGGTAAAAGGTAAAACATCCTTAAGTTTTGTCTATGAGTATAAATAAAAAGTTGGTTTTTATTACCTTGTGTTTCTAATCATAATCCAAATTATTCTTTTTATCACTATTTATACTTCTTGGAAAACAAATTTATTCTGTATTTAGGAATCCCATTATGACATCAGAGGCCTTTATATTATAGGGATCTGCTCTGCTTGATGTGCTTATTCTGTAAAGTTACATTTTATAGAAGAGGGGGATGTAAGAATAGTTAGTTTCTATTACAATTACATATTTTTAGGGGGGTCGGTGGAAGGCTGGTATAAACCGTTGGTTTACGACCGCTACGACTCGGGTTCGATTCCCGCATTGGGCACTTTTTTCTGATTTAAAAAAAAAAATGCTCCAATGGCCCCCTATTCTTGCAAAAGACCAACCCCACCAGCGAGTGCAAGTAACCAAACAGGGCTCTGGCATATTTATTTGTAAGTGCAAAGTTGAGCTGCTTTTCACATGTGTAGACATGTGGTGCACTTACAGTAAAAGCAGTCGCCTTCTACACACCATGATTATCATGGTCTGTACCACGTGTACTAGGGATAATAAAAAAAAAAACATATTTCCAGGGTTAATCATCTTAAAATGTTCCATCACAAGGGCTACAACAGGTTAATGACCTGGTGGTATCTCACTTTTGTGTAAACAACTTGATACCCAGCTAGGTGGATATTGGTACAGTAAAACCTCCCTGTAAACGACACCTAATTGCAGAGCAAAAGTGTCCATTATGAAGAGGTGTACTCTTACCGGAGAGTTGTTACATAGTAAAAATGGTAATTTTGACACTCAAAACTGTCCTCTGTAGAGAGGTGTCCTCTAGCCAGAGTGTCCTCTCATGGAGGTTTTACTGTATATAGGGGGGGCCCCATGACAGGCTTCCAACTTATACAAAGAGGAAATCTGTACTAAGAGCCTTCTAGAAATACTGGAGGGTTTTGAGAGAAATGCTATTTGGTCTCAATCCCAATGAATAGAAAACCCCTATTTGTACCTCCCAGTGTGAGTACAACTCTGGTAGAGGGGTCAGGCAACATCCTAATGGGATGGCCAACACTAAAGGAGACTAAATGAAAGCCAGGATAAGCTTTCAACTTCATTCTTGCAATGAATAAGAACACTCTCTTGTCCTTGAGGAGAGAAATCGCCCCAAAAGGCGGAAGACCGATTTTATTTAGCCAACAGCATAGTCGAAAGAAGGCACTGGCAAACCACTTTGGTATCAAGCACTACTGAGAAAACTATATGGACTGAATATAAAATCAAATGTTAAAATATTTGTTCATATAGTTGGGAAGAGACAAACACAACTTGACGGATACTAATAACAAAACAATAATGCTAATGCCTTAGTAGAGTAGAGTACTTAATGATTGAACATTCCACTCTGAAACATGACAGCCTTGCTGTTGGATTGGGTTTAGTTGCCCTTTGATTGTAATCTTAGTTGTGCCATTTTGACCTTGCCAAATGAAAGGCATTAATGGGTAATTAAACAAGCACTGGTTTTAATTATTATCCCTAGTAAACGTGGTACAGGCCTGATAATTAAGGTGGGTAGTTAGCGACTGCTTTTACTGTAAGTGCACCACATGTCTACACATGTGAAAAGCAGTTCGACTTTGCACTTACAAATGTGCCTGAGCCCCATTTGGTTACTTGTACTCACTAGTGGGGTTGGACTTTTGCAAGAATCGGGGGCCATTGGAGCATTTTTTTTTTTTTTAAACATAAAAAATTGCCCAATGCGGGAATCGATCCCGGGTTGTAGCAGTCAAAAACCAATGGTTTAGACCATCTTTCCACGGACCCCACAAAATAACATGAGCATCACAAATGAAACCATCCAGAAGAGCACAGAGAAAGGAAAGAAAGTAAATATCACCTTATCTTGCAGTAGGAGGTCCAAGATGTCAGACTTCTCTCTACGCAGGGACATCACTTCCTTGCGTAGAGCTTCCTGCGCTGCGGCGTGGTTGGCGGAGAGTTCCTCCAGCTGGTGTCGTAGAGCCCTGACCTCTCGACAGTGAGTCTCATGGGCCGTCCGCTTCTCTTCCTCCAAGTCAGCGATCTGTTTCTCCAGCACCAGCTGCACATCTCTGTCTAGCTTCTTGAAACAACACTTCAGTAGTGGGGGTCATACCTGCTGTTCTGTCTCCTCCCTCAGGGCCCCTAGTTCTTGTTCCCTATCTCGAGTACACTCCAGGAACTCCTACACACAACACCACTCTGTCCAACTACAGTCTCATCACTTTTAACCATGGGGTTGAAACAAGCTAAAACTATCAGTGGGCATAGCTTCCAACAACAACTCTTCTTCTTTCTTATCTCCACTCAATCATTATAGGGTGTCAAGCTTGTAGAGCATGTTGATGGTGTCTGCTAGGAATGAGTAGAGCACATTAATTGATGAGTCAATACAGTCAATAATGTGTTTTGGGGTTTCAGGTTGAGAATTGCACTTGGTATATAGTGGGAAAACCTTGCAACCCTTCTGGAAAGTCATCGTCTGTAGATAACCAGACTTGAGTATGGAAATCAAAGACTGTTGTCCTACAACAACTGATCAATTTGAACCATGCATTGCTTATGGCCAATATGGTCAAAATGGGAAATGAGAGATACTACAGCGTGATAATGCTCTGTCCAGGATACCAGTAAAACACTGAAATAGGATATGCTACTGTACCCACCATATTCTCCAGATCTAACCCTACCATTTATGAGTTTTTATTTGATAATATCAAAAAGCATTCAGGGCCAAGTTTCTTGCACAATTTTATTTCTCTAGCTTTTGGGCTAACATGCCCTTCAACAGGTGCAACTAGTAGTTTTTTTTATTATTATTCCTAGTACACGTGGTACAGGCCATGATAATCATGATGGGTAGAAGTGCACCATGTGTCTACACATGTGAAAAGCAGTTCGACTTTGCACTTACAAATGTGCCGGAGACCCATTTGGTTACTTGCACTCGCTGGTGGGGTTGGACTTTTGAAAGAATCGAGGGCAATTGGAGCATCTTTTTTTTAATTCAGAAAAAAGTGTTAAATGCAGGAATCGAACCCAGGTCGTAACGGTCGAAAACCAACAGTTTAGACCATCCTTACACCGACCCCCTAACTAAAGAAAAAATATACCGACTAACTCTTTTGTTTCAAATCACTAGTCCTAGCAGCTATACATTCACTTGAGGGATAGGAGATGTTTATGTCATCTTGAGACACCCACTAGATAGGGGTCAGCAGAGTGGGTGGGTTACTTACCCCTGTGCCAAGATGGGAGGAGGCTGCCACCAGAGCCTGCCATCACAACAGCCATTTAACCTTGAATGGAACTGAAAGACACTTGATCATTTGTTGTTTGAACTTTACTACAAGGTAATAAGACCAAATCCAAATAAATACATAGTGTGTAACATTACGGTAATAGCTTGTTATCATTATAAGACAAAAGACTGAATCAGTCTTATCTTTTTTTTTTAATTATTAGCCCTAGTACAGGTGGAACAGGCCATGATAATCATGGTGAGTAGAAGTAGGTGACTGCTTTTACTGTAAGTGCACCACATGTTACACATGTGAAAAACAGTTCGACTTTTTCACTTACAAATCTGCCAGAACCCTGTGCCTTGTAGTTCTAATCTATAATCCAAATTGTACCTTACATTCAGTATTTTGTCTGATGATGGTAACAATGTTGATACTGAATCATCACACACTATTTATTTGGATTTGGTCTTATTACCTTGTGTTTAATAATCATTCTGTGACAGGAATCAGTCCTACCTGGAACCTGCTGATCTCCTGAAGGTGTCGATTCCTCTCTACCTCCAGCTTCTTCACTTCTGCCTCGAGTTCTTGCACCTTGCTGGAGGTCATCTTGGTCTCTGGTGGAGTCACCTTGGCCTCTTGTGGGGTTACCTTGGTCTCTGGTGGAGTCACCTTGGCCTCTTGTGGGGTCATCTTTGTCTCTGGTGGGGTCATCTTAGTCTCTGGTGGAATCACCTTGGCCTCTGGTGGAGTCATCTTAGTCTCTGGTGGAATCACCTTGGCCTCTGGTGGGATGATCTTGTCTTGCGTTGAAGTCATCTCCATGTTGTCTGACTACAAGCCATAAGTCAGTGAGGGGATAATTCACAGCAAAGTTAGAACTTAGCTGATTCTATCCTGTAAACATTTCCTTTAATTTGGGCATGCCATTTTTACTAAAACTAGCCTTAATTATCATAAGAGAATACTAATTATATAAGGGTGACACTGAAAGTTTTCAATATTTTTAGTTTATTCCATAATGTGTAACTTTGTAATAAATTATACCTAGCATTCAAAGTAAAGGCCACTGTTCCTTCCTGCCAGTTCTTATATACCACACTTGAATGATTCCTTATGACTTGACTTTTCATGAGTCTTTGTTAAGTTGACAACTAACTTTGCTCAAACAGCAGTTGTCTATACAGTGAGGAGTCTATCAGAGGATCTCCTGTAGCATTAGAAACCAAGGTTCACTCTAGAGGTGTCATAAAAGCCAGTTTTCATTTGCAAAATTACCATTTTTACACTATAGCAACTCTCTGGTAAGATGATGCCTCTCCTTAAAGGACATGTTTGCTCTGCAATTTGGTGTCCTTTACAGGTTCTATCCAATATATATTTTTTATTATTATCTAAGTATATATGTACAGGTTCTACTGTATATGTTTTTTTTTTTTTTCTTATGATGCTTCTTGAAGTAGCCCTCAAGAAAGTCGTCTTATTTATTAATTATTATATTTTTCTTATTTATATTATTATATTTATTATGAAGCTGATCTAATTTTGATTATCCAAGTGTTTATGGTGATACATCAGGGCATGATGTACTGAACATCAGGTTGTATCATGCCGTGTCGTTAGATGTCCCAGAATATCATCTCTGGTCAGATGGTGACAGTGACAGACCAGGGTATGTACCAGCCTTCCATGACTACACAATGTATATGTGTTGTTGTTGTTTCTTATCCCCTTGTGTAAAGATTACACGAATTCCATGAGTTCATGCTCCTCGAGCTGTTTTATGATGAGCAGCGGCTTCTCCCAAAGGACCTGTTTAGTGCATCTAATGCAGGCCAAAATGTGTTCTGGAGCTGCAGATACCAAACTACATTTTGGACAAGTGGGATAAATTTTATTATTATTTTCTATCTTCAATGGCTTGAGATGGCCTGTTCTAAATCTTGTTAGTGTTATTTGATGCTGTCTATTTCTGATGTTCAGAGCTCCTCCTGGCTTCACTCCACTGTACCAGCTGTGCTTACACTGTATATGTAAATATGATAACTTACGCTCAGCTCGGGGTGGAGGTCCTTGGTAGGGGATAAGGGAGCTGGTGGTGTCAGTAGAACGGGCTGCAGCAGCAGATGTGTTCAGTGGGAGTTAGCGACATG
>CP092880.1:18663435-18709049 GCA_030710605.1 Cordylochernes scorpioides
ACATATAATTATAATAAAGTATTTCGATGCACTAGCGCGCCATCTGTTATCAAATTACAAAACTATTTTAGACGCGTAATATTCTTTTTAAAATAAAATAATTTCTACTGCCCTTACTGCAATGGAAAAATTAAAGGGAGGGCCTGGCTCATCAGTGGTGAACCCTCCCAGCGGTTTCGCCAGTTTAATCTACCATACCGCTGTTATATTGCATTTTTGGAACTTCCTTTTATAGTGATACTGATGTTGTCCTCAAAGCTTATGTCCATAGTTCATCTAAAATACCCATTCGAAGAGTCCAGCATCAGTATCACTATATCTAAGTCCAACCCCACCAGCGAGTGCAAGTAACCAAACGGGGCTCAGGCACATTTGTAAGTGCAAAGTCAAACTGCTTTTCACATGTGTAGACATGTGGTGCACTTACAGTAAAAGCAGTCGCCTACTTCTACCCACCATGATTATCATGCCCTGTACCACGTGTACTAGGAATAAGCAAAAAAAAAAAACTATACTGTAAATGACACTCAACACTGATTATTGCTACTTTTATTAAAATGTAATAAGACTAACTCCAAACAAATAAATACAGTTAAACCTGTCTATAGCGCCCCCTCTTGGGACTCACCAAAATAGGGTGCTATAGACAGGTCACTTTTAATGTAAATCGCATCGTACTACGTATTTAAAATCGGGCACTATAGAGAGGGAGGCGCTATAGAGGGGTACTATAGACAGGTTTAACTGTAGTATGTAACATTTTGGCAACAGCGTTGTTACCATCATCAGACAAAAGTACTAAATGTAGATGATTTACTTCTTCATTACTGCACTTTCATTCAGTACTTTTGTCTGAAGATGGTAACAACACGGGTACAGAAACATCACACACTATTTATTTATTTGGATTTGGTCTTATTACCTTATAGTTCTCATCTATAATCCAAATTGTACCATATCATGTTAACTATTGCAATTATTCCTGTATATATAACCCCTTCTATTCAGAGAGCTACAGGATAATAAGACCAAATCCAAATAAATTAATTGTGTGTAACGTTTCAGTAACAGCATTATAACCATCATCAGACAAAAGACTAAATAAGAAAAATATCACGGCATGTTCTAAATTGTACTGTTATCAAATGTGTAAACAAGAGATAACTGTAAACCTTACTATTTAACACTGTAATGATTCCATATGCAAATTTTATTCTTAAAGAAAAATGCAGCATATATGTAAATATGTATTAATTTTCTGATAGAAAATAAAATATGTAAAAATCATTGGATGTATATAGAGTGTAAGAGAAGAGTGAAAGTATCTTATTTATAGAAATAAATGGTTTATACCTTATAGTGTTCGTCAAGTTTTGTTAGGTAGAGAACACAACAAACACAAAGCAATAATTGAATGTAATTCTACTGTCCTATAAGCTTATGTCCATAATTTTCTTGAAAACCATTTCTGAGATTCCATCCTTCAGTGCTGCGTATATAAGCAGAATCGTCCATTACAGTATTAGAGCTCTTAGAAGCGGTCTGGTGGATTAAATTGGTGAAACCACTGGGAGGGTTCACCACTGATGAGCCAAGCCCTCCCAATATATTTTTTCATCGCAGAAAGGACAGTAGAAGCTTGTATTTTGTATAAAAGAAACATTCGTGCTTTTAAATCCTTTCATTTTATAAGTACTATTTAAGAACATGCTATGATTTTTTTTCTAATTTAGTCTTTTGTCTGATGATGGTAACAATACTGTTACCAAAACGTCACACACTATGATAAAGCACAATTCAGATTATAGATACAAGAAAATAAGACCTAATCCAAATAAATAAATAGTGTGTGACGTTTCGGTAATTGATTATGGTAAGAACCCTGTTACCAAAATGTCATACACTATTAATTTATATGAATTAGGTCTTATTTTCTTGTATCAATGTCACACACTATTTATTCATTTGGATGTTTTCTTATTACCTTATATTTCTAATCTATAATCCAAATTGTACCGTATCATTATCTACTAGGAAAATCTGTATAAGACCAAAAGGTGTTGTTGTTGTTTTTTCTTATCCCCTTGTGTAAAGATTACACAAATTCCAGAGTCTCATGGAATGGGGTGTAGGGGTGCAGCTTTCGTTGATCATGGCACCATGATCTAGGCACACTTTGGTGAAAGTCTGACTTTGCCTGTAGTTTGAGGCCATTCCTAACATGGAAGCAGATGCCTTTGCTGCCGACTCTAACATGAGTACAGACGCAGCTCCTCCGTATCCCTGGAGTGGGATCCTTGCTGAGGTCTATCAACTGGGTCAGTTGAAGTCAGGATTTTTAAAGAGGTCTTTCTCCTCTTCTAACAATGCTGCTCTTGGTCCACTGCTGCTTATTCATCAGAGTTATTCTGCTTGTTTCACAGCTGGCCTTCATATCTGAAGGTCATTCCCCTATCCGCCACCTAGGGATGCGCCCTATAGCAGTCAGCTCTGCCAAGGGAGATAAAGAGAACCCTGAGATGAAGAGTTGTGTTTATGTGCCAGGTGGCCTGGAGGACGAGGCCTCTGACGTGTCCAGTACATCCTCCCTGCCTTCCAATCTGAGCCACCTCCTGGAGAAAGTGTACCGTGAGGGCAAGCAGGTCAGTACCCAGTTAATCCACCCATCTTGTGGAGATAGAAATTTGATTTTCTTTGGTTGTTGTTTCTTAACCTCCTGTGCAAAGATTGCATAAAATCCACGAGTCAATGTGTTGACTTGGCTTAGAATTATGAATGAAACTGATTCCAATAATTATTAATTAAACATTATATTTATTGACACAAGGTAATAAGTTGGTCTTATTACCTTGTGTTTATAATCTACAATCCAAATTGTGCCTCATCAATTATATTTATTGATTTAAAAGAGAGAGAACAAAATATAAAAGGGAAACTAATATTGAACAAAGGAACTTTTTTCTGTTTCTGGTTAGCGCCTATTTACCTGTGAGCTTACACCCACTCTGTGGTAACAATTAATTAATATATATACAACACAATGCTCCTCAAGAAAAGTGTTTATTATTATTTATTTTTATTTGTATTAATGATAAGGCACAATTTTTGGATTATAGATTAGAAATACAAGGTATTCCCTCGGCAGATATGACTGCTACGAGGCACATTATCGGGTGGGCAGATAGAAGAACAACCTTCAGATTTGAAGGCCAGCTGTGAAACAAGTAGAATAACTTTGATGAATAAGCAGCGGTGGACCAAGAGCAGCATTGTTAGAAGAGGAGTAGACCTCTTTAAAAATCCTGACTTCAACTGACCCAGTTGATGGACCTAAGCAAGGGTCCCACTTCAGGGATACGGAGGAGCTGCGTCTGTACTCATGTTAGAGTCGGCAGCAAAGGCGTCTGCTTCCATGTTAGGAACGGCCTCAAACTACAGGCAAAGTCAGACTTTCACCAAAGTGTGCCTGGATCATGGTGCCATGATCAACGAAAGCTGCACCCCCTAAACCTCATTCCAAGAGATTTGACATGTGTTGGAGCTAACCCTTTTTGGATTATAGGTTAGAAATACAAGGTATTCCCTCAGCAGATATGACTGATACAGGGCGCATTATCAGGTGGGCGGATAGAAGAACGACCTTCAGATATGAAGGCCAGCTGTGAAACAAGAAGAATAACTCTGACGAATAAGCAGTAATGACCAACAGCAGTATTGTTAGAAGAGGAGAAAGACCTCTTTAAATATCCTGAGTTCAACCGACCCAGTTGATAGAACTCAGCAAGGGTCCTTCTCCAGGGATACGGAGGAGCTGCATCTGTACTCATGTTAGAGTCGCCAACAAAGGCTTCCATGTTAGGAACGGCCTCAAATTACAGACAAAGTCTGATTTTCACCAAAGTGTGTCTGGATCATGGTGCTATGATCAATGAAAGCTGCACCCCAATCTTTGCACAAGGGGATAAGAAATAACAACAACAACATACAAGGTATTAAGACCAAATCCATTTATTTTTTATTTGATCTTATTACCTTGTATTATTTGTATTAAGTGTTCTCACTTAATACACACATCCAACTTGTAATCTCACGGAGCTTGTGTAATCTTTGCACAAGGGAATAAGAAACAACAACTTGTGATCTCAAGCCTACAGACAGATGACAAACAAACATGATACAGCAATGTCATCATTTTCTGACTAAAAAAATTAATTTTGCCCAGTACTTGATTACTTTTAAATTTTTTTTTTTTGGTTGAAAATTGTTTTGTGCTTGTTATTAAAACATATTTAAACTTTATATATTTTATTCAATATGAAGATCAAAATTACATAAACATCACATTTAATTATATATTATCACAAACAATCATATATCATAACTATATAACATTAGGCCAACCATTTTTAGTTTTGTCTCCGTCACCGGTCCAATATTTTTATTTTCACAGACTAAATTATGAGATTAATTTATAAATGAAAAATATGCAAAACAAATAAATAACTATATGCATCAAAAATGTAACAAAAAACTCTTCAAGATTTAACTCTATGTCCTTTTAAAATTTCAGCCAGATTAGTAACATAATGAGGCGATAAAGAGACAAGGGTTGCCTCTCCCGTCAAAATAGACATCTACAACCAGATGCCATCTATTGACCGTCGCTGCAACTAGTGGCCTCAGGTCGGTGACAAAGCCACAACACCAGCTTTGGCAAACTGAAAAGCGTTCACCTAAAGACCATGGTTTTGGGCTAATGGCCCTCATCAATCTAGGGCGGACTTTATTCCGGCGACGGTCAATAGATGGCGTCTGGTTTTAGACGTCTATTTTGAAGGGAGAGGCGAATCTTGTCTCTTCAGATCAATATCCTCCCGGCAAAATTTCCATCTATATTTTAGCCATAGATATGGCCCAGCTACTTTGCCAGCTAAACACCTCTTTGGCAGATTGTGAAGATTCCATTAGATCCCGTGTGGATCTCATGGAATAAAGTCCATCCTAGGTTGACGAGGGCCATTAATCCGAAACCATGGTCTCTAGGTGGACGCTTTTCAGTTTGCCAAAGCTTAAATTAATATTTTAGTAAGATTTCGTATATATAATATTTTATTTTCAATAATATTTTCTTTCAATTCCAGTTTCTACATATTCTTCTGAAGTGTATATTAAATTCTGTTTTTAACCTGTTATTCAAACCATTCCTGGCCTTAAAATTATTTGGAATTATTTTTTAGCCTAGGTTAAACTTGATATAGAATGCTTCTAAAAGGGCATGCTGCCAGTGTTTTTTTTTTTTTTTTAGAACGCCACTCTTTGTTTCTTTTCTTTATTTTGGAAGCCATTTGTATTTTTCTTCTATTTCAAAATTGTTGAATGCAAAGATATTCTATTAAATAAAAGTATAATGTGTAAAAATTTATACAACATATAGCAAAAATAGAATGGAAATGAAAACAAACAATGCCGCTAATTTTTTGTTTTGAAATCGCGATCCGCGAGCTGAAACATGCTCAAAATTTTGTTGTTTTAAAAATTTTTAAATCACAATTTCAAGTTCGCGTTATAAGCATAGTATTTTAAATATATTTTATCATTTTGGAACCGAAAATAGGTTCGTTATAGGGTTAGTTCGTTATTTTAAAAATCGCAAAGTTCGTTATAACGATGGTATTTTCAATGGAATGGAATTGGGAATCGCCGCGGGTTCGTTATAAGGGAAGGTTCGCTATATCCAGGGTTCGTATTAGCTTCCGTCATTGAGCAATTAGATGTATATGAGTGAAAATGAACGGCGTGGACGATCATATTTAGAGAAGAGTTATATAGCAAACACTTATAAAAATCGCTAATCAGTTGCTACATATTAAATCGCATTAGTTTCGAAATTCATGATGATTGTTCCCCGCCGCTTTTATTTTCACTCAGATACCTCTAATTGCTAAATGACAGAAGATACACTATTTTATTATTTCCTTTTTAGTACATTTAAATAAAAACTTTTAAAAATGTATTTTATTTATTAAACTTATTTTTAAATATATGACAGTTACATATATTTTAATGCTGATTTGATTATCATTAATATCAATTATATTTAAATTCCTATACCTTTCAGAAAGAAAATTTAATTTCAAAATTGACACGCACACCATTCTAAATTGATAGGTGCTTAGCGTTTATTATAGCAGATGATTATGATAGGTATTTGATCGCTTGATATAAAATAAATAAAATTCTGGGGATTACTAGAAAAAAAAATCTTCATTGGAATTTTTTAAATTAAAGGGAGCTTTTTTAAAAATATAATTAAAAATAAAATTTAAAAAAATAAATAAATCTGCTGCAAAAAAAAAATCATTGAAATATATTTTGAATACTATCAATTCACTTTTCTTTTTTGTTTCATTTGAAAAAAAAAATCAGATAACTAAAAAATTTGAGAGATAAAATAAATTAAATAGAAAAAAAAAAAAATGCTGAATTTTACAAAAATGAAACGCAATGGAGAGAAGTTTAATAACAAAACTTATTTACACACACTTCAAAATGGAACTCTGGATTCATTTAGCAATATTGTCGAAACTGAATTCAATTCTTTGAAGACTCTTCAACTTTATTTTACCGATATTAATTATGAATCAACAGATGAAAGAATCCACGTTGAGAAGTTAGAAGAATTCTTGCTATCAATTGATACCAATTCCAAGAAAAAAATTCTTATTAAAGCATTACGATTTTTGAATAAAAAATTCTGCGATAAAATGAAGAATTCCAAAGATTATTCTGAGGAAAGCATGGATCTCTTTGCGATTTTATTTGATTTAATAATCTTTACGAATGCCCCAATAATTTTGCCTCGACCTACAATGCCCCTGAAATATCTTCACAAGCTGATTTCTCATTGGATAAGTCTAAGCAATCCCATCTTTAGTACATTGGTACGTAACTTGCGTAAATTACTCTTCAAAAACATGGAAGAATTTAATACGTATCAATATGATTTGGTCTATTATTTTCAACTTTTATATTTAGCCAATGTCTTTGGAGGAGACTCTGAACTATTATCAAATCTCAAAAGATATATTATTTTTTATTTTAGAGTTCCTAACTCGCGTTTTGATCCAATATATGAAATGAAAAATTCCAAGATTCCTAAAGAAGAATTTTTAATGTCTGAATCATCCAATAATTTTGAATTGATATTATTAGGAGAAGATGAGCGATATTTGTTCGCTTCAAACGCCGATTCTCTTTTGAATTATAAAATTTTACTCTCTTTAAATCAAAAGTTAGATTCTTTTGAAGCAATGATTTTATCATGGACAGAAAAGGCAAGAATGAAAGCTATGAAGTGTCATGTGCCTCATATTATCCGTCGTGAACATTCAAAAATCGATTATACAAGTATAATCCGTATGATTGAGAAATTTGTTGCATCTAAAGGTGTACCTCTTAGTTTAGAATATCGAAATGAAGAAGCACATGACCATGGTGGAGTTTCCAGAGAATTTTTCACAACCATTTTAAAAAATATTGTTACCAAAGAAAAAAGTATGTTTTACAATAAAAACAGGTTTTATTGGTTGAAAAGTAATACGGAACAGGATTCTTCTATGTATGATAGATTTGAAAGGTTTGGATCATTGTTTGCTTTGGCACTTTACCATAATGTTTATGTTGATTTAAAATTACCAAAAATATTTTACCGAAAATTGTATGGACTAGATGGAACTCTAGATGATCTGTTTGATTTTGACCCCAATCTGGCAAGAGGTTTGACAGACATTCTGAATTACGAGGAAGATGACATTGAAGATGTCTTTATAAGTAACTTTTTGGTTACCATTCAAAATGGAGAAGAAACATATATCGACCATGAACTAAAGAAAAATGGATCCCAAATTGTTTTAAATCGTAAAAACAAGGATGAATATGTTAAACTGTATGTTGATATAATATTTAACAAGATTATTAAAAAAGAATTTAATCATATTATAAAGGGCTTCAATAAGATAATAAAGATTGATTATCTGAAAACGCTATTCAGGCCGGAAGAACTTTTAGAAATACTAAAAGGAAGCGAATTTACAGGTATAGATGATATGAAAAAGAGAATAAAATACATGGATTACACAGACAATAGTACAACTGTGAAGTATTTCTGGGAAGTTGTTCAAGAAATGGATGATACTCAGCGGAATGACTTGTTGATATTTATCACAGCAAGTGAATGGATACCTCTTGAAGGAACCATTTTCACAATCCATCGGTCAGGACCTAACTCTGAACTTCTTCCTTCCTCTAGTACCTGTTCCAATATCTTATTTCTACCTCAATATTTTACTAAATCTAAACTGAAGAAGAAGTTGCTGATAGCCATCTCCTATAAAGAAGGCTTTGGATTGATTTAGGATTCTTGTACAGAATGCTTGAAACTAGAGAATCAAATATATCATAAAAAGCACATGTGCTCGTGGTCAGGAGATGCCTTAATATATTTCTTTGTAATAGAAAGTAATGTATTTCCAAATGTATTTTACAAAATAAATCATTGATGTGTATATAGTTAATAAAATAATTTATTTTTTAATTACACTAGAACATCCTTAATTCAAATCTTGGTCCCTAGAATTTCCTAATAAAATCTGTCTTCTTTTTTTTTTCATTTATACACATAATAAATGTGTATAAAGAAGCTCCTCTTCATACTTTATTTCATACTAATTAATAATTCAGTTTTGAACTTTTTTTATATATTATACAAGATATGTCCCATAAGTTCCCGGACTGGGTCCATAAAAAAAAAGGTAAGATATATATATTTTTAAATTATTAAAACTTTTTAAAGTAATCCCCCCTTGCTTCAACGCACCAGCGCCATCGTTTCTCCAAATTGTCGAAACAGTTTTTAATGAGCTCTTTTGGAATGCTCTTCAATGCCAACAGCAATTTTTAAAAGCTTTTATTTAACTTGCCTATCTGTCTGAATGTCTGTCACCAAATCTTGTAATCAATTTTTAATATACTTATAGGGCACCTAGAAATATGAAATTTGGTACACATGTTCAAACCTGATGACAATGCAAACTGACAAATTTTCAGACTTCTGGGTTGTCAGGTTGGCCAAGAACGGACAAATTTCCTTTCAAATTTTGTATATTTAATTTTAATATGCTTCCAGACCATATAGAATAATGAAACTCACAATACTCGCTCAGTCCAATTAATAATTGACAGATAGACAGACATACATTCATTTTTATATATAGAGATTAGCCAGTAATTAAACGTAACAGTAAGAAAATGTTGATTTTAATATATGTAAATAGAGTCTCTTAAGAGAGACCACCTAAAAACATGACTCAACCTGTTTCTCTTGTAGGTGGTCTCTCATTGGAGATTCTAATTGCTATTAAAGAATCTCTAATAGACCTTTAATAAGAGACTGCCTCTTGGAGAGATGGGTTAAGCTACGATTTTAGGCATCCTCTCAATGGAAGCTCTACTGTATCTACTTTTTCACACTGTTTGGCTTAATAAATGCCATCTTAACCATTTTGAATGTGTATCAATCCAGTCTATTTTTTGATATTTTATAGGCAAAATCACTTCATTTCAATTCATAGGGAATTCTTAACATTTTTTTTTTTGTCTTCATTCAGCTTACTTTCTATTATATTTTAAGCCATTGTTCCATTATACATATTTAATACCGTATACACTGTTTTACTTTCAAAAATGTCATTAAAAATTTGAATATAGACACATTGAAAACCTGTTTAATAATGATGATAATTTTTAATAAAAATTTTAATGGAATTTGGGAAATAAAACGAAACGAAAAAGGAAATTTGACAAAAAATAGCTTTATAACTTTCCCCAAAGTTCTAAATGGTCAAATAGCAAGTGGCTATATAAATAAAGTTATACACAAAGATAAAATATAGATTTTAAAATATTTTTTTTTTACTTAATTTTAATGCATTGTAAATTCTTCATCTTCAGGGTCATTGGTAGTTATGTGGAAAATTTGGTGACATTTGGTTAAGTAGCTTCTGAGTTTATCGATAAACAGACAGACACATTTTGATTTTTATATATATATGAAGATAATACAGAGATAATAAATCAGAGTGCTGAAAATATAACAGATTAATTAAAATTTAACCTTATTTTTCCAAAAAAAAGGTTTTTCAAACTAATAATTAGAAACCTTTCTGGTAGTATATTAAACAATTTCTCAAAGTTAAATTGCGATGAAATGAGTAGTTAGGGTGGTTGAGGTAGGATTTCTGTCCCGTTTTTCGCCAAAAAACTCGTCACCAAGTATGCTGTGTGAGAGCGGACATTGTCATGGTGTAGGTTCCAGTCACCATTAGTCCATTTTTCTGGCCTTTTTTTTTCAAATCACTTCCCTTAGACGGCGAAGAATGCCCAAATACATTTCCTTAATAACTGTTTGGCCTACAGGAAGATACTTGTGATGAACAATGCCCTTGTTAACCAAAAAAGTGACCAGCAACACCTTGTTTCTGGATTTCAATATACTGGATTTTTTGGGTCTAGGCTCACCCTGACCTCTCCACTCGGCAGATTGATGCTTGGTTTCAGGGTCATAGCCATAGACCCATGTCTCGTCGCCTGTGATTATCTTGTCTTTCCATTCCGGATCCGTTCTTGTCATTTCCAACATGTCCTCACAGGTTGCAAGCTGACACAGTTTTTGCTTATTAGTGAGGAATCTTGGGATGAATTTTGCAGGAGTCTTTTTGAGCTTCAAATCTTCGGGTACGATCCTTCCAATCGTTGTTTTAGAGATGCCTGTGTCTTGCTCTAGCACCAGCAAAGTGGTTCGAGGATTTTCTTTTATCAAATCGGTGATTTTTTGCACATTTTCATCAGTCCTTTGAAATTTTGGGCGTCCTTGATAAGGATCATCTTCAATGGAAATTCTGCCAGCTTTAAATCTAGAATGCCATTCAAAAACAGTTGTTCTCTTTGGGGTGTGATTGGGGAATGTTTATTAAGCATTTCAAAAGTTTCGGTTGCTGATATTTGAAGTTTCACACAAAATTCTATGCAAATTCTCTGCTTCAATTTTTGTCCATCGTAAAATCGCCGCAGCGCTAGGTGCAACTTTTAAATAAATTAGAATGACCTTGGCGCGCGCGCACGTACCGCCTCGATATTGGTACCACCGTGTTGCTAGATATTTTTTCTATAATAAACATTTATTTACATTTTTCATTTATTATTTTTTTTTATGGACCCAGTCCGGGAACTAATGGGACATAACTTGTATATACAGTAAAACCCCTCTATAGTGAACCCCAATGGGACAGAGCTTTTGGTTCACTATAGCCACGGTTTGGCTATTTTTTTTTTTACTTTTCAAAATTTTTAGACCGTATAATTAAAGGACAGCCATACACACAAGAAGAAGCTGCCTCCTAATAGTGGTCACTTTGTTTTAATTCCCTTAATTGACCAATTTCCTTACATTAATACTGAATAATAATAGAAATCATTAGATGATAGGTTCTTCTTATCATTAACATACATGTACCTCTATGTCTAATTTAAAAATCAAGACAAATCCTAGGCAAAGTTTTATTAAATATATATTCAAAGATATAAAATGATTTTAAAACATCATTATCACATTATATAATACAATGTTTACTTGGAAAAATGGCTCTAACACCTTGTTGCTTCAAAGCATTCTTCAAGCATTGCACCATTCAAATAAAGTTAGTGTTTTTCTTCCATTTCATTTTCCCACATATTCTTCTAGGTCTAGATTTCGTTTTTTTTTTTTAACCTGTCATGCAAAACGTTGCTGACTTTAAAATCACCATAGTTAATGCATAAAAATAGTTTTTGTTTCATCACGGGACCATTTATTTGGATTTTTTTTTTTTTGTCCTAAAACGTACGATCGCGGCAAAAGTTGAGGTTGATTCCTCTTTGTAACAATTTTTAATAGCTTTATATTCTATCTTTTTTATAATAGAAAAGTTATATTATCTTATTTTAATATGTTCTTAACATTCTGCCTGTGTTGTTTCACTTTGAAAAGTTCTGAAAATGGCCTTTTTTTTTAAAAGAAATAACGCTTGTTTTTAAAATGCTTTTGTTTTCTTCATTTTGGAAGCCATTTGTATTTTTATATTTCAAATTTAATGGATGCAAATATATTCTATTTAATAAAAAGTATAATGTGTTAAAATTTATACAACATACAGCAAAAATAAAGTGCAAAATTCAAAACAAACAATGCCGCTAAATTTATTGTTTTGAAATCGCGATCCGCGAGCTGAAACATGCTCAAAATTTTGTTGTTTTAATTTTTTTTTAAATTACAATTTTAAGTTCGTTATACGAATAGTATTTTAAATAGATTTTATTATTTTGGGACAGAAAATAGGTTCGTTATAGGGGTAGTTCGTTATTCTAAAAATCGCAAAGTTCGTTATAACGAGGGTATTTTCAATGGAATGGAATTGGGAATCGGCGTGGGTTCGTTATAAGGGAAGGTTCGTTACATCCAGGGTTCGTATTAGCAGGGTTTTACTGTACATACAATTATTGCATATATTCTAAATATACAGTAAAAATATAAATTTACAGCAACTAATGTTATCTATATCTATATATATATAAAATTGAATGTCTGTCTGTCTGTACTCTATAGATTCAAAAACCATACATCCAATCGCCGTGAAATTTTGGGTTATTATTAGGTATATCCCCTGGGAAGGTTTTTGAAAAATAATATCTTGAATATCCTTAGAGTTATTTGCAGATTTGTAGATTTAACTCGCAAGCAGCGCCCTCATTGCGATGATGATAACAAGTTTTTTTTTATCTATGAGTTTATTATCTTAAAAATTATTTATCAAAAGTAAGATTTTCTACCTATTAATTGCGCACAAGTCAAAGTTAGTTTTATCATTTACTACAACATATATATTGGGAGAATAGATAAAATGATGATTTTGTAATGTAGAAAATTAGGAAAGACAAAATTCAGGATGACACGGCAATTTATTTGAGACAAGAATAATGATACAATTCCAAGGCAAGATACTATTCCTTTAACTTCCAATTACAGAGGGAACCAATTAATATTGATTTTATTCAACTTATCGAGTATTTTTCAAGGGACCGGGAAAAAATGTTCACTAGATAAAACGATGATTTTGTAATGTAGAAAATTAGGAAAGACAAATTTCAGGATGACACGGCACACAGGGACCGGGAAAAAATGTTCACTTTATCGAGAGATTCAAATTTACGAGTTTCAAATTATCTCAAAATATATCTTTTTTTAAATAAGTTTATAGAGAATTGTTTAAACAAATGTTCGTTAGACAAACCTTTACTCGGGTAAAACCTCGGGCGAAGCCGGGTACGTCCGTTAGTATATATATAAAATTGAATGTCTGTCTATCTGTCTGTCTGTACTCTATAGATTCAAAAACCATACATCCAATCGCCGTGAAATTTTGGGTTATTATTAGGTATATCCCCGAGAAGGTTTTTGATAAATAATTTTTTTAATATCTTGAATATCCTTAGAGGTATTTGCAGATTTGTAGATTTAACTCGAAAGCAGCGCCCCCATTGCGACGATGATAAGTTTTTTTGTCTATAAGTTTTATTATCACTAAGTTTATTATCTTAAAGATTATTTATCAAAAGTAAGATTTTCTACCTATTAATTGCGCACAAGTCAAAGTTAGTTTTATCATTTATCTACAAATTATATAGAAGGTTAGAATCCTCTGATGAATATAATTAAAAGAATTGAAGCAACCGAGGATGCGTTTCTTTTGAACTTTTTTAATAAAGAATCGAGCTTTCGGGCCTATAACCCTTCTACAGGACTACACTCCAACAAATAAACGTGCATCTTGTATACGTATCAGAAAACTAAGCAAATTAGCATATATATAAGTAAAAATAATTATAAGATATATCTATAAGTTTTGAGTATGTAAATCAGGGATATCAAAAGTGGATTTAGGACTATGATACATTCATTAAATCTGCAAAAGTGAAAATATCCGAAATAAAACAAATTGGCAGTGGTCAACTATGGTACACTTTTTTATGGAAATATTGCTTTATATGCGTCAGGGATCTCTATGTGTCGGTTTAAACACAATAGTATTAACCGACACATAGAGATCCCTGACGCATATAAAGCAATATTTCCATAAAATAGTGTACCATAGTTGACCACTGCCAATTTGTTTTATTTCGGATATTTTCACTTTTGCAGATTTAATGAATGTATCATAGTCCTAAATCCACTTTTGATATCCCTGATTTACATACTCAAAACTTATAGATATATCTTATAATTATTTTTACTTATATATATGCTAATTTGCTTAGTTTTCTGATACGTATATGTCACAATATCGTTGCGGAATTTCTTGTTGTTGGATGAGAATGGTGAAGATTGTTTGAAGCGCAGTCGTTTGAGTGGAAAGTGGAGCATACAGTGGGGAATAACCAGGACACGTGATGGGGTTTTTGAAAATAAAAGGCAATGGGTTGGAGGAAAGAAAGGCTTTAGAGAAGATGGAGCGGATTTTGACTATTAACTAACTGATCACATGGCGGTGATTGACTTAGGTACTATCTCGGTGGGAGCGAACGATAACTAGGTCCGAATTCGGTGGGAGCGAAGTCCTGACTATGTCCGAACTCGGTGGGAGCGAAAGAGCAACTGACAATCCTCGGTTCTCGATTTAACACGAGGACCTTTCTCCTTTCCCATTGGTGGAAAGGTGTGACGTGACGGTTTTCTATTGGTTGACCTCTGAGGAGTTGCTTCCTAATTGGTCCTTGCTAATTTCTTTGTCTTTTGGACTTGTCCTGACACGACCAGGAAATACTGTGTCGTTGAACTCAACTTTTATTAGTTTCGCGATAATTGGCTGTAATTTTGCTAATGATTCTGCTCACTTCTAAGCCTCTTTTCTAGGCCTTTCTCTAAGGCGTTCTATCCTCCAGTTACCTTTGTTCTTTTATTAAATCTTTTAAAACATACATTGCATACATATTGGGTCGGGGTTGCATACAGCTATGTACAAATTATGACATATACAAGATGCACGTTTATTTGTTGGAGTGTAGTCCTGTAGAAGGGTTATAGGCCCAAAAGCTCGATTCTTTATTAAAAAAGTTCAAAAGAAACGCATCCTCGGTTGCTTCAATTCTTTTAACTACAACATATATATTGGGAGAATAGATAAAATGATGATTTTGTAATGTAGAAAATTAGGAAAGACAAAATTCAGGATGACACGGCAATTTATTTGAGACAAGAATAATGATAATTAATATTCGTTGAATTCAACTTATAGAGTATTTTTCAAGGGACCGGGAAAAAATGTTCACTTTATCGAAAGATTCAAATTTACGAGTTTCAAATTATCTCAAAATATATATATTATTTTTTACATATGTTATATTCAAATGGCATTTATGTAGGGATAATTTTATTGTTAATTTTCAATTTGATGTATTGTATACATTTGATCATTAATTAATTATTATTCAGGTATTAAAACTCCCTTTTGTTCAAAGACAGCAACGTTTAAAACGGGTACAGCTAGGTGGAGCAGATAATCAAACACAAAGTTATCTTGCCAAGTATAGATTCAGTAGGGATTGGATGTTTTCTAAAATTGTTTTAACTAATGTTCGTTAGGTAAACTTTCACTAGGGTAAAACCCGGGCGAAGCCGGGTACATCCGCTAGTATATATATAAAAATGAATGTATGTGTGTCTGTCCTTTATGCCTGACCAAACCACTCATTGGAACGCCATGAAACTTTGGGAAGTTATTTAGTATAGTACTGGGAAGGTTTCTAGCAAATAAAATTTTTGAAATAACTTTTCGCCTAAAAATAATCAAGATAAATATTCTAATTTATCTGTTATAATTTAACAATCTGCTCTAAATATTATCATGATGATATGATGATTTTGTAATGTAGAAAATTAGGAAAGACAAAATTCAGGATGACACAGCAATTTATTTGAGACACGAATAATGATACAATTCCAAGGCAAGATACTATTCCTTTAACTCCCAATTACCGAGGGAACCAATTAATATTGATTTTATTCAACTTATCGAGTATTTTTAAAGGGACCGGGAAAAAATGTTCACTTTATCGAGAGATTCGTTAGGCAAACCTTTACTCGGGTAAAACCCGGGCGAAGCCGGGTACATCCGCTAGTTCTTAACCCTTAATTACTCGCGTCGAGACACAGGTCTCACCTAAAATTTTTATCGAAAAAATAAATACGATTTTCGAGTCCAAATAATTTGTAAGTTTTTGTAGCTTAAGATAGCATCGAAATAAATATTTTAGACCATTTGTTCTATCGCTTAGCCCCTAGAAGGAAGAACAATAAAACAAAAAAGCCACCGCCGAGACAAACGTCTCAACGCGAGTACTTGCGTAATAATTTTGGTTTAGGTTTCATTTTCCGGCTGGCTCTATCTTCGTAAAACAGTAAGTTATTGTTCTTCTTCTAAGGATATTTTTCGTTCCTAAATATCCTAAATTCTCTCTCTCTGTCTCTCCTAGGTATTTAGAATTTATTTATTTTTATTCAATATTTTAATACTAAATATTTCCTAAAATATATATTATATTATAACAAATGGCTAGTACTTCTGAGAGGAATCAGAGTGAATCCGACATGGATTGCGATGAAATAATTTGTGATATATCCGATACTTCTGATACCGAAATTTATAGTTATCATGACACAGACTCTGAACAGAATTCAGAGGCGGATGAAGAATTACCAAATGATGATTCTGAATTTTATTTTGGAAAGGATGGTGTCACAAAATGGAAAAAGACAATGTGGCAGAAAACCCAGATTCGTACAAGAAGTGTAAATATAATTTCTCAATTGCCAGGGCCTAAATCTGAAGCAAAATCGATAGAATCTGAATCGGATGCATTTACAAAAATAATTGATAATGATATGGTACAAAAAATTGTAGATTGTAAGAATGCTTATATAAGCAATATCAAAGAACATTTCACTAGAGAAAGAGATGCCAAATTAACTACTGTAACAGAAATCCTAGCTTTATTTGGACTTTTGATAATGTCAGGTGTCAAAAAAGCTGCTCATTTAACTTAAAAAGAGCTATGGGCGGTGGATGGCTCAGGAGTAGAAATTGTGAGAGCAATTATGTCACAAGAACGTTTTTTATTTCTTCTACGTTGCCTGAGATTTGATGATATTACAACAAGGAAAGAACGAAAAAAGCTGGACAAACTTGCTCCAATTAGAGAATTTGTAGAAGCCTTTGTATATAACTGTAAAAAGCTCTATACTCCAGGTGAATATAATACAATTGATGAGAAGCTCATTCCATTTCGTGGCAGGTGTGGCTTTAGACAGTATATGCCCAACAAACCTGCAAAATATGGGCTCAGAATTTATACCATTAGTGATGCAAAATCATTTTATACCTTTAATTTTGAAAAAAATATTGTGGAAAACAACCCGATGATCTATTTAAAAAAAGTAATTCACCCGATGATATATCGTAAAAAGATTGATCACTCCAATATCTGGGAGACAAGCCGAAACATAACAACAGACAATTGGTACACTAGTTATAAATTATCCCAAGACCTTCTTACAAAACATAAACTCACTTTAGTTGGCACTTTGAAAAAATAAAAATAAAAAGGAAATCCCTAAAATATTTCTGCCCAATAGGAATAGACCAAAATATAATAGTATATTTGGCTTCACTCAGAATACCACCCTTGTATCTTATGTCCCAAAAAAGAGCAAGGCTGTTCTATTGCTCTCAACAATGCACTCAACTCCCACAATTGACGAAGAAAGTGGATTCAAATTAAAACCTGAAATTGTAACATCTTATAATTTGACTAAAGGCGGGGTTGACATGGTGAACCAAATATGTGGAACTTATTCTGTTGGCCGTCGAACCAACAGATGGCCTCTATGCCTATTTTTCGACCTACTAAATTTTGCAGGCATAAATTCAGAAATAATTTTCAAGTCTTTAAATATAAATTCACCTCGAGTTCCAAGAAGAATCTTTTTGAAAAATATTTCCCTACAATTATTCCAGGATCATTTAAAAATTCGATCCCAATTGAAAAACTTGCCAAGAAGTCTCCATGACCTGATAATATTGCATTGCAAGAAAGCTGAAAGTCCAGAGATAAGTTATATATATTTCATAAAATTATTTAAAATGATAAACATAACAATATTTTGTTTACCACAGATCGAAATGAGTGTAAAGTCAGAACCTAAGAAGCGAAAACGGTGCTATGTTTGCCCAAGTACCAAAGGTAGTATGACACAAACTATTTGCTACAAATGCAGGAGACACATCTGTCAACGTCATTCTTCGAATATTTGCAAAGATTGCGAATAATATCCGTCTGCAACTTTTAATAGTAGCCAATTTGTAAAACTATGTCAAACATTCATTGTTTTTACTATAGTCATTGTTTCAATAAGAATAAATAAATATAAAAATATTTTTGCCTTAATTCACATGTGTCATAAACTACACACAATTACGAATATAATGCAGCCTAATTTTCAATCCAAATATTAAAATTTAACATATATTTCGGTTTTTCAAAAGTGAGACCTGGATCTCAACGCGAGTACTTACGTAACAAATATAGGCGCGAGTAATTAAGGGTTAATAAAGGCATTGATAAAAAATGTGAAGTTTTATTATACCAGACGTCATCTATTGACTGTCGCCGCAAACTAGCGGCCTCAGGTCGGTGACAAAGCCACAACACCAGCTTTGGCATACTGAAAAGCGTCCACCTAGAGACCATGGTTTCGGGCTAATGGCCCTCGTCAGCCTAGGGCGGACTTTATTCCATGAGATCCACACAAGATCTAATGGAATCTTGACAATCTGCCAAAGATGTGTTTAGCTAGCAAGACGTCTGGTTTTGACGTCTATTTTGACCGGAGAGGCAACCCTTGTCTCTTCAGGTCAATATCCTCCCGGCAAAATTTCCATCTATATTCTAGCCATTATAAAGGACTGCGGCGAGTGATTATAAACAATACTTTAAAGTTACACCGCATAAGTTTCTTTTTTGTGAAAAATCAATTTCCGTTCGCCATTACTCTTCATATTTTCACCCTCTCATACTTCATTTAAAAAAGTTAGAAATAGTAAATATTTCTCTTTAAAATAAATATTGATTTTTCACAAAAAAGAAACTTATGCGGTGTAACTTTAAAGTATTGTTTATAATCACTCGCCGCAGTCCTTTATAATGTATTATAAGTTACTTTAAATATTATTTACGAACGGAGGAATACGTCCAGGGTAGCCTAGTGGACATGGCACCTGCCCGGTAAGCAGAAGGTTGTGGGTTCGATTCCCGCCCCTGGACACTTTTATTTTTCCGTTCGCCATTACTCTTCATATTTTCACCCTCTCATACTTCATTCAAAAAAGTTAGAAATAGTAAATATTTCTCTTTGAAATAAATATTGATTTTTCACCAAAAAGAAACTTATGCGGTGTAACTTTAAAGTATTGTTTATATTCTAGCCATAGATTTGGCCCAGCCACTTTGCCAGCTAAACACCTCTTTGGCAGATTGTCAAGATTCTATTAGATCCCGTTTGGATCTCATGGAATAAAGTCTGCCCTAGACTGACGAGGGCCATTAGCCCAAAACCATGGTCTCTAGGTGGACGCTTTTCAGTTTGCCAAATCTGGTGTTGTCTCTTTGTCACCGACCCGAGGCCGCTAATTGCGACGACGGTCAATAGATGGTGTCTGGTTTTGACGGGAGAGGCGATCCTTGTCTCTTTAGATCAATTTCCTCCCGGCAAAATTTCCATCTATATAATGAGGAGATGTATAGCGACAAACATATATACATACAGTAGAACATCCCTGTAAAGGACACAATTGAAGAGCTAAAGTGTTCTTTAGAGAGAGATTTCCTCTTACCGGAGAGTTACTAAATTGTAAAAATGGTAATTTTGCAAATGAAAACTGTCTTTTGTGGAGAGATGTCCACTAAAGGATGGTTCTACTGTATATATATTATATAATCTAAATATAAAAATATTCTATATAATTTAAAAAATATATTTTATTTTCATTCATTGATAATTCTACTTGTGTTTTGACCATAGTTTTAGAATACACAGACTTTTAATACTTGTTGTAAATATGTAGTTATCTAACCTATTTTTGAAATTCACTAATATAGAATTCTAAATTCTATATAACTGTGAAAAATGTCTTATTGTAATTTTCTTCAAGTAATTTAAAATAAAAACTACTTGATAGTAAATAGTTATTTTTCTGCTTTTCTTTCAAAATGACACGACTTCAAACGATACCATTAGGTACTCATGTACTCAAAAGAACCAGTAATTAATTTCAATCTCAAAATAATATTTATTATAACATATATATAGACTGACTTTTATATATAGAAAGATTTATTTCCTCCTGACAAAATTTGCATCTGTATTTCTAAACTGAAGTGTGTTATTCTGGTAGTTCAGATATCTCTACAATAGGTTGAAGGATGCAAACACCAGCACATAGTTATCATCACCAGATCAGGGAAAGGTTACAAATACTTATTTAGCTCTTGTTAAGTTTCTAAGAATTCTCTCTTCATGTGTGGCCTCTCTCTGACCTCTGTATGATGCTGGGTAGGTGCTAAGCCTGACCTCTCAGGCACCTGCCTGGTCATCGGAACACGCCCGTCTATTAGAGGAGGTGGCCTCGCTACGTGCCCAACTCCAAGTAAGGGAGAAACAACTCCTGCGCACAGCCATCTTGACATTGTTGTCTGTACAGACTGCTGCCATTGGACCAGCTGGGGACTCACGGACAGAAAGCTGGCAGCGCAAGGTCCAAGGTAGGTTAAATTCACCTCATTTCTCCTGAGACATCATTCTATATGGTCTCCTATATTTGTGTTGAATGACAAATGATAGAATATATAAGAAATCAAAACTTTTTTTGATGCGTATGATTCTTTTGTTGTTGTTGTCGTGTCCAATGAAGAGCCTCAGATGTCTCCATACATCTCTATCACAGCAGCAGCAATGTCCTCTATCTTGGGTGTGTATACTGTATTGTTGTTGTTGTCATGTCCAATGAAGAGCCTCAGATGTCTCCATACATCTCTATCACAGCAGTCACAATGTTCTCTATCTTGGGTGTGTATACTGTATTGTTGTTGTTATGTCCAATGAAGAGCTCAGATGTCTTCATGTATCTCTATCACAGCAGTCGCAATGTCCACTATCTTGGGTGTGTATACTGTATTGTTGTTGTTGTTGTGTCCAATAAAGAGCCTCAGATGTCTTCATGTATCTCTATCACAGCAGTCGCAATGTCCACTATCTTGGGTGTGTATACTGTATTGTTGTTGTTGTTGTGTCCAATAAAGAGCCTCAGATGTCTTCATGTATCTCTATCACAGCAGTCGCAATGTCCACTATCTTGGGTTTGTATACTGTATTGTTGTTGTTGTTTTTGTTGTCGTGTCCAATGAAGAGCCTCAGATGTCTCCATACATCTCTATCACAGCAGCAGCAATGTCCACAATCTTGGGTGTGTAAAGCTGCTGCACTGGGTCTATGTCAATTTTTCTGCAAGGCTGCGGCCATTGCTGGACATGAGAATATGTGAATAGATGTTAGTTCCACACCAGAACAGTTGTTACATATCCTATAGGTTCTTGTGCTATCTGGATATATTGTCATTCCTTTATAGTGTTTTTTTCTAAGTGTATGATTCTTTTAAAAATAAAAATAATTTTCTAGTGCACTTGCTGCAATGTGATAAATTAATGGTAGCAATGTCTTCCCTCCATATAAATAAATTGTTTGAATAAGAAAGAATTCAAATGATATGTTATTCCTAAAGATACACTACTAGGCAATTATAAACTGAGGGGAAAGTGTAAATTCCAATTTCATTCGCTAATTATTCTCATGTCTTCTGTGAGCTTTCCTCAATACTTCTTGGGTCAAATTTACTTACATGCCAGTCAGTTGTGTTAAGATATTTCTAAAGTGTACTGCCTGGATTGAGACCCATATCTCATATTTGAATGGCTCAGAATCATTTCAATCTTTGCATATCCCAGGAATATCCCCCAATACAGTAAAACCTCCCTGTAAAGGACACCTAGTGGCAGAGCTAAAGTGTCTTTTAGGGAGAAGTATCTTCTTACCGGAGAGTCTCTAAATAGTAAAAATGGTAATTTTGCAATGAAAACTGTCCTTTATAGAGAGGTGTCTTCTAGTGTGAGTGTCCTCTCATGGAGGTTCTACTGTAGTAGAATATCTCATGCTTGTGGAGAATGGACTCCTGGAATTTGTGTAATCTCTGCACAAGGGGATAAGAAACCACAGAAGAAGTGATGTAGAGGGTGTGGAGCAGAGGCCTGGCAGAGTGAGAAGAGAGCTGGGGAACAACTCTGCCGGCAGCTGGAGAGTGAACGGAGCCACAGCCTGGACCTAGCCTCCCAGCTGGAAGAGGAGAAGTCCCGCAGCCACCAACTGGAGTCCCAGCTCTATCGAATGAGGCTGGAGCTGGTGCAGACCCAGCACCATCTCAGGTACTTTTTATTCTCCCTTGTCCTCACACAACAGAATTGATATGAACATTACTATAACTGCGGTAGAGAAATCTAAGGAGAGCCAGAAAATAGAATATGATAGTGGTACATATCCTTTTTTTTTGCTTATCCCTAGTACATGTGATACACGCCATGAAAATCTTTTTTTTTTTTTTTTTGCCTATCCTTAGTACATGTGGTACTGGAATTCATGTAATCTTTACACAAGCGGATAAGAAACAACAACATCTGGTACAGGCCATGATAATCATGGTGGGTAGAAGTAGGCGACTGCTTTTACAGTAAGTACACCACATGTCTACACATGTGAAAAGCAGTTCGACTTTGCACTTACAAATGTGCCAGAGCCCCGTTTGGTTACTTACACTCCTTGGTGGGGTTGGACTTTTGCAAGAATCGGGGGCCAATGAAGCATATTTTTTTAAATCAGAAAAAAGTACGAAATGGAACCTCGGTTATAGTGGTCAAAAACCAACGGTTTAGACCATCCTTCCACCGACCCCAAGGGTACATATCCCTAGTACACATAGTACCTATCATCCACAGTGTGCCTGGATCATGGTGCCATGATCAATGAAAGCTGCACCCCTACACCCCATTCCACACATGGAATTTGTGTAATCTTTGCACAAAGGGATAAGAAACAACAACATAGTACAGGCTATGATAATCATGGTTGGCAGTAAGAAACTGCTTTGATTGTAAATGCACAGCATGCTTACATATACAGAAAGCAGTTTGACTTTTGCACTTACAAGTGTCTGGTTACTTGCGCTCAGTGTTGGACTTCTGGAAGAATCCGGGGGTCGTTGAGGTAATTTATTTTCTTCAGAAAAAAGTTCTCAATTCAGGATTCAATTCTGGGTAGTGGCTGTAGAAAATTGATTGTTTACATCTCTCCCCTTGCTGAAATGTGATTAAAGTATATATTATAGGGAAAGCTTGTTCTATATTACTATAAACATGATGATACGGATGTTCCATGGGAGAACAGCAGAGGTTAGACATTTCAACTCTATGGTTTAGGCTCAAGAAGCATGGATAATCTTTGCACAAAGGGATAAGAAACAAGAATGACAAGGGTTTTGCATTTTAACTCTAACACCAACATGATTGTATGTGCTGATGTTCAATGGCATTACAGCAAAGGTTTGACATTTCAACTCCAGTCCAAATACTATTACAAATACAAATCAACTACAGACAAAGTCAGACTTTCACCAAAGTGTGCCTGGATCATGATGCCATGATCAATGAAAGCTGCACCCCTACACCCCATTCGATGAGATCAGAAGCTCAAGGAACATGAACTCATGGAATTCGTGTAATCTTTACACAAGGGGATAAGAAACAACAACAACAACAGTCCAAATACTGACATTGTGTATGTGCAGAACACCAGCTTCCACCTCTGCTGCCTCCTGTCCTTCCTCTTCCATGGTAAACACCAGTAGCTCTTTGTTTTTTAGCACAAAATTTCTACAGGTCATCAATTCAACCTACAAGATGTCACATGTCCATAATATATTCTCCATTTATTCTTTTGTCTGATGATGGTGACAATGCTGTTGCCGACACGTCACACACTAATAAATTATTAGGTCTTATTTTCTTGTATTATAATCTATAACCTCCAAATTGTGCTTTATCATATTCTCCAAAGACAAGAGATTCAATCTAGAATCCAAAAACAATAACAGAATAAATAGAAAATGGATCTATACCTCAGCAATTCCAGCATATTCAATGCAGATAATGCTCACCCCCATTGAAATTGTCCCTCTACAATTGAAAACTATTTTTATATTTGATTGAAAAATATATATTTCTGTGAATCTCTATTATATGTATGTTGCACGCCTTTTCAAAGCCAGTGGCCTGATGAAGCGCGACCGCATGAAAATTTGCCTCCCTATTTCAGAATAAAGAAACTCTGCAAATATTTTAATATTTATTTACAGTGGACCCTCGGTTTGCGAGCATAATCTGTTCCAGAGCCATGCTCGTACTCCAAAACGCTCGTAGTGCGAAACTAATTTCTTATTTTTAATAATTGAAACTCGGACAATTCTTCTTGCTACGAACAATTGCACAGTTTCCCACATTTTACATATTTCCAGAATCTGATCTGAAGGGAGGGATCCCAGTGAATTTTCATCCATCACGATTACGGGCAACCATCACGAGTTGCTCGTAATGCGAAATTTCACTCGTAATCCGAGGTAAAATTTTTCAAAAAATTTTGTCGTACTGCGAAAAGCTCGTACTCCAAGGTGCTCGTAAACCAAGGGTCCACTGTAATTCAATTACATCTTTTACTGTATCTGTTTGCCGCATATTCCTGGATATCTGTGTGGGATTCCTCTTTTAACATTTATTTAAAGTATTCCACCCCATGATTCATGATCTCAAGGAAGAATTAGCTTTAAGCCACAGTTACATTGATAAATCTTGGGTTCCAGAGAAAATGTTTTGTTAAATGTTGAGTTGTCAATTGACAGAGGAATTGAGCCGCTTCATGAGTCAGGTTCTCTAGACTGAGGACACCACACTGCTAGAAGAAACCAAGGGAAGACCTAAATCAGATTGTTGAAAAGTCAAAAAAGAAATCAAAAAGTTTGTTGGTTTGAAATATCAGTAAAACTAAAATTACAACCACTGGTAATATAAATTGCTTTGAAATTCATCAAGAAAAATTTGAAATTGTTGATCACCTCTTAGACTTTCACCAAAGTATGCCTGGATCAGATACATAATGAGAACAAATGGCTTAGAAAATATGTGAAAAATGGAAAGTAGAGAGTAAGACCTCCAAGCCACTAGATGACCTGTGAGTTGTTGTTGTTGCTGCTTATTCCTCAAGTCGTTTAAACGATATCCATTAGGTGCCATTGTCTCATCTTTTCTATTATAGTCCTGGGGGGTTTTTCCCAGTGGTCTTTTTATCGAGGATTTAATACAATTCAATAGATGTTCAGGACTGGCTGGTTGGGAATCACATTTGGGACATTTCGGGAATCTATGAGTGGGGTGGCCACTAACAAATCAATTTGGAGAATATTTGTCCATAGTTTACCTAAAGTCAACTTGATGGACACTATCAACAATGTCCATGTACAGTAGAATTTCCATGAGAGGACACTCGTGCTAGAGGACACCTCTCCACAAAGGACAGTTTTCATTTACAAAATTACAATTTTTTCTATTTAGCAACTCTCCGGTAAGAGAACACCTCTCCCTAAAGAACACTTTGGCTCTGTAATTAGGTGTCCTTTACAGGGAGGTTCTACTGTATCAACCAACTTGTAAACACAAGGTAATAAGACCAAATCCAAATAAATAAATAGTGTGTGACGTTTCGGTAACAACGCTGTTACCGAAACGTCACACACTATTTATTTATTTGGATTTGGTCTTATTACCTTGTGTTTATAATTTATAATCTAAATTGTGCCATATCAACCAACATGTAGAATAATTTAAGAGAAGCACATCTAGAGGTTGTGTCCTTCTACTGTCTTATGTTATTATATTTGTCACCAAGCTGAGGTAGTTATCTCTGTGTGTGTATTTGCTGCAGGGTGTGGCTCCTCCTCCCTCCAGCCATCATCCCCCAGTGTAAGTACAGCTACAGTTGTACAATAGTAGAGTTGGGAGATTGTCTTCCTCATCAAGAGGTTTCACTGTAGTATTGTTGGGAGCATTTCAGCAGAGAAGTGAGATTAACCTCTGGTCAAATTTTAAGAAAGTGCTCATATTTCACATTGATTGTAACATCATTTGTGTTCTATTAAATTTGGGTCACAGTCCTTTTAATCCATTTTATTTACTCTATTGCTTCTCTCTCTCTATATATATATATATACAGTTAAACCTGTCTATAACACCCCCTCTAAATAGCGCCTTCCTTTCTATAGCGCCCGATTTTAAATACGTAGTACGATGCGATTTACATTAAAAGTGACCTGTCTATAGCACCCCCTCTCTATAGCACCCTATTTTGGTGAGTTCCAAGAGGGGGCGCTATAGACAGGTTTAACTGTATATTTATATTTATCAAGTATATTATCTATTTATATCTATTTATTCATATATTTATCATTATATAATCATATTTATTCATATTTATATTTATTCTGTATTTAACCTTATATAATCTTATATGGACTTTGAAATAAAGTAGTTTCAATCTCAATCTCTCTCTATTCCTAAAATGGTTTATCCTTTCAACTCCATCAGAATGTGTGACTCCAATCATGCTGTTAAAGAAGGTTCTGTAGGAGATGACTATTGCATATGCCTTTTCAACTGTTTGATGTATGCAGGCCGCGAGAAGAAGCCAGGCTACAATCCCGTCCAGAACTTGCCTTACGCCTGCGTAAAACCGAGAGTCACCGCAGAGCTTTGGCGTACCAGAAAAAGTAAGATTTTTTTCCTTTTTATTATCTTAACACAATTAGCTCTTTGAATAGGAATCTCTAGGGCAGCAATAGAAGCTTCAATAAATGGATATATTCTAACTACACTGAGTTGTGAGGGAGCTTTTGCTATACACTCTTCAAAGCTGGTGGTGGTACCTATCCCTAAGTACAGGTAGAGGGTCAAACTTTACAGCACAATGGGGAAAATATGCCCAATTGCAAGGGATCTGCAGGAAGGATTGTGCCCAATTTGTGAGACCCCAAATAAGTGTTTAAAATATTCTTTCCTTCGATAAGGCACAATTTGGATTATTGATTATAAACACAAGGTAATAAGACCAAATCCAAATAAATAAATGGTGTGTGACGTTTCGGTAACAGCGTTGTTACCAAAACGTCACACACCATTTATTTATTTGGATTTGGTCTTATTACCTTGTATCCTTTCCTTCATATCTGGCTTAATTGTTACTTACAATTCAAAAAGAGAGTGTTTATGTTAGAAAGCCTTCATTTAATTAAATAAACTCCTTGTGTGTGTAGTTTTATAATTCTTTGTTAATTCAATATTAATAAATAAGTTTTGGAACTTTATACTGTTTGAGTATATGTCTCTACAGATAAAAGTAGTTTGATATTTTCAATTTAAAAGTAACTTTTGGTAGCTTTGCTCGGGGTTGGATTTGTGTTGGAGTTCATTGAAACAATAGTGCAGGATTCTGCTTAAAGTCCTGTGTCAGGAATGTTGTATAAGCCCCCTATAATAGATATCATGCCACAGTATATTCTTGCCCATATTCCACTCTCCCTAAACTGAGGCTGTCCAGGTACCTGCTGGCCCTACTGGGAGGGTTCCAGGCCACGGAGCGAGCTGCCGCAGCCTTGCTACATCCCCCAGGTCTACCACCTCCCACCCTGAGCCCTCGTGCCAGGTTCCGGGCCGCAGGCCATGCCTTGGTAGCTTTGGCTCGGCTCCGGCTGATGAGGCTACGCTGGCTTCCTTACACCGCCGGTAACTCTACTACTGCCCCTCCCATACATAGTACATGGCTTATACCGACTGAACCTGAATGATAGAATGCCGGGAGTACAATAAGAGAGAAATCTCTTGTAACCTTCCCCCTATTTTAGCAATCCATCCATTGAGGAATGAGGGCAGTTCTTAGAATCGAGGTAACCTGAACTTTGGAAGTGTGGAGGTCCACAAACAATGTTACATTGAGCTTCTTGTAAGAGCTGTTATCATTAATGTTGGTAGCTGGGAGGACATGTGACAACATCACAGACAAGAGAGAGTCCAATTGTGTAATATTTGCACAAGAGGATAAGAAACAACAATAGAGCGACTCTAATGGCAATTCTGATTGAATAATATGTTAAAGGCCTCACATATATGATCTTTTTTTTTTTTTTTTTAATTCCCTAGAACACGTGGTACAGGCCATGATAATTATGGTGGGTAGTTAGCGATTACTTTTACCGTAAGCACACCACATGTCTACACATGTGAAAAGCAGTTCGACTTTGCACTTACAAATGTGCCTGTTTGGTTACTTGCACTCGCTGGTGGGGTTGGACTTTTTCAAGAATCGAGGGGCCATTGGAGCATTTTTTTTTTTTTTTTAATCAGAAAAAAGTGTCCAATGCGGGAATCGAACCCGGGTTGTAGTGGTCGAAAACCAAATGGTTTAACCAGCCTTCCACCGACCCTCTATGATCATATCTAGAATGCTCCATTGAAATACCAGAGTCTGCAGGTTGTCTGTCACCTAAAGTTAGTTCAACTGAGACAATCTTGAGATGTAAAATTTCAGTTTTTAACCCATATGGTGGTAGTGATAGACATTTCACTCATTCACTGATCCCTGAGTCTGTATCTGAGCGTCAAGGTGCAGGTTATTGGTATTCCTATACTACTCCCTCGTCAGATTTTGTACATATTTACATATTAAAAATAAAGAAGGCATTTCTCCTGACCACGAGCACATGTGCTTTTAAGATGTCATAGCGCCATCTAATGGAGCAAAAATAAACTAAACGTTTATTTAGCTTGCTCCGTGGTATTTGGCCAACCCAAATAAACGTTTAGTTTATTTTTGCTCCACTAGATGACGCTCTGCCATCTAAAAAGCACATGTGCTTGTGGTCAGGAAATGCCTTCTTTATTGACGTGACAACGTCTTAAATTAGGTTGCGGCTGGGAGTCACTTATGAAAAAGTGTAACGCCCGGTAACGTTACGATGAGTCACCGAACGAGAGTGCTGCGCGCACAGCGCTAGAGAATTAGGCGCATTGAATCGGCGCATGCTTGTCTTTGTCTTTCTCAAACGTTCTTGGCGTTGGAAAAACAAGAAAGCGTCATAATACAAGTTCACACGTGTGGTTAAAGTATCGTCAGCTGTGTCTGTAGTGAAAATGTGGAGTGCTTAGATTCGTCATTTACAACAACTACAACAATAAAGGTAAATAATTGTACACTGATATTTCATTATCGTAAACTATGATTGATTGATTAATTGTTAGATTGACACAAAAGTTGAGAAACTGAGTTTATAGGTTATGTCATACTATTGATAAATGTTGATAGTGTTAAGTAAATTATTAGTTTAAAATTAATTAATTAATTAATTATTATTTTACAAATTTTAAATAGTTTCAAATTTATTTAGCAAAAATTTGAACCTTCGATCTGAATAAATGTTTTGATTTTCGAATTGATTATTTAAAATTACAAATATTAAGAAAAAGTGGCAGATATAAGAAAACTTTATTTAAACTGTGTTGAGCAAGAATTTTAACATCTAATATAAGTAAATGTTTTAATTTTCAACTTCATCATAACAGAAAAGGACTCTCCATTGGTTTTCAAACATGGCCGAGATGGAAACGACTCACAGACTACTCGAGATATTCGCAATGAATACTTACGACTTCGTGGACACACTCTAGACACAATTACCAAACAAGACGTAAAATTCTGTGACGACGCAACCGACGCTGGACAACTTATTGTAACGAACATCAACTGTCAAAGTTTAAGTGCCCATGCCGCGGACATTGAAACAGATACAGTGATACCACGATCAGACTATTTAGTATTGACTGAAACGTGGATGCGCGACACTTGTGAACCAACTCCAATCAAGGGTTATGAGTGCGTATCCAGGGAAAATAATCGACCTAACTCAGATACCAACGCGGCTGGTGGAGTGGCGATCTATCGTAAATTATCATCGACATCTACGGCGGAAGTGTTCCAAGTTGCGATTACAGACGTAACTCGTGTCATTAAAACCAAGGGTGACATGTGCATGACTGAAGTTACTTGCTTCGCCGCTAATACTAGCTTCAAGTTTATACTCGGTGCTGTATATATTGATCCAGGAGCTAGTATGCAGGATATTGGAATGTTACTATGGCAAGGACTCGGTCCGTACATTCACAACAGCCAGTACGTGCCACCGTTCGTGCAAATTGATTCTAGTATACCGATTCTTCTGTGTGGTGATTTTAACAAAAACGTAAAGCCTGACAACTCGTTTCTTAATTTCATGAAAAATACGTATAATCTTGATTGCGTATCAAACGTTTCTAAGTCAACTACGTTAAAAGGAACAACTATCGACTTGACTTTCGCAAGACACATTACAGCAGAAACACTTCCTTTCATTTCATATTTCTCCTATCATCGTCCTATCCTCAACAAAATCACTCAAATAGGAATTAGTTAAGTTTAAGTTTACATGTACAATGTTTTAGTAAACAAAATATATTTCTATAGTTAAAATTTGTGCAATTCTTATTTTCATTCAATTCCTTGTTCCTATTGTGCAATTTAATTATATTCATATCAATAAATATTCTACCGTTGTCACGTAAAATCTTCGCCCATAAAACCGACTTTACAGGCAACCATTGTTTTTTTTTAATATCAACACCTGACCCACTTATCTTTTATTTTTTTCTATTGTTTTTTCATATTTACATATATGCAAATAGAGAGGCATCACCATTACAATGGATTGGTTCATATATTCTACATGTATACCTTATTCAAATATAGTAGAACCTCCCTTTACCGGACACCTCTATATAAAGGACAGTTTTCATTTGCAAAATTACCATTTTTACTATTTAGAAACTCTCCAGTAAGAAGACACCTCTCTCTAAAAAACACTTTGGCTCTGCAATTAGGTGTCCTTTACAGGGAGGTTCTATTGTATTAAGAAAATTGTGATATACTTTTATAAAAATATATAAAAAACTTACGCAATAAGTTTATTACAAAAACTATACAAGCTTTCAAGCTCAGCTATTGCTTTTCAACAGGCGGATTTGGTCTTATTACCTTATGTTGATGATTATATTTTTTCTTGCTTATCCCTAGTACACGTGGTACAGGCCATGATAATCATGGTGGGTAGAAGTAGGCAACTGCCTATACTGTAAGCGCACCACATGTCTACATATGTGAAAAACAGTTTGACTTTGCACTTACAAATATGCCAGAGACACCGTTTGGTTACTTGCACTCGCTGGTGGGGTTGGACTTTTGCAAGAATAAGAATACATTGGAGCATTTTTTTTTTAATCAGAAAAAAGTGCCCAATGCGGGAATCGAACCCGGGTCATAGAGGTTGAAAAACCAACGGTTTAGATCATCCTTCCACTGACCCCCCATGATTACCATGAAATACTTGACTGATCCTGATGTTTGTTGTTGCAGAGAAATGACCTCTAGTCTTCCACACATTCCTGCTCCCCATTATAAGACATGGCTTCCCCGTTACCCAATGGATGATTTGTTTCCCCCACACATACATATATTTATTATCTCTTTTTTATTATTATTATTATTAGAGTTTTTTGTTGTATTTGTTTATTATGTTACAACACTTCCCCCCTCTCCCCTCCATGTCTTAATTATTTTTGGACCAAAGTATATGCAAAAAAATGTATCATAAGATTGAAAAAAAAGTATTTTTAAAGAAAAACTGTTGAAAATAAAATATCTTTTATGCAATCATAAGAATTGTGTTTTATTTACTTTCTTATATATATACCAATTAATCTGGAGAGACAAAGGTCACCTCTCCCGTCAAAATAGACGTCAAAACTAGACGCCATCTATTGACCATTGCCGCAAACTAGCGGTCTCGGGTCGATAGATGGCGTCTTGTTTTGACGTCTATTTTGACGGGAGAGGTGACCTTTGTCTCTTTAGATCAATAACCTCCCAGACAAATTTCCATCCTATACCTATTAATACAAAGCAATAATGCGCCATCTATTTATAACAAATGAAGATTTTAAGATGTGAATATTTCTTTTCACAAATCAATCAATCTTCTCTACTGTCCTTGATGAAATTTTTTTCATCACAGTAAGGACTGTAGGGAAGTTTGATTTATTAGTGAAAAGAAACATTTGTGTCTTAATGTCTTCATTTGTTATAAATACAGTTAAACCTGTCTATAACACTCCTTCTTGGGACTCGCCAAAATAGGATGCTATAGAGAGGGGGTCCTATATGTTGGGATCCGGCCAACGGCTTCTGTGAATATTTTTAGAATATATTTCAAGATATATTTCTATGAATAGTTTTTGTTATGTTTGGTTGTGTTCGGCAACATTGTAATTGTTATATTTAGAACTCTCATTTGTTTTTATGGATGTAGTTTTGTAAATTTAGAGCGAGATTGCTGCTAATTGGTATGTAATGTTTTTGTTTTAAATTTCTATTAATGTAAAATAAGTTAATATGTAAAGTTTTACATTTTTGTTATAAAAATAAATATATTAATCAAAAAGAGATGTCTTGATTTTAAACGTAGTCAAGTAAGAATATACCCTAACAGGTAAATCGATCTACAAAAGAATATTTGATATTAGATAAATATTTAAAAATACCACCACTATAGACAGGTCACTTTTAATGTAAAATGTTTACATTTTAATGTTTAAAATCGGGTGCTATAGAGAGGGGTGATATAGACAGGTCACTTTAAATGTAAAATGTTTACATTTTAATGTTTAAAATAGGGCTCTATTTAGTTACCCAGGTTCCACGTACACAAGTCACCAACTACCTGGACAATCCTACATCTTGTACCTAAGTCTCCTTGGTTTTATTTACAATGGCAGTGGAAGTCAGATTCATGAGGTGGTGTTATGCACATTTCTTTCTTGGGAGATTTTCTAGGGATGCTGGACTTAGGTTGGTGATCCCTAGAATGGTGGCCGTCAGGAATCTTTGGTATTGGAAGGTTGGGTAAAAATGAAGAAGAGGTGGTCCATGGTTTGTTCTTCATCTTGACAATCAGGTCAAGTTGATTCTTCCTTCAATACCTTTAATCCAATACCTTCTCTTCTTCTTTCTTATCTCCACACTGGGTGAAGTAGAATGCATCTTCCTTTGTCATTAAGACTGGGAGCACTACTCAGTGGCAGGCCGACTTAGCTCCAAAATAAATGGCCGCCTCTGACATGAGGAACAGACGCCATGTACAGCCGCTCCTAACATGGAGTACAAACGCTGCTCATCCTGTATACCTGGATCAGGGGCCCTTACAGGGTACTATCAGCTGGGTCAGCTGAGCCCAGGTTTTTTAGCGAGCTTGTTACTGCTCCCCCTCCTCCTTTTTCATCCAGGCTTGGGACCAGCAAAGGCGGAGTTATCCAAATATCCAATACCTTATTATTATTGTGTTAAAATGCAACTGAGTATAGACCGATTATCTTTTGTGTATAACACAATCCTACTTGCTGCATTCTATTTACAAGATTGTCGACTACGTTAAACCAAATATATACCCTATTATACATAGAAAGTTGTTAATGATAAGGCACAATTGGATTATAGAAAATAAACACAAGTTAATAAGACCAAATGCAAATAAATAGAGTGTGTGACATTTTGGTAACAGTGTTGTTACCATCTTCAGACAAAACTTTTGCTGCCAAACTGCAGTACTTTTGTCTGAAGATGGTGACAATGCTGTTACCGAAACGTTACACACTATTTATTTATTTGGATTTGGTCTTATTACCTTGTGTATATATTTGTAATATTTTCACTAATATTATAGATAAGATGCACCATGGGGATATTATGCAAAATTCCATTGCTTATATATAATGCATTCTTGAAGATAAATGTTACATACATTTCTAAGAGAGACAGCACAGTTTCTATTACAAAGACATGTTTGGGTGAAGTCAGGTTTAGAAAAAGATAAAATTTTATTTCATAGAAGATCTGGATTTAGAGCTGTTTGACTCATTCTTGTTGATGAGGCTGATAACTTGTTGCGCGGCCTCTGGAAGCCTGGTACCTGCGCAACCACAGTGGTTGATAAGCATTCTGTACTGCAGCACACAGTGGAGTCATGTGATCATCTGGAAGATTTCTCTTTATTGCAGGGTACCATTGAGGCTATACCAGAATCACAGAGATTGTTCCAAAGGACATAAAAAACACTTTGATTTTTCTAAACCATTTTTTTAATACTATAATCCCTTCTGTAAAATTATAAATGAAAGATATTTCACTGAGAGAAGATTTTCATTTTTTTTTTTTAATCATGACAATACATGCACAGACACAGCTCCTCAGTATCCCTGGAGAGGGATCTTTACTGTGGTCTATCAACCGGGTCAGTTGAACTCAGGATTTTTAAAGAGGTCTACTCCTCTTTCTAACAATGTTGCTGTTGGTCCGTGACTGTTTATTCATCAAAGTTATTCTGCTTGTTCCGCGGCTGGCCTTCATATCTGAAGGTTGTTCCCCTATCAGCCACCTGGGGACATGTCCTGTAGCAGTCAGCTCTGCTGAGGTTTAGTTATATGGGAGAGACAGGGAGAATTGTAGGAATGTGTGGGATAGGTCTGTTCTACTTGTTGACAACCCGAGTGAAAACTTGTAAAGAAGCTTCCTGTAAAGTGACTTCCTTGACTGGTCAATTTCTCCAATCCCACCAGTGAGGGTAAGTAACAATTTTTTCTCAAAATATCTATAAGAATTTGTAAATTACCTTTAATCTTATTCTGCAATAAATTGATAAAGAGTGAGCAATTCTTCGAAATATTTTGAGAAAAATTTTTTTCCACCCTTTCTTATATAAAAGAGAATAGAAAGGTAAATAAGCCACAACAGTACCTGGTCCAAAGATGGCGGCAGCACCAGACTTGTAGAGGAAGTCGTAGTCCTGTGGAGGCACCACCCCGCCCACCACCACCAGGATGTGGCCCTTCCCCAGTTGCTGCAGGCTCTTCACCACCTCTGGCACCAGGGTGCGGTGACCTGCTGCCAGGGAGCTCACTCCCACCACATGGACGTCTGCATCTGCTGCTTGTTGGGCCACCTCCATGGGGGTCTGGTGGTAGTGCACAGTGTTAGCTACTTTAAAGATAACACAGTATACACATAGTATTGTGGCAATGTACTATGGTCTGGTGGTAGTACTCCGTGTTAGTTACTTGATAGATAACACTACTATTTCAGTACACACAGTCTTGTAGCTTTGTACTATGGTAGATAACACTACTCTTTCAGTACACACAGGGTCTTGTAGCTTTGTACTATGGTAGATAACACTACTCTTTCAGTACACACAGGGTCTTGTAGCTTTGTACTATGGTAGATAACACTACTATTTCAGTACACACAGTCTTGTAGCTTTGTACTATGGTAGATAACACTACTATTTCAGTACACACAGGGTCTTGTAGCTTTGTACTATGATAGATAACACTACTATTTCAGTACACACAGTCTTGTAGCTTTGTACTATGGTAGATAACACTACTCTTTCAGTACACACAGGGTCTTGTAGCTTTGTACTATGATAGATAACACTACTATTTCAGTACACACAGTCTTGTAGCTTTGTACTATGGTAGATAACACTACTCTTTCAGTACACACAGGGTCTTGTAGCTTTGTACTATGATAGATAACACTACTCTTTCAGTACACACAGGGTCTTGTAGCTTTGTACTATGATAGATAACACTACTATTTCAGTACACACAGTCTTGTAGCTTTGTACTATGATAGATAACACTACTCTTTCAGTACACACAGGGTCTTGTAGCTTTGTACTATGATAGATAACACTACTATTTCAGTACACACAGTCTTGTAGCTTTGTACTATGGTAGATAACACTACTCTTTCAGTACACACAGGGTCTTGTAGCTTTGTACTATGGTAGATAACACTACTCTTTCAGTACACACAGGGTCTTGTAGCTTTGTACTATGATAGATAACACTACTCTTTCAGTACACACAGGGTCTTGTAGCTTTGTACTATGGTAGATAACACTACTCTTTCAGTACACACAGTCTTGTAGCTTTGTACTATGATAGATAACACTACTATTTCAGTACACACAGTCTTGTAGCTTTGTACTATGATAGATAACACTACTCTTTCAGTACACACAGGGTCTTGTAGCTTTGTACTATGGTAGATAACACTACTCTTTCAGTACACACAGGGTCTTGTAGCTTTGTACTATGATAGATAACACTACTATTTCAGTACACACAGTCTTGTAGCTTTGTACTATGATAGATAACACTACTCTTTCAGTACACACAGGGTCTTGTAGCTTTGTACTATGATAGATAACACTACTATTTCAGTACACACAGGGTCTTGTAGCTTTGTACTATGATAGATAACACTACTCTTTCAGTACACACAGGGTCTTGTAGCTTTGTACTATGGTAGATAACACTACTATTTCAGTACACACAGGGTCTTGTAGCTTTGTACTATGGTAGATAACACTACTATTTCAGTACACACAGTCTTGTAGCTTTGTACTATGATAGATAACACTACTATTTCAGTACACACAGTCTTGTAGCTTTGTACTATGATAGATAACACTACTATTTCAGTACACACAGGGTCTTGTAGCTTTGTACTATGATAGATAACACTACTCTTTCAGTACACACAGTCTTGTAGCTTTGTACTATGATAGATAACACTACTATTTCAGTACACACAGTCTTGTAGCTTTGTACTATGATAGATAACACTACTATTTCAGTACACACAGTCTTGTAGCTTTGTACTATGATAGATAACACTACTATTTCAGTACACACAGGGTCTTGTAGCTTTGTACTATGATAGATAACACTACTATTTCAGTACACACAGTCTTGTAGCTTTGTACTATGATAGATAACACTACTATTTCAGTACACACAGTCTTGTAGCTTTGTACTATGATAGATAACACTACTCTTTCAGTACACACAGGGTCTTGTAGCTTTGTACTATGGTAGATAACACTACTATTTCAGTACACACAGGGTCTTGTAGCTTTGTACTATGGTAGATAACACTACTATTTCAGTACACACAGTCTTGTAGCTTTGTACTATGATAGATAACACTACTATTTCAGTACACACAGTCTTGTAGCTTTGTACTATGATAGATAACACTACTATTTCAGTACACACAGTCTTGTAGCTTTGTACTATGGTAGATAACACTACTCTTTCAGTACACACAGTCTTGTAGCTTTGTACTATGATAGATAACACTACTATTTCAGTACACACAGTCTTGTAGCTTTGTACTATGATAGATAACACTACTATTTCAGTACACACAGTCTTGTAGCTTTGTACTATGGTAGATAACACTACTATTTCAGTACACACAGTCTTGTAGCTTTGTACTATGGTAGATAACACTACTCTTTCAGTACACACAGTCTTGTAGCTTTGTACTATGATAGATAACACTACTATTTCAGTACACACAGTCTTGTAGCTTTGTACTATGGTAGATAACACTACTCTTTCAGTACACACAGGGTCTTGTAGCTTTGTACTATGGTAGATAACACTACTATTTCAGTACACACAGTCTTGTAGCTTTGTACTATGGTAGATAACACTACTATTTCAGTACACACAGTCTTGTAGCTTTGTACTATGGTAGATAACACTACTATTTCAGTACACACAGTCTTGTAGCTTTGTACTATGGTAGATAACACTACTCTTTCAGTACACACAGGGTCTTGTAGCTTTGTACTATGGTAGATAACACTACTATTTCAGTACACACAGTCTTGTAGCTTTGTACTATGGTAGATAACACTACTCTTTCAGTACACACAGGGTCTTGTAGCTTTGTACTATGGTAGATAACACTACTATTTCAGTACACACAGTCTTGTAGCTTTGTACTATGGTAGATAACACTACTCTTTCAGTACACACAGGGTCTTGTAGCTTTGTACTATGGTAGATAACACTACTCTTTCAGGACACACAGGGTCTTGTAGCTTTGTACTATGGTAGATAACACTACTATTTCAGTACACACAGGGTCTTGTAGCTTTGTACTATGGTAGATAACACTACTCTTTCAGTACACACAGGGTCTTGTAGCTTTGTACTATGGTAGATAACACTACTCTTTCAGTACACACAGGGTCTTGTAGCTAGGTACTATAGATGGAAATTTTTCCAAGAGGATATTCTATATACAGTTATCATCGTCATGCGTTCTTAATTCTGTCACCGTTTGCTTTTGGTTCAGTGGTAGAATGCTCACCTGCCACGAGGGCGCCCCGGGTTCGATTCCCGGCCGATGCATTTTTTTGACGTGACAATGTTGGGGCACGTTTTTGTAACCATACCCCAACAGAAGGCGTATGTATAATCAAATCAAATGGATACATGGCTTCCCTCCCACATAGACTTACAGACCATTTTTTTGCCCAGAAACTTAGACACTTGGTGACACCAGACTTCCATGCTGAAAGCTGATGCCTGGTAAAGAAGAAGACATCCAGAGACATCCGAGCTGGAAACTGTTGTTTCATATGTACATATATTCCCCTCACCAAAAATTTAGGTAAAGGTGACCAGAAAAAAAAAAAAAAAAAAAAAGGAGAAAAATGGAGAAGGAAGATCTCTAAAGACTGAAACTTATAAAATATCCTTCCAGAGAAAGGAAAGCATCACATTACAGTCCAGGTAAAAAGGGCCTGGGTCAATTTTAGCCAAGACGGGGGGGGGCGATATATATACCATCCCGAGAAAAAGGGAGGATTGTATTCCAACCCATGTGGAAAGACGGGGGGCTGGAGTCTGAAATCTTACACTACCGCAGGGGTTGTTTTTCTCTTTAGATTTTTTTTGTTTTGGTAATACTATATGTTCTATTTTGAAGGGGAGAGGCCTGGGGCGTCTATGAAATTGATACTGGAGCCGTTGGCCATTTTGATTGGTGTTTCTTTCGGCGAATGAAAATGGAGAATGAGATGATATAAAAGAAGGTTCTTTGCCAAAAGGGAGGATTTCGATAGGAGTCGCTCAGTGAAAGGACAGTCTGTAGACAGGAGACCTTTGCCGGTACTTTCGAGAAAGGTAAGCCATTTGTCATTATGACTTAGCGCCCCCCCCCTTTTTTGTGTAGTAGCCAACCTAGATTTCGCATGGGCCCTAAAGGGCTATAAAGTAACTTCAGGTCACCTCTATCTAAATTTTACTATGTAAATAGCATATCTCGTCAGTTTAGACATGTTCCCAAATTTTAAGATATTTAAATAAATATCTAGAGAAATTTTCTTGTTTCCTCTGTTACCTATTTCATACATAATTTGCCTTATGGTGCTATTCCAACTGTTTAAATAAAATGTTGTATGTTTATTACCTATTTGAAGGGAATGTTAATAATAATCAAGTCTCCCATAAATTACCGGCCACATACATTGCCGCGAGTGTCTGTGTTTCAGTGTTTTATAGATTGCCCAATTTAATAACGATTTCGTGGGTTGACCATTGTACTGACAATATTATATGCTCAATCCTTGCTTTAGCTCAACTCTTAATCAATTACAGAGTTTCTCCCCCCTTTCTTTTTTATTTATTTTATTTATCCTGTTCGCACAAATTGTATTACATGTGATGATGTAAAGACATATGCCGATAGTGCATCACTGACAGCTGTGCTGCTATTATACAACATTAAGGTCTTGCTGCGGGTTATATACATGGGGTTGTTGGCCTAAATTGCTATATATATATATATATACTTAAATAAGGAGACTTTAATAAGTCACATCGTGTAACCTCCCTTTTCATCTATCCAAACCTGGGGAACCCATCAATGGCGCCCAACGTGGGGCTCGAATTTAGTATATGTTTCTTCCCCTATACTTTAGAAATATATACCTAATGAAAAGCCATACTATTTTTAAGTATTGGTGAAGTAGTCCACGCATCCTGAGATTAACAGTCTATTATAAATCGTGAATTTTAATTTATGCTTTCCGTTTCACGGGCATTTTATCAGGCAATGAAAGTTATGTTGAGGCGGTGTATACCGCATCTCTCGCCGCTGTCTTTTACGATTCACATTGTTTGTGGCAAAACCTTAATATTATCATTGATTTCTGATATCAAAGTAAAACGTCTATGGGGATGAGTATCTTTTATTCTGGTCTTCTCGAGCTTTCGAGCTTGTCCGCCCTTCTACAGGAGAAACATATACAATATATCAAGAAAATATAACGTCGCCTGATGCTAAAACTATTATGATTCTATGTACATATATATATACATTAGAAAGTTTTGCATATTATTTGTTTTCTTAAGACATATTTTTTTGATTAAGGTACTACACATATTCTACTATTTTTTGCTATATTCTATGAATTATCTTATAGGTTAGAAATTCTATTATTTAAGTAGTTTTATAATAGTTATTGGCTATTACATATAAGTTACTTATATTATTGTTGATATTATTAGCTGGTACTAGGATATATTGTGTTATATGTTTCGGGCAAATCTATTTCTATTAATGCTATTGTGTTTTCTGAATAATAGAGAATCAATTATAAGCCTTTGATATTTGCTGTTTATGTTATTGTAATGTATTCTAGGTTCTCCTAATGCGAAAGTGTGACCTGTTCCTTTGCAGTATTGGAAAATTAGAGACCTATTGTCTTGATTAATAACGTTGCGTCTATTGCAACCGACCTTTTTTTTTTTTTTTCATGATGCCGCCAACTGCATATGATCTTAAATATCCTGTATACACTCTGACAAGGGAAGGTTATCCTGAATTGACAAATGTACAATTTTTGTCTATAGTAGAGATTTCCAAGATTCTATTTCTGAAACATTTTTTTTTTTGGATGAAGACAAATAAAACCATCTTGATAGTATTGAATTTTACAGTAAATACATTTGCCAGCAGAAGGCATGATGAGATTACATGAAATTTAAACCAGTTATATGCTTAGTATGTTCCTTCAGTTGTAATTTGACACCGTCTTGAAATAAAGAAATTGGACGGTGCGCTATATCTTGATGCTGGATATTTCTGTGTCAGAAAGGTGTAGTTATTCTGTTTAATGAGAATTCCAATAATTATCGAAATTTAGCAGATTATCATTGGGGATTTGAACAACTGTCTTGAAAATTTTTGAACAGCCCGAGTAGATAGAAGAGTCCTAGAGTTAGAGTGGAGAATTAGTAGTACAGACTGACCACTCGACGCAGATAACTCTAGGGAACAATTACTGTGTTAATCCGCCGTAGACAAGAAGAACATTGATTCTCAGGATACTCGATAGGCAGAATTTTGAGAATTGATAAAGTCATAGTTAAAGTTTACACAGGCATGTGGGAGTAAAGACAGTGATTTAAAGAGGCAGCCTTGTGTCTTAAATACTTTTAGTGGAAGCAGATGCCACTGCAAATATTCAGGTCTAATAATTTCCAAATTTGAAGTCATGCATGACGGGTTAGCACGGGATTGACGCCTGGACGGGTTTCCACTGGGATTAATCGAGCTTGCGAAAGAACTAGAAGAAGTGTGACATGTCACGCCACTGTACTAAATTAATAATTGAGAAGATTTATGTTGAGCCAACTGAAATTAGTAAAGAATTAAGAGATTAAGGTCTTATTCTTTGAGTTTTACACTAATTTCAATTACGCGATATGGACGGCGTTATAAGTTGGGTGGAAATGATTCGGCCGCAATGGGATGGTCTCCTGGAGATGGTACGATCAAATAATACTTATTGAATGCCGGGCGGGATCGCATAAAGCATTAAACGATATCGAGAAATGCTTAAAGAAACACCCTAGAAGATTGGGGATCGACAAAATGACGACATGAAAAATGCTCAACATTGTACATTGGCAGCAAAATGATATCTTGCTATTGTATGGACGACCACTCCTTCCTGAAATGTGCAGCGGATGTTAGTCCCAGAATTAGGTCCTTTGAGGCGACACTTTCCTTTGCAGATGACATAAAGACGCATGACAAAACAGCACACGAGCATTTAAACTAGCTTCAATTCCTGCCATTAATTAATTTAGTTGACCAATAGCTATAGAACCGCTGGAGACCTCCATACCCTGTGTGAATATTTTAGTGAGAAATGAGCGATTCAATTCCATGAGCCATGAGGTATCCTGTAAGATCAGAGATGTACCCCATTCAAATTTTTTTATAGTAGCCAGTGCGAGATATTTCCAGAATGTTTTTTTTTTTTTAACTGTCATATAATTCGGAAACTAGAAAACTACACTATTTTGATACAGTTTACATCTAGCATCCATGTGAACTCAATATGACTATTGAACGTAGATTGAAGATTAATGAGCGAGCCAACCTAGAGAGAACGAGTTTAATAGGCTTACAATCAATAGTTGAAGCAAACTATTCGCACAAATTTGTTATGTTCTCTCTCTAAATGATCTATGACATTATAGGTTTTCTTAACAAGGTAACTACCCCGCCGAGTGTATATGGAGTTATAAAGCTTAAAGGTCATAGGCTGTTGGAATAGAGTAGTTAAAAATTAAGAGTGATAATAGATCGGGATCCAGATCCCGATGACGGGTTTCGAGGAAACACCAGAGGGATGAAAAGGCAGTGAAATGTGTAGAAAATGATGGAAGAGAGATGAGAGAGAGGTGATGAAAGAAGTGTTGAAAGTGATAAAAAGAGTGAGAAAGCGTTGAATGTTGATGAGAAAGAGATAGAGAGATGCAGAAAGATGTTGAAAGAGAAAGAATTGAAAAAAGTTGGATAAAGGGTTTTGTAAATAGTAGATAAAGATTGATGGAAGGAAGTACATTTAATGTATAAAGCGTAGCTGTCGACCGCAATATCGCCTCGATAGAACTATTTCTTTTAAAATAAGACATATTATGCACTGGGGGTTTGTGTAAGCTGAATTACATAAGTTTCGGCAACAGTATACACTATTTAATATAGATAGGTCTTTATTAATTACAATATTAGGTTATATATTAAATAGCAAATATGTCTTAGTGTTATGGTGAACTTTAAACAGTTTGCAGTTTTTTTTTTTTTTTATTTAAACATGTGTTCTAGTGCTAAGTGTTGAAAGGAGCTTTAACACCATGTTTCAGGGTTTGTGTGTTATTTGTCTCAACCTTGTCTTTGTGCAGAATACCGTCTCACAACCTTACTGTAGTGTTTGTTGCCATCTTAAAGATCTTCACAATTTGTTTTAATATTAGTGTGTCATTTAGAGAAAATTGTCACAACCTTATCCTTGTATAGAACACCGTTTTTACACCGTTTTATTTAATAAGTTATATGAGAGATTTTAGATATAGTATAAGAGTTACTATTTACATGAGCCAAATCGACCCAACAGTTAGAGCAAGAGGGGGGAACTCAGATATTTCCTCCTTTCACGTGACGCGACTGTTCACCCCGACCGGTCGTGCCAGATAAAAGGGAATACCAGGAAACTCTGTCCTCCTTGCACTTCGGGTTTTGTGATAGGGCTCCATGCTCGCTACAAGGACTACATCTTGGGTTTTCGTGTTCTCCTAGTGTAGAATTGGCTCAGCCTCATTTTTAGTATAGTATATAATTAAGAGTTGTCTCACAACCTTGTTTTAATATGACACACCGTTTTGAAGAGCTTGTACAACCTGTCAGGATATGATTTAGGAAAATTTTAGTTTCTTTTTATTGTTATGTTACAATTTTATCCAACAAGGGGTGACAACCAGAGCGGACTCAGAAGTAATGAGACGAGGGGAAATTGACAGAGTTAGTGTGAACAGTTTAACTTTACGCAGGTCTACAAGGGTGAAAAGGCCCACACAGTGTAAATTCTGCTTAGACTGTCGCCACTAACTAGGATTTTGGAGTGTGTACGGAGAATCAGCTCGATAGAATGAGAAGTTTAGAGATTTCAACCTTTTTTTTTTTAAACCTTTCTTTTTTTTTTAAAGTAGAACTTCATTAGGATTCCTTTTTTTTTTTTTAATACAAACTATTTCTTGTTAAAACCCGAGTTTCAAAGACCAATGAGAATAATGTATACCATTGTGAATTAACTATTTAGTGTAAATCTGAAATTTTAGTTATTATCAGGAGTAATAGGTGAAGGAAGGTGTAGGAAATCACAACTTAGAGGGGGGCTATGTCTAAAACAACAAACCTAATAGGCATCCTATGGCTTGTGTTGGGTAATTCAGAAACCCTATAATCCCTGGCCTTCAGGTAGTAGCTTTGAAATAGGTTTCTAATGAGGACATGAAAGGTCAATCTTTCAGAGTAAAGTTATGAAGTATAGGGACCCTAAGCCAGGGGTAGAAGTTAAGTAGGCCCAGACCGTAGTCGATCCTTGGAAAGCACTTGAGAATGTTAGTGTTGGGTAGTGAATCGTAAACCCTATAAATCCATCTTTCAATAGAGTGCTGAGGTCGGACTACTGCAAAGGGGGCAGACGCACGAGGAAGAAAGTGACTTCACCCACGGTGGCTAGGGGAGTGACTCAATTCCGCTTTTATGAGGTGTCACGCTTAATGGTCCTTTATTCGCCATTATAATTAGTGTATGTCTTTATATAGAATTGTCGTGAAAAGTCGCTTGGTGTCAAGGCAAGGGCAGTTTTTGAAGTTACACTGATTTTTTTTTTAGTAGGTTAGCTTCCAGATTACTTAGAATTGTTAACAATTATTGTTAACAATCATTTATCGAGTATAAAGTATTAGTATATATAGAGCTTGTACAGAGGCATTTCTTTTGAGTAACCTAGGGCTTTAGTTCCCAATTTGTTTTAATTTTATTATTTTATTTGATTTCACATTTTGTCCTGGAAGATTTTCATTATTGTTAAGGCCTATTAATAATGATATTATAGTATTTTGGTTTTTATGATAGAGTCTAACTCTAGTTTGAATGCGATCGTGAATGAGAGAGTGAATGTAATGATCAATGAATGCGACCACAAAGTTAAAGTCTAACATACTGTTAATCCAAAAATACATTAGAATAGGGTTAAGGATTTCAATAGGATCGATTTTTATTATTTTATTTTTTATTTCGAATTTTGTTAGGACCGAGAAGCCTCAAACAGGACAACTACAACTCTATCTAGATAGGAAAATATTCGCTCCATTTTTGTTAGGTCTCCTTTTGGAAGAGTATAATT
>CP092880.1:18709149-18719953 GCA_030710605.1 Cordylochernes scorpioides
CATTGGGCACTTTTTTTCTGATTTAAGAAAAAAAAAATGCTCCAAAGGCCCCTGATTCTTGCAAAAGTCCAACCCCACCAGCGAGTGCAAGTAACCAAACAGGGCTTCAGCATATTTGTAAGTGCAAAGTCAAACTGCTTTTCACATGTGTAGACATGTGGTGCGCTTACAGTAAAAGCAGGCGCTAACTACCAGCCATGATTATCATGGCTTTGAGATAAGAAAGAAGAATGGTTTTACATACAAGAAAATATATAATCTATAATCCAAATTGTGCTTTATCATTTTTGATTGACTTCAATAGACCTAAGAAGTTATTCTTCTTATGAGCTGAAGATATAATCTATAATCCAAATTGTGCTTTATCATTAATGGTTTATACATTATGAAATGATGGAAGATGATATACTTTAGTGTCTCTCTTCCTTTTGTTAAAATGCATCAAAATGATGCTTTTGTTTAAGGGAAAAATTTCCATTCAAGGAAGAGTGTCTCGCAAAAAACTTGAGCTTTAAGGCCTTGGAGCTCTTCAGCAGGAGTAAGGTTAATTATAATGCCTTCCTTCCTTCAATGCCTTCCTCTATTGAGGGTGACTGGCCACATGGTCTCTCCATATTTCCTCCTCCATCCTCTTCATCTCCTCGTAGGTTGTGTCCAAAGACCATGTGTTACTCTGGGACTGATATTGTGACAGGGCCCCAAGAATCTACTAGTCTTTGGTCCACCCCAGAGATTTTATTTCCCCGGTACCACCCATTTCTGGGAGACATTTCTCTATCTGCTACATAGAGAGGCCCCCGATGGGGGGAACTAGCACTCCTCACACGGGTATAATGGCTTAGGTGGTATAATTAACCTTACTCCTGTAAAAGGGGGCTCCAAGGCCTGAAAGCTCAAGTTAATTGATTTATATTTTTTGAAAGACACTCTTCCCTCAGGATGGAATTTTTTTCCTCTTAAATAATATCATACAAAAGATTGTTGTTTTTGAAACAATGCCTTTTAATTGATAATATTTGCACACCATGCTCAAATATTCATATTAAAGAATATATCATGATACTACAGTTTAGGCAAATTCAGACAAAAGCTAGCCTGTATTCCATGGTTTCAGGCTGTGGACCTCATCAATACAGGGAAGACTAAGATTGTATCTACCGCTTCACCAGCTAAGACATCTGTTTGGTAGATTGGATTGATTTTATAACTCCTCTCATAGATACAGTAGAACTACCCTGTAAAGGACACCTAATTGTAGATGGCCTGTTGTAGGAGGGGATGGAGCTATAACTGTACATTCTAATCGCCGGGTTAAAAATCCAAAAAATAGTGGAAGGGTCAAACGATAACGGGCACATTGTATTTGTATTAAATATTAATACATTGCCGTGAAACGGTGGTCAATGATCAAATACAATTTAACCCCGTCTTCTCTGTGGTGCTGTTTCTATTATAAGTAATTAATTAAAATAAATAAAAAATATAATAATAATTTGTACTGCTCCAGTAAACCATCGGTCGGCTACTTGTTGACACACAACAATATTCTTTAATATCAATATGTGAATTTTGTATGCAAAGAATATCAATGAAATTTGTTTTTATAAAAGGAAGAGGCGTGATCTTCTAATTTAAGAGTGAAATAAGGGAATTTCCCTATTGAGATATAAAGCCTTAATTCTCAATGTATTGATAATTCTCTTTAACCTATTTGTCTGAATTTACCAAAGCTAGTGTCGTGATATATTCTTTGGAATAAATATCAATTAAATTCAAGTTTTTATAAAGGAAAAGGTTTTTTTCTTTCTAATTTAAGGGTTATATAAGGGAATATCTCTATTGAGACAAGAAGACCTTAATTCTCAATGTTTTGATTATTCTCTTTAAATTCATACAGTTTAACCTGTCTATAGCGCCCCCCTCTAAATAGCGCCTTCCTCTCTATAACGCCCGATTTTAAATATGTAGTACGATGCGATTTATATTAAAAGTGACCTGTCTATAGCACCCCCCCTCTATTGCACCCTATTTTGGCGAGTACCAAGAGGGGGGCGCTATAGACAGGTTTAACTGTATATATATGTATATTTGTCTGAATTTTTTTGCCAAAGTTAGTGTCATAATATCTTCTTTGATATCAATATCAATGAAATTCATTGTTTTTATAAAAAAAGATAAGCTGTTCTTTTTTCTCTAATTTAGGAATATAAATAGGGAATATATCTCCCTATTGAGGCGCCTCTGAAGACCCTAATTCTCAATGTATTGATAATCCTGTTTAAACATCCTACCATCCCACTGTACTCAACATGAAGAGGTGATGCAGGTCCAAGTACTGGAAGACAAGCTACATGCCAGTGGCCAGGAGAAGGAGAGGACATGTCAGCAGAGTGAGAGACTGGAGGACCAGCTGAAGAGAGCTCATGAGCAAGTGAAGGACCTCAAGGAAGTGGTACGAGGTCTGGAGGTAGAACTGGAGGCTTCTAGTCGGAGGGAGAAACAGGCCATTGATGATGTGAAGATGTTGAGAGCCTCGCTGGCAGAGATGGGACTTCAGGGAGAACAAGAGAGCCAGGATACCACAGTCTCGGACTCTGTAGTCTCCACGGACCACATTGAGATGCTAGAGGACCAACTCTTTGCTCGGCAACAAGACCTGGACAAGCTCCTACAGCTCCAACAACTCTTCCTTGAACTCCGCTCTCAGGTAATTTAACCATTGAAATGATAAACCACAATTTGGATTATGGATTATAGATATAAGAAAATAAGACCTAATCCAAATAAATTAATAGTGTGTGACATTTCGGTAACAGCTTTGTTACCATCATCAGACAAAAGAATAAATCTTATAAAAGAATAAATAGAGAATTCCAAGATTTATTCTCTTATCTGATGATGGTAACAATGTTGTTGCTGAAAATTCACACACTATTAATTTATTTGGATTAGGTCTTATTTTATTGTAGCTTTAACCATTGAAAGTTGATCCCCTCTGTTTCTTATCTCCTCTCTCTTGTTCAAAGATTACATGAATTCCATGAGTTCATGCTCCTCAAGATGTTTTATGATATTATGATCCACTCTACCTACCAGATAACTTTTAAAATCTGGTTCCATGTTAGGAATGGCCTCAGATCACAGGCAAAGTCAGACTTTCATCAAATATTAAACCAATAAGGAAAATATGAAAACCCCATTGTCATTATAAAATAGACTGTTTTATAATGAGGGGTTCCGATATATCCATAAAGAAAAACACATACAGTAGAACCTCCTTATGAAGGATACCTAATTGCAGAGCCAAAGTGTCCTTTAGGGAGAGGTGTCCTCTTACCAAAGAGTTGCTAAAGTGTGCCATGATCAACTAAAGCTGCACCCCAACACCCCATTCCATGAGATCAGCTTGAGGAGCATGGACTTATGGAATTTGTGTAATCTTTGCACAATGGGATTAGAAAGAAATGAACAACATTTTAAGAATTGTTCTTTGGGCCATGTTGAGGCCAGGTTGTTGATGCGCTGTGGGTGCAGTTCCACACACTGGAGGGGAGGTTGGACATGTTCCTGCAATCCATCACTCCGGAAGAGTCCACTCTGTCGTCCCAGGGAGATCCTCGTCAAGATGCCCCCTCCCCTAGCTCCCTCTACTGGGAGGAGTTCCATCGACTGGAAGCCAAGCTCTCCAAGGTCCTGGCCCACTGCTCCCAGTTGCAGGATCAAGAGACGGTAAGGCACACAGACACTCATGACTTTACAGAATGGTTGCAAGGTTTTCCCACTATGTACTAAGTGCAATTCCCAACTTGCAACCCCCCAAACCACATTATTAACCATATTATCTCATCTATTAATGAGTTATACCTATCCCCAGCAGACACCATCAAAAATCTCAAGCTTTACAGGCTTGATACCTTAATATTAATATTGATGAGACTGAGGTGGGGATGTAATGCTCATTTTATTTAGAGACTGCAGTGCATGGTCCTGATGGGTCATGGTCACCAGGGCCCGTTCCATTGTTGGGTTCGTCGTCCAGTCTCGGAGGGTCGTTGGGGTCCGGTTCTCATCGGTGTGGCCGTTGGAGGGGTTATAGCTATGACAGGACATCTTCCGTTCACCGGTCATGAAAAAAAAATAAGACGAAGGTCAAACGATAACGGGCACGTTTTGTAAACAGTGGTCAATGGTCAAATACAATTTAACCCCGTCCTCTCTGTGGTGCCGTTTCTCTGATAAGTTGTTGTTGTTGTTGTTTCTTATCCCCTTGTGTAAAGATTACACGAATTCCATGAGTTCATGCTCCTCGAGCTGTTTTATGATGAGCAGCGGCCTCTCCCAAAGGTCCTGTTTAGTGCATCTAATGCAAGCCAAAATGTGTTCTGGAGCTGCAGGTGCCAAGCTACATTTTGGGCAAGTGGGGTAGATTTTGTTATTATTTTCTATCTTCAATGGCTTGAGATGGCCTGTTCTAAATCTTGTTAGTGTTGTTTGATGCTGTCTATTTCTGATGTTCAGAGCTCCTCCTGGGTTCACTCCACTGTACCAACTGTGCTTAGGTGGGATCCTCCAGTTCTTGTTTATTTTTGTTTTGGCTACTGTCTCTATTTCTTTAAAAGTAAGTTTATTTTTCTGTGGCAAGGGTTCTTTTGTGCCTTTTTTCGCTAGCACATCAGCAGCTTCATTGCCTTCAATTCCAACATGTGAGGGTATCCATTGAAGGTGAATTTTTGAGATTTTTGAGAGTTTTTGGAGATAGCCAATTATGTTCCTGCTTACTTTGTCTCTGAGTTCCCCTGTGTGACTCAAGTGTTGTATGGCACTTCTACTATCAGTAAGAATCCAGATATCTTGATAATTAGTATTTCTGATGGATTTTAAGGCTTCATAGATGGCTATAAGTTCTGATCTGAAGACTGAGCAAAAATCTGGGTTTCTTCTGTTCATTTTCTCAATGCCATTTGTGGTTTTGATGAGACAGCCACTGCCAGTGTGTCCTAGCTCGTCTCTGCTACCATCGGTATAAATAGTTATTGCATTTTTAGGAATGTTATTAATTGTTTCTAATGATAATTGTTTTAAGTATTCTGGATTTTGGCATTGTTTGTTGGTGGGTTCATTTAAAGAGGCATTAAAAATAACATTTTGTAGTGGTTCGCATGGAGAAATTTTTCTGCTAAATAATTTTTTTCTACTTTATATTTTAAAAATCCATTTCTTTTGGCCAGGTGGAGAGGGCCTTCTTTTTTAAGTCTTAGATAAGTAATTAATTGAAATAAACAAATTGAAATAATTTGTACTGCTCCAGTGTACCATCGTCGGCTACTTGTTGACACACAACAATATGATGCATTAATGCTCCATCTGTTATAATAAATTTGAACTATTTTTGACACCTATTATTCAAGATTTTACATGTACAGAATGTACAAAAAACTACAGCAAACCTGTGGCATGCAATGGACTAAAAAATATGGCACAGAGAATGCTATTCAATACAGATTTAAGTTAAGTGGAACTTCCATGAGATGGCACTCGTGCTCGAGGACACTTCTCTACAAAGGACAGTTTTTATCACCAAAAAATACCATTTTTACTATTTAGCAACTCTCTGGTAAGAGGACACCTCTCCCTAAAGGACACTTTGGCTCTGCAACTAGGTGTTGTCCTTTACAGGGAGGTTCTACTGTACTATATACAGTAAAACCTCCCTGTAAATGCAGAGCCAAAGTGTCCTTTAGGTAGAGGTGTCCTCTTACCAGAGAGTCGATAAAAATGATAATTTTGGTAATGAGAACTGTCCTTTGTAAAGAGGTGTCTTCTAGCATGAGTGTCCTCTCATGGAGGTTCTACTGTATCTATGTGTTTTATTTTCATACAACATGTTTTTGGTAATGTTTTGTCTTTCTATCAGATTCACTATCAGCCCTAAAGTCCATAGAAAACTGCTATACAAGTAATTTACAAATTTTGAGGGAAATTGCCAAAAATATCACTTCACTATGACAGCAGATTTCAGTGGATCCCATCGCATGTAGGCATTAGAGGGAATGAAATTGTCAATAATATAGATACTATAGATGAATACAACAGAATAGAGATATATCCAAAGAATGGATCAATAGTATGGCCCACCACTGGTATGAAGGAACAAGACCTGGATATCATCACAGCTTTCTAGAAACGAAGCCACAGAAATTGCAAGATTAAAGACCAGACATACTAGACCCATTATGCTCATTGACGGAGAAAAGGTTTTTCCTGTCTGCTCAAAATGCTCCACTGCAACTCCATCACATATCCTGGACTGTTTTGGAGCTAAGACCTATACAAGAACCCCAAAACTATAGTAGAAAAAATTATTGATTTCAACTTTCACATGACCTGGGGTCGGTGGAAGGCTGGTTAAACCATTCAGTTTTTGACCACTATGACCCGGGTTCGATTCCCGCATTGGACACTTTTTTCTGTTTAAAAAAAAAAATGCTCCAATGCCCCCAATTCTTGCAAAAGTCCAATCTCACCAGCGAGTGCAAGTAACCAAACGGGGCTCTGGCACATTTTTAAGTGCAAAGTCGAACTGCTTTTTACAGACATGTGGTGCGCTTACAGTAAAAGCAGTCTTTAACTACCCACCATGATTATCATGGCCTGTACCATGTGTACTAGGGATAAGCAAAAAAAAATGACCTGGTGTAATCTTACCCATGGGATACTAAAAAAAAAAAAAAGACATACTATATTGCGCACCGATGCCTTTTGTGCAGATTGCACTGTTTGTGGTAAAAGATTGTGCTACCACACATCAGATTTATTGTACAATTAGAACTGAAGATTTCTCTCCATCACAGAGTGCTGTATGACTGCAGGAATGGGCTCTGACGAAGGAAGTCCTACAGGACCAGGTGTCCTGTCAGCTGGTGGAGATCTCCAGCCTACGCACGCGGCTCCAGGACCAGCGCCATAGGCAACCAGAGACTGCACAGTTGGAACAGATGCTGGTGGCAGAGCGCAACCAGAACCACCATCTTTGCTTTAAGGTGAGGCTATATAGTGCCATCCCATACACACTTATTGCTGATATGAGCTCTGGTTTCTACAATTCACCCCAATCTACCACCCATCCTTTTCATAATATAGTCCCCCTTTTACCAATGTTTATTTATTAAATCACAGCAAGCTTCTGAACTTTCATTCTTTAACAAAACTCCACCTTTGCCGGTCCCAAGCCTTGATGAAAAAGGAGGAGGGGGAGCAGTAACAATCTCACTAAAAAACCTGGGCTCAGCTGGCCTGGCTGATAGTACCCTGTAAGGGCTCCTAATCCAGGGATACAGGATGAGCAGCATTTGTACTCCATGTTAGGAGCGGCTGCACACGGCGTCTGTTCCTCATGTCAGAGGCGGCCATTTCTTTTGGAGCCTGCCACTGAGTAGTGCTCCTAGTCTTAATGACAAAGGCAGACGCATCTACTTCACCCAATCATGATGGTTGTCAAACTCATCCAATGATGAGCTCTACTCATCCCCGGCAAACACCATCAACAAGCTTTACAAGCTTGATACCTTAATATGATTGAGTGGAGATAAGAAAGAAGAAGAAGAAGATTCTTTAACAAGTCATAGAAATAACTAAGAGCGATTTCTTAAAAAAAATTATCCCAAGTACATGTGGTACAGGTCATGATAATCACGGTGGGTTGTTAGTGACTGCTTTTACTGTAAGTGCACCACATGCCTACACATGTGAAAAGCAGTTTGACTTTTGCACTTAAAAATGTGCCAGAGCCCAGTTTGGTAACTAGCACTCGCTGGTAGGGTTGGACTTCTGCAAGAATCAGGGGCCATTGGAGCATTTTTTTTTTATTAAACAGAAAAAAGTGTCCAATGTGGGATTCGAACCCGGGTCGTAGTGGTCGAAAACCAAACGGTTTAACCAGCCTTCCACCGACCCCCTGTGATATGATTTACTTTCTGTAATTCCATTTTCATTGATAGTTTTACATCACTGCTTTGGGCTTAGACTGTTAAACTGAATTATGAGTTATCTAAAAGTAGTTAGATGACATGGCAAAACAACATGGCCAAGATTAACTTTTTTTAATTAGAAAAAGTTTCCAATGCGGGATTCGATCCTGGGCCGTAGCTTTATAAGCTTGAGAGTATACTTTGTGTTTTAATATTTAAATCAATTACAACAAGGTTAACCGTAATTTATAAACAACAAAATAACTTATGGAAAAATTAGAGAAAAAAAGTAAGTACAGAGTTGCCGACTGACTAACTATGAAGAAAAATCAAAGAATAATTAAATATTTTACATAAATAAATAAATACAAAGTATGTTACAGCTATAATAGTTAATAAATATAATATGCTCAATGATAAGGCACAATTTGGATTATAGATTATAAACACAAGGTAATAAGACCTAATCCAAATAAATAAATAGTGTGTGATGTTTTGGTAACAGCATTGTTACCATCTTCAGACAAAAGTGCTGAATGAATGGCTGTTACAGAAATGTCACACACTATTTATTTATTTGGATTAGGTCTTATTACCTTGTGTTTATAAATGCTCAAAAAAAAAAAAATATTTTTTTCAGTTTTAACATATAAAAGTTATAACTCTCCGGTAAGAGGACACTTCTCTGTAAAGGACACTTTGCAACTAGGAATCCAGGGAGGTTCTACCTTATATACTGAAGAACCAAATTATTCCAGCATGCCAGTCCCTACATATATTATGGAGCTCTGAGGTCTCTCTGATTCTCTTGTAGACTCTCATGTCATCTTGTAGTCCCAATTCTGTGTCATCTCCATGGAGTTGTTTGTGTCAGCTTGAGGAACTCCAGTCAGAGCTGGCCAAGACAAGCCCGAGAGAGCTGCCCCAGGATGTCAAATGTGTCCAGACAGATGACTGTCAGCCTGAGACCAAGGATGCCATGGTCATGACGGTGAGTGTTGACACATCTTGGTTGGTAGAAGTATTGCTGTTGTTGTGCTGAATCCTTCTGTTATGTTAGCCTACTCCTCTGTCCAATCAAAACAAAGAAGATAGAAGATTGATTATATATCTATATATATAAAAATCAATGTTTGTTTGTTTGTATGTATGTCCGGTATACAAATTCGCAGTAGTTCACTAATTCAAACCAAAATTTCCATACATAGGTAAAAAAATACGGGGAAGACGATAGGCTATTTTAAAAAATATAGAAATCAATTATTAAAACTATATATTCAAATTATTCACCTTTGCTCATGAACAGTGCCCTCTATCAAAGATTAGATTAAATTATGCTGATGCAAACAAATAGATAATGCTAATAACAAAAACAATTATAAAAAAAAAAATCTTATCTAAATATATATCACTCGGGTAGATATGCACACGGGTCAATCCCGGGGCGAAGCCCGGGTCACCCGTCTAGTATGTTATATTTAATAATGAGATTTCTGTTGTATTTTGGAATTAGATTGATATATTGAATTATTTGTTGATTTATTTTGGTATCCATGAGTATGTTACGATATTGTTTTGCAGTCGTGGGAATAATAATATTAAAAATAGTCTTGATCAGTAATTGATTTAATTGAACTAAAAGAATATATAAAAAACATAATTTGATTAAAGTACTGCCTGGCTTAAGATGTAAGCATAAAAAAATGAATAACTTATTTACATAATGTACAAAAGGTTTGAGCCGGTCATCGGGATACAACAACAATGAGTTTTTATAGGGGAAGAGTGACCTCTGGCGGTCGATTTAGCAGAATATTTGAATTTATAAAAATATGATTTTAAATAAAATAATATTTTTATATAACATGTATATATATCCCCCCCTTGGCAGAGCTGACTGCTATAGGCCGCGTCCCCAGGTGGCGGATAGGGGAACGACCTTCAGATATGAAGGCCAGCTGCGAAACAAGCAGAATAACTCTGACGAATAAACAGTCGCGGACCAACAGCAGCATTGTTAGAAGAGGAGTAGACCTCTTTAAAAATCCTGAGTTCAACTTACCCAGTTGATAGACCTCAGCAAGGGTCCCACTCCAGGGATACGGAGGAGCTGCGTCTGTACTCATGTTTGAGTCGACAGCAAAGGCGTCTGCTTCCATGTTAGGAATGGTCTCAAACTACAGGCAAAGTCAGACTTTCACCAAAGTGTGCCTGGATCATGGTGCCATGATCAATGAAAGCTGCACCCCTACACCCCATTCCATGAGATCATGGAATTAGTGTAATCTTTACACAAGGGGATAAGAAACAACAACAACATATATATCCCAGAGAGTGTAGAGACCACACAGAACCCTGAACACAATTTTGGTACCTGACCATCATCCTCCAGCAACTCTATGTTATACACAGTTTTCACACATAGAATCAGTTAGACTCCCAGCACTGGTAGATGGTCTGACCAGAGTGAGTGGCAGAATGAGAAGGGGGAGGAACTGGAGATCCTGCAGCTGCTACTGGAGTACAAGAACGAGGAGCTGGAGTCCCTCCAGAGCCAGGAGACTGAGCTGAGGAGCCAGCTGCATTCAGCGGTGAGTTGCCGTCAACCACCCGGCACCAGGCCTGGATCACTCATGCTGTGTGGTGACAGAGGAGCCAGGTGGAGAAGCTGCAGGCTGAGCGAGCGGACCAGCTATCCCACATGGAGCGGCTTACCTCCCACCAGAAAGGGGAGTTCGCTCGAGTACTGAGTCAGATGGAGCAGGAGCTTAACTCTCGCCTCCTGACTACCTCTACCATTGAGACTGCCCGTGCTCAGGTACATATCTCTCTCTCTC
>CP092880.1:18720053-18760950 GCA_030710605.1 Cordylochernes scorpioides
GTGAGATAGCTTCCTAAGATTAATTTCCTCTCAGCAAAATTAATTGATTTAAAATCTCCTGGATATTAATGCTAAAGGTTTCTGGAGATGCGTTTCTTTATATTTATTAAATATGATATCGAACTTTCAGGCATCTCTGCCCTTCTACAGGAGTACGTGGAAACATATAAACGCTGTTAAGATGCTAACTGATTTATATATACACCAATACCTCGCTTTGCGTTTTTTTCGAAGTTGCGTCGCTGCTTAATTTTTACTGATTTTCACAATGCGTCGTTAGATTTTCGAAGTTGCGTTGTTTTGGATTCGAGTCTTTATTATTATTATTTTTTGATTTTCTTTCCCTAAAATATGGCAACACCTTTGTTTTTGATTGCGCCTTCACATATTTTCACTTTGCGTCGTGTTGTTTTTGGAACGTAACCCCGACGCAAAGCGAGGTATGGGTGTACATTTAAATATTAGGATAGATTTCCCATATTGCTTGATGTTGTAAAAAATATATACAATACAGTAGAACCTCCCTGTAAAGAACACCTAATTGCAGAGCTAAAGTGTCCTTTAGGTAGAGGTGTCCTCTTACCGGAGAGTTCCTAAATTGTGTAAAAATGGTAATTTTGCAAATGAAAACTGTCCTTTGTAGAGAGGTGTCCGCTAAAATTCCGTTAGTTTGTATTGCATATTGACTATTACAAAGCAATAACGCTCCATCTATATCTAAATAATGAGGACATTAAGACGCGAATATTTCTTTTCACAAATACATTTTTATATGCTGCACTGAAGGGCGGAATCTTAGAAATGGTATTTAAGCAAACTATGGACATACGCTTTTATGACAGTAGAATCACATGTAAATATTTGCATCGAGCAATGCTCTTCCGTAAACAATAAGGACAATTTCTGCACTCCTCAGTGCAGCATATAAAAGCAGAATGATCCAATACAGTATTGGAGCTCTAAAGAAGTGGTCTGGTAGATTAAATTGGCGAAACCGCTGGAAGGGTTCACCACTGATGAGCCAAGCCCTCCCAATATTTGTTATCGCAGTAAGGACAGTAGAAGTTTGATTTATGTGTGAAAAGAAACATTCGTGTCTTAATGTCTTCTTTTACCATATTGACTATTGTTTGTTTAATTTGAGGAATTATCTTATTGGCTGAAATTTGTATAAAATTGTCATCAAATTCACTACGTTTGTCGATGAAAATTACTCGCCTCTTCCTCCAAACTCTAACAAAGTCTCTCGGACGATAACAAACCTGAAAGAGAGGTAAGCAGTTGTTTGCCATTGTCAACTACCAATGGCCATCAAATTAACTTTATGGAACCTCTCTAAGATACTTTTAGCCATCTCGAATATTAGAAGGGAATTTTTCCCCAAGGCTTTCTACAACTTTTCAAGAGATTCGACCATCTCCAGTCTCTAATCGTCAAAGAACTCCCGAGACATAAACATTGTCTTCAAAATTAATGAATTTCTAACGAATTCCACCTTGGGGTGACCTGCGGCGCTATGATAAATGAACAAATGCGTTATCTTTATTATACATATAATATATATGGCCAAAAGGAAAAAATAGGTGCATGCAGGAAATATTATTTTTGAAATTTGACCCGCCCGCATTCTGTAAAGATTGTCTATTCCTGTCTTAGGAAACTTGTGCCGAATTATTTCGTTTCAGGTTGTGATGAAACCATTCCCGAGTGTCACCATTTACTATTACAAGTCCTTGGAAATCCTACTCTCATAACTTAATCTTTCTGGACCACTCTGACATGGAGGCTTCACATTGTCAGCCAGCATGGAAATCTCGCTGTAGAATTGTTGAGAAGCTTTCCGGCCAAAACATCACTCGACCTTACGACAAATATTTTCTTCGGGTTCTGGTAACTCTAGGAATGAAATATTTGGTCAGTTAATATACAACAACAAAAGCTTTATTAAGACAATTTAGTCTTATACGGATTCTCCAAGCACAGAAATGTAGGGTACATACAAGAATAACAGCAGTAACAATAACAAAAGTCCCTGTTTGGACAGTGAATATTTATTGCGGCCTTTTCAGTTGCTTCTTTTCCCTTAAAATTTTTGCTTATCCTTTTTTCATTTCCCTCTTTTTTTTCTTCAAACAATGAAAATACGTATCAGAAATCATATCCATATTGACCATATTATGCTATACCATTTTGTGAAATTTTGGAATTCAGCACAATCATTTGCACGATTTCAATGAATTCTTTTTTTGTGGCGAAAGAACAATCAGCAAAAGCCAAGTTTAATGATGGTTGGATGAAGAAGTTCAAATTGAGGAAGAAGGCGACTACAGACACACTTTGGAAGCCGTGGAAGAGAGGAGAGAGATTGAGATTGAATCAACTTTTATTACATCGTTCATAAAAAATTATGGTGACAGATTAAAACTAAAGACAATAATAATAATAACAAGGATGAATATACATAATGAAATCTATACAGGCTTCATTGGTTTAGATCAAGGGCTAAAAGACATCCTGAATTCGGATAGGCCCTTGGTTATAAATGGGTCTTTGTTCCCAATATGTTCAATTGCCATGTTGAGGAAATCTCGCAGAATGATCTTGTTTTCTGTCGAGAGTATCTTGGAGAGTACCTCCCTCACATGCTGGTATAGGACCGCGTGCGCTATTTCGAACCTACAAACCTCCTCATAGAGGGGATATAGGAATGAATCAGCGTTCATTTGTTCAAAAATTCCCTCCAGAGGAGAGAGAAAGAATATGGATTTACGGGTTACGAACCAAAGTCTATGATTTTCGAGCCCACAGCCGTGGACGAAATCTTATTAAGGAGAATAGCAGAAAACTTCAATGTGTGGAAAATTCGACCTTTTGTTCGTTTCTTCAAATAGCTCGGACGCAGTAATCGAAGTTGGCGGTGATTATGCTCTGGAATAATCATTTAAAGATGTTTGGCTGTTTGTATATTTATTTATTTTTGTGTTGAGTCCAGTTTTTTTCTTCCCATAACCTACAGGATGTGTATATAAAAAGATGGCAGCAAAATATCTCTGTGAACATTTCGGCCAGTTAGAATCTTTATTTTCTCAACGTTTCGACAAAAATCTTTTGTCTTCGTTAGCAGAAATAAATAAAAATAAAGAATTTGACAAGGCGTTTAAAAATTGTTCTTGCTTTATTATTATTTATTTCTCCTGACGAAGACAAAAGATTTTTGTCGAAACGTTGAGAAAATAAAGATTCTAACTGGCCGAAGTGTCTATTTTTTCACTGAAATATGAATACCGGCCAGGCAACCTCTATCTTCAGGAAAATATCTATTATCTCCTTGTTCCGAATCTATAAATAGATATGATGTCTCTCTGTAGGTGTGGGTAATGACCGATTTCAACTCGGAAACTGTTGGGAGTTGAGACATGGTTTTGTATCTCGGCGATTGTAAACTATCTCAAAGTAGGAAGAAATCCAAATATTTAGGTTCCTATCTCAAACGTCATTGGAATTACTAGCAAAATATACTGTCAAAAGTATCTGGTATAATTCAGTAATCTTCTCAAATATCATTCTGTATATGTATTTACTAGACGAATGACCCGGGCAACGCCCGGGTTTACCCGATTAAATGTTTTTTTCAAAAACTATTCGTTACAATTATAAATTGGCGCCGTGGATGTCACTCTTGTGAAACGTCCCGCTCCAAACTTTACAGTCAGATTAGTTACGATATAAATCTTCAAATCGAGCGAGCGTCTATAAATATTTCGATTTAGATCAAGTATTCTAATTATTAAGCGAATATATAATTATTAATAAAATTTTGAGATTTCGATTTTAAACGTATTTATAACCTTGATAGAGGGCGCTGTTCGTGAGCTAAGTAGAATAATTTGAAGATATAGTTTTAATATTTAAATTATATATAATTTAAAATAGCCTATCGTTTTCCTCGTATCTTTTTTACCTATTTATGGAAATTTTGGTACTCTAAAAAAAAAAAAAAAACTGCTTCAATAATATAAAAAAAAAAAAAAAAAAACACCCAGGCTAAGTTTCGAACCAAGGTTGTGGAAATACGAAGCCGCACACCTAACCATTAAGCTACGCTTGGCATCATATTTCTAACGACCTTTTTGAAATAGGTTTTTGAAACATGGAAATTATAATACTTCAAATAAATAGAAATAGAGTGAACACAAATAAAACATACCAAATATTTCGAATTAGAACAGCTATTTTAAACGGCGAATTAGATCAGTTATATCTAAAAATTAAAATATATAAATAAATAAAACATACCAAATATTTCAAGAGCAGGTATTTTAAACGGCGAATTAGATCAGTTATATCTAAAAATGAAAATATATAAATAAATAAAACCTACCAAATATTTCAAATTAGAGCAGTTATTATATAAATATTTATATTATATTAACTTTATGAACGGAAAAATATGTCCAGGGTAGCCTAGTGGTCATGGCATCTGCCCGGTAAGCGGAAGGTCGTGGGTTCGATTCCCATCCCTTGACACTTTTTTTATTTTATCCATTCTGACCAAAATCTATCCGTGAACTTCACACAGACAGAATAAGGCAATTATATAAGTAGATTATATCTATATACATAAATGTCAACGTAATGAAAATATATACAGTAGAACTTTATATAAATTCTACAAGGCCGCAGTCACCATTCGGAGGAGATTAATAGAATCTCCGAATGTCGTGGTCCATTTGGATGAGGAAAGTGAAGACTAGAACGCGGCTGATTCCATACTCGTCTTTCAGTGAAACGCTAACCTTGACGTATGTACGGTGGAATCTGTGAACATTGGACATGTGTCGGACCGGTAGGCTGTTGTTGGGTTCTCTGCTGCCTGGAGTATAGGAGCTCCATCTATGCTTCCTTCCTGTGGTTAATCTGTATAAGACCGGTGGTCTTAATAAATCTGTATTGTTGTTGTTATTTACAGTAGAACCTCCTTGTAAATGACAAGTAAAAAGGGTAATTTTGGCAATGATAACTGTCCCTTTATAGAGAGATGTCCTCTAATGTGAGTGTCCTATCATGGAGGTTCTTCTGTATATAAAATATTTTAATTCAATATTCTCTATGAAAATAATTCCATTATTAATAGTCATAATCCATTACTTTACTATATTATTTTACCTCAAGGCACAATTTAATGTACAGTAGAACCTCCCTGTAAAGGACACCTAATTGCAGAGTCAAACTGTCCTTTAGAGAGAGGTGTCCTCTTACCGAAGAGTTGCTAAATAGTAAAAATGGTTACTTTGAAAATGAAAACTGTCCTTTATAGAGAGGTGTCCTCTAGCGCGGGTGTCCTCTCATGGAGATTCTACTGTAAATACGTAAAATTTTAACAAGGGGCGTGTAACTGGCTGTCGTACTAGACCCATTCGTTGAACGGCCGGGCTTAATGTTCTAGTTATATATGTACGTGTCTCTCACTATGGAAAGAGAAACTTTTTGCGGTAGAGCTGCTCATCCACACTTTTCGCTGTATTCCTTTCTTTCAGACTTGATGGATAATGGGTCTGCTATTTTAAAGTTCTTTAATTTTTTTCAAGACTGCAAAGAGGAAAAAAGACCTAATAAAGTAACTGAACTATGTAGACATATTTTTTTCTTCACTAGATGCAACCATTTACTCAATAGTCTACTTCACTGTGTTCTATGCACGAAAAAGGATGTATATAGTCTCAACTTTTGTACATAGATTTTCTTTCCTTTTCTTCTTTTTCTCTTTTCTGAGCGAGGATTCAGTTTCTTCCCCTGCTTCTCATTTCTTTTTAGATTCATTTCTAATAGGAGAATCGTCTGTATAAGACGGAATGTCTTAATAAAGGCTTGTGTGACTGTTATATATGTACGTAATATGTGTCAGAGACTTGTTAATGCGTTTATTATTTATCATTAGTTAAATTGACAAATTTTTCTATTGAAATGTGCACAAATGTTGCAAAATTTACCTATATTATATATACATTTCATATAAATGGCTGAGTTATAACGCATCTCTCTTTGTAAATAAATATTAAGCAGATAACTTTGTAAATTCGTATTTCTTTCTTTTTCTACACCTATTTTTTGTATCTCTAAGTAGAATCTTATTCTACTATGACTATTATGACTATCATTCAACCCTAGCTTTTTCAATGATACGCTAACCTTGACGTATGCACGGTGTGGCCACTGGATACATGTCGGACCTGAAGGCTGTTGTTGGGTTCTGTACTCTCTGGAGTATAGGAGTTCCATCTATGCTTCCTTTCTTCCTGTGGTGAATCCTTGTATTCCTGTATAAATCCATATTCTTATTTTCCATAAGATTATTCAAATAATAATCTGTATATATTTATCATGTGTATATAATCTTTCCCCATTTTTACCCCTTTATATATTTCCCACTTTCATAGGTTTCTCCGTCTTGTAACCCCAAGGAGAATCCTCTGTAAGACCTGTGTGTCTTAATAAAGGTTTGTGTGTGTGTGTGTGTATTTCTGTAAAAGACCGGTGGTCTTAATAAACCTGTGTGTGTATTTATGACTAATATCTAGTAGCTTATGCTGTTCTACAAGACTAAATATTGATCGATAATCATTTAAAGATGAAGTTGAGTCTGCGCCGACTCAACCTATCCTCGCCTTCACTTGAGCTTTTGTATAAGCAGGCAGACCCAACAGTAAAGTGTCTTTAAATCAAAATCTGTTATACAAAGGAAGCATTGAGGATATATATTACTTGTCATTCAATCCGATGTGATCTAACAACGACATTTTGCTCTCACCAGACACATTTCAGACAAAAAAAAAATTGTATCTGGTTTCGTTTTGTGTCGGAGGATGTGTTACAACTCCGACACGGGAAGAAGTGTTACAAGTCATTGGGATTGCCCGACGACTTCTCCTTAGCTTGATATCGGTCCTCTTCCTGCCTGCAGCGATTGACGTCAACTCCTTTCTCGAAATCCGCTTCGAACTCTCACAAATTGAAACTTTGTTAAAGGCTACCAAGAAACCTCCCACTGTCTAGCCATGTTTCTGAAGACCAGCGCTGACATCATGGCATCATGTACACTATGGAAAGTCTCTAGCTACATTTTATTGATTGGGTGTTCACCCAATTAAAAAAAAAAAAAAAAAACGAATATTTATCTTAAGAGAGAAGGAATCGCCAGACATCATCCTGAAGAAGGAATAAAAGTTAATGGCGACGTGTTTCTAATGCTGTAAATTCGACAAGATTTCGGACTTTGACGTTTTTCAACAGGCCATAGGCTATAGGCATAGGCCTGTTGAAGGACGTCAAAGTTCGAAAACTTGCCGAATTTACAGCATTAATAAAAGAAACACGTCGCTGTTAACTTTTATTCCTTCTTCAAGAATATTTATCCATTTAGATTTAGAGAATAATTGTTAATGGTGTGTGTTCACTATTTCGTGGAAATTTTGGTAGAAAGAAAGAGCGCTGAAAACGCAAGTAATAAGTAAAAGTACGTCACACTAGTAAGTACAGGAATAAAAAATCTCTATTGACATAGTGGCGTTTATGGGGATTTGTACATGACATGGGCTTGCTGTCTTCAAGTCATTGCAACATTCAGGGAATTGAGTTCCAGATATACCACCTGGTACCATCTGGTATAGATGCGGCTTTCGCTTTTTCCAAATTGGCCATTTGAGCCCATGCGTTGGCTCATATTGCCATATCAGCCGTGTTGTCTTGAAATCAAGAATCTCATTGCATTAGGCCTATAGGCACAGATAAAGCAGCAATGCATTGGCAATACCACCTTTATAAATCGAAGCCTTTAGATACAAGGTGACTAGATGGGTATGAATTAAATTTTCTGATAGTTTTCTCAATTTAAATCAGTTGAAGCCTCACAAAGGAGACCTCTATATATTCCAAAGTTGAAAGTGGCCACTACTTGAGGCATGTTGGGCTGCTCTGTTAAGAAATAGAAATCCATTTCAGTGGAGATCTATCGGTCATGTGTCCAGAAAACGTGGTTGTCACTTTTTGGAGGACGTCTTAAGAACTGCAGTAAAGTACAACCTAGAACGAACGACCTTTCTGAGCGATCGCTTTGGTAAAAAAAAAATATTTGAACTGAAGTCCCGAAGTAACCCTGAAGTAACCTGAAGTCTAAAGGAAGATCACAGGGTTATCAATGCTTTTAGGCGGTGTCTCATGGGAGGTTGGTTATACTGTATACCGGGTGTATATAGACAGGAATATCTCATTTTGGATCCACTTGTACTTTGTACATACGTGTGGTGGAGGTGTGTCCGGTTACACTCGACCAAGTGTTAAAAGCTGTTCCGGCTTGAAGGAGATGAATCGCGGGGAAATCCGTGCTGGAATTCACGCATCTTCCTCGCTCGGTACGTGACCAGGATTATGTTGTAAGGCCGAGTGACAGGCCGTTTTAAGGTCTATGGATGGAGGAGCTTTACTTTAGTTCCCAGATCGAGTCCTAGATTGCGTCCATGATGGCCTAGACTTGTTGCAAAGATGGAGACTAAATCGCGTCGACTCTACGTCGGGAGTAACTAGGAGGATCCCCAAGGAGGGTAGACATCTTGTAAGTATACCACATATCTACCACCCATGTAGAAACAGTTCGGTATTTGTACTTACATGAGGCCAAAATCCTTTACTTTGAATTCTCTTGCAGGGTTACACTTGTGCAAGAACCATTGACCTTTGAGACAAATTATAAGATTGTTCCAAAAGTTCGTAAACATATTATGATTTATATTTTGCAAGTGTTTACGAACTTTTGGGACAGCCTTGTAATTCTGAAACTTGGCCCACATGCTGATTGACCACCCTTGATATAGAACATCAGAGATTAAATCATTCTTCTATAAGAATTCTGTTATAATTTTAACAAGGTTACCAATATTACCAAGGTTGTCCCAAAAGTTCGTAAACAATTGCAAAATATAAATAACAATATGTTTACGAACTTTTGGGACAATCTTATATTAAAACGAATAATTGTTTCAATGCGTGTTAAGGGGGAATGTGGATTCTGTGAAGTTCACGTATCAATTGTTCTTAATCGATCCATTTTTCTTCCATCCTGTATGCCTTACCTAGCTGAAACTTGTGTTCTCCTCGAGAGGAAAGGAGTAAAGAGGAGGAGCAAATGAGTCATGGTCCGACCAGCCGGCTGGGTGATTGCACAACGTCTTGCAAGCACCCCCGTCGGGCACGTTGGGGGTCAAAGTTGAGACGGAACTTCGTCACATTGCCTCAGTGTCGTCAAACCAACCCCCGTGGCATGCCGATTAGGTATGGCTTTGGTCGTTTTTTTCTTTCTTTCTTTCTGGGGGAGGGGATATTTTTTTCCCAATCAAATTCTCGTGTCGGCGAGTTTTTACATTGTGTTCGCTTGCCGTGATTTCAGCTGTTGAATCTTTTTTTTTTTTTTTTTTAAATTACGGGATTTTTTCGGCCTCATGTTGGCCTCTACATTTGCCCTTTACTTGTCCATACTATATATCTCAGGATTCCAATACTACCCACCTTCTGGTTTCCACATAAGAATGCGCACACCCACATATAAATACAGAAAATTACTTTTAGCAAATTATAATTTCAATTGCCAACCATCGATAAATTTGTAGCATTTACTTTTTTTTTGCAATAGGTTTCTTATGATAATTATTATCAATTCACACACATAGAGATTATTTGATATTAAATATCATAAGAGAAAAAATACATATTATCAAAAATAAAATTAAATAATTAGAAAATTTTCAAAATAATTCTATCCACAACTGCAAAGGAGCACTTAAGAGTTGTATTTAGTGATATCTTTGTAAGTCTTGGAACATTTCCAACGTAAATATGTAATTGTTCTAGTGTTTAGAACAGGCCAGTTTTATGACTATGGTTGATGGCAGATATTGCCTTTCTCCTAGATGGTTAAGCCGTTTTCTTTTGCATACATCATAATTTCCTATGCGATCAGAAGGAGAAAACCAAAATAAAGAAAGAGTTTTTCATTGATTTTATCTATTCAATGTAAAATGCCACAATATACAAAAAGCCATCAGACTTGGCTGTGTCACAGTATTGAGATAACCACCTCCACAGGTAAAACAAATTTTAAAATGTTTTTATAAGTTACATTTTGTCTTGAAACTACGAAATTCAAAGCCAGAATCATAACAACTTGTACCATCTCTACTGTATTAGGTGAAAACCAGTCTTTGTTTGACCCCAATTGGATGTTGCAGCTGGCCAAGTTCCAGAAGAGGAAGCACAAGCAGAGGTCCAGGGAACATGTAAACGGCAGAGAGGACCACAACTTGGACTCCTCTTCCCCCGGGAGTAGTCTCAACAGTTCCCACCATGAGGAGTCTGTTGTAAGTCTTCCTAACAACATTGATGACTTGACAAGATTGGGTTATTTGGTTGTGATGTTATTTGAGACTCAGGTTATTTTCCTCATCTCCACTATATTAATTGAGATTCCAAGGAGAGACATAATGTGTACAGAATATAGGTTGTTTTAAATTCTTTTTTTTTTCTAATTAGGACTAATGATGATATGGAACACTGATGATAGGGATTATTGATATAGGGACTACTGATTACTGGGACCACTGATAATTGGGACTACTGATGATAGAGATTACTGATGATAGGGACTACTGATGATAGGGATTACTGATGATAGGGACTACTGATGATAGGGACTACTGATGATAGGGATTACTGATGATAGGGACTACTGATGATAGGGATTACTGATGATAGGGACTACTGATGATAGGGATTACTGATGATAGGGACTACTGATGATAGGGATTACTGATGATAGGGACTACTGATGATAGGGATTACTGATGATAGGGACTACTGATGATAGGGACTGCTGATGATATGGATTACTGATGATATGGATTACTGATGATAGGGACTACCGATGATAGGGACTATTGATGATATGGGCTACTGATGATAGGGACTACTGATGATATGGACTACTGATGATATGGACTACTGATGATAGGGACTATTGATGATATGGACTACTGATGATAGGGACTACTGATGATATGGACTACTGATGATAGGGACTACTGATGATTAGAACTACTGATGATAGGGAGTATTGATGATATGAACTACTGATGATTAGAACTACTGATGATAGGGACTACTGATGATTAGAACTACTGATGATAAGAACTACTGTTGATTAGAACTACTGATGATAGGGACTATTGATGATTAGAACTACTGTGATGATAGGAACTACTGATGATTAGAACTACTGATGATAGGAACTATTGATGATATGAACTACTGATGATGTGAACTACTGATGATAGGAACTATTGATGATAGGGACTACTGATGATAGGAACTACTGATGATAGGGACTATTGATGATATGGACTACTGATGATTAGAACTACTGATGATAGGGACTATTGATGATTAGAACTACTGATGATAAGAACTACTGTTGATTAGAACTACTGATGATAGGGACTATTGATGATTAGAACTACTGTGATGATAGGAACTACTGATGATTAGAACTACTGATGATAGGAACTATTGATGATATGAACTACTGATGATGTGAACTACTGATGATAGGAACTATTGATGATAGGGACTACTGATGATAGGAACTACTGATGATGTGAACTACTGATGATAGGGACTATTGATGATATAGACTACTGATGATAGGAACTACTGATGATAGGGACTATTGATGATATGGACTACTGATGATAGGGACTATTGATAATATGGACTACTGATAACGAATCAAAAGTTTTATGAAGGAGCATCTTTTATTATTCTTGTGCTAGCTTTCGAACCTTTCGGTTCTTCAACAGGCGTGGCTAGTACAAATATACTAACAGGGTATAAGCGCGCTTGAGCCATTATATACAACATACAAATTTACATGCGAAGTGATATTTCAAATATAATTAAAATAGAAATAAGAATTATGACTATGAAATATAAAAAATAATACTATGCAAATGAACTTAAACATTTTTAAAATTAGATAAAATTTGGGAAATACATTTATATACGCTAAAAGTTAGGCAAAATTATGATATTCACTGTATGCAAGTAGTATATCGTTTTAAAATTTGTAAAGTTTAAAACTAGTATACTTTAAAACATTTCAACACAGAAAAGCCAAGCGGGGGTCACTCCAACCCGACCACCCACCCGGGCACTACTGATGATAGGAACTACTGATGATTAGAACTACTGATGATGTGAACTACTGATGATGTGAACTACTGATGATGTGAACTATTGATGATATGAACTACTGATGATGTGAACTACTGATGATAGGAACTATTGATGATAGGGACTACTGATGATAGGAACTACTGATGATGTGAACTACTGATGATAGAGAATATTGATGATATGGACTACTGATGATAGGAACTACTGATGATTAGAACTACTGATGATAGGGAGTATTGATGATATGGACTACTGATGATAGGGACTATTGATGATATGGACTACTGATGATAGGAACTACTGATGATTAGAACTACTGATGATAGGAACTATTGATGATATGAACTACTGATGATGTGAACTACTGATGATAGGAACTATTGATGATAGGGACTACTGATGATAGGAACTACTGATGATGTGAACTACTGATGATAGGGACTCTTCTAACAATATGTTTTCTCAGTACAGTACTTTTAGAAGAGTATATATATCTAAAGGACCCTTACTCTGCAACTAGGGGGGTGCTGTCCTTTAGATAGTGGTTCTCTCTACTGTACTGAGAAAACATGTGACGTGTATTCATAGTATTTACTATTTAATCATTTGTGACCATTGACCGGAATGCAGAATTTGCATAGGCAATTGTTATTGTCATTATTATTAGAATGTAGCTTGTGCTGTAAAGACAATTAAATATTTAGTAGCTAAATTAAATGTCTGATCCTTAAATTCTAAATACACCACAGTTGGCGACGAGGATAAAAAAAGTAAGTTTAACTATGTCAAATATCGTGCCATTTCCTGCTTTTACGCCAGATCAAGACTTCGAAATTTTCGTGAAACGTTTACGTTTTGCGTTTGCTGCGAATGATACTTCGTTAGCTAAACAAGTACCAGTTTTACTGGCGGTGATAGGCCCAAAGTTATTTAAATTGGCCGAAGATTTGGCAGCGCCTGAAAAGCTGGAAACAAAATCATTTAATGAAATTGTCGCACTTCTAAATAGACATCTCGCACCTACACCTAGAGTGATACCAGCTAGATATAAATTTTTTAAATCAAGCCAAGAAGATGAAACTATATCTCAATTTATGGCAACATTGAGGGGTCTAGCAGAGCCTTGTAAATTTGGAGGCATGTTAAATGAGATGTTAAGAGATAAGTTGGTGGTTGGCGTTAGATCCGAAAATCTACAGAAACGCCTATTGCAAGAAGGCGATGACGCAACATTAGACAAAATTTACAAAATTGCATTATCATACGAAGCCGCAGAACGAGATTTACTATCAATGAAAAAGGTAGATTATGCAGATGCAAATGTTCATGATGTTAAAAAATTAAATAGTGCATGTTCTCATTGTGGTAGACATAATCATCTATCAAATAAATGCTTTTTTAAAAATGCAAAATGTCATGAATGTGGAAAAATTGGACATATAAAGCCGGCTTGTAAAAATAGAAAAACTAAATATGCAAAAATACAGCATGGATCAAAAGCTACTGGAAAAATTAATGTGGTTGAAGCAAGTGAAAATGGAAAATATTTTATTACATTAAATGTGGACAACAAAAATATACAGTTTGAATTCGACACAGGTAGTTGTCACACGTTAATGCCAATAAATTTATATAAGAAATTGTGGAATAAGAAAATATTTCCTATAAATTTACATCTTAAATCATATTCAAATACGAAGATTGATGTTATTGGCAAAAGAGAAGTGTTCGTAGCAGAGGCAAATAAAACTCTTCCTTTGATTATAACTGAAGCAAATAGGTCTGTATTGCTTGGCACTACTTGGATTAAGTGCTTGCCTGCTAAATTTTTAAAATTCTCGGACATAAATTTAGTCCAAGAAACAACATGTTCCTCTTTGGTAAATAAATTTGCAGAAGTTTTTGGCACCTCAAATGTAGGTGTAATTAAGGATCATAAGGCGCATCTAATTCTTAGAAAAGATGCTAATCCTAGATTTTTCAGGGCGAGAAATGTTCCTTATGTAATGAGAAACGCCATTGAAAAAGAATTGGAAAATCTTGAGGCCCAAGGAGTAATTACAAAAATAGAAAGAAGCGATTGGGCTACGCCTATAGTGCCTACAATGAAAAAGAATGGCCATGTCCGTATTTGCGGAGATTTTAAAATAACACTAAATCCTGTCCTTAAAATTGATCAATATCCACTACCTAAAATAGAGGACATTTTTGCCATTCTCGGAAGAGGAATAAATTTTAGTAAAATAGATTTGTCCCAGGCATATTTGCAATTAGAATTGGACGAAAAATCAAAAGAAATGGCTGTAATAAATACCCATAAAGGACTCTATAGATATAATAGACTTCCTTTTGGCATTGCTTCTGCACCAGCAATATGGCAGCGAATAATTGAACAAATATTGTCCGGCATACCAGGAACTCTTGTCTATCTAGATGATATACTAATTACCGGAGAGTCAGAGGCTGACCATCTTAGAAATTTGGAGGCAGTCTTAAATAGATTAAATGAATATGGCCTCAAGGCTAACAGAGACAAATGCAAATTTTTTCAAGAAAGTCTTGAATATTGCGGTCATGTGATCGATAAAATGGGTTTGCATAAAACAAATGATAAGATAAGGGCTGTTTTGGATGCTCCAAAACCACTAAATGTAACCCAGTTACGAGCGTTTTTGGGATTAATTACCTATTACCACAAATTTATCAGAAACGCTGCAGATGTCTTATCGCCCTTATATGCTCTTCTAAAAAAGGGAACAAAATGGCATTGGTCAACAGAATGCCGAAAGGCTTTTAGGGAAATCAAAGAAATCATCTCTTCAGATCAAATTTTGATTGCTTACGACCCTAAATTACCTATCCGTCTGTCGTGTGACTCAAGCAGCTACGGACTCGGTGCTGTGTTGTCTCAAATTGATGTCGACGGAAATGAACGTCCCATATATTTTATTTCAAGGACCTTATCTCAGGCTGAAAAGAAATATTCGCAGATTGATAAGGAATGCTTAAGCATAATTTGGGCTTTAAAGAAATTTAACAATTACCTTTTTGGAAGAAAATTCGAATTAATAACTGATAACAAACCCTTGCACCATATACTAAACCCCAAGCGGGAAATATCATCGAACATGTCTGCACGACTACAGTGATGGGCATTGATCTTGTCTTCATATAACTTCACAATTGAGTGCAGGAAAACTGGAGACCACGGCAATGCCGATGGCCTTTCTAGATTGCCACTGAAACAATATGAAGAAATGGAAGAAGATGCTGTAAATACAGTTCACATGATTAAACAATGTGAAGAATTGCCGCTCACATCGAGTCACATTAGGCGAGAATCTTGCAAGGACTCAATCTTGAAAATAGTATACCAGAACACATTGTATGGTTGGAAAGATAAGCCATCAAATACCAAATTGCTCTCGTTTTATTTGCGAAGAGAAGAGTTAACTGTAGAGCAAGGAATCCTACTTTTGGGAACACGAGTAGTTATTCCAAGGAAATTCAGAGCGAAAATTAAAGCTGAGTTGCACCAAGGACTTCTAGGTGTTGTAAAAATGAAAGCACTAGCGCGAAATTTTATTTGGTGGCCTGGAATAGATCGTGAAATAGAGTAAATTACTAGAGTCTGCAGAGAGTGTAATATAAATAACCATACGTTAAAGCAAGAAAGTGTTCACAGGTGGGAATCTGCTCCTACACCCTGGTATCGAATTCACTTGGATTTCGCGGGTCCATTCATGAACAGAATGTTCTTAATTGTCATTGACAGTTATTCAAAGTGGCCGGAAGTTATTATAATGAATTCCACGACCGCGGGAAATACTATCCGAGTTCTGAGAGACTTATTCTCGCGCTATGGTATTCCTGACCAAGTGGTCACGGATAACGGCCCTCAATTCGTTTCGGAAGAAATGAAATATTTTTTTAAATCAAATGGAGTTCATCATTTGAGGTCTGCTCCTTATTTTCCAGCTACAAATGGTTTGGCAGAACGTTTTGTACAAACTCTGAAAAGAGGCTTAAAGAATATGAGAAATGAAGAATTAAATAAGAGTTTGGCAAATTTTCTGTTCACATATAGAACAGTACCACATTCGAGCACTAGGGAAGCCCCAGCAGTCCTTTTTTTAAAGCGGATGCTTAAATGTAAGTGGAACCTATTGAAGCCAAAATTGGAAGTCAAACCAGGATTTAAAAAGGGATATTCCCCTGATTTTGAGGAGGACGAGAATATCTTGGTCAGAGACTTTCTGGGTCCAAACAAATGGAAGGAGGGAAAAATTATAAAGAGACTGGGGAAGTGTTTTTATACGGTTAAACTAAATGACGGCAGATTATGGAGACGGCACGTATGCCAATGGAGAAAGAATTACATCGTGCCTAGTCCGGCTCCCGAGATATTTCTGCCGGAGCAACTAATAAAGTGTCCAAGTGATGAGAGCCGTGCAGAGGATGGTTCTGTGGAGATTCCAGTCTCTCCCAGTAAAGAGAACATTCCCTCCTCTCCAGGAATCCCTGCACCAGAGGAGCCCGGTCCCGCAGCTTCTGACCAGGATAGGACGCCTCAGCGAAGGTATCCTATGAGGGATAGGAGACCTCCTGAAAAATTTGGATTTTGAAGGAGGGGAAGGAGCTGACGTGTATTCATAGTATTTACTATTTAATCATTTGTGACCATTGACCGGAATGCAGAATTTGCATAGGCAATTGTTATTGTCATTATTATTAGAATGTAGCTTGTGCTGTAAAGACAATTAAATATTTAGTAGCTAAATTAAATGTCTGATCCTTAAATTCTAAATACACCACAACATGTTGTTAGAAGAGTATATATACTCTTAGATAAAGGTGTCTGAAGAGTATCTAAATTGGTAAAAATGGTATAATTTTAGTGATGAAAAAACTGTCCTGTGTATAGAGGTGTCTGTTAATGGAGGGTCTACTGTACCTATCTATTTTGTTTGAAATTATTTTCTCAAATGTACTCCCTCTAACTATTATTAAACAACTAGATTTTTAAAATTTTTACTAATTCTTGATAAAAAATGTCTTATTTCATCCTATTATTGGTAGACTACTCAAATCTGAAATATGTTGTTTGATTTACTTATGAGATATATATAACACAAGATGAAAAATAAGGTAAATCCAAATAGTGTGTCAACACAAGTGTGTTATTTATTTGGATTTGGTCTTATTACAGTAGAACTACCTCCCTGTAAAGGACACCTAATTGCAGAGTCAAGGTGGCCTTTAGGGAGAGGTGTCCTCTTACCGGAGAGTTGCTAAATAGTAAAATGGTAATTTTGCAAATGTAAACTTTCTTTTATAGAGAGGTGTCCTCTAACATGAGTGTACTCTCATGGAGGTTCTACTGTTATCTTTTTTTTCTAATCAATACTCCATATATTAACTAACCATTATGATAAGGCACAATTTGGATTACAAATTAGAAACACAAGGTAATAAAACCAAATCCAAATAAATAAATAGTGTGTGACATTTCAGTAACAGTGTTGTTACTATTATAACAGACAAAAAAGTACTTAATATCCATTTACTGAATCCATTCTCAGTATTTTTGTCTGATGATGGCAACAAAGCCATCACCGAAACATCGCACACTATTTATATATTTGGATTTGGTGTCTTATTATCTTGTGTTTCCAATCATTATGGAATATCTCTTCAGCACCTAACCTTCTTCAAGTATCTTATTTCGGGGGATGGGCAGAGTTTTACTGTTGAGTGAGTCTCCCATGAGAGACCAGAACTAAATTTATTCTCTTTCTCCTGGAGATGTCCTCTCCTCAGAGACTCTGCTCCAGTTGAAAGACTTGGCCTAACATGACAGGGCCTCTGATAAAAGACCACTTTCAGGATAGACCAAGTTCAGCCATGTTTTTAAGTGGTCTCTAATGTGACTCTACTGTATATATCTATATACATTCATGAACAAAACTTAGGGAAGTGGAAAGCCATGTCATCAGTTGTCTATTTTTTTTTAAGGAGACAGAGGCAATTTAGTTCACACTTGGTTATCTTGTGTATCTTCAATAAAGGTCATTGTGTATCAAATATCTTTCAGAGTTATTATCTGAATCCTGATATACATGCTAAAAGATGCAAATTCCTTAAGTTTTGTCCATGAGTGTATGTATATAAAGTAGAACCTCCATGAGAAGATACTCGTGCTAGAGGACACCTCTCTATAAAGGACAGTTTTCATTGTCAAAATTACCATTTTTTAACCATTTAGCAACTCTCCGGTAAGAGGACACTTCTCTCTGAAGCACACTTTGGCTTTGCAATTAGGTGTCCTTTACAGGGAGGTTCTACTGTATTAATTTATCTACTTCCACACAAAAACACACGGTGATTAGTTTTTTTTAATTGGGAAATTATATTTTCTAGGAGATATGTTAGAATATTTAGTGGTGGGGACAAGATGTGAGGTAAAAGAGGGCGCTCTGTCAGATAACAGACGTTTTGGAGATCTTTGCTGTAGTACAGTTTTGAGGGTTTGAATGTACGTTAGGGTACTGGTGGACTTCGATGGAAAGGTACAAGCATATCGCGTTAAATGATCCACTATTACGTGTAGATATGTCTAGGAGTGTCCATATTTCGAAAATCCAGCTATGGGGACAAGATGTGGTGTGCACAGGACTCCCCATCCCCACAGAGGAATAGCTTGGAGTGCCTGCCAGAGGATGTGAGTACCCACTCTCCCCTACACACATTCAGCATCTTCTCACATGTACATTCCACAGAGCCATGCCTGGAGGGACTCCAGCCCCGACAACTTCAACCTCAACTATGTGGATGTTGTGGCTGAATACAAGAAAAAGGTGAGGAGAATTTTCCCAACCTCTTCCTGCACGTTACCTCTCCCAATCTCTGCTACAAGAGTGCTGATGGTTCCCAGATCCTGGAATTTGACAAAGCGGTGGAGCAAAGAGATGCTATCATTAAACGGCTGTCAGATCGTCTCTCAGCCGAGCTGCAGGCTCGCTCAGAGACCCAAGACCGGGATCAGCAGCTGGCTCGGGAGATTTCAGCTTTGAAGGCACAGCTCCATCAGGTATATTGTGCTATATTCCTCTGTTCTTATTGTTGGATAAAATAAGAGACCCCTCAGAATTGATTCAATAGAATGAATCCAGGCCAATTTCTGACTGGGTGTATTTCTGACATTTAGACAGTGACTGGGCTCTTTCTCTTATATTTCCTCAGCCTCATGCAATCTCATGGTGTTTTCAACAAATATTGCCACATGGAAAATTAGGGAAGACCAACTTCGGTATGAGACAACAATTTATTTCAGGCAAGGAAAACTATGAATGGTAAACAAAAGATAAGCAAAAGAGGGAAGTGTACAGAGTATAGCAAAATATAAACATAAAAAATAATACTCTGCTAATAAAATAATAAATACTTATTACAATATTATACTGCCTTGTTTGTATTCATTGAGAACTTTGCTACCTAACAAATCAAAAGACCAAAAACTCGCCCATTTTTTTGAATAAATATTCATAATGTATTTTTTTCCCCCCAAATTGATTAAATGTGCTCTTTTAAAAATCCGGTATAGGTGGAGTTTGATTTATTCTTGGATTTGTTTTATTGAGGTTTAACTGTATTTTATACTAGTGTTGCATTGTAAGTACAGTTCTAATATCATTCTGTTCTGAGATATATTGTTGTTGTTTCTTATCCCCTTGTGTAAAGATTACACAAATTCAATGAGTGATCTCATGGAATGGGGTGTAGGGGTGCAGCTTTCATTAATCATGGCACCATGATCCAGCCACACTTTGGGGAAAGTCTGACTTTGCCTTCTTGAATACATACATACCACCTGTGATGGTTGTACTAGCAGCCTGCCTGTATTCTACCCCTAGTGCTGTCTGCAGGCCACAGAGATCCTCAACCAGTACCATTCCCAGGGAGGTATTCCATTGGAAGAAATCTTGGCTGTACGGAGTGAGAACCAGCAGTTCCGGGATGCCATCTGGGGTCTGGTGCAGCAGCTAGGCGGGGTAGGTTGGACCCTGCTGGAGTTGACTCAAACTTTGCCATTAATCCATTCCATGCTACTTCACATCATCAATTGGGACTACCCTCTCTTATCAATAGATACAGTAAACAACAATAGTATTCCATCAATCCATTCCATGCTTCTTCACATCATCAATTGGAACTACCATCTTTTATCGATAGAAACAGTAAACAACAATAGTTTTCCTTTAATCCATTCCATGCTTAGACTCTCAGGAAGTCTTAGCATCATCAATTGGCACTACCCTCACTTATCTTCTTCTTCTTTCTTATCTCCACTCAATCATATTAGGATATCAAGTTGTGACCCTTGATGGTGTCTGTTTGACAACCATCATGACTGGGTGAAGTAGAATGCGTCTGCCTTTGTCATTAAGACTGGGAGCACTACTCAGTCGCAGGCCGACTTAGCTCCAAAAGAAATAGCCACCTCTGACATGAGGAACAGACACCATGTGCAGCTACTCCTAACATGGAGTACAAACGCTGCTCACTTATCAATAGATACAGTAAACAACAATAGTAATCCATTAATCCATTCCCTGCTTAGCCTCTCAGGAAGGTCTTGGCATTACAATTGGGACTACCATCACTTATCAATAGAGACAGTAAACAACAATAGTATTCAACACAAGGTAATAAGACCAAATCCAATTAAATAAATAATCTGTGATGTTTCGATAACAGAGTTGTTACCATCTTCAGACAAAAATGCTGAAACTTTTGGATTTGTTCTTATTACTTTGTGTTGATAATCTATAATCCAAATTGTGCCTTATCAACAATAGTATTCCATCAATCCACTCCATACTTAGAATATCAGGAAGTCCTTGGCTTCAGTACTTATCAATTGGGAGTACTATCCCTTATCAATAGAGACAGTAAGCAATTCATAAACAAACCTTCTAAACGTAGGGGGTCAGTGGAAGGATTGTATAAACTGTTGGTTTTCGACTGCTATGACCTAGGTTCGATTCCCACATTGGGAACTTTTATTTTTGAATGATACTGATGAAATCATTCAGTACTTTTGTCTGAAGATGGTAACAATGCTGTTACAGAAACATCACACACACTATTTGGATTTGATCTTTATTACCATGTGTTTATAATCTATAATCCAAATTGTGCCTTATCATTTCACTAGATAAATTTTAGTCAATCAGCAGGCAAAATATCTGTACTGTGAAAGAACACTTTGAATGTTTTGCCACACAAGATATCCAACCTTATTGTAAACACAAGGTAAAAAAAATCATAGTGAAAAAAATCACTTTAGCTACACAAATGTTTGATAGTGTTCAAACTCTGATACATCAGCTTTTGGTATTATATATTCTCAGCCTGCAACCTCAAGACATATTATTGACTGTATTGACTCATCCATTGATGAGCTCTACTCTTCCCCGGCAGACACCATCAAAAATCTCAAGCTTTACAAGCTTGATACCTTAGTGTGATTGAGTGGAGATAAGAAAGAAGAAGAAGAAGCTTTTGGTATGGGGGGGTCAGTGGGTAAGTTGTATAAACCATTGATTTCCAACTGCCACGACCTAGGATTAAATCCTGTATTGGACACTTTTTTTTTTAAGGAAAAAATGCTTCAAGGGTTCCCAATTCTTACCAAAGTTCAACCCCACCAGTGAGTGCAAGTAACCCAACAGGACTTTGGCACATTTGTAAGTGCAAAAGTCGAACTGCTTTCTACCTGTGTAGACATGGGGGGGGGAGAAGTCCGACCATACTCCTCTGCGGTCCCCCCTGGACCCTTGGAATATTCGACCAAATTCTGGTTCGTTTCTAAGGTGACTAACGTGGCAACGGCACCCATTTTCCAATGAAGAGCAAAGATAGTGGACATTGCTGCTGCTGTGATAGAAATGTATGGAGACGTCTGAGGCTCTTCATTGGACACGACAACAACAACAATACAGTATATACACCAAAGATAGTGGACATTGCGACTGCTGTGATAGAGATGAATGGAGACGTCTGAGGCTCTTCATTGGACACGACAACAACAACAATACAGTATACACACCAAAGATAGTGGACATTGCGACTGCTGTGATAGAAATGTATGGAGACGTCTGAGACTCTTCATTGGACACGACAACAACAACAACGAAGACATGGGGGGTACTTGCAGTGAAAGCAGTTGCTAGTTATGATGGGCATTGCGACTGCTGTGATAGAGATGTATGGAGACGTCTGAGGCTCTTCATTGGACACGACAACAACAACAACGAAGACATGGGGGGCACTTGCAGTAAAAGCAGTTGCTAGCTATGGTGGGCATCACAGGATAATAATTTTAATAAAGCTTTTGGTACATACTAACCTAGGTATTATCTACTTCTGAGAGACCCAACTGTTGAGATTATGGAAACTGGTTTCTAACAAACCTGCCTGACTTTCTCTCTTCTCTGATAAGGCACAATTTGGATTATAGATTTAGAAACACAAGGTAATAAGATAGCATTGTTACCGAAACGTCACACACTATTTATTTATTTGGATTTGGTCTTATTACCTTGTGTTTCTCTCTTCTCTGTCATTGCTTTAGTTTTGAAATGTTAAAATAATATTTACAAAATTGAAAAGAATCAGTTCTATTGGAGTGTGATTTCTCTCTAAAAAAAAAAGGAATGTCCAGAACAGTTTACAAGGATATGTGTGTGTGAAGAATGGGCTCCACTCCCCTCCTCCAACTCCAGGAGCCCCGGCCAGTGCTGGAGATGTCCTCAACCAGCACCTGAACAGCCTTCTCCACCAGCTACAAGAACACCAGAGTTGCCGGAACCACATTGCCTCCTTGGAGTACGAGCTCTCCAACAAGTCCTCCCATCTGATCCACATCCAGGGACTGCTTGAATCCCTGGAACAGGAGAAGACTGAGTCCCTCTCCCAGCAGGAGTCCATCCGGAGAGATGCCCAGAGTGAAAGAACAGAAATGGAGAATCGCCTCCTATCCATGCAGCAAGATAGGCTAGCCATGGAGGAGACCATCAGGAAATTCCAACAAGACAATGCGGAATGGCAGAGGGTTTCAGATGAGCAGGCTGCCTCGCTGAAGCAGGCTGATGACAAGTGCCATTCTCTCCAGGAGGAGCTGGAGTCAGTAAATGACATGCTCTCATCATCCCAGAAAGAAAGCTTAGAGTTTCAGCAGTTATGTAAGGATTATGAAGCAGATTGTGCCAAGTTTACACTGCGTATCCAACATCTGGAGGCTTCCTCCCGCGAGTCAGAAGCCAGGCTCAGTGAGTCCAACACCGAAGCCAACTCCAAACTTCAAGAGGCCCTCTCAGACCTCCACTCTAAACATCTCTCCATCCAATCTCTTCAAGAGGAGATTGTCTCCATCAATGAAACCTTTGAGAGGAAGCTCCAGGCTCTCCAGGAACTTCACCAACTGGAATTGGATGAGCTCAGGGAGAAACTTAATGCAGATCACCAACTAAACCTTCAGGAACAAACCCAAGCCATGGCTTCACAACATGGGCAAGAACTGGAAAAAATCTGCCATAAACTATCTCAGAAATATGAAAGTGACATTTCAGAATTGAAGCAGAAACTGGAGGAAGAACATGTCCAAAATTTGACAGCCTTACAGAAACAAATGACAGAGGAAAAGGATTCTGAACTCACTTCATATAATCAGAGTTTGAGTGAAAAACACCAACTTGAAATTGCGGACCTGAGGCACCAACATGGAGAGGAACTCCTCCGACTCCAGCAGGAGATGGAAGAGAGATTACACAGAGAACTTACTGCCACCAGACAGGAAGTGATGGAAGCTGAAGTAGCCAAGTGTACCGAACACTTACAAAGTCAGCATTCCAGAGATATGGAAGAACTTCTGCATCAGCAGGAACAAGAACTTGAACAAGTCAGAAGACAAATGGCATCGGAATATGAAGCTAAGATTTTGGATCTGAACAACAACCATTCTCAACATGTGGAGCAGGTGAGCTGCAGCATGGTGGACAAACATGCCCTCCAAATCCAGCATCTGACCCAGGAGTTTGTGGAGAAACACCAACTGGAGCTACAGGAGAAAGATTCCTTCCACCAGAAAGAGCAGGAGGAGCTCATTGAGCAGATGGTGGAGTTGAAGAGACAGCTCTCCATCTGTGAGGACCAGCTGGCCATATTGACCCAAGAGAGGAACCAGTCCGAAGCCAGGCTCCAAGAACTGACAGCTAAGTCTTACACCTCTGCTCATGTGCAGTGCGATATGGCAGATACCCATGAGACCTGTGTCAACACTGAGCTATCATTCCACGAGGACTCTAGCCAGAAACTAATCGCTCTTGATGAGACCAGCTACCTTGAACTGGAAGAGCTCTGTAAGAAATATCAAAAAGAGGCTCAGGAGTTCAAGTCTAAATTTGAGTCAAATGTGAAGCTGCTGAATAACGCAGCTCAAAAGATTTCTGCCTTGAAGACGGACTATTCTCTAGAGACTGAAGCCCTGAACTCCACTATAAAGCTGCTGACAAAGAAGAACAGCAAGCTGAGCAAGGTCCTACTAGAGAAAGAGGACCTTCTTCAGAAGGCCATCAGAGAGAACTCAGGTCGGCAGGTCCTCTCAGAGAACCATTATCCTCAGGATGGGGTGGAGCTGGTGAGGACACAGATGGAGGAGAGGTATTCAGCCAAGATCAGCTCACTCTGCTCAGAGCAAGTGGCCAAAGTAAATGAGCTAATAGCCAAACATACGGCTGAGATAAATGCTCAAAGACAATCTTTCGAGAAAGACAGGCAAAGCCTCCTAGAGCATCACAATGAAATCTTAAAGGAACTCGAGGACAAGGTGCAGGATCTGGAAATGGAATTGTCTGCTATGGAAGTCAAAGCATCATCCCAAGTTGAACAGCTTACTCTGGAGTTTACAGAGAAGATTAAATCTCTTCAAACAAACGAGGAAGCAAAGAGGAAACAACTAGAGGAAGCCCACCATGCTGCACTACAAGCTCTACAAGAAAAATCAGAGGATGAACAGGCTCTACTTTTCAGAGAATTCCAAGTTTACAAACAAAATGCAGACCTAGAAATATCTACCTTGAAACAAGAAGTGCAGCAGTCAGTGATAACAAAAGTTCACCACACCCATTTAGCAGATATGAATGGGGAACTAGAAGATTTAGAAAAATCAAAATTGAATCTACAGACAGAGGTAGATTCTCTTCTTAACAAAAAACTAGAGGTAAATCAAGCTTTAGAATCTCTTTGGAGAGAAAAAGAAGAATTAATTAAACAAATAGAAGCTATTAAAATATCCAGGGAGGAACTTCTAAGTGCTCTTGAGGATCTTCACGCCAACAAGTTAAAACTGGAAGCCCTTGTTGCTTCACTAACAGAGCACGCAGAGACTTCCCAGAAGGAGGTTGAAGAGCTGGAAGTTCAGAGAGAAAGTGCCAAATTAGAACTGGAGACTCTCCAAAAGGAGAAGTCCGAGTTCAGCCAAAGACTTGAGGACCTCAAGAAGTCCAGCCAGAAGAGTACTCTGCAGGATCCTCGGACTGAAGAGCTCCAGGCCTACCTCAGCAGTGGGCTGACTGAGCTCAAGAAGCACTATCTAGAAACTACCCAGAGACTCCAACAGGAACTGTATGGAAGGATGAAAGACCAGGTTTCTCCAGCACTGCTCCAGGAGGTGTGTGCCACCCTGCAGACCAATCTTCAGCAAGTCGAGCACTCCACCGATCACTTCCTAAAGAGGTGAGTAGTAGGACAATCCCCTCTCCCTACATTGATGTCTGCTTACCCATCACCATCTCTCAGGTCTGAATAGCCTTGCTTGCTTTCATTAAGGTTAATTGGCCAAAATAAATATTGGTCTTCTAACTTTAAGTCTGAATAGTCAAAAACTTACTCCAAAATGTTACGCGTTGTCTTACTTCCACATGATTAGGTACAATTTGGATTATGTGTTGTTTCTTTTCCCCTTGTGTAAAGATTACACAAATTCCATGAGTTCATGCTCCTCGACCTGTTTTATGATAAGCAGCAGCCTCTCCTAATTTGGATTATAGATTAGAATATCAAAAGGTAACAAGACCAAATCTCCAAATTATTGAAATGTTTGTAACGTTTCAGTAACAACATTATAACCATCATCAGACACATTTTTATTTAGTACTTTGTCTAATGAAGGTAATAATGAGGTGTATAAGATCATTAAGCCTAAGTTCCAACTGATGTTGTTGCTGTTTCTTATCCTCTTGTGCAAAGATTACATAAATTCCATGAGTTCATTCTCCTCAAGCTGTTTTATGATAAGCAGCAGCCTCTACCAAAGGTCCTGTTTAGTGCATCTAATACAAGCCAAAATGTGTTCTGGAGCTGCAGGTGTCAAGCCACATTTTGGGCAACCAACTGATGTTATTATAGCAATGATAAGACACAATTTGGATTATAGACTATAAACACAAGGTAATAAGACCAAATCCAAATAAATAAATAGTGTGTGACGTTTCCTAACGCTGTTATCGAAACGTCACAGACTATTTATTTATTTGGATTTGGTCTTATTACCTTGTGTTTATTATAGCAATGTTCAACTGTTGCAGTGCTGTTCCTAGCAGTGCATATATCATCAAGAAACATATTTACCTGCAGCTCCAGAACACATTTTGGCTTGCATTAGATGCACTAAACAGGACCTTTGGGAGAGGCTGCTGCTTATCATTAAACAGCTCAAGGAGCATGAACTGATGGAATTCGTGTAATCTTCACACAAGGGGACAAGAAACAACAACAACAGAAACATATTTATTCAGTTACATAACTGTGCTACAAGATTCTGGTCTGTAACTTCATCTTCCTACCAATACTGAGAGCTACCAGGGTTGTGTACCCAGTACTGTCTCTAAATACTGGCTAGCTACATCACATACTATTTATTGTACAGTATAATCTCCATGAGAGGACACTTGCACTAGAGGACACCTCTCTACAAAGGACAGTTTTCATTTGCAAAAATAACATTTTTTTACTATTTAGCAACTCTCCGGTAAGAGGACACCTCTCCCTAAAGGACACTTTGGCTCTAAACACAAGGTAATAAGACCAAATCCAAATAAATAAATAGTGTGTGACGTTTCGGTAACAGCGTTGTTACCATCTTCAGACAAAAGTACTGAATGAGAAATTTTACCACAGCATGTTTTTAAATAGTTACTGTTATCAAGTGTGTTACAACGCTGTTACCGAAACGTCACACACTATTTATTTATTTGGATTTGGTCTTATTACCTTGTGTTTATAATCTATAATCCAAATTGTGCCTTATCGACACTTTGGCTCTGCAATTAGGTGTTCTTTACAGAGAGGTTCTACTGTATTTGGATTTATTAGCTTGTTTAGTATCTTGTACAATTATGCAACCCCCGATCACACAGTAATATAATAGGTATTTATTTACATTCCAATTTACAGGAATGTTTAATAATATAATAATAAAAATGCTCCAATGGCCCCCGATTCTTGCAAAAGTCCAACCCCACCAGTGTGTGCAAGTAACCAAAACGGGGCTCTGGCACATTCGGCAAAGTCAAACTGCTTTTCACATGTGTAGACATATGGTGCACTTACAGTAAAAGCAGTCGCCTACTTCTACCCACCATGATTATCATGACCTGTACCACATGTACTAGGGATAAGCCCAAAAAAAAAAAAAAGAATGTTTTAACATTGGCCAACATGAGAGGTATCAATGTAGATGATGATAGATATCAGAATACAGAGTTCACATTCTACAGAGTATTCTTTGATATATCACACCTTGTGTTTCTAATCTATCATACAAATTGTACCTTATCAAGCTAGTATAGTAGAACCTCCCTGTAAAGGACACCCAATTGCAGAGCCAAAGTGTCCTTTAGGGAGAGGTGTCCTCTTACCGGAGAGTTGCTAAATTATAAAAATGGTAATTTTGGCGATGAAAAACTGTTCTTTGTAGAGAGGTGTCCTCTAGCGTGAGTGTCCTCTCATGGAGGTTCTATTGTATATCACACCTTGTGTTTCTAATCTATCATCCAAATTGTACCTTATCAAGATAGTATAGTAGAACCTCCCTGTAAAGGACATCTAATTGCAAAGCCAAAGTGTCCTTTAGGGAGAGGTGTCCTCTTACCAGAGAGTTGCTAAATTGTAAAAATGGTAAATTTTCAAATGAAAACTGTCCTTTGTAGAGAGGTGTCTGCTAGCAGGGTGTCCTCTCATGGAGGTTTTACTGTATATCACACACCTTGTGTTTCTATTCTTTTGTCAAACCATATTCGAGAGGCACTACCTTCGATGATGAAGAGGACCTCAAAACCTGGCCCAACAAATTCTTCGACACCAGACCGGGCGATTTTTGGCGGAACAGCATCAACAAACTAGTGGAACGTTGGGAGGAGGTCATAAATAATAACAGAGAATACATAATTGATTAATTAATTGTTATAATTAATGTTTTTATATGTAAATAAAATTGTCAAATAAAACCGAACCAACTTTCTTTACAACCCAATATAATCAAACCTTATCTCAAGTTAGTATTTAAATTGCTGCCATTTTACCCAGGATTTTAAAGAAATTGACCCAGTACATCAATTGTTCGACTCTAATATTGTAATTTGTTCAGCAGGTTTACTCCTCAACACCAACAGATCCTGTACATTGACCTGTCATCCTCTGTGGATACTCCAGGTAATTCTCCTTCAGTCAGTTTCACTTCTCTTTTCTACAAGAAAATAAGACCTAATCCAAATAAATTAATAGTGTTTGACATTTCGGTAACAGCGTTGTTACCATCATCATGATGTGTTACCGAAATGTCACACACTATTAATTTATTTGGATTATTTTCTTGTAGCTTTAATCTATAATCCAAACTACCTTCATTTGCGGTGAATCCGTGGTAAATTTATGTATAATAAATTTTTTTTCCTCCAATTTACCCAGACTAATCTATTAGCTTGATTGTCTTTATATAATTTTTCCTGTATATAAATATCATATTACCATTAAGGTACTATTACTGTTTTTCTTGCATGTATCCTACATTTCTGCTTGGAAAATCTGTATAAGACTTAAAGGTCTTAATAAAGCTTTTTGTTGTTGTTGTATAATCCAAATTGTGCTTCATTATTACTCTTTTCTTTTTTTGGATATTATCTTCTTAATTCAGCTATGCAATTCTTGGACTATAAACTGGGCTTGTGTTTTTAGAATTGTTGCTCTCTCAAGAATATAAAAAATTGGCTGAAAAATAAATAATTTAATTTGAGTCAAAAGGCGATCCATTAATTAAGATTATATAAAAGGGCGTACCTGGATCTGTAAAGAAAAAAAATATATATATTTTTCTCAAAATATTTCGACTGTACAATAAATTGATAAAGAGGGAGCAATCGCTCGAAATATTTTGAGAATTTTTTTTTTTTTTTTTTTTCCTTTACAGATCCAGGTACGCTCTTTTATATAAACCTAAATAATTTAATGTCGATTCATGTCTATACATGGAGAGGTATTTCAACATTTGAACTTACAAGGTGCCAGAGTCCCAATTGGTTACTTATATATAGTGAAGAGATTGGACTTGTATAATAACCAGTGATCATTGAAGCAATTTGTTAAGAATGTTCTAATGCAGGTTTTGAACCAAGCTCCTGATTATAGTTAGAATTCTAAACTATCTAACATGAAGGGTTGGTGGAAGGATGGTCTAAATCATTGGTTTTCGATCGCTAAGACCCAGGTTCGATTCCCGCATTGGACACTTTTTTTATGATTAAAAAAAAAAAAAAAATCTCCAATGGCCCCTGATTCTTGCAAAAGTCCAACCCACCAGCGAGTTCAAGTAACCAAACGGGGCTCTGGCATATTTGTAAGTGCAAAGTTGAACTGCTTTTTACATGTCTAGACATATGATGTACTTATAGTATCGACAAGTTCTACAGGCCTGATACCCTAATAGGATTGAGTGGAGATAGGAAAGAAGACGTTGCACTATGAAATTGTATTTTTGGGACACCCTGCCTATCTATAGTTATTACAAAGGGAACTTCACACGAGGTATAAGGATTCTTTTTCATGGAGATACTATCTCATAAGGTCAGTCACTCAGGAAGGTGGCTCTTCTATCTGCAGTGTCAGTTTAGGTAATGTTGTTTATAGCATGGATGGGTGCAGATACGGTGAACCACAGGGTGTCTCCCTTGGTGGACCATGGGACATCTATGGAGCAGATACTGCCTTCGGTGGACCATGGGACATCTATGGAGCAGGCCCTGCCCTTGGTGGACAATGGGACATCTCCAGAGCAAGAACTGCCCTTGGTGGATCGTGCAACATCTATGGAGCAGGCCCTGCCCTCAGTGGACCATGGAACATCCATGGATCAGGGCGTACTCTCGGTGGATCAAGGCACACAGGCAGACTACTCCCTGCTGCTTCAGGATCTCCATGCCATGTTCCAGAACAAGATGGAGGGGCTGGAGCAGCACTGGAAACAGCTGGTCCATGCTACGGGGTATCTCCAAGACAAGGTCCATAGGGTGGGTGTTCTCTCCAATACACCTTAGTATTGTTTCTCCATTTTGAACCTGAAAGTTGATTTCTATAGAAGATGGGAGGAAACCTGGCTCAGTAATTCATAGTTTTTTTACTAGTTAATGTAGTCAAGATCTTGAAAGTAATAGTGTCTAGTTTTTATTTTGCTTATACCCAAGTACACGTGGTACAGGCCATGATAATCATGGTGGGTTGAAGTAGGCGACTGCTTTTACTGTAAGTGCACCACATATCTACACATGTGAAAAGCAGTTCGACTTTACACTTACCTTTGTGCCAGAGCCCCGTTTGGTTACTTACACTCACAGGTGGGGGTTGGATTTTTGAAAGAATCGGGGTCCATTGGAGCATTTTTTTTAAATCAGAAAAAAAGTGCCCAATGCGGGAATTGAACCCGGGTCGTAGCGGTCGAAAACCAATGGTTTAGACCATCCCTCCACCGACCCCTGTATATAGGGTATATATTCTTATATATAGGTAGTGTAAGTTAAAGTAAATTGTTGTGTTGCAGCTGGAAGAACACAAGCAGGTCCTGGAGACCAAGATCTTCAATAAACCAACCACCAAGTAACGTCCATTGATTTCTTGGGAGTGTTTTTGCTCAACCTTTCTTTGATTTAAAGTTGTCTTCTCCCCATTTTATAGAGGAATGTTCCATCCTGGTTTAAAAATGTGGCTTCCTCTCTATTAAAATTCTATATTTACATAATGTTTTAATATATATAAGTATTAAAACATGAATATATTTTGTTTTTGTGTTTTTTTTTTTCTACCAAATAATATACATATCGATAGAGTATTTTAATATCAAAATATATAATACAATATCTTGTTCAAATCTAAAAGCTTGAGGGATAAGTTTCTTTTGCAAATAAATATATTTCGAGCTTTCGGGCAAAAGAAACTCATCCCTCAAGCTTTTAGATTTGAACATTCTATTAAGGGATTAGCCTATTAATTACAATATCTTATTATGAATATCTTTGCTTATAAATCACATATTGAGGAATCTCTCAATACCAGTAGTTCACCCTCCCAAATATCAACAATAGCTCTTCTCTCAATCCTTAGGAAGTATAATGATCTTTTTTCCACAGCTTTTTTAAATTCTTTCTTATAAATATTTCTTATATCTTGAATTTAAGTCTGGTATCAACAATGGAATCTTTCAACCTTAGATAAATAATCCCAAATCCACTATGACATCTTTTAACCCTAGAGAAATAATATAATCTCAACAATGACATCTTTTAACCCTGAAGAAAATAATGGCATATTTCTTTGAAGAATCAGTCCAACATCAATGAATATTTAAACCTTGGAGAAGTAGCCCAGCATCAAAAATGGGATATTTTAAACCTTGGAGAAGTAACCCAGCATCAACAATGGGATATTTTAAACCTTGGAGAAGTAGTTCAGCATCAACAATGGGATATTTAAACCTTGGAGAAGTAACCCAGCATCAAAAATGGGATATTTTAAACCTTGGAGAAGTAACCCAGCATCAACAATGGGATATTTTAAACCTTGGAGAAGTAGTTCAGCATCAACAATGGGGTATTTTAAACCTTGAAGAAGTAACCCAGCATCAACAACGGGATATTTAAACCTTGGAGTAGTTCAGCATCAATAATGGGATATTTAAACCTTGGATAAGTAGCCCAGCATCAACAACGGGATATTTTAAACCTTGGAGAAGTAACCCAGCATCAACAATAGGATATTTAAACCTTGGAGTAGTTCAGCATCAATAATGGGATATTTTAAACCTTGGTGAAGTAACCCAGCATCAACAATGGGATATTTAAACCTTGGAGAAGTAACCCAGCATTAAAAATGGGATATTTTAAACCTTGGAGAAGTAACCCAGCATCAACAATGGGATATTTTAAACCTTGGAGAAGTAGTTCAGCATCAACAATGGGGTATTTTAAACCTTGGAGAAGTAACCCAGCATCAACAATGGGATATTTAAACCTTGGAGTAGTTCAGCATCAATAATGGGATATTTTAAACCTTGGATAAGTAGTTCAGCATCAACAATGGGATATTTAAACCTTGGAGAAGTAACCCAGCATCAACAATGGGATGTTTTAAACCTTGGAGAAGTAACCCAGCATCAACAATGGGATGTTTTAAACCTTGGAGAAGTAACCTAGCATCAACAATGGGATATTTAAACCTTGGAGAAGTAACCCAGCATCAACAATGGGATATTTCAACTTTGGAGAAGTAGCCCAGCATCAACAATGGGATATTTTAAACCTTGGAGAAGTAACCCAGCATCAACAATGGGATATTTTAAACCTTGGAGAAGTAGTTCAGCATCAACAATGGGGTATTTTAAACCTTGGAGAAGTAGTTCAGCATCAACAATGGGATATTTTAAACCTTGGAGAAGTAACCCAGCATCAACAATGGGATATTTTAAACCTTGGAGAAGTAGTTCAGCATCAACAATGGGATATTTTAAACCTTGGTGAAGTAACCCAGCATCAACAATGGGATATTTTAAACCTTGGAGAAGTAGTTCAGCATCAACAATGGGGTATTTTAAACCTTGGAGAAGTAACCCAGCATCAACAATGGGATATTTTAAACCTTGGAGAAGTAACCCAGCATCAACAATGGGATATTTTAAACCTTGGTGAAGTAACCCAGCATCAACAATGGGATATTTTAAATCTTGGAGAAGTAGCCCAGCATCAACAATGGGATATTTTAAACCTTGGAGAAGTAACCCAGCATCAACAATGAGATATTTTAAACCTTGGAGAAGTAGCCCAACCTCAACAACGAGATATTTTAAACCTTGGAGAAGTAACCCAGCATCAACAATGGGATATTTTAAATCTTGGAGAAGTAGCCCAGCATCAACAATGGGATATTTTAAACCTTGGAGAAGTAGTTCAGCATCAACAATGGGGTATTTTAAACCTTGGAGAAGTAGTTCAGCATCAACAATGGGATATTTTAAACCTTGGAGAAGTAACCCAGCATCAACAATGGGATATTTTAAACCTTGGAGAAGTAGTTCAGCATCAACAATGGGATATTTTAAACCTTGGTGAAGTAACCCAGCATCAACAATGGGATATTTTAAACCTTGGAGAAGTAACCCAGCATCAACAATGGGATATTTTAAACCTTGGAGAAGTAACCCAGCATCAACAATGGGATATTTTAAACCTTGGTGAAGTAGCCCAGCATCAACAATGGGATATTGAAGTAGCCCAGCATCAACAATGGGATATTTTAAACCTTGGTGAAGTAACCCAGCATCAACAATGGAATATTTCAACCTTGGAGAAGTAGCCCAAAAACAATGATGAGGAAATAGTCCGTGATCGAAAATGGCATTTTTCAGGATGAATCCTGCAATGGCAAGTTTCTCGTCCAAATCCGAAAAAATGAATAGTGTGTAACATTTAGGTAACAACGCTGTTACCATCACACACTATTTATATATTTAGATTTGATCTTATTATCATGTAGTTCTAATCTATAATCCAAATTGTGTACCATATCATTTTATCTTGTTAAATGAATAGACAATATTTTCAAAAATCAAATTATATTCACAAAGTGTTGCTACATCTCCCCTATGTACCTGTTAGTGCTACATCAGCAGTTACTCCATCAAGAGCTGTTGAACTCAATCTTCTTTTTTCTTTGGAAATCTCTCAAGGTAAAAGCATCTCTGCATTATCTCACATTCCTTCTCTTTTCCCTATTTTTTAATCATTTTTTAAAAATTATTTATTCAACCTTTATTTTAAATATAACATTCTGTTTGTTTTTTTAATTTTAAGTTTGTTTTTGTTTATTTAACCCCCTTCATTGGGTTGTGTATTCTTACCTACTGACTACTCATCCATCCCAACTTTTGTAGGGACTGGAGCGCAGAGACCCAAAATGAAATGCAATCATGGCAACTGTAAGTTTTTTGTTTTGTTTTATTTATTTTATATTTTATTTCTCCTTTTCTCTCTTAATGATTTTTATTTCTCCTTTCTTTTTACAATCCTTTCTTCCTTCTTCACTTGATTAATCCTCTTTGATTGGATTTTTTTGGATAACCTTTCCTCCCCCCCAAGCTGCTGCTTTTCTTTCTTTGCCATCACAAGCTTTGAAGTAATAGTATAGCATTCTTTCTTCCTTCTCTAACAACACTGATGCTGCTGCTGATAATGGACTGATAATGGTATTCCTTCTATCTTTGTTGGTTTGGATTTTTAACCCTACATTGTGTTATAAGGTAATAAGACCAAATTCAGATTCAAGTAATAGTGTATGATGTTTCTGTGAGAGAGTTGTTACCATCATCAGAAAAAAAGAATAAATGAGAAAATATATCACAGCATGTTCTTTTTTTTTTTTTGCTTATCCCTAGTACACGTGGTACAGGCCATGATAATCATGGTGGGTAGAAGAAGGTGACTGCTTTTACTGTAAATGCTTCAAATGTCTACACATGAGAAAAGCAGTTCGACTTTGCTTTTACAAATATGCCAGAGCCCCTTTTGGTTACTTGTACTTGCTGGTGGAGTTGTACTTTTGCAAGAATCGGGGGCCATTGGAGCATTTTTTTTTAAATCAGAAAAAAGTACTCAATGCAGGAATTGAACCTGGGTCATAGAGGTCGAAAACCAACAGTTTAGATCATCCTTACACCCACCCCCTAGCATGCTCTTAAATAGTACTGTTATCAAGTGTTATTGTTGTTTCTTATCTCCTTGTGTAAAGATTATACAAATTCCACGAGTCCATGATTTCATGGAATGGGGTGTAGGGGTGCATCTTTCCTTGATCATGGGACTATGATCAGCCACACCAGGCACTCAAGTGTACTAGTATGCACTAGTGCTATTTAAGAATATTCTGTGATATTTTTTCTCATTTATTCTTTTGTCTGATGATGGTAACAATGCTGTTACTGAAACATCACACACTATTTATTTATTTGGATTTAGTCTTATCACCTTGTAATTCTAATCTATAATACAAATTGTACCTTATAATCCTGCTTTGTGTTGTTGTTTGTAATCCTAAGCATGTACTACACTCATGGACAAAACTTAAGGAAGTTGTATCTTTTAGCATGTATATCAGGATTCAGACATAACTTTGAAAGATATTTGATACAGTGATCTTTATTGAAGATTTACAAAATTGCCCCTGTCTCCTTAAGAAAATAGATTACCGGTAACTTCAAAGATTTTTCACTTTCTCAAGTTTTGTCCATGAGTGTTTATTTACAATTCACTCTCACCAATGTGTGTGTGTGTGCACTAAGTAAGTAAATAAATGTGTTCAGCAATTATCAACAGTTACAAAATGATAAACATCTATAGATTTAATAATTATAATTATAATGTGTATATCTATAACATCCTGATGTTGGGTGCTGCGCTGCCTGAAAGTAAAGGAGTTCCATCTATGCTTCCTTTCTTCCTGTGGTGAATCTGTATAAGACTGGTGGTCTTCACAAGGTAATAAGACTAAATCCAAATAAATAAATATTGTGTGACGTTTCGGTAACAGCGTGGGATAAAGATGGTAACAACGCTGTTACCGAAATGTCACACAATATTTATTTATTTGGATTTGGTCTTATTACCTTGTGTTGATTTAGCCATATTTCTATGCCATAGAACTGGGAGACTCATAACAGAATTGTACAGTTGTTGTACTTACCTCGATACAATCGTTTATAATCTATAATCCAAATTGTGCCTTATCAACGGGTGGTCTTAATTGGATACTTTCAACAACCTATGTCCTGATATCAATTACTCTATGGAAGTAGATAACAACAAATCAATAAATTTCCTGGACATGAACTTATCATACAATAATAACAATATTACAACCTCTATATACAAAAAACCAACACATACAGGAACCTATTGGAGCACCTCACAGCACCATTTCAGCCAAAAAGTAGGATTAGTAAAAGCTCTTATATATATATAGAACTTTTACACTCATTAATGATAGATTTAAAATAAATATAGAAATTAACAATATCAAAAAAGAACTAATCAATGAAGATTTTCCCATTAAATTGATAGATAGAATAATAGAAGACATGAATAAAGCTTTGTGTGTATATAACCACCAATTTAAATGATCCTCTATGTATAAATAAACTACAACTCTCATCAATTGGGACATACTTCAGGAGAGTCATCAGTTCCAATTAACAGATTTGACATGTTGTTGTTGTTTCTTATCCCCTTGTGTAAAGATTACACGAATTCCATGAGTTCATGCTCCTCGAGCTGTTTTATGATGATTAAGGCCAGCTGCGAAACAAGCAGAATAACTCTGACAAATAAGCAGTTGCGGACCAACAGCAGTATTGTTAGAAGAGGAGTAGACCTCTTTAAAAATCCTGACTTCATCTGACCCGGTTGTTGGACCTCAGCAAGGATCCCACTCCAGGGATATGGAGGAGCTGCGTCTGTACTCATGTTAGAGTCGGCAGCAAAGGCATCTGCTTCCATGTTAGGAACGGCCTTAAACTACAGGCAAAGTCAGACTTTCACCAAAGTGTGCCTGGATCATGGTGCCATGATCAACGAAAGTTGCACCCCTACACCCCATTCCATGAGATTTGACATGTGTTGGAGCTAACCCTGGGTACATGACAGGGAGGCAGCTGCACAGACCAACTCCCGTCTACTCCATGTCCTATCAGACCTGGTGAAGACTTTCCTGGACATGGAAGCAGAGATCAAGGCCCAGCTACACCGGCTGGGACTGGAAGCTCCAATGGACCCACCAGAGGAAGAAGTGGGGTCCAGGGAAGATCTCCTTCCAGACAGCCTGGAGCTGACTGAAGATGGTCCGGATCTGGTGACCCGGGACTGCTTCGCTGGACTTCCTCCGCCAGACATGGATGTGGGGGAGGATGTAGTGTTGGGTGAGTCTGGCTGGCCTCTAGTCTGTCTGTAGTGTGAAACTGACCTTCTAGATTTGTGGCTCTCCTTAATTACTAAAATGAAATGGGGTTCTATGCTGCTACTTTTTTTTGTACAGTAAAACCTCCCTTTAGCGGACACCTCTCCACAAAGGACAGTTTTCATTTCCAAAATATCATTTTTACTATTTAGCAACTCACCGGTAAGAGGACACCTCTCACTAAAGGACACTTTGGCTCTGCAATTAGGTGTTGTCCTTTACAGGGAGGTTCTACTGTAGTTACCTCTTTTTTAATAAAAATTCTATAAATAACATCAAAACCCAATGCCTGCAGGAAAAATCTATTGCTGCAAATGACTGGTACAGAGCAGGAGGGACAAGCACCGGTTCTGTCCTCCCAAGAGAACAACAGTCTTTGATTTCCAGACTTAAGTCTGGTCATCTGCAGACAATGACTTTCCAGAATGGTTGCAAGGTTTTCCCATTATGTACTAAGTGTCAACCTGCAACCCCAAAACACATTATTGACTGTATTGACTCATCCATTGATGAGCTCTACTCTTCCCCGGCAGACACCATCAACAAGCTTTACAAGCTTGATACCTTAATATGATTGAGTGGAGATAAGAAAGAAGAAGACATATTTTGGAACATTTGAAGTTAATATGAGGCACCATCTATATATAAGAAAGTATTTAAGCACAAATGTTTCTTTTTCACCAGTAAAGACAGTAGAAAAGTTTGATTTGTGTGAAAAAGAAACATTCGTGCTTAAATACTAACATTTGTGGTGTTATAAACAAAAAAGTGATTTTTAAAAATGGTTCTGTAATTGTGGCAGGTGCGAGTCATCGTCTCCGCCAGGCTGTTGGCAGAGTCCTGGCTCTACTGGGGTCAGCTCTGGAGGGTAGCGTGGAACTGGCGACGGTGCTGCGCAGGAACGAGGAGCTGTGTCAGCAGCTGCAGGAGGAGAGTGCAGCCAGTACTGCCCTTCATTCAGAGCTCCTACTCACCCAAGGTATGGTGACGGACTCCACCTCTAGTCAGTAAACATCACACACACTTTGTCTCCACAGGCCAGGTCCGTAGTCTGGAGTCCCAGCTAGCCCAAGCCTGTGACCAGGCCCAGGAGTCCATTGAACACCTGAAGACCGCCCAGCGTCATCTCTCACGGGTGGAGATGGAGCGGCAAGCCCTGGCTGAAGACTTAGCTTCAGTCACTGGCGCCCTGCCTCCCAGGGAACAAGGTACTTCTACTTCCTTCCCTAGTGTCAATACCCAGGCCCAAATTATAAACCAGCACTAAAGCAATTCTTGTTGTTGTTGTTTCTTACCCCCTTGTGTAAAGATAACACAATTTCCATCAGTTTATGCTCCTCGAGCTGTTTTATGATAAGCAGCGGCCTCTCCCAAAGGTCCTGTTTAGTGTATCTAATGCAAGCCAAAATGTGTTCTGGAGATTCAGGTGCCAAGCTACATTTTAGTGGTAAAAAAAATACTATGTAACGGTTTCATCTAAAAAAGCAATAGGAAAGTGATAAAAAAAAAGCGAACAAAGAAAAATGAACAAACAAGGAAGAAAGAAAGGCAGGTAATGGGTGGAGCTGGAATGGTGGTCGCACGTGATGTTTCACAGGTACATTAGGTCAGCTGACATCCCCCCAACCCACTGATAGATTGACAAGAAGGTATGGGACAAGATCCTGGTGAACGCGAATTTGTGTTGGCCGTCGGTGATTTTATATTTAATCTTAGAAATCCAGGATGAAAATTAGTGTCTTTCAGGGTTGAAGCCTGGTAGGTAAGGATACAAATTCGTGTCCATCAGGTCCAAAGTGTTAAGAATGGTAAACAAAACACAAAGTCAGAAGATTGTTCAAAATTAAAAATTGTTCTGATTGAACCATCAATTCTTTTTTTTTCACATGAAAGAGAACTGTCCCCCAGATTTTAACCATGTCTGTACAGAGCTGGTGGAGGAGGCAGGCAGACTGCGGAGGGAAAAGGCTCGCCTAGCAGCCAGTCTCCAGGCGGACCTCAAGTCCCTACAGGAGAAGCTCCACTTACAGGACTCTCTTGTGGAACAACGGGACTCTGAGATTGCCAACCTTCAAGCCCAGCTGGATGCTCTTGACCGGAACCTGCAGGCAGAGCGGAGGTTCCTGGAGGTGAGAGTTGGTTCTTTTGTTTGTAGACACTTTCATACTTGTCACTTTGATCCATTATTTTTGAGGGTTTTTCTTAAACTCAAACTTTGTTATAGCAACATCACACTTGGGACTGTTGTAATTATCATATTTTTCCTCTACAATGTATGGGTGGGAGTCTCTTCACCCTGCGGTGGACAAACCTTGTTTCTTGACTATATACAGTAGAACCTCCATGAAAGGACACTCATACTAGAGGACACCTCTCTACAAAGGACAGTTTTCATTTGAAAAATTACCATTCTTACAATTTACCAACTCTCCAGTAAGAGGACACCTCTCCCTAAAGGACACTTTGGCTCTGCAATTAGGTGTTGTCCTTTACAAGGAGGTTCTACTGTATTCCTATTCTTCACTTATAGTGCCCCTGCCTTGCTATAGCAGATCATCCTATTGGAAGTTTTCCCTCTCATTCCTCAATAAAATAATACAGTACTTCTAATTTTTTAGTTACAGTGGACCCTCGGTTTACGAGCACCTTGGAGTACGAGCAAAATTTTTAGAAAAATTTTACCTCGGATTACGAGTGAAATTTCGCATTACGAGCAACTCGTGATGGTTGCCCGTAATCGTGATGGATGAAAATTCACTGGGATCCCTCCCTTCAGATCAGATTCGGGAAATATGTAAAATGTGGGAAACTGTGCAATTGTTCGTAGCAAGAAGAATTGCCCGAGTTTCAATTATTAAAAATAAGAAATTAGTTTCGCACTACGAGCGTTTTGGAGTACGAGCATGGCTCTGGAACGGATTATGCTCGCAAACCGAGGGTCCACTGTATATGTGTTGAAGATATAAAACTATATTGTGTGGAGAGAAGGTAACAAGAATCTAAATTGTACCTTATC
>CP092880.1:18761050-18822938 GCA_030710605.1 Cordylochernes scorpioides
GCGTCAGATTCTGACGTTTATTTTGACGGGAAAGGCGACCATTGCTTCCATATTTCAATATATTTAACCTATTTTAATATATAGTCAAGAAACAAGGTTTGTCCACCGGTGTAAAGAGGCTCCCACCTATACATTGTAGAGAAAAAAATATGGTTTTGACAACAGTCCCAACTGTGATGTTGACATAACAAGGTTTGACTATGAAAATTCCTCTAAAATGGATCAAAGTGACAAGTGTGAAAATGTCTACAAACAAAAGAACCAACTCTCACCTCCAGGAACCTCCGTTCTGCCTGCAGGTTCCGGTCAAGAGCATCCAGCTGGGCTTGGAGGTTGGCAATCTCAGAGTCCCGTTGTTCCACCAGAGAGTCCTGTAAGTGGAGCTTCTCCTGTAGGGACTTGAGGTCCGCCTGGAGACTGGCTGCTAGGCGAGCCTTCTCCCTCCGCAGTCTGCCTGCCTCCTCCACCAGCTCTGTACAGACATGGTTAGAATCTGAGGGACAGTTCTCTTCCATGTGAAAAAAGAGAATTGATGGTTCAATCAAAACATTTGTTAATTTTGAGCAATCTTTCTGACTTTGTGTTTTGTTTACCATTCTTAACACTTTGGACCCAATGGACATGGATTTTCATCCTTACCTACCAGGCTTCAACCCTGAAAGACACTAATTCACATCCCAGATTTCTAAAACTAAATATAAAATCACAGGCAGCAAACACGAATTCACCTCTACTGGGATCTTGTCCCATACCTTCATGCCTATCTAAGTGGGTTGGGGGGATGTCAGCTGACCCAATGTACTTGTGAAACAAACTCCGCCTTTGCTGGTCACAAGCCCGGATGAAAAAGGAGGAGGGGGAGAAGTAACAAGCTCACTAAAAAAACCTGGGCTCAGCCGGGCCGGCTGACAGTACCCTGTAAGGACTCCTAATCCAGGGATACAGGATGAGCAGTGTCTGTACTCCATGTTAGGAGCAGCTGCACATGGCGTCTGTTCCTCATGTCAGAGGCGGCCATTTCTTTTGGAGCTAAGTCGGCCTGCCACTGAGTAGTGCTTCCAGTCTTAATTACAAAGGCAGACGCATTCTACTTCACCCAATCATGATGGTTGTCAAATCTCAAGCTTTACAAGCCTGACACCCTAATATGATTGAGTGGAGATAAGAAAGAAGAAGAAGACTTGTGAAACATCAGGTGCAACCACCATTCCATCTCCCTCTATTACCTGCCTTTCTTTCTTCCTTGTTTGTTCATTTTCTTTGTTCGCACATCTTTTTTTATCACTTTCCTATTGTTTTTTTAAATGAAACCTTTACATAGTATTTTTTTACCACTAAGATTTAGCTTGGCACCTGAATCTCCAGAACACATTTTGGCTTGCATTCTTCTTCTTCTTCTTTCTTATCTCCACACTGGGTGCAGTAGAATGCGTCTACCTTTGTCATTAAGATTGGGAGCACTACTCAGTGGCAGGCCGATGGCTTGCATTAGATGCACTAAACAGAACCTTTGGGGAGGCTGCTTCTTATCATAAAACAGCTCGAGGAGCATAAACTGATGGAAATTGTGTTATCTTTACACAAGGGGATAAGAAACAACAAGAATTGCTTTAGTGCTGGTTTATAACTTGGGTCTGGTTATTAACACTAGGGGAGGAGGTAGGAGTACCTTGTTCCCTGGGAGGCAGGGAGCCAGTGACTGAAGCTAAGTCTTCAGCCAGAGCTTGCCGCTCCATCTCCACCCGTGAGAGATGACGTTGGGCGGTCTTCAGGTGTTCAATGGACTCCTGGGCCTGGTCACAGGCCTGGGCCAACTGGGACTCCAGGCTACGGACCTGACCTATGGAGACAAAGTGTGTGTGATGTTTACTGACTGGAAGAAGAGTTCATCACCATACCCTGGGTGAGTAGGAGCTCTGAATGAAGGGCAGTACTGGCTGCACTCTCCTCCTGCAGCTGCTGGCACAACTCCTCGTTCCTGCGCAGCACCATCGCCAGCTCCACGCTACCCTCCAGTGCTGAGCCCAGTAGAGCCAGGACTCTGCCCACAGCCTGGCGGAGACGATGACTCGCACCTGCCACAGTTACAGAACCATTTTTAAAAATCACTTTTTTGTTTATAACACCACAAATGTTGGTATTTAAGCACGAATGATAAGACACAATTTGGATTATAGATTATAAACACAAGGTTTATTATTACCATGTTATTATTGCCATGTGAATTATCTTTAGACTTTGAGTTTACAAGAAAATAAGACCAAATCCAAATAAATAAATAGTGTGTGACTTTATGGTAACAGAGTTGTTACCATCTTCAGACAAAAGTGCTGAATAACATTCAGTAAGTACATTCAGTACTTTTTTTCTGAAGATGGTAACAACTCTGTTACCGTAAAGTCACACACTATTTATTTATTGGATTTGGTCTTATTTTCTTGTGTTTAAGCATGGATTTTTCTTTTTCACACAAATCAAACTTCTACTGTCCTTACTGAGATGAAACATTTGTGCTTATATACTTTCATTTCTTATATATATAAATGGTGCCTCGTGTTAACTTCAAATGTTACAAGACATGTAAGTGTGCCTGGTTCATGGTGCCATCATCAACAAAAGCTGCACCCCTCCTACACCCCATTCCATGAGATCAGCTCTAAGAGCATTGACTCATAGAATTTGGGTAAACTTTGCAAAAGGGAATAAGAAAAAAAAAAAACAAATCAAGGTAATAAGACCCGGCTGATAGTACCCTATAAGAGCTCCAGGGATACAGGATGAGCAGCGTTTGTACTCCAAGTTAGGAGCGGCTGCACATGGTCTGTTCCTCGTGTAAGAGGCGGCCATTTCTTTTGGAGCTAAGTCGGCCTGCCACTAAGTAGTGCTCCCAGTCTTAATGACAAAGGCAGACGCTTTCTACTTCAGCCAGTCATGATGTTTGATCATTTAAATACAGTAGAACCACCCTGTAAAGGACAACACCTAATTGCAGAGCCAAAGTGTCCTTTAGGGAGAGGTGTCCTCTTACCAGTGAGTTGCTAAATAGTCAAAGATGGTAATTTTGCAAATGAAAACTGTTCTTTGTGGAGAGGTGTCCGCTAGCGGTGTGTCCGCTAAAGGGAGGTTTTACTGTACAAAAAAAAAGTAGCAGCATAGAACCCCAATCCATTTTAGTAATTAAGGAGAGCCACAAATCTAGAAGGTCAGTTTCCCACTACAGACAGAGGCCAGCCAGACTCACCCAACACTACATCCTCCCCCACATCCATGTCTGGAGGAGGGAGTCCCAGCGAAGCAGTCCCGGTCACCAGATCCGGACCATCCTCAGTCAGCTCCAAACTGTCTGGAAGGAGATCCTCCCTGGAACCCACTTCTTCCTCTGGTGGGTCCATTGGAGCTTCCAGTCCCAGCCGGTGTAGCTGGGCCTTGATCTCTGCCTCCATGTCCAGGAAAGTCTTCACCAGGTCTGATAGGACGTGGAGTAGACGGGAGTTGGTCTGTGCAGCTGCCTCCCTGTCATGTACCCAGGGTTAGCTCCAACACATGTCAAATCTCATGGAATGGGGTGTAGGGGTGCAGCTTTCTTTGATCATGGCACCATGAACCAGGCACACTTTGGTGAAAGTCTGACTTTGCCTGTAGTTTGAGGCCGTTCCTAACATGGAAGCAGATGCCTTTTCTGCCGACTCTAACATGAGTACAGACGCAGCTCCTCCGTATCCCTGGAGTGGGATCCTTGCTGAGGTCCATCAACTGGGTCAGTTAAAATCAGGATTTTTAAAAAGTCTTTCTCCTCTTCTAACAATGCTGCTGTTGGTCCGCGACTGCTTATTTGTCAGAGTTATTCTGCTTGTTTCACAGCTGGCCTTAATCATCATAAAACAGCTCGAGGAGCATGAACTCATGGAATTCGTGTAATCTTTACACAAGGGGATAAGAAACAACAACAACAACATGTCAAATCTGTTAATTGGAACTGATGACTATCCTGAAGTATGTCTCAATTGATGAGAGTTGTAGTTTATTTATACATAGAGGATCATTTAAATTGGTGGTTATATACACACAAAGCTTTATTCATGTCTTCTATTATTCTATCTATCAATTTGATGGGAAAATCTTCATTGATTAGTTCTTTTTTGATATTGTTAATTTCTATATTTATTTTAAATCTATCATTAATGAGTGTAAAAGTTCTATATATATATAAGAGCTTTTACTAATCCTACTTTTTGGCTGAAATGGTGTTGTGAGCTATAGCTCCAATAGGTTCCTGTATGTGTTGGTTTTTTGTATATAGAGGTTGTAATATTGTTATTGTATGATAAGTTCATGTCCAGGAAATTTATTGATTTGTTGTTATCTACTTCCATAGAGTAATTGATATCAGGACATAGGTTGTTGAAAGTATCCAATTAAGACCACCCGGTGATAAGGCACAATTTGGATTATAGATTATAAACGATTGTATCGAGGTAAGTACAACAACTGTACAATTCTGTTATGAGTCTCCCAGTTCTATGGCATAGAAATATGGCTAAATCAACACAAGGTAATAAGACCAAATCCAAATAAATAAATATTGTGTGACATTTCGGTAACAGCGTTGTTACCATCTTTATCCCACACTGTTACCGAAACGTCACACAATATTATTTATTTGGATTTAGTCTTATTACCTTGTGAAGACCACCAGTCTTATACAGATTCACCACAGGAAGAAAGGAAGCATAGATGGAACTCCTTTACTTTCAGGCAGCGCAGCACCCAACATCAGGATGTTATAGATATACACATTATAATTATAATTATTAAATCTATAGATGTTTATCATTTTGTAACTGTTGATAATTGCTGAACACATTTATTTACTTACTTAGTGCACATTGGTGAGAGTGAATTGTAAATAAACACTCATGGACAAAACTTGAGAAAGTGAAAAATCTTTGAAGTTACCGGTAATCTATTTTCTTAAGGAGACAGGGGCAATTTTGTTCACACTTGGTTATCTCGTATATCTTCAATAAAGATCACTGTATCAAATATCTTTCAAAGTTATGTCTGAATCCTGATATACATGCTAAAAGATACAACTTCCTTAAGTTTTGTCCATGAGTGTAGTACATGCTTAGGATTACAAACAACAACACAAAGCAGGATTATAAGGTACAATTTGTATTATAGATTAGAATTACAAGGTGATAAGACTAAATCCAAATAAATAAATAGTGTGTGATGTTTCAGTAACAGCATTGTTACCATCATCAGACAAAAGAATAAATGAGAAAAAATATCACAGAATATTCTTAAATAGCACTAGTGCATACTAGTACACTTGAGTGCCTGGTGTGGCTGATCATAGTCCCATGATCAAGGAAAGATGCACCCCTACACCCCATTCCATGAAATCATGGACTCGTGGAATTTGTATAATCTTTACACAAGGAGATAAGAAACAACAATAACACTTGATAACAGTACTATTTAAGAGCATGCTAGGGGGTGGGTGTAAGGATGATCTAAACTGTTGGTTTTCGACCTCTATGACCCAGGTTCAATTCCTGCATTGAGCACTTTTTTCTGATTTAAAAAAAAAATGCTCCAATGGCCCCCGATTCTTGCAAAAGTACAACTCCACCAGCAAGTACAAGTAACCAAAAGGGGCTCTGGCATATTTGTAAAAGCAAAGTCGAACTGCTTTTCTCATGTGTAGACATTTGAAGCATTTACAGTAAAAGCAGTCACCTTCTTCTACCCACCATGATTATCATGGCCTGTACCACGTGTACTAGGGATAAGCAAAAAAAAAAAAAGAACATGCTGCGATATATTTTCTCATTTATTCTTTTTTTCTGATGATGGTAACAACTCTCTCACAGAAACATCATACACTATTACTTGAATCTGAATTTGGTCTTATTACCTTATAACACAATGTAGGGTTAAAAATCCAAACCAACAAAGATAGAAGGAATACCATTATCAGTCCATTATCAGCAGCAGCATCAGTGTTGTTAGAGAAGGAGGAAAGAATGCTATACTATTACTTCAAAGCTTGTGATGGCAAAGAAAGAAAAGCAGCAGCTTGGGGGGGAGGAAAGGTTATCCAAAAAAACCCAATCAAAGAGGATTAATCAAGTGAAGAAGGAAGAAAGGATTGTAAAAAGAAAGGAGAAATAAAAATCATTAAGAGAGAAAAGGAGAAATAAAATATAAAATAAATAAAACAAAACAAAAAACTTACAGTTGCCATGATTGTATTTCATTTTGGGTCTCTGCGCTCCAGTCCCTACAAAAGTTGGGATGGATGAGTCGTCAGTAGGTAAGAATACACAACCCAATGAAGGGGGTTAAATAAACAAAAACAAACTTAAAATTAAAAAAAAAAACAGAATGTTATATTTAAAATAAAGGTTAAATAAATAATTTTTAAAAAATGATTAAAAAATAGGGAAAGAGAAGGAATGTGAGATAATACAGAGATGCTTTTACCTTGAGAGATTTCCAAAGAAAAAAGAAGATTGAGTTCAACAGCTCTTGATGGAGTAACTGCTGATGTAGCATTAACAGGTACATAGGGGAGATGTAGCAACACTTTGTGAATATAATTTGATTTTTGAAAATATTGTCTATTAATTTAACAAGATAAAATGATATGGTACACAATTTGGATTATAGATTAGAACTACATGATAATATGATCCAATCTAAATAAATAAATAGTGTGTGATGGTAACAGCGTTGTTACCTAAATGTTACACACTATTTATTTTTTGGATTTGGACAAGAAACTTGCCATTGCAGGAGTACATCCTTTTTGATCATGGACTATTTTCTCATCATTATTGATGCTGAACTACTTCTCCAAGGTTTAAAACATCCCATTGTTGATGCTGGGCTACTTCTCCAAAGTTGAAATATCCCATTGTTGATGCTGGGTTACTTCTCCAAGGTTTAAATATCCCATTGTTGATGCTAGGTTACTTCTCCAAGGTTTAAAACATCCCATTGTTGATGCTGAACTACTTCTCCAAGGTTTAAATATCCCATTGTTGATGCTGAACTACTCCAAGGTTTAAATATCCCATTTTTGATGCTGGGCTACTTCTCCAAAGTTGAAATATCCCATTGTTGATGCTGGGTTACTTCTCCAAGGTTTAAATATCCCATTATTGATGCTGAACTACTCCAAGGTTTAAAACATCCCATTGTTGATGCTGGGTTACTTCTCCAAGGTTTAAATATCCCATTGTTGATGCTGAACTACTTCTCCAAGATTTAAAATATCCCATTGTTGATGCTGGGTTACTTCTCCAAGGTTTAAATATCCCATTGTTGATGCTGAACTACTCCAAGGTTTAAATATCCCATTGTTGATGCTGAACTACTTCTCCAAGGTTTAAAATATCCCATTGTTGATGCTGGGCTACTTATCCAAGGTTTGAATATCCCATTATTGATGCTGAACTACTCCACGGTTTAAATATCCCATTGTTGATGCTGGGTTACTTCTCCAAAGTTGAAATATCCCATTGTTGATGCTGGGTTACTTCACCAAGGTTTAAAATATTCCATTGTTGATGCTGGGTTACTTCACCAAGGTTTAAATATCCCATTGTTGATGCTGGGTTACTTCACCAAGGTTTAAAATATCCTATTGTTGATGCTGGGTTACTTCTCCAAGGTTTAAAATATCCCATTTTTGATGCTGGGTTACTTCACCAAGGTTTAAAATATCCCATTTTTGATGCTGGGTTACTTCACCAAGGTTTAAAATATCCTATTGTTGATGCTGGGTTACTTCTCCAAGGTTTAAAATATCCCATTTTTGATGCTGGGTTACTTCACCAAGGTTTAAAATATCCCATTTTTGATGCTGGGTTACTTCACCAAGGTTTAAAATATCCCATTGTTGATGCTGGGTTACTTCACCAAGGTTTAAAATATCCCATTTTTGATGCTGGGTTACTTCACCAAGGTTTAAAATATCCCATTGTTGATGCTGGGTTACTTCTCCAAGGTTTAAAATATCCCATTTTTGATGCTGGGTTACTTCACCAAGGTTTAAAATATCCCATTTTTGATGCTGGGTTACTTCACCAAGGTTTAAAATATCCTATTGTTGATGCTGGGTTACTTCTCCAAGGTTTAAATATCCCATTGCTGATGCTGGGTTACTTCTCCAAGGTTTAAAATATCCCATTGTTGATGCTGGGTTACTTCACCAAGGTTTAAAATATCCCATTTTTGATGCTGGGTTACTTCACCAAGGTTTAAAATATCCCATTGTTGATGCTGGGTTACTTCACCAAGGTTTAAAATATCCTATTGTTGATGCTGGGTTACTTCTCCAAGGTTTAAAATATCCCATTGCTGATGCTGGGTTACTTCTCCAACGTTTAAAATATCCCATTGCTGATGCTGGACTGATTCTTCAAAGAAAGATGCCATTGTTTTCTTCGGGGTTAAAAGATGTCATTGTTGAGGTTATATTATTTCTCTAGGGTTAAAAGATGTCATAGTGGATTTGGGATTATTTATCTAAGGTTGAAAGATTCCATTGTTGATACCAGACTTAAATTCAAGATATAAGAAATATTTATAAGAAAGAATTAAAAAAAGCTGTGGAAAAAAGATCCTGCACTTCCTAAGGATTGAGAGAAGAGCTATTGTTGATATTTGGGAGGGTAAACTACTGGTATTGAGAGATTCCTCAATATGTGATTTATAAGCAAAGATATTCATAATAAGATATTGTAATTAATAGGCTAATCCCTTAATAGAATGTTCAAATCTAAAAGCTTGAGGGATGAGTTTCTTTTGCCCGAAAGCTCGAAATATATTTATTTGCAAAAGAAACTTATCCCTCAAGCTTTTAGATTTGACCAAGATATTGTATTATATATTTTGATATTAAAATACTCTATCGATATGTATATTATTTGGTAGAAAAAAAAAACACAAAAACAAAATATATTCATGTTTTAATATTTATATATATTAAAACATTATGTAAATATAGAATTTTAATAGAGAGGAAGCCACATTTTTAAACCAGGATGGAACATTCCTCTATAAAATGGGGAGAAGACAACTTTAAATCAAAGAAGGTTGAGCAAAAACACTCCCAAGAATGCAATGGACGTTACTTGGTGGTTGGTTTGTTGAAGATCTTTGTCTCCAGGACCTGCTTGTGTTCTTCCAGCTGCAACACAACAATTTACTTTAACTTACACTTCCTATATATAAGAATATATACCCTATATACAGGGGTCGGTGGAAGGATGGTCTAAACCATTGGATTTCAACCGCTACGACCCGGGTTCGATTCCCGCATTGAGCACTTTTTTTCTAATTAAAAAAAAAGGTCCAATGGCCCCCGATTCTTTCAAAAATCCAACCCCACCAGCGAGTGTAAGTAACCAAACGGGGCTCTGGCACAAAGGTAAGTACAAAGTCGAACTGCTTTTCACATGTGTAGACATGTGGTGCACTTACAGTAAAAAGCAATGCATCGTAATACATAACATTGGAGAGAGACAAGCAGAAATATTAACAGATATTAATTCCCTGTGTGTTCAATTAAATAAATCAAGGATCAATCTGGGGATAAGTTTCTTTAAAGAAACAATAGCAGAAACATTGGCAAATTTATTCAAGTAGTTCACTAGACACCATTTCTTGCATCCGATTCTTGCTAAAGTCCAACCCCACCAGCGAGTGCAAGTAACCAAACGGAGCTACTGGCACATTTGTAAGTGAAAAGTCAAACTGCTTTTCACATGTGTAGACATGTGGTGCACTTACAGTAAAAGCAGTCGCCTACTTCTACCCACCACGATTATCATGGCCTGTACCATGTGTACTAGGGTATAAGCAAAAAAAAACTAGACACTACTACTTTCAAGATCTTGACTAAATTAACTAATAAAAAACTAGGAATTAGTGATCCAAGTTTCCCCCCACAATATCTTCTGTAGGAATCAACTTTCAGGTTCAAAATGGAGAAACAATACTGAAGGTGTATTGGAGAGAACACGCACCCTATGGACCTTGTCTTGGAGATACCCCGTAGCATGGACCAGCTGTTTCCAGTGCTGCTCCAGCCCCTCCATCTTGTTCTGGAACATGGCATGGAGATCCTGGAGCAGCAGGGAGTAGTCTGCCTGTGTGCCTTGATCCACCGAGAGTACGCCCTGATCCATGGATGTCCCATGGTCCACTGAGGGCAAGGCCTGCTCCATAGATGTTGCACGATCCACCAAGGGCAGTTCTTGCTCTGGAGATGTCCCATTGTCCACCAAGGGCAGGGCCTGCTCCATAGATGTCCCATGGTCCACCGAAGGCAGTATCTGCTCCATAGATGTCCCATGGTCCACCGAAGGCAGTATCTGCTCCATAGATGTCCCATGGTCCACCAAGGAAGATGTCCCATGGTTCACCGTATCTGCACCCATCCATGCTATAAACAACATTACCTACACTGACATTCCAGTTAGAAAAGCCAACTTCCTGAGTGACTGACCTTATGAGAGAGTATCTCCAAAAGTGCAACATATTCTTTCCAATCTCCACTCAATCCTATTAGGGTATCAAGCCTGTAGAACTTGTTGATGGTATCTGCTGGGGATGAGTAAATATCATCAAAGGAGATTTTGCATTCGTAATGAGAGTTATTGGGTGAAGTAGAATGCATCTGCCTTTGTCACTAAGACTGGGAGCACTACTAAGTAGCAGGTTGACTTAGCTCCAATATGAAATGGCCGCCTCTGACATGAAGAACAGACGCCATGTGCAGCCACTCCTAACATGGAGTACAGACACTGCTCATCCTGTATCCCTGGATTAGGAGTCCTTACAGGGTACTATCAGCTGGACCAGCTGAATCCAGGTTTTTTCGCGAGCTTGTTACTGCTCCCCCTCCTCCTTTTTCATCTGGGTTTGGGACAGGTAAAGGCAGAAGGCAACATGCTTTGTAATATCAATTTATATTAATTAACTGTTGTTTCAAAAAAGAGAGGAATTCAGAATAATGCCGTCCGTTAAAAAAAAAAAAAAAAAAAAAGACTTAAAGCCAGTTCGAGAGAAACTTCATAATTTGGCATAGAACCACCCTCTTACCCATCAAAAAGAAAGTGGTAAAGAGAATAATAAAGCACAATTTGGATTATAGATTATAGATATAATGGTAAAAATGGTACAACTAGGTACAAATGGTAAAGAGAATTAAAGGAGAACAACAGGCAGTGTGGATTCGAAACATAATACTGGCTTGGAACTGAGCTGTAACTTTTGGGGAATACCATTTATATATTAAGTTGATAAAACACCAGGCCTCCAGGGATAAGTTTCTTAAAAGATCCCTGGAAGCCTGGTGTTTTTTAACTTACTATTGATACAAGGGAATATTTTATTGAACTCTGTGTTTATATGTTAGATAGTTTAGAGGTCTAACTGCAATCAGGACCTTGGTTCAAAACCTGTATTAGAACATTCTTAATAAATTACTTCAATGATCACTGGTTTTATTACACAAGTCCAACCTCCTCACTATGTATAAGCAACCAATTGGGGCTCTGGCAACTTGTAAGTACAGATGTTGAAATACCTCTCCATGTATATATAGACATGAAACGACTTTAAATTATTTATTTTTCAGCCAAATTTTTATATTCTTGAGATAGCAACAATTCTAAAAACACAAGCCCAGTTTATAGTCCAAGAATTGCATAGCTGAATTAAGAAGATAATATCCAAAAAAAGAAAAGAGTAATAATGAAGCACAATTTGGATTATACAACAACAACAAAAAGCTTTATTAAGACCTTTAAGTCTTATACAGATTTTCCAAGCAGAAATATAGAATACATGCAAGAAAAACAGTAATAGTACCTTAATGGTAATATGATATTTATATACAGGAAAAATTATATAAAGACAATCAAGCTAATAGATTAGTCTGGGTAAATTGGAGGAAAAAAAATTTATTATACATAAATTTACCACGGATTCACCGCAAATGAAGGTAGTTTGGATTATAGATTAAAGCTACAAGAAAATAATCCAAATAAATTAATAGTGTGTGACATTTCGGTAACACATCATGATGATGGTAACAACGCTGTTACCGAAATGTCAAACACTATTAATTTATTTGGATTAGGTCTTATTTTCTTGTAGAAAAGAGAAGTGAAACTGACTGAAGGAGAATTACCTGGAGTATCCACAGAGGATGACAGGTCAATGTACAGGATCTGTTGGTGTTGAGGAGTAAACCTGCTGAACAAATTACAATATTAGAGTCGAACAATTGATGTACTGGGTCAATTTCTTTAAAATCCTGGGTAAAATGGCAGCAATTTAAATACTAACTTGAGATAAGGTTTGATTATATTGGGTTGTAAAGAAAGTTGGTTCGGTTTTATTTGACAATTTTATTTACATATAAAAACATTAATTATAACAATTAATTAATCAATTATGTATTCTCTGTTATTATTTATGACCTCCTCCCAACGTTCCACTAGTTTGTTGATGCTGTTCCGCCAAAAATCGCCCGGTCTGGTGTCGAAGAATTTGTTGGGCCAGGTTTTGAGGTCCTCTTCATCATCGAAGGTAGTGCCTCTCGAATATGGTTTGACAAAAGAATAGAAACACAAGGTGTGTGATATACAGTAAAACCTCCATGAGAGGACACCCTGCTAGCAGACACCTCTCTACAAAGGACAGTTTTCATTTGAAAATTTACCATTTTTACAATTTAGCAACTCTCTGGTAAGAGGACACCTCTCCCTAAAGGACACTTTGGCTTTGCAATTAGATGTCCTTTACAGGGAGGTTCTACTATACTATCTTGATAAGGTACAATTTGGATGATAGATTAGAAACACAAGGTGTGATATACAATAGAACCTCCATGAGAGGACACTCACGCTAGAGGACACCTCTCTACAAAGAACAGTTTTTCATCGCCAAAATTACCATTTTTATAATTTAGCAACTCTCCGGTAAGAGGACACCTCTCCCTAAAGGACACTTTGGCTCTGCAATTGGGTGTCCTTTACAGGGAGGTTCTACTATACTAGCTTGATAAGGTACAATTTGTATGATAGATTAGAAACACAAGGTGTGATATATCAAAGAATACTCTGTAGAATGTGAACTCTGTATTCTGATATCTATCATCATCTACATTGATACCTCTCATGTTGGCCAATGTTAAAACATTCTTTTTTTTTTTTTGGGCTTATCCCTAGTACATGTGGTACAGGTCATGATAATCATGGTGGGTAGAAGTAGGCGACTGCTTTTACTGTAAGTGCACCATATGTCTACACATGTGAAAAGCAGTTTGACTTTGCCGAATGTGCCAGAGCCCCGTTTTGGTTACTTGCACACACTGGTGGGGTTGGACTTTTGCAAGAATCGGGGGCCATTGGAGCATTTTTATTATTATATTATTAAACATTCCTGTAAATTGGAATGTAAATAAATACCTATTATATTACTGTGTGATCGGGGGTTGCATAATTGTACAAGATACTAAACAAGCTAATAAATCCAAATACAGTAGAACCTCTCTGTAAAGAACACCTAATTGCAGAGCCAAAGTGTCGATAAGGCACAATTTGGATTATAGATTATAAACACAAGGTAATAAGACCAAATCCAAATAAATAAATAGTGTGTGACGTTTCGGTAACAGCGTTGTAACACACTTGATAACAGTAACTATTTAAAAACATGCTGTGGTAAAATTTCTCATTCAGTACTTTTGTCTGAAGATGGTAACAACGCTGTTACCGAAACGTCACACACTATTTATTTATTTGGATTTGGTCTTATTACCTTGTGTTTAGAGCCAAAGTGTCCTTTAGGGAGAGGTGTCCTCTTACCGGAGAGTTGCTAAATAGTAAAAAAATGTTATTTTTGCAAATGAAAACTGTCCTTTGTAGAGAGGTGTCCTCTAGTGCAAGTGTCCTCTCATGGAGATTATACTGTACAATAAATAGTATGTGATGTAGCTAGCCAGTATTTAGAGACAGTACTGGGTACACAACCCTGGTAGCTCTCAGTATTGGTAGGAAGATGAAGTTACAGACCAGAATCTTGTAGCACAGTTATGTAACTGAATAAATATGTTTCTGTTGTTGTTGTTTCTTGTCCCCTTGTGTGAAGATTACACGAATTCCATCAGTTCATGCTCCTTGAGCTGTTTAATGATAAGCAGCAGCCTCTCCCAAAGGTCCTGTTTAGTGCATCTAATGCAAGCCAAAATGTGTTCTGGAGCTGCAGGTAAATATGTTTCTTGATGATATATGCACTGCTAGGAACAGCACTGCAACAGTTGAACATTGCTATAATAAACACAAGGTAATAAGACCAAATCCAAATAAATAAATAGTCTGTGACGTTTCGATAACAGCGTTAGGAAACGTCACACACTATTTATTTATTTGGATTTGGTCTTATTACCTTGTGTTTATAGTCTATAATCCAAATTGTGTCTTATCATTGCTATAATAACATCAGTTGGTTGCCCAAAATGTGGCTTGACACCTGCAGCTCCAGAACACATTTTGGCTTGTATTAGATGCACTAAACAGGACCTTTGGTAGAGGCTGCTGCTTATCATAAAACAGCTTGAGGAGCATGAACTCATGGAATTTATGTAATCTTTGCACAAGAGGATAAGAAACAGCAACAACATCAGTTGGAACTTAGGCTTAATGATCTTATACACCTCATTATTACCTTCATTAGACAAAGTACTAAATAAAAATGTGTCTGATGATGGTTATAGTGTTGTTACTGAAACGTTACAAACATTTCAATAATTTGGAGATTTGGTCTTGTTACCTTTTGATATTCTAATCTATAATCCAAATTAGGAGAGGCTGCTGCTTATCATAAAACAGGTCGAGGAGCATGAACTCATGGAATTTGTGTAATCTTTACACAAGGGGAAAAGAAACAACACATAATCCAAATTGTACCTAATCATGTGGAAGTAAGACAACGCGTAACATTTTGGAGTAAGTTTTTGACTATTCAGACTTAAAGTTAGAAGACCAATATTTATTTTGGCCAATTAACCTTAATGAAAGCAAGCAAGGCTATTCAGACCTGAGAGATGGTGATGGGTAAGCAGACATCAATGTAGGGAGAGGGGATTGTCCTACTACTCACCTCTTTAGGAAGTGATCGGTGGAGTGCTCGACTTGCTGAAGATTGGTCTGCAGGGTGGCACACACCTCCTGGAGCAGTGCTGGAGAAACCTGGTCTTTCATCCTTCCATACAGTTCCTGTTGGAGTCTCTGGGTAGTTTCTAGATAGTGCTTCTTGAGCTCAGTCAGCCCACTGCTGAGGTAGGCCTGGAGCTCTTCAGTCCGAGGATCCTGCAGAGTACTCTTCTGGCTGGACTTCTTGAGGTCCTCAAGTCTTTGGCTGAACTCGGACTTCTCCTTTTGGAGAGTCTCCAGTTCTAATTTGGCACTTTCTCTCTGAACTTCCAGCTCTTCAACCTCCTTCTGGGAAGTCTCTGCGTGCTCTGTTAGTGAAGCAACAAGGGCTTCCAGTTTTAACTTGTTGGCGTGAAGATCCTCAAGAGCACTTAGAAGTTCCTCCCTGGATATTTTAATAGCTTCTATTTGTTTAATTAATTCTTCTTTTTCTCTCCAAAGAGATTCTAAAGCTTGATTTATCTCTAGTTTTTTGTTAAGAAGAGAATCTACCTCTGTCTGTAGATTCAATTTTGATTTTTCTAAATCTTCTAGTTCCCCATTCATATCTGCTAAATGGGTGTGGTGAACTTTTGTTATCACTGACTGCTGCACTTCTTGTTTCAAGGTAGATATTTCTAGGTCTGCATTTTGTTTGTAAACTTGGAACTCTCTGAAAAGTAGAGCCTGTTCATCCTCTGATTTTTCTTGTAGAGCTTGTAGTGCAGCATGGTGGGCTTCCTCTAGTTGCTTCTTCTTTGCTTCCTCGTTTGTTTGAAGAGATTTAATCTTCTCTGTAAACTCCAGAGTAAGCTGTTCAACTTGGGATGATGCTTTGACTTCCATAGCAGACAATTCCATTTCCAGATCCTGCACCTTGTCCTCGAGTTCCTTTAAGATTTCATTGTGATGCTCTAGGAGGCTTTGCCTGTCTTTCTCGAAAGATTGTCTTTGAGCATTTATCTCAGCCGTATGTTTGGCTATTAGCTCATTCACTTTGGCCACTTGCTCTGAGCAGAGTGAGCTGATCTTGGCTGAATACCTCTCCTCCATCTGTCTCCTCACCAGCTCCACCCCGTCCTGAGGATAATGGTTCTCTGAGAGGACCTGCCGACCTGAGTTCTCTCTGATGGCCTTCTGAAGAAGGTCCTCTTTCTCTAGTAGGACCTTGCTCAGCTTGCTGTTCTTCTTTGTCAGCAGCTTTATAGTGGAGTTCAGGGCTTCAGTCTCTAGAGAATAGTCCGTCTTCAAGGCAGAAATCTTTTGAGCTGCGTTATTCAGCAGCTTCACATTTGACTCAAATTTAGACTTGAACTCCTGAGCCTCTTTTTGATATTTCTTACAGAGCTCTTCCAGTTCAAGGTAGCTGGTCTCATCAAGAGCGATTAGTTTCTGGCTAGAGTCCTCGTGGAATGATAGCTCAGTGTTGACACAGGTCTCATGGGTATCTGCCATATCGCACTGCACATGAGCAGAGGTGTAAGACTTAGCTGTCAGTTCGTGGAGCCTGGCTTCGGACTGGTTCCTCTCTTGGGTCAATATGGCCAGCTGGTCCTCACAGATGGAGAGCTGTCTCTTCAACTCCACCATCTGCTCAATGAGCTCCTCCTGCTCTTTCTGGTGGAAGGAATCTTTCTCCTGTAGCTCCAGTTGGTGTTTCTCCACAAACTCCTGGGTCAGATGCTGGATTTGGAGGGCATGTTTGTCCACCATGCTGCAGCTCACCTGCTCCACATGTTGAGAATGGTTGTTGTTCAGATCCAAAATCTTAGCTTCATATTCCGATGCCATTTGTCTTCTGACTTGTTCAAGTTCTTGTTCCTGCTGATGCAGAAGTTCTTCCATATCTCTGGAATGCTGACTTTGTAAGTGTTCGGTACACTTGGCTACTTCAGCTTCCATCACTTCCTGTCTGGTGGCAGTAAGTTCTCTGTGTAATCTCTCTTCCATCTCCTGCTGGAGTCGGAGGAGTTCCTCTCCATGTTGGTGCCTCAGGTCCGCAATTTCAAGTTGGTGTTTTTCACTCAAACTCTGATTATATGAAGTGAGTTCAGAATCCTTTTCCTCTGTCATTTGTTTCTGTAAGGCTGTCAAATTTTGGACATGTTCTTCCTCCAGTTTCTGCTTCAATTCTGAAATGTCACTTTCATATTTCTGAGATAGTTTATGGCAGATTTTTTCCAGTTCTTGCCCATGTTGTGAAGCCATGGCTTGGGTTTGTTCCTGAAGGTTTAGTTGGTGATCTGCATTAAGTTTCTCCCTGAGCTCATCCAATTCCAGTTGGTGAAGTTCCTGGAGAGCCTGGAGCTTCCTCTCAAAGGTTTCATTGATGGAGACAATCTCCTCTTGAAGAGATTGGATGGAGAGATGTTTAGAGTGGAGGTCTGAGAGGGCCTCTTGAAGTTTGGAGTTGGCTTCGGTGTTGGACTCACTGAGCCTGGCTTCTGACTCGCGGGAGGAAGCCTCCAGATGTTGGATACGCAGTGTAAACTTGGCACAATCGGCTTCATAATCCTTACATAACTGCTGAAACTCTAAGCTTTCTTTCTGGGATGATGAGAGCATGTCATTTACTGACTCCAGCTCCTCCTGGAGAGAATGGCACTTGTCATCAGCCTGCTTCAGCGAGACAGCCTGCTCATCTGAAACCCTCTGCCATTCCGCATTGTCTTGTTGGAATTTCCTGATGGTCTCCTCCATGACTAGCCTATCTTGCTGCATGGATAGGAGGCGATTCTCCATTTCTGTTCTTTCACTCTGGGCATCTCTCCGGATGGACTCCTGCTGGGAGAGGGACTCAGTCTTCTCCTGTTCCAGGGATTCAAGCAGTCCCTGGATGTGGATCAGATGGGAGGACTTGTTGGAGAGCTCGTACTCCAAGGAGGCAATGTGGTTCCGGCAACTCTGGTGCTCTTGTAGCTGGTGGAGAAGGCTGTTCAGGTGCTGGTTGAGGACATCTCCAGCACTGGCCGGGGCTCCTGGAGTTGGAGGAGGGGAGTGGAGCCCATTCTTCACACACACATATCCTTGTAAACTGTTCTGGACATTCCTTTTTTTTTTAGAGAGAAATCACACTCCAATAGAACTGATTCTTTTCAATTTTTTAAATATTATTTTAACATTTCAAAACTAAAGCAATGACAGAGAAGAGAGAAACACAAGGTAATAAGACCAAATCCAAATAAATAAATAGTGTGTGACGTTTCGGTAACAATGCTATCTTATTACCTTGTGTTTCTAAATCTATAATCCAAATTGTGCCTTATCAGAGAAGAGAGAAAGTCAGGCAGGTTTGTTAGAAACCAGTTTCCATAATCTCAACAGTTGGGTCTCTCAGAAGTAGATAATACCTAGGTTAGTATGTACCAAAAGCTTTATTAAAATTATTATCCTGTGATGCCCACCATAGCTAGCAACTGCTTTTACTGCAAGTGCCCCCCATGTCTTCGTTGTTGTTGTTGTCGTGTCCAATGAAGAGCCTCAGACGTCTCCATACATCTCTATCACAGCAGTCGCAATGCCCATCATAACTAGCAACTGCTTTCACTGCAAGTACCCCCCATGTCTTCGTTGTTGTTGTTGTCGTGTCCAATGAAGAGTCTCAGACGTCTCCATACATTTCTATCACAGCAGTCGCAATGTCCACTATCTTTGGTGTGTATACTGTATTGTTGTTGTTGTCGTGTCCAATGAAGAGCCTCAGACGTCTCCATTCATCTCTATCACAGCAGTCGCAATGTCCACTATCTTTGGTGTATATACTGTATTGTTGTTGTTGTCGTGTCCAATGAAGAGCCTCAGACGTCTCCATACATTTCTATCACAGCAGCAGCAATGTCCACTATCTTTGCTCTTCATTGGAAAATGGGTGCTGTTGCCACGTTAGTCACCTTAGAAACGAACCAGAATTTGGTCGAATATTCCAAGGGTCCAGGGGGGACCGCAGAGGAGTATGGTCGGACTTCTCCCCCCCCCATGTCTACACAGGTAGAAAGCAGTTCGACTTTTGCACTTACAAATGTGCCAAAGTCCTGTTGGGTTACTTGCACTCACTGGTGGGGTTGAACTTTGGTAAGAATTGGGAACCCTTGAAGCATTTTTTCCTTAAAAAAAAAAGTGTCCAATACAGGATTTAATCCTAGGTCGTGGCAGTTGGAAATCAATGGTTTATACAACTTACCCACTGACCCCCCCATACCAAAAGCTTCTTCTTCTTCTTTCTTATCTCCACTCAATCACACTAAGGTATCAAGCTTGTAAAGCTTGAGATTTTTGATGGTGTCTGCCGGGGAAGAGTAGAGCTCATCAATGGATGAGTCAATACAGTCAATAATATGTCTTGAGGTTGCAGGCTGAGAATATATAATACCAAAAGCTGATGTATCAGAGTTTGAACACTATCAAACATTTGTGTAGCTAAAGTGATTTTTTTCACTATGATTTTTTTTACCTTGTGTTTACAATAAGGTTGGATATCTTGTGTGGCAAAACATTCAAAGTGTTCTTTCACAGTACAGATATTTTGCCTGCTGATTGACTAAAATTTATCTAGTGAAATGATAAGGCACAATTTGGATTATAGATTATAAACACATGGTAATAAAGATCAAATCCAAATAGTGTGTGTGATGTTTCTGTAACAGCATTGTTACCATCTTCAGACAAAAGTACTGAATGATTTCATCAGTATCATTCAAAAATAAAAGTTCCCAATGTGGGAATCGAACCTAGGTCATAGCAGTCGAAAACCAACAGTTTATACAATCCTTCCACTGACCCCCTACGTTTAGAAGGTTTGTTTATGAATTGCTTACTGTCTCTATTGATAAGGGATAGTACTCCCAATTGATAAGTACTGAAGCCAAGGACTTCCTGATATTCTAAGTATGGAGTGGATTGATGGAATACTATTGTTGATAAGGCACAATTTGGATTATAGATTATCAACACAAAGTAATAAGAACAAATCCAAAAGTTTCAGCATTTTTGTCTGAAGATGGTAACAACTCTGTTATCGAAACATCACAGATTATTTATTTAATTGGATTTGGTCTTATTACCTTGTGTTGAATACTATTGTTGTTTACTGTCTCTATTGATAAGTGATGGTAGTCCCAATTGTAATGCCAAGACCTTCCTGAGAGGCTAAGCAGGGAATGGATTAATGGATTACTATTGTTGTTTACTGTATCTATTGATAAGTGAGCAGCGTTTGTACTCCATGTTAGGAGTAGCTGCACATGGTGTCTGTTCCTCATGTCAGAGGTGGCTATTTCTTTTGGAGCTAAGTCGGCCTGCGACTGAGTAGTGCTCCCAGTCTTAATGACAAAGGCAGACGCATTCTACTTCACCCAGTCATGATGGTTGTCAAACAGACACCATCAAGGGTCACAACTTGATATCCTAATATGATTGAGTGGAGATAAGAAAGAAGAAGAAGATAAGTGAGGGTAGTGCCAATTGATGATGCTAAGACTTCCTGAGAGTCTAAGCATGGAATGGATTAAAGGAAAACTATTGTTGTTTACTGTTTCTATCGATAAAAGATGGTAGTTCCAATTGATGATGTGAAGAAGCATGGAATGGATTGATGGAATACTATTGTTGTTTACTGTATCTATTGATAAGAGAGGGTAGTCCCAATTGATGATGTGAAGTAGCATGGAATGGATTAATGGCAAAGTTTGAGTCAACTCCAGCAGGGTCCAACCTACCCCGCCTAGCTGCTGCACCAGACCCCAGATGGCATCCCGGAACTGCTGGTTCTCACTCCGTACAGCCAAGATTTCTTCCAATGGAATACCTCCCTGGGAATGGTACTGGTTGAGGATCTCTGTGGCCTGCAGACAGCACTAGGGGTAGAATACAGGCAGGCTGCTAGTACAACCATCACAGGTGGTATGTATGTATTCAAGAAGGCAAAGTCAGACTTTCCCCAAAGTGTGGCTGGATCATGGTGCCATGATTAATGAAAGCTGCACCCCTACACCCCATTCCATGAGATCACTCATGGAATTCGTGTAATCTTTACACAAGGGGATAAGAAACAACAACAATATATCTCAGAACAGAATGATATTAGAACTGTACTTACAATGCAACACTAGTATAAAATACAGTTAAACCTCAATAAAACAAATCCAAGAATAAATCAAACTCCACCTATACCGGATTTTTAAAAGAGCACATTTAATCAATTTGGGGGGAAAAAAATACATTATGAATATTTATTCAAAAAAATGGGCGAGTTTTTGGTCTTTTGATTTGTTAGGTAGCAAAGTTCTCAATGAATACAAACAAGGCAGTATAATATTGTAATAAGTATTTATTATTTTATTAGCAGAGTATTATTTTTTATGTTTATATTTTGCTATACTCTGTACACTTCCCTCTTTTGCTTATCTTTTGTTTACCATTCATAGTTTTCCTTGCCTGAAATAAATTGTTGTCTCATACCGAAGTTGGTCTTCCCTAATTTTCCATGTGGCAATATTTGTTGAAAACACCATGAGATTGCATGAGGCTGAGGAAATATAAGAGAAAGAGCCCAGTCACTGTCTAAATGTCAGAAATACACCCAGTCAGAAATTGGCCTGGATTCATTCTATTGAATCAATTCTGAGGGGTCTCTTATTTTATCCAACAATAAGAACAGAGGAATATAGCACAATATACCTGATGGAGCTGTGCCTTCAAAGCTGAAATCTCCCGAGCCAGCTGCTGATCCCGGTCTTGGGTCTCTGAGCGAGCCTGCAGCTCGGCTGAGAGACGATCTGACAGCCGTTTAATGATGGCATCTCTTTGCTCCACTGCTTTGTCAAATTCCAGGATCTGGGAACCATCAGCTCTCTTGTAGCAGAGATTGGAAGAGGTAACGTGCAAGAGGAGGTTGGGAAAAATTCTCCTCACCTTTTTCTTGTATTCAGCCACAACATCCACATAGTTGAGGTTGAAGTTGTCGGGGCTGGAGTCCCTCCAGGCATGGCTCTGTGGAATGTACATGTGAGAAGATGCTGAATGTGTAGAGGGGAGAGGGTACTCACATCCTCTGGTAGGCACTCCAAGCTATTCCTCTGTGGAGATGGGGAGTCCTGTGCACACCACATCTTGTCCCTACCACCAAATATTCTAACAATTTTCCTAGCAAATATAATCTCCCAATTAAAAAAAAACTTTTTTAAAAACTAATCAATGTGTAAACACAAGGTAATAAGACCAAATCCAAATAAATGAATAGTGTGTGACCTTTCGGTAACAGCGTTGTTACCATCTTCAGACAAAAGTACTATGTCACACACTATTTATTTATTTGGATTTGGTCGTATTACCTTGTGTTTATAATCTATAATCCAAATTGTGCCTTATAATAATCAATGTGTGTTTTTGTGGAAGTTAATAAACTATTACAGTAGAACCTCCCTGTAAAGGGCACCTAATTGCAGAACCAAAGTAATGTGTATCAAATATCTTTCAGAGTTATTGTCTGAATACCGATATACATGCTAAAATGTACAACTTCCTTAAGTTTTGTCCATGAGTGTATGTATATAAAGGAGAATCTCCATGAGAGGACACTCACGCTAGAGGACACCTCTCTATAAAGAACAGTTTCCATTGTCAACATTACCATTTTTGCCGTTTAGAAACTCTCCGGTAAGAGGAAACCTAATTGCAGAGCCAAAGTATCCTTTAATGATAGGTGTCCTCTTAACCAGAGAGTTGCTAAATGGTAATTTTGACAATGAAAACTGTCCTTTATAGAGAGGTGTCCTCTAGCGCGAGTGTCCTCTCATTGAGGCTCTCCTTTATATACATACACTCATGGATAAAACTTAAGGAATTTGCACTATTTAGCATGTATATCGGGATTCAGACAATAACTCTGAAAGATATTTGATACACAATGACCTTTATTGAAGACACACAAGATAACCAAGTGTGAACAAAAAAAAAAATAGACAACCTGTGACATCAAAGACTTTCCACTAAGTTTTGTCCATGAGTGTATATAGATATATACAGTAGAGTCACAAAAAGAGACCACGTAAAAACATGGCTGAACTTGGTCTATCCTGAAGGTGGTCTCTTATCAGAGGCCCTGTCATGATAGGTCAAGTCTTTCAACTGAAGCAGAGTCTCTGATGAGAGAACATCTCCAGGAGAAAGAGAATAAATTTAGCTCTGGTCTCTCATGAGAGACTTACTCGACAGTAAAACCTCTGCCCATCCCCCAAAATGAGATACTTAAGGAAGGTTAGGTGCTGAAGAGATATTCCATAATGATTATAAACACAAGGTAATAAGACACCAAATCCAAATATATAAATAGTGTGTGACATTTCAGTGATGGCTTTGTTGCCATCATCAGACAAAAATACTGAGAATGGATTCAGTAAATGGATATTAAGTAATTTTGTCTATGATAATAGTAACAACACTGTTACTGAAACGTCATACACCATTTATTTATTTAGATTTGAACTTATTACCTTGTATTTCTAATTTATAATCCATATTGAGCCTTATCATAATGGTTAGTTAATATTTGGAGTATTGATTAGAAACACAAGATAACAGTAGAACCTCCATGAGAGTACACTCATGCTAGAGGACACCTCTATATGAAGGAAAGTTTACTTTGCAAAATTACCATTTTTATATACAATTTAGAAACTCGCCAGTAAGAAGGACACTTCATCCTAAAGGATACCTTGACTCTGCAATTAGGTGTTGTCCTTTACAGAGAGGTAGTTCTACTGTAAAATGACCAAATCCAAAAAAAAAAAAATGACAAACTTGTGTTGACACACTATTTAGATTTACCTTATTTTTATCTTGTGTTATATATATTCCATGAGTACATCAAACAACATAGTGCAGATTTAGGTAGTCAACCAATAATAGGATGAAATAAGAAATTTTTAATCAAGGATTAGTAATAATTAAAAAGAACTAGTGACAGAAGGAGTACATTTGAGAAAATAATTTCAAACAAAATAGATAGGTACAGTAGACCCTCCATTAACAGACACCTCTATACACAGGACAGTTTTTTCATCACTAAAATTATACCATTTTTATCAATTTAGATACTCTTAGGATACCTTTCTATAAGAGTTTATATCTTCTAACAATATGTTTTCTCAGTACAGTAGAGATCTAAAGGACAGCACTCCCCTAGTTGCAGAGTCAAAGTGTCCTTTAGATATATATACTCTTCTAAAAGTACTGAGAAAACATATTTTTACAAGATTCCACATCATCAGTAGTCCCTATTATCAGTAGTTCATATTAGCAGTAGTCCATATCATCAGTAGTTCACATCATCAGTAGTTCACATCATTAGTAGTTCACATCATCAGTAGACCATATCATCGGTATTTCACATCATTAGTAGTCCCTATCATCAATAGCCCATATGATCAATACTTCATATCATCAGTAGACCATATCATCAGTAGTTCACATCATCAGTAGTTCAAATCATTAGTAGTTCACATCATCAGTAGACCATATCATCAGTATTTCACATCATTAGTAGTCCCTATCATCAATAGCCCATATGATCAATACTTTATATCATCAGTAGACCATATCATCAGTATTTCACATCACCAGTAGTTCACATCATCAGTAGTTCACATTATTAGTAGTCCATATCACCAGTAGTTCACATCATTAGTAGTGCCTATCATCAATGGCCCATATGATCAATACTTCATATCATCAGTAGACCATATCATCAGTATTTCACATCACCAGTAGTTCACATCATCAGTAGTTCACATCATTAGTAGACCATATCATCAGTATTCCACATCATCAGTAGTCCCTATCATCAGTATTTCACATCACGAGTAGTTCACATCATCAGTAGACCATATCATCAGTATTTCACATCATCAGTAGTTCACATCATTAGTAGTCCATATCACCAGTAGTTCACATCATTAGTAGTCCCTATCATCAATAGCCCATATGATCAATACTTCATATCATCAGTAGACCATATCATCAGTATTTCACATCACCAGTAGTTCACATCATCAGTAGTTCACATCATTAGTAGACCATATCATCAGTATTCCACATCATCAGTAGTCCCTATCATCAGTATTTCACATCACCAGTAGTTCACATCACCAGTAGTTCACATCATCAGTAGTTCACATCATCAGTAGCCATATCATCAGTATTTCACATCATCAGTAGTTCACATCATTAGTAGTCCTTATCATCAATAGCCCATATGATCAATACTTCATATCATCAGTAGACCATATCATCAGTATTTCACATCATCAGTAGACCATATCATCAGTATTTCACATCATCAGTAGACCATATCATCAGTATTCCACATCATCAGTAGTCCCTATCATCGGTATTTCACATCATCAGTAGTTCCTATCATCAGAATTTCACATCATCAGTAGACCATATCATCAGTATTTCACATCATCAGTAGACCATATCATCAGTATTTCACATCATCAGTAGTCCTTATCATCAGAATTTTACATCATCAGTAGTCCCTATCATCAGTATTTCACATCATCAGTAGACCATATCATCAGAATTTCACATCATCAGTAGACCATATCATCAGTATTTCACATCATCAGTAGACCATATCATCAGAATTTCACATCATCAGTAGTCCCTATCATCAGAATTTCACATCATCAGTAGTCCATATGATCAGTTGTCCCTATCATCCGTAGTCCATATCATCCGGAGTCTATATCATCCGTAGTCCATATCATCAGTAGTCCATATCATCAGTAGTCCATATCATCAGTAGTCCCAATTATCAGTGGTTCCAGGCATCAATAATCCCTATTACCAATAATACCTATCATCAGTGTTCCATATCATCATTAGTCCTCATTTCAAAAAAAAAAATGTTTTAAAAACAACCTATATTCTGTACACATTATGGCTTCCCCTTGGAGTCTCAATTAATATATTGGAGCTGAGGAAAATAACTTGAATCTTAAATAACATGACGACCAAATAACCCAATCTAGTCAAGTCATCAATCAATGTTGTTTAGGAGGACTTACCACAGACTCTTCATGGTGGGAACTGTTGAGACTACTCCCAGGAGAAGAGGAGTCCAAGTTGTGGTCTTCTCTGCCATTTACATGTTCCCTGGACCTCTGCTTGTGCTTCCTCTTCTGGAACTTGGCCAGCTGCAACATCCAATTGGGGTCAAACAAAGACTGGTTTTCACCTAATACATTAGAGATGGTACCTGTTGTTATATATGATTCTGGCTTTGAATTATGTGGCTTTAAGGCAAAATTTAACTCGTAGGAAACATTTTAAAATTTGTTTTACTTGTGGAGGTGGTTATCTCATCACTGTGGCCCAGCCAAGTCTGATGGCTTCTTGTATATTGTGACATTTTACATTGAATAGATAGAATCAATGACAAACTCTTTCTTTATTTTGGTTTTCTCCTTCTGATTGCATAGGAAATTATACTGTATGCAAAAGAAAACGGCTTAACCATCTAGGAGAAAGGCAATATCTGCCATAAACCATAGTCATAAAACTGGCTTGTTCCAAACACTAGAACAATTACATATTTACGTTGGAAATGTTCCAAGACTTTCAAAGATATTACTAACTACAACGGTTAAGTGTTCCTTTGCAGTTGTGGATAGAATTATTTTGAAAAATTCCTAAATATTGAATTTTATTTTTGATAATATGTATTTTTCTCTTATGATATTTATTATCAAATAATCTCTACAGATTGTGTTTGTGAATTGATAATAATTATCATAAGAAACCTATTGCAAAAAAAAAAAAGGTAAATGCTACAAATTTTATCGATGGTTGGCAATTGAAATTATAATTTGCTAAAAGTAATTTTCTGTATTTATATGTGGGTGTGGGCATTCTTATGTGAAAACCAGAAGGTGGTATTGGAATCCAGAGACATATAGTATGGACGAGTATAGGGCAAGTGTAGAGGACAACAATACGGTGGACAAAATACCGTAAGTATAAAAAAAAAAGGATTCAACAGCTGAAATCACGGCGAGCGGACACAATGTAAAAACTCGCCGACACGAGAATTTGATTGGGAAAAAAATATCCTCTCCCCCAGAAAGAAAGAAAGAAAAAAAACGACCAAAGCCATACCTAATCGGCATGCCACGGGGGTTGGTTTGACGACACTGAGGCAATGTGACGAAGTTCCGTCTCAACTTTGACCCCCAACGTGCCCAAGGGGGTGCTTGCAAGACGTTGTGCAATCACCCAGCCGGCTGGTCGGACCATGACTCATTCGCTCCTCCTCTTTACTCCTTTCCTCTCGGGGAGAGCACAAGCTTCAGCTAGGTAAGGCATACAGGATGGTAGGGGAAAAAACGGATCGATTAAGAACAATTGATACGTGAACTTCACCGAATCCTCATTCCTCTTTAACACGCATTCAAACAATTATTCATTTTAATATAAGATTGTCCCAAAAGTCCGTAAACATATTGTTATTTATATATTGCAAGTGTTTACGAACTTTTGAGACAACCTTGGTAATATTAGTAACCTTGTTAAAATTATAACAGAATTCTTATAGAAGAATTATTTAATCTGATGTTCTATATCAAGGATGGCCAATAAGCATATGGGCCAAATTTCAGAATTACAAGGTTGTCTCAAAATTTCGCAAAAACAGTTGCAAAATATAAATCATAATATGTTTACGAACTTTTGGGACAACTTTATAAATTGTCTCAAAGGTCAATGGTTCTTGCACAAGTGTAACCCTGCAAGAGAATTCAAAGTAAGAGATTTTGGCCTCATGTAAGTAAAAATGTCGAACTGTTCCTACATGGATAGTAGATATGTGGTACACTTACAAGATGTTTACCCTCCTTGGGGTCCCTTCTAGTTACTCCCGACGTATAGCCGACGCGATTTAGTCACCATCTTTGCAAGAAGTCGAGGCCATTATGGACGCAATCTAGGACTCGATCTGAAAACTAAAGCTCCTCCATCCATAGGTCTTAAAACGGCCTGTCACTCGGCCTTACAACATAATTCTGGTCACGTACCGAGCGAGGAAGATGCGTGAATTCCAGCACGGATTTCCCCGCGATTCATCTCCTTCAAGCCGGAACAGCTTTTAACACTTGGTCAAGTATAACCGGACACACCTCCACACACGGTATGTACAAAATACAAGTGGATCCAAAATGAAATCTTCCTGTCTATGTACACCCCGTATACAGTAGAACCAACCTTCCATGAGACACCGCCTAAAAGCATTGATAACTCTGTGATCTCCTTTTAGACTTCAGGTTGCTTCAGGGTTACTTCGGGACTTCAGTTCATTTTTTTTTACCAAAGCGATCGCTCAGAAAGGTCGTTCGTTCTAGGTTTTACTTTACTGCAGTTCTTAAGACGTCCCCCTTTAAAGTGGAAACTAAGTTTTCTGGACACATGACCGATAGATCTCCACCTGAAATGGATTTCTATTACTTAACAGAGCCCAACATGCTTCAAGTAGTGGCCACTTTCAACTTTGGGATATATAGAGGTCTCCTTTGTGAGGCTCAACTGATTTAAATTGAGAAAACTATCAGAAAAGTTAATTCATACCCTCTCTCTAGCGTCACCTTGTATTTAAAGGTTTCGATTTATAAAGGTGGCGTTGCCAATGCATTGCTGCTTTATTCTATGCTTATAGGCCTAATGCAAGGGGATGCTTGATGTCAAGACAACACGGCTGATATGGCAATATGAGCCAACAACGCATGGGCTCAAATGGTCGATTTGGAAAAAGCGAAAGCCGTATCTATATATCTGGAACTCAATTCCCGGAATGTTGTATTGGTTTAAAGACAGCAAGACCATGTCATGTACAAGTCACTGTGTCAATATAGATTTTTTTCTTCCTGTACCTACTGGTGCGACGTACTTTTACTTATTGCTTGCGTTTTCAGCGCTCTTTCTTTCTACCATAATGTTCACGAAATGGTGAACACACACCTTTAACAATTATTCTCTAAATCACACACACATAAAAACCTTTATTAAGACATATAGGTCTTACAGAGGATTCTCCTTGGGGTTACAAAACGGAGAAACCCATGAAAGTGGGAAATATACAAAGGGGTAAGAATGGAGAAAGATTATATACACATGGTAAATATATACAGATTATTAGTTGAATAATCCTATGGAAAATAAGAATATGAATTTGGGGAAAAATTTTTTTTTTTTTTTTTGGAAATATGGGTGGGAGAAGTGGAGAGCGAAAAGAGGAAAGAAAACAGGTATTTACATATGGAACATACATATAATGGAACAAGTCAATTTAAGCTCTTCTGCTCACACAGCACAGGTGGACCATGGCTTTTTTCAATAAATCTTTAAGAGATTTTCCAGGAAAATCCGAGTGTTCTTATTCTTTAAATCTAAATAGATATTCTTGAAGAAGGAATAAAAGTTAACGGCGACGTGGTTCTAATGCTGTAAATTCGGCAAACTTTCGGACTTTGACGTCCTTCGACAGGCCTATGCCTATAGCCTATGGCCTGTTGAAAAACGTCAACGTCCGAAATCTTGTCGAATTTACAGCATTAGAAACACGTCGCCGTTAACTTTTATTCCTTCTTCAAGATGATGTCAGGCGATTCCTTCTCTTGTAAAATATATATTCGTTTTGTTTTTTGTTTTTTAAATTGGGTGAACACCCAATCAATAAAATATGGATATAGACTTTCGATAGTGTACATGATGCCATGATGTCAGCGCTGGTCTTCAGAAACATGGCTAGACAGTGGGAGGTTTCTTGGTAGCCTTTAACAAAGTTTCAATTTGTGAGAGTTCGAAGCGGATTTCGAGAAAGGAGTTGACGTCAATCGCTGCAGGCAGGAAGAGGACCGATATCAAGCTAAGGAGAAGTCGTCGGGCAATCCCAATGACTTGTAACACTTCTTCCCGTGTCGGAGTTGTAACACATCCTCCGGCACAAAACGAAACAAGATACTTTTTTTTTTTTAATGTGTCTGTTTAGAGCAAAATGTCGTTGTCAGATCACATCGGATTGAATAACTAGTAATACATATCATCAATGCTTCCTTTGTATAACAGATTTTGATTTAAAGACACTTTACTGTTGGTTCTGCCTGCTTATACAAAAGCTCAAGTGAGGGCGAGGATAGGTTGAGTCTGCGCATAATTCTTTCACAACCTTTTTTTCAACATCTTTAAATGATTATTGATCAATCTTTAGTCTTATTTAACAGCATAAGCTACTATATATTAGTCATAAATACACACACATACATCTTTATTAAGACCACCGGTCTTATACAGGAATACACACACACAAAAACCTTTATTAAGACACACAGGTCTTATAGAGGATTCTCCTTGGGGTTACAAGACGGAGAAACCTATGAAAGTGGGAAATATACAAAGGGGTAAAAATGGGGAAAGATTATATACACATGATAAATATATATAGATTATTATTTGAATAATCCTATGGAAAATAAGAATATGAATTTATACAGGAATACAAGGATTCACCACAGGAAGAAAGGAAGCATAGATGGAACTCCTATACTCCAGACAGCGCAGAAACCAACAACAGCCTACAGGTCCGACGCATGTCAACACAGTACATACGTCAAGGTTAACGTATCATTGAAAAAGCTAGGGTTGAATTATAATCATAAATATAGAGATTCTACTTAGAGACATGGCCCCTGCGCAAGGATGACACGCAAAATCGTTAAGCGTTCCATACTTAGAGACACAAAAAATAGGTGTATAAAAAGAAAGAGAAGGAAATACGAATTTACAAAGTTATCTGCTTAATATTTATTTACAAAGAGAGATGCGTTATAACTCAGCCATTTATATGAAAAGTATATATATAGTAAAGTGTGTATAACAGTTGTGCAAATTTCAATAGAAAAATTTGTCAATTTAACTAATGATAAAGAATTAACGAATTAACAAATCTCTGACACATATTACGTAAATATATAACACAACACACACAAGCCTTTATTAAGACATTCCGTCTTATACAGACGATTCTCCTGTTAGAAATGAATCTAAAAAGAAATGAGAAGCAGGGGAAGAAACTGAATCCTCGCTCAGAAAAGAGAAAAAGAAGAAAAGGAAAGAATATCTATGTACAAAAGTTGAGACTATATACATCGTTTTTCGTGCATAGAACACAGTGAAGTAGACTATTGAGTAAATGGTTGCATCTTGTGAAGAATAAAATATTTCCACACAGTTCAGTTACTTTGTTAGGTCGTTTTTCCTCTTTGCAGTCTTGAAAAAAATTAAAGAACTTTAGAATAGCAGACTCATTATCCATCAAGTCTGAAAGAAAGGAATACAGCGAAAAGTGTGGATGAGCAGCTCTACCGCAAAAAGTTTATCTTACGACATCCAGTAGTTATACGCCCCTCTTGTTAAAGTTTCACCGCTATACAGTAGAAACTCCATGAGAAGACACCCGCGCTAGACGACACCTCTCTACAAAGGACAGTTTTCATTTTCAAAATTATCATTTTTACTATTTAGCAACTCTTCGGTAAGAGGACACCTCTCTCTAAAGGACACTTTGGCTCTGCAATTAGATGTCCTTTACAGGGAGGTTCTACTGTAAATAACAACAACACAGCTTTATTAAGACCACCAGTCTTATACAGATTCACCACAGGTAGGAAGCATAGATAGAGCTTCTATACTCCAGGCAGCACAGAACCCAACAACAGCTTACCGGTCCGAAACATGTCCAATGTCCACAGATTCCACCGTACATACGTCAAGGTTAGCGTATCACTGAAAAGACGAGTGTGGAATCAACCACGTTCTAGTCTTCACTTTCCTCATCCAAATGGACCACGGTATTCGGCGATTCTATTAATCTCCTCCGAATGGTGACTGCGGCCTTGTAGAATTTATATAAAGTTCTACTGTATGTATTTACATACGTTGACATTTATATATATAGATATAATAAATACATATACAGAATGATATTTGAGAAGATTACTGAATTATACCAGATATTTTTGACAGTATATTTTGCTAGTAATTCCAATGACGTTTGAGATAGGAACCTAAATATTTGGAGTTCTTCCTACTTTGAGATAGTTTACAATCGCCGATATACAAAACCAAGTCTCAACTCCCAACAGTTTCCGTATTGAAAAAGAGAAGTGGGGAAAGAGAAATAATCACACCACGAGTTGGAAGAGAAGGAACCCAGGCAACCAGAGAGAGAGAGAGGCGGCCCGGCCACCGCTGAGCGGCCGGCCACCGCTAGGCGGCCGTTTTGTATCGCACACACAAAAAAAATCCTCAACTGTCTTAATTAGTCCTGAGGTTCCAAGTAACGCCCCTGTGGTCGCCCCCTGGAATGTCGCTGGTGTCTCAAATGACTGGACTTTAGCTGCTGTCTCTCTCTGGGCTGACTCTAGGTTTACTTTATTATTCCTGGAAGAGTAATATATATATATATAGATCATAATTTTTGATATTAGGTACAAAGAGGTAATAGATATTTTCCTGAAGATAGAGGTTGCCTGGCCGGCATTCATATTTCTGTGAAAAAATAGACACTTCGGCCAGTTAGAATCTTTATTTTCTCAACGTTTCGACAAAAATATGTTGTCTTCATCAGGAAAAATAAATAAAAATAAAGCAAGAACAATTTTTAAACGCCTTGCCAAATGCTTTATTTTTATTTATTTCTCCTAACGAAGACAAAAGATTTTTGTCGAAACGTTGAGAAAATAAAAATTTTAACTGGTCGAAGTGTTTACAGAGATATTTTCCTGTCATATTTTTATATACACATTCCTATAGGTTATGGGAAGAAAAACCCTGGACTCAACACAAAAAAATAAATATACAAACAGCCAAACATCTTTAAATGATTATTCCAGAGCATAATCACCGCCAACTTCGATTACTGCATCCGAGCTATTTGAAGAAACGAACAAAAGGTCGAATTTTCCACAAATTGAAGTTTTCTGCTATTCTCCTTAATAAGATTTCGTCCACGGCTGTGGGCTCGAAAATCATAGACTTTGCTTCGTAGCCCGTAAATCCATATTCTTTCTCTCTCCTCTGGAGGGAATTTTTGAACAAATGAACGCTGATTCATTCCTATATCCCCTCTATGAGGAGGTTTGTAGGTTTGAAGTAGTGCACGCGGTCGTTTACCGCCATGTGAGGGAGGTACTCTCCGAGATAATCTCGACAGAAAACAAGATAATTCTGCGGGATTTCCTCAACATGGCAATTGAACATGTTGGGAACAAAGACCCATTTATAACCAAGGTCCGAATTCAGGATGTCTTGTAGCCCTTGATCTAAACCAATGAAGCCTGTATAGATTTCATTATGTATATTCATCCTTGTTATTATTATTATTTTCTTTAGTTTTAATCTGTCACCATAATTTTTTATGAACGATGTAATAAAAGTTGATTCAATCTCAATCTCTCTCCTCTCTTCCACGGCTTCCAAGTGTGTCTGTAGTCGCCTTCTTCCTCAATTTGAACTTCTTCATCCAACCATCATTAAACTTGGGTTTTGCTGATTGTTCTTTCGCCACAAAAAAAAAAGAATTCATTGAGATCGCGCAAATGATTGTGCTGAATTTCAAATTTTCTCAAAATGGTATAGCATAATATGGTCAATATGGATATGATTTCTGATACGTATTTTCATTGTTTGAAGAAAAAAGAAAGAGGGAAATGAAAAAAGGATAAGCAAAAATTTTAAGGGAAAAGAAGCAACTGAAAAGGCCGCAATAAATATTCACTGACCAAAACAGGGACTTTTGTTATTGTTACTGCTGTTATTCTTGTATGTACCCTACATTTCTGTGCTTGGAGAATCCGTATAAGACTAAATTGTCTTAATAAAGCTTTTGTTTTTGTATATTCACTGACCAAATATTTCATTCCTAGAGTTACCAGAACCCGAAGAAAATATTTGTCGTAAGGTCGAGTGATGTTTTGGCCGGAAAGCTTCTCAACAATTCTACATCGAGATTTCCATGTTGGCTGTGAAGCCTCCAAGTCAGAGTGGTCCAGAAAGTTATGAGAGAAGGATTTCCAAGGACTTGTAATAGTAAATGGTGACACTCGGGAATGGTTTCATCACAACCTGAAACGAAATAATTCGGCACAAGCTTCCTAAGACAGGAATAGACAATCTTTCCAGAATGCGGGCGGGTCAAATTTCAGAAATAATATTTCCTGCTACGCGCCTATTTTTTCTATTTAGTCATATATATAATATGTATAATAAAGATAGCGCATTTGTTCATTTATCATAGCGCCGCAGGCCATCCCAAAGGTGGAAGCCGTTAGAAATTCATTATTTCGAAGACAATGTTTATGTCTCGGGAGTTCTTTGACGATTAGATACTGGAAATGGTCGGATCTCTTGGAAAGTTTTAGAAATCCTTTGGGAAAACTTCCCTTCTAATATTCGAGACTATATCCGCAATGCCTAAAAATTGAACTTATTGTCGGAAAGCTTCTTGGTTCGAGATGGTTAAAAGTATCTTATAGAGGGTTCATAAAGTTAATTTGATGGGCATTGGTAGTTGACAATGGCAAACATCTGCTCGCCTCTCTTTCTGGTTTGTTATCGTCCGAGAGACTTTGTTAGAGTTCAGAGGAAGAGGCGAGTAATTTGCATCGACAAACGTAGTGAATTTGTTAACAATTTTATAAAAAAATTCAGCCAATAGGATAATTCCTAAAATTAAACAAACAATAGTCAATATAGTAAATGAAGACATTAAGACACGAATGTTTCTTTTCACAAATAAATCAAACTTCTGCTGTCCTTACTGCAATGACAAATATTGGGAGGGCTTGGCTTATTAGTGGTAAACCCTCCCAGTGGTTTCGCCAATTTAATCACCAGACCGTTTCTTGAGAGCTCCAATACTGTATTGGATCATTCTGTTTTTATATGCTACACTGAAGGGTGTCTAAATTATCCTTATTGTTTGCGGAAGATCATTGCTCGAGGCGAATATTTGAATGTAATTCTACTGTCCTAAAAGCTTATGTCCATAGTTTGCTTAAATACCATTTCTAAGATTCCACCCTTCAGTGCAGTATATAAAAATGTATTTGTGAAAAGAAATATTCGCGTCTTAATGTCCTCCTCATTCGTAGATAGCGCGTTATTGCTTTGTAATAGTCAATATGCAATACAAACTAACCGAATAAAAATATATACAGTAAAACCTTCATTTAGCGGATATCTCTCTACAAAGGACAGTTTTCATTTGCAAAATTACCATTTTTACACAATTTAACAACTCTCCAGTAAGAGGACATCTCTACCTAAAGGACACTTTAGCTCTGCAATTAGGTGTTGTCCTTTACAGGGGGGTTCTACTTACTGTATATAAGTTATATGAAAATATTATTTTATTTCAAATTATAATTTCATAGATTCAAATACTCTGCTAAATCGACCGCCAGAGGTCACTCTTCCCCTAAAAAAACTCGTTGTTGTTTTATCCCAATGGCCGGCTCAACCTTTTGTACATTATGTAAATAAGTATTTCATTTTTATTCTTACGCCTTAAGCCAGGCAGTACTTTTATCAAATTGTTTTTTATATATTCCTTTATCTCAATTAAAGCGATTACTGATCAAAACCATTCTTATTATCATACTTTCACAAGTTTTAACCACGACTACAATTACCATGGCATAATCTCGACAATTACAAAATCAACAGCAGAAATCTCTTTTCTTTATATATAAGATATATATACATTTTTTACATCAAGCAATATGGGAAATCTATCCTAATATTTAAATGTATATATAAATCAGTTAGCATCTTAATGGCATTTATATGTATACACGTACTCCTGTAGAAGGGCAGAGATGCCTGAAAGTTCGAGATTACATTTAATAAAGATAAAGAAACGCATCTCCAGAAACCTTTAGCATTAATATCCAGGAGATTTTAAATCAATTAATTTTTGCTGAGAGGAAATTAATCTTAGGAAGCTATCTCACCCGTCAAAAACTCTCTTCAACCATGAAGAGAATGATACTTCCACAACACCAGATAAATATCCCTCAATTTGAAGATCACATGTAGTAGGTAATCGGATAGTCTCACCATACAAAGAAAACTCCGCCTTTGCCGGTCCCAAGCCCGGATGAAAAAGGAGGAGGGGGAGCAGTAACAAGCTCACTAAAAAACCTGGGCTCAGCTGGCCCGGCTGATAGTACCCTGTAAGAGCTCCTGATCCAAGTTATACAGGATGAGCAGCGTTTGTACTCCATGTTAGGAGCGGCTGTACATGGCAACTGTTCTTCATATCAGAGGCGGCCATTTCTTTTGGAGCTAAGTCGGCCTGCCACTGAGTAGTGCTCCCAGTCTTAATGACAAAGGCAGACGCATTCTACTTCACCCAGTGTGGAGATACGAAAGAAGAAGAGACCATACATACAGCAAGCCAAGACTGAGCCGGCGATGTTCTTCCCTCCGGAAGGTTGGGTGTTTAAATGGCTAGCTCCGCAAACAGGTGGGTAAAACGGGAGGTTGCGGAACCTGCAGGAATCCCGCCAGTCACAAGCTGTTTCGTCCGTAAATAACTCCAAGTGTCCATCACCTTCTGTGAAGGTCACACGTGAGGCGCACCGAGGCGGAACTGCCACACTATCCTCCTGTGCTGATTGATGTTCTATATTCTATGTTAACGGGATCAACTTCGGTTCAACATCGTGAACGGAGGTAACAGCCTTGTCGCGAGATGTGACCATGTGTATTCACGCACTGTCTTTCATCGACAGAACGTAAATGTCCTAAATCAGGGATCGGTAAACTGCGGTTCGCGAGTCACATGCGGCTCTTTGGATGTGAAGCTCTTTATATAGTTCCATACGCGAATATTATTTATGCGAGTACTATTTATTGTTGGCAAGAAAAAATAACTTGTAGCTCTTTAAAAACTTTTAAATTTTGTAAATTGTAATTTTTGACTCTTCCGACTCAAAATTTTGCCGACCCCTGCTCTGAACCTAACTTGGAGCAATACACATAAGACACAACGTTTATCGGGGCTCTTCTGTTATTGTTGGCAAGAAAACATTTTGCGTCTCTTTAAAAACTTTACAATTTTGTAAATTGTAATTTTTGACTCTTCCGACTCAAAATTTTGCCGACCCCTGCTCTGAACCTAACTTGGAGCAATACACATAAGACACAACGTTTATCGGGCTCTTCTGTTATTGTTGGCAAGAAAACATTTTGCGTCTCTTTAAAAACTTTACAATTTTGTAAATTGTAATTTTTGACTCTTCCGACTCAAAATTTTGCCGACCCCTGCTCTGAACCTAACTTGGAGCAATACACATAAGACACAACGTTTATCGGGCTCTTCTGTTATTGTTGGCAAGAAAACATTTTGCGTCTCTTTAAAAACTTTACAATTTTGTAAATTGTAATTTTTGACTCTTACGACTCAAAATTTTGCCGACCCCTGCTCTGAACCTAACTTGGAGCAATACACATAAGACACAACGTTTATCGGGCTCTTCTGTTATTGTTGGCAAGAAAACATTTTGCGTCTCTTTAAAAACTTTACAATTTTGTAAATTGTAATTTTTGACTCTTCCGACTCAAAATTTTGCCGACCCCTGCTCTGAACCTAACTTGGAGCAATACACATAAGACACAACGTTTATCGGGCTCTTCTGTTATTGTTGGCAAGAAAACATTTTGCGTCTCTTTAAAAACTTTACAATTTTGTAAATTGTAATTTTTGACTCTTACGACTCAAAATTTTGCCGACCCCTGCTCTGAACCTAACTTGGAGCAATACACATAAGACACAACGTTTATCGGGCTCTTCTATTATTGTTGGCAAGAAAACATTTTGCGTCTCTTTAAAAACTTTACAATTTTGTAAATTGTAATTTTTGACTCTTACGACTCAAAATTTTGCCGACCCCTGCTCTAAACCTAACTTTGAGCAACACACATAAGACACAACGTTTATCGGGCTCTTCTGCTTTACCATATATGATGGACAAACAGTGAAATTCCCAACCTTGAAACTTGAACACCCTCATCACCATCCTTCATACATTCTCCTCACTAACTGCCATGTAAAACTACCGAAGCTTTCAAACAACCACTCACTCGGTCAACAAAACAAAATGTAAATCCCCAACGAGTGTAATTCACATCACTAATACAACCTAAATTTTTGCAATAAATTCCCCAAACATGGGGGGAAAACATTAAAAAGACTAAAAATAACTGATTCTTAATATAAAAAGTGATCACCAAGAACTATAAAGGTTAGAATATGAAATATCCCCGTGTGCGCACAGACATCCTATCAAAGAAGCCAACCAGCCCATATAACGGGTAGTCGGGAAAAAATCTGGACACAAGATTGAAGTAATTCTGAAGAGTAACGACCACTAAATGGGTTTATTTAGCATCTATAATGTCTGGTCGTCGGACAGTGTGGAGTCTCTTCTAAGGTATCCATCGCTAGCTTCTGTGCAATGACATCATCCCCTTTGCGTAAACACTACTGGATCCTGTTGATGAGCTGTGATCAGTATTTTTGGCTTATCACCTCTTTAAGTACACCAGCGACTTGAGTTATGACCAAAATTATTCGATACGATGAACTTCTGGAACGTTGGCTGCGTTTTCAATTCTTCGTCACGAAAGCGATGTCTTCAGTCAAATGGTGATGAGTGACGATCTTGGTGTAATGTGGGGATGGTCAGAATACGAAGTCACCATTCCTGTGGTTCTGATTGATGTCCGGAATCAGCTGAATCTTGAAAGACATTGATCCCGATATGGTCCAGCATGGTTGCCTACTGCGACCAAAATGACCAAAATTATTCGATACAATGAACTTCTGAGACATTGGCTGCGTTTTCAATTCTTCGTCACGAAAGCGATGTCTTCAGTCAAATGGTGATGAGTGACGATCTTGATGTAATGGGGAGCTGGTGCCAGAATACGGAGCTACCATTCCTGTGGTTCTGATTGATGTCCGGAATCAGCTGAGTCTTGAAAGACATTGATTCCGATATGGTCCAGCATGATTGCCCACCGCGATTTGCGGGTGGATGGACGACTGACTGAATACTCGTGAACTGATCGCAATTTAAGATAGATTCGACATCGGCAGGAGTAAAGGGATGTATGTAGCAGAGAGCATTTCCGTTGAACCGAGAAAGAGGGAAATACGACTAATCCTCCATAATAAAGTGATCTGGAAACACTTGCGCATAAATCGTCCACACTTTGTCCTTGCCAACGTGATCTGGCTTTCGTTTCGAGATGGAATCGCTTGCTTTCGCCTATAGCTCAATCTTGAATTCTTCTGCCATATCTGGTGATAATTTACAATCCAATTCAACGTTCTTGCAGAATTTTTGAATGGAATTCTTTGTTCTTGAACATTGTCTCGGGAAGCTTGATATTTGTAGATAATGCAGTGAGGGCAGAAATTGGCTACAGATATTTCGTTCAGATTTTACACTTAGTAATGCACCCCGCAGCGGCCTGGAAAAGGGGTAGATGGCGAAGCCCTGCCATAGAGGAGGACAGCAGCTAAACATGTGGCGTGCTTGTGATATACTTCCAAGTTTCTGAGGAATTAACCAGACTTCACCTGCACCAGATAAATAAGACTTTCGAGTTAAGCAAGTGAGAACTACACTCGCTGACCTAAACCAACAACGAAAACGAGTAGCAACTTGTTTGCCCTTACTTTCTTGTCACCGCACCGTGTCCATTTCGGTCGAGTGCTTACCATGGGGTCCTTTACGGCACCCCTAAACATTAGTTATCCTCACGGGACCCTATGCCTCACGCAACAAGAGTTCCTATACACATAGGTCGTCAAGTGGTTTGTATTCACAGCAAATGTGCACAAGGCACTGAAGCAGCCAGCACTTGTTAACCACATGGGTGTAATGCTCCTTCACGACAATGCAAACCCATAAGAATGGCCGGGGATACCAGACAGCAACTTGGCTGGAAACTACCATCCACCATATTCATTGTAACTTGTTCCAAGATATTGCCAATTTATTCATTCCCTGGAAAACTCCAATCAATCCTTCGTAAGTGAGGCAGGACTCACAGACTTCCAAGACCTGGGCACCTAACAGTTGAATAAATCTCACAGTTCGTTTCATTGCACAGTTGAAGGAACGTTGGCAAAAGGTTCTAAATGCTGATAGAAATTACTGACTACCGATACTAATAAAAAGTAACATTTGTTGTATGCTTTATTATTATTATCCAAAACAACAAGGTAGTTACATTGTAATAAGCGAATTCGCAACCCGTCAATCCTACATGACAGTCGAGTAGTAGAGTTAGCAATGACATTTCGCCAAGTTGTGTTCTTCCCCAAAGACTGCGATGGGAAACTATGTTGTATATATATATATACAACATATATATATATGGAAGTAATGGTCGCCTCTCCCGTCAAAATAAACGTCAGAATCTGACGCCATCTATTGACCGTCGCCGCAACTAGCGGCATCGGGTCGGTGACAAAGCCACAACACCAACTTTGGCAAACTGATAAGCGTCCACCTAGAGACCATGGTTTCGGGCTAATGGCCCTCGTCAGTCTAGGGCGGACTTTATTCCATGAGATCCACACGGGATCTAATGGAATCCTCACAATCTACCAAATCAGTTTGCCAAAGTTGGTGTTGTGGCTTTGTCACCGACCCGATGCCGCTAGTTGCGGCGACGGTCAATAGATGGCGTCAGATTCTGACGTTTATTTTGACGGGAGAGGCGACCATTGCTTCCATGGATTTATTTCCTCCCGGCAAATTTTCAATCTATATATATATATAGTGTAAAAACTATATAATAAAAATATAATAGTGATTCTATATTTAAAATTTAAAGAGTAAACTGATAGGCATGATAATTTATATCAAGTAGATTTGATTAGATTAGCAAGCTAAATCTAAATTAATTATAAAAATAAATAGTTGTTTAGTTTTATAGTTTAGTTTTGTATTAAAATTATCTTTAGTAAAGGATTTTTTTTCTCTCTCTCTACTAAATAATAACAATTTACAAATTTTATAATTTGAATTTAAATAATCAAAATAATAAAGATAATTTAATACAAAACTAAACTATAAAACTAAACAACTATTTATTTATATATATATTTCAAGTTTAATTAATTAATTATTTTCATAGAGTATATGTTTAAGATCACAAGTAAATAGGTGCTAACCTTAAGAAGATACGTTTCTCTTTGTTTACAATAAGTTTCTATTTTGTTCTCTTCTCTCTTATAAATTGTTTGATTAATCTTCTTGGAATCAGTATCTTTAAAAAAGTCTAAGGAAAGTCAATAAACTCTTCCCTTGTGTAACAGGCAGTAATGGAACCTTGTTTGATAAGGAAAGGATGGAAAGGCATCCACAAAAGTCTAAACAAAGTCAACAAACTGTCTTCCCTTGTTTAATGAAGAGTGGTGGAACCTTGTTTGGTAGAGAAAGGATGGTAAGGTATTCCACAAATGGGCGCTGTACTCCACAGAATCTACTTTCTCACTAGAATCCTATAGGAAATGGATGCAGTGAAAGATACTGGAGAAATACAAAGAACACACACAGGGTAGATGACGTGACAAAGGGCGTTGCCATCCGAGTGGCAGTCCCAGCGGCGCGGATTTCCCGGAGACGACGACGGCACTAGAAGAGTTAGCTGGTTCTACAGCTAGTCATTCATCCGGCAGTCAACGATGGCGCTCGCAGGTAGGTTCTCCGCTCTCTTCACCCTACGGCTCCTTTAGCCGCTTTTACCCCAGCACTAGCTTATCTCCATAGTTAAACCAATTCCTGAAGTCCTCTCCAATTTTGCGATGGTATTTTATATAGGCCTGGAAAATAGATCCTCTATTGTCAGTTCTGAGCATGATATATTCCGGAGAAGCTTCCACACTATTGCATTTCAATCATTTATTGAAGTTTTTTTTGTCCAATTTTGAAATTTTAAGTTTTGTATATGGCTACTTCTTAGTCACACACACACAAGCTGTTTGTTGATTTTTATTGAGTTTTGCTTTTATCATACATCGTACTTATCCATTTCTTCCATATTCAACCTAATTTGTATCCAATAAAGTAATCCCTTGTATTGATATGAAGTACAAATATCAGGCTTCCAGTGAAAAGTATCTTTTCAAAACATTTTTATTCTCTAGCTTTCAGGCACGGACGTTCTACTACAAGAGAACATTATACCAGGTTTTCTCCTGTAGAAGGACGTTCGTGCCCGAAAGAGAATCAAAAAGTTTTGAAAAGATACTTTTCACTGGAAGCCTGATATTTGTAACTTAACACTAATTTGTATTCATTTATTCATTGGTATATACGCAACAAGATGGGGAGGATCCATACATCGAAGAAAATTCCTGACTTATTTTCTCTTAGGGAAAGACATTTTCAAACCATTTTGAGTTACCTCATTGTTTTTACACGTCAAGTAAAAAAATATAAATTGTCTATATATAATACATATACAATATACATACAAACATATATACATGGTAAATATTGAAAGATCATATATACAGTAAAACCTCTCTTTAGCGGACACCTCTCCACAAAGGACAGTTTTCATTTGTAAACCATTTTTACAATTTAGCAACTCTCCGGTAAGAGGACACTTCTAAATAAAGGACACTTTGGCTCTGCAATTAGGTGTTGTCCTTTACAGGGGTATGTTCTACTGTATATATAAACATTCTGGGAGGCTCTATCGGCGATGAAAAAGGAATAACTTTGGTATATCAGCAGAATGATTCTATAGCATAAATTTTACAAAAATTATAAATTTACCGCAACTTCGTTTGCTATTAATTCCAAACTTGGTGTCGTTTTTTTTTTTTTTTTTTTTAAGAGCTAAGGTCTCAGTTGAATAAGGACACGCACAACCCCGAAGGATATATTTCTATTAATTAAAAAAGCGCTGCGGTGTGTTTATACATATTTGCATATAGGATCTTTGAATTACATATATTTCTGTCAATTCTACTTATTATTATTCTTTAATTTAAAAAAAAAAAACCCCGCTTGTTCTTAACTGCTTGATATAATTCTTAAAATTTAAGATATTTCGGCCAGTAAATCTTTTTATTACCTCGACGTTTCGACAAAAATCTTTTGTCCTCGTCAGGAGCAAACAAAAATTAAAACATTTGGCAAGGCGTTAAAAATTGTCATGTTTGATATAAGTTTATGCTAAGCTCTTCCTTTCTTTTTTCCCCCCTGATACATTGTAAATAACATTGCTGATTATAGTTACTATTACTGTTATTCCAGCATATACCCTACATTCTTGCTTGGAGAATCTATATAAGACCAAAATGTCTTAATAAAGTTTATTCTTGTTGTTGTTATATACGGTCTTTGGCCGACTGTAGCTACCACCTAACGATGCTGCAACCGGCCCCAATTCAGCCCAAAGTTCTACATGCTCGAGATAGAGCAGTCTGCTATATACTTGTAACCGAATTCTTGGTTAAACCTCGAGTCCCAGTAGGGGCTACACATTCTGGCCTCTCGACTCGAACCAATTTAGGTGGAAATTTTTCCGGAAGGACATTAATCTATATTTTGGCCATCACCATCTCCTCAGTGGCGATCTACCTATTCTTCGTAGATACCGAAATACGTGGTGTCGCTGGAGACCCTATGACGATTTTCCAAACTCTGCAGCGGTGGCAAAGGCGTCATGTTCTTTGTACATAGTATGATGCATATATATAATTATCTTTTTTTTTTAAATAGGGCAGACTGTGCACTTTGCATGTATTGACAAGATGTCAATAAAATTATTTTAATTGTCAATTGTCTATATTTTGTCCATAGATTTGGCCTAGTCACTCTTTCAGCTAAACACCTCTTTGGCAGATTGTGAAGATTTCATTTGATCCCTTGTGGATCTCAAGTCCACCCTAGACTGACAAGGGCCATTAGTCTGAAACCATAGTCTCCAGAGTGAACATTTCTCAGTTTACCAAAGCTGGTGTTGTGGCTTTGTCACCGATTTGAGTCCGCTGGTTTGCTGAGACGGTCAATAGATGGTGTTTAGTTTTAGCGTCTATTTTGCCGGGAGAGGCGACCTTTATTTTTATCGAACCTATTAGTCCATTTTCTATTCTCAAATTTATTATAAAATGTTGAAACAAGGCTCTTCTAAAGGTCTCCCCGTGCCAGACTACACGCTGTGGCACAAATAGTGGTACACAACATTATATCCATTTACTATATTAAGGGGGTCGGTGGAAGGATGATCTAAACCGTTAGTTTTCGACCGCTACGACACACAGGTTCGATTCCCGCATTTGGCACTTTTTTATGATAAAAAAAAAATAATAATGCTCCAATGGCCCCCGATTCTTGCAAAAGTCTAACCCCACCAGCGAGTGCAAGTAAGTAAACGGGGCTCTGGCATATTTGTAAGTGAAAAGTCGAACTACTTTTCACATTTGCAGACATGTGGTGCACTTACAGTAACTTCTACCCACCATGATTATCATGGCCTGTACCACGTGTACTAGGGATAAACAAAAAAAAACTATATTAGCATAAATAGTGATGAGAAATATATAGGAATCTACCAGGCAGAGAGAGAGAGATTACGCAAAGATATTGAGAAGGAAGATCCAATCAGCTCCCATTGCCAACGTGAATACCAAACTATGGATCACTTCCTTTTCACCTGTCCAGTCTTTGAATACCAAAGATTCCAGACACCCATCCTTCTAGGAACCACCAAGCTCAGAATCGCTGGAAAAATCTACCAAAAATAAACCTGATTGACGCCACCTCGTGAATTGGACATCCATTTGAATCATAAATAAAGCAGAGAAGACTTAGGTCTGAAGGACAACCTGGGTAGTTGGCGATTTCTGTATGCGCTCCAGGAACCTGCGGGTTTTAACCAAATAACTAATAATACAGTTAAACCTGTCTATAGCACTCCCTCAAAATAGTGTCTTCCTCTCTATAGAGCCCGATTTTAAATATGTAGTACGATGCGATTTACATTAAAAGTGACCTGTCTATAGCATCCCCTCTCTATAGCATCCTATTTTGGTGAGTCCCAAGAGGGAGGGCTATAGACAGGTTTAACTGTAATATAATATTCGAATTTATTAATTTGGTTAACCCAGAGGTTCCTGGAGGGTTAAAAAAATATATACCAAATATTTAAAACTTCAACATATTGAGAGTTAACGATACTTATTGTAAAAAAATATTTTTACCCTTATTGATACGCGTTGCAATTCTTATATATAAAATTTAAATAAAAAGGCATGATCCAGTACAATTTCACTTTTGTACTATTTTTTTCGAATATAAAATTTTGCTTAATATTTCACGCTAATTCTTTATTTATTTTGGGGGGTTGTCGTTCTTTTAGTTTGAGCCAAACAGAAAGGGAACACAAAAATAAAGAGAAAAACAAAACAAATTTTTAAGAAGATTTACCCCCAACTAAACAACTATTCAATGGGGTGACCGAAGAGAATCGTCCAATTGAAACCAATCAAGGTGGTTGAGACTGACTTGAGGGCAAGTTGTTGCGCTGTATTAACCCACAAGTCTGGAAGATGTCGATCTTGTTGTCTCTGTGGACTTTGGCAAGCAAGCAATCGCTACTCTAGCGCATTATGGAAGATTTGTAGAATTCCTCTTTTTCCATTCTACCTATTGGACGGGATTCTCCCTCTCCCACCATCATTCACTCAATGGCTTACGACCACCGTGAAGAGAGAGAGATTGATTGAATCCACTTTTATCACATCGTTCATAAAAAAAAATATAAATGAAAACTAAAAGAAATAAAAATAATAAATAAATATGAAAAAGATAAGGATGAATGTACATAATGAAATCTTTACAGGCTTCATTGGTGTCGCCAACCGCGGGAAAGACTCCGCCACCGGTGAACAGCGAGAGTTTTTCCCACAGAGTGGGCAGGTCGATAAGATGGCTGGCGTTACCCACCTCAAAACCAAGAGAGAGAGATCACGGTATCTACAAAACCTCCCAAAAGAGAATATTGGTTTCTCCAGGAGGGTGGTCGTTCACTGGAGTGTCAGTAGTTGGGGATAAGTCAGTTTCATTTTACATAAGTGATCACTTAGGAAGAGACGGTCGTTTACTTAAGTGCCAGACACTATTTCATGGCAAGTCAGTTTCATTTTACAATAATGATCACTTAGCGAGGCAATTTCTCCTTTGCACTACCCATAACAGGGGCAGAATGGCCATCAGATCTGACAAGATCACAATCACCCTACGTTTTGCTTTAAATCCCCATATATCTTGTCATCTCGGTTAGCTCACGGACTGACTCTGTCTTACAAGAAGGAAATGTAAACCAACTTATCAATACTTCCAGTAATTCAGATCCAAGTATCTCTCCATGTACACCTTACTTCACAACACCACCGTCTGGCTCAATGATAGCTTCAAATAAGAGAGTTCTCAGGGAAGAACCGCTTTTTTTTTCGAACCGAAAATCTCGAAACAAAGTGAAACGCGTAAAACCAAGATTCAAGATGAAAACTAAGTAAAAGAAAAGCGATGTTAAAACTATAGACGTAGTGATGTTTTGGTGAAGAAAGGGGTTCTTCCCTTGTCGCCAAGTTTTACTAAAGAAATGTATTGGAAGATCTGTGGTTAGCATTGGTTGAAGTAAACCTGCCAAGGTGTTTACACTCATGGACAAAACTTGAGGAAGTTTTACCTTCTAACATGTATATCAGGATTCAGACAATAACTCTTAAAGATATTTGATACACAGTGATTTTTATTGTGAAGACACACGAGATAACCAAATGTAAACAAAATTGCCTCTGTTTCCTTCAAAAAATAGACGACTGACATGAAAACTCTCCACTTCCTCAAGTTTTGTCTATGAGTGTACGCCGTCCTTGGGTGGTTCTATAGGCTATGTATGAACAGAAGGTTTCTAGGAATGGCTGAAGAAGTATTTTTGTATATGATGTTAGTCCTGTTTCTGTTTTGATGTTGTTGTTGTTGTCGTATCCAATGAAGAGCCTCAGATGCCTCCATGCATCTCTATCACAGCAGCAGCAATGTCCACTATCTTGGGTGTGTAAAGCTGCTGTTCTTCTGTTTTGATCAATGGTATAGACCACTCAACAGTTTAATCTCTACCATACCAACTAGTGGAAAATGTGCTTGTATAGTTAGCGGGTATCAGTTTAGTCTTGGTAGAGGACGGTGTTTCACAGAAACGTAGCTTTAAAATGGTTTCTAAGATGGGCAGAGCGTACCAGCGCCTTCCTATATTTTAGGCTGGTAGGTAAACAAGCAAATGATCTGTAGCTGTCAGCCTTAAGAAAACACGGCTCGTGATGGAAGCAAGGTAAAAATGGTCATTTCTGCACTTAGAAAAACAACCGAACCATTATATAGCCCTAACGCGTAGAACAACTATTTCTGTCGAAAAGCTAAAATAACCAGCTTTTTTTTTCTTTTAGGTGGATTGAGGATAGAATTGGGGAAGAAGATGAGATAACTAGTTCCGAAGAGGTTGACAATGTGAATGGAAATGCAACCTGAATATCGGTGCTGAAACGACGCTAATTTATTTTTGGAGAGGAGGTCACAAGTTGGCTAAGTTCTGAGCAACTCACTGAACAGGATGTTAAGAGAGGATAAAAGAAAACAATGAAAAAGGACACAAGAAAGGAGGTTTAAATTTATTACTTTTGGGGAATTCTTTTTGGTCACGATTTCCTTCCACTGAGTGTTTTGTTCGCTTTTGAATCGCAATGTCTTATTCACAATGATCATTTGTTTGTTGCTAGGGATGGTGGCGATGTCAAATAGGCGTTTAAACTATGATGCAAAAAGAGAAATTAAAGGGAGGAGTAGAGAGATTATACTGAATATGAACCAAAGCTTATATATTCTGTAAGTAGATGGTTGAATATCCTCTTTCAATGTATTCAGAGAGGGCCATTGTAAGATCAGGGTGAACTTTAGAAAAAAAACTACATTATTGGTTTTGCGAGCGATGGTATAAGTAGGGTTCAGATAAATTGAGTAGCCTGACAATCTACGATGTTTCCACACCGCCATGCATATTCGACTATTGCAGAGTCATCGAAGATGTTTGTGTGGTCTGACATGATGGAAAATATTTCTTACCAAGTCTTCCCTTATTTATTGCTTCAATCTCGTTAGTAAAGGAAGCACTTATTCTGGCATGGTGTAAAGTTAGCGGTTACAGGTCTCCTATTGGAAACATCAGGCTTCCGTGAATTAAAAAAAATAAAAAAAGAAGCCAATTCCTGTTTGCCTGATATTCTTAACTTAATATTGGTACAAGGGATTATTTTAGTGGAAGATTTCCTATATTGGCGTTGATTCCCATGTCCTGTAAGGCCTCACTACACTTTGATCTTAGCCAAAAGGCCGAGAAGCGAAGGTCTCACTTAGATCTTGTGTCAAACAAGGGTCAAATTGCTGTTTCTTTAATATATATTCCTTTAGAATCTCTTCACTTTGTAGGGGGGAGGTTTCAGAGACATATTTCAAGTTATGATATATTTGGGGCATTCCGAAGAAGGGCTTGTGCGTGACCCGTAATGTTCATTATGTGACCCACTTGCTGTTTATATATAAACACAGTACACATCCTGAGGTTGTGTGGCCACCCGAAACCTTTCAGTCTACAATATTTACGACGGAGACAATTTACACTACAAGTTGCAAAAATCAGCATTAATGGAGTGAGCTAACCCGCGGTGTCCGCAGATGTGCTGTACAACGTCACGGCCGCGGGCGACCGAGGTGCTCGTCTCGAGCGTCCTCCCCACGATGGAATACAACGTCACAGACCCCGAGGGCAACCTGACCGTGTGGAACAACGGCACAGGCGGTGGGGAGCCCAAGCGGCTGGACGGACGGGAGCCGCACCGAGCTTTCATCGCCTACTACCCCTTCCTCGTGCTGGCGCTGGCGCTGTCCGTCCTGGGCTTGGTGGCCACCATGTGGGCCTACATCTACCTGCGGGAGTACCGCAACGTGCCGGGCAAGGTGGTGCTCACCATGGCGGGCTGCGTGCTGGTCACCTACTTCCTTCTGGCCGTGGACATGGGCGCCCGGCGCATCTTGATCGGCCGACCAGCCTGCGCCATCGTCGGCACGTTCATCCACATTTCCTTCCTAGCTCTCTTCTTCTGGACTAACGTCCTGACCTGGGACCTGTGGCGCACCCTCACTCGGGTCCGCGCCGCACCTTCCCCCGGCAGGAGCTACTTCAAGTAAGTTCTCTCCTCCTCAAGCAGATGGCAGAGTGCTAAGTCTTACGATGATGGCAGGTACTCGGTGTACGCCTGGACTGGTAGCATCCTCACGGCACTGCCCGCCCTGGTCCTGGACTACGTGCCAGCCATGAACCCCGACTGGCGCCCCCACTTCGGCTACAAGCGGTGCTGGCTGAGCGGCACCAAGGCCTTCCTTATCTACTTCAACCTGCCCGTGGGCATCCTGCTGCTCTGTAACCTCGTCATGTTCGTGCTCACGGCCCTGGCGCTTGTACGGGCCGGCAAGGAGGCGGCCAAGGTCCTCGAAAACAACAAGCAACGCCAGAGGTACGTACATCGCTCTAAGATGCAAGAGATGAAACTTTTTAGCACCATTTTCTCTTTTCTTCAAATGAAACCCTTCCACCGGTTTCACATTAACTAAAATTCCTCTAGAGTGCTGGATATATAAGTAGATGGGCTCAATACAATATTAGAGCAGTATAGTTGATAAAAATGTCAAAACCGCTGGAAATATTCACCACTGATAAAAGCCAGACCCTACGAATAGTATCCAATTACAGTAAAGATTGTAGGATGTCTTTTTATTGAAAAAGAAAAAATCGCGCTAAATAGTTTCGTTCCCTGTATACAGATGGCGCTAGCACCTTATGTCTACACTCATAATATATTGTTCCACTTTGAGTACTGAACAGTTCCCAATCTAGCGCTAGAAGTAAACATTCTGCTTCATTGAATAAACGTAAAGAAAAATTTGCGGAGACAGTGACCTGATAAAGCGCGAACGCGTGAAAGCTTTCCTCCCATTTTTTGTCAAAAGAAACTTTGCAATATATATAATTTTAATATTTATTCACTTATAATTATATGTAACTACAGTATGTTTCAAATTCTGATTCACGGATAAAAAGACAGCTAGAGACACAAGATGTATAGAGAGAGGATCACCAAAGGATTTCGCCAAGAATCCCCACAGACTAAAGATCGTCCTAGTGGCTAGAGCTGGTACCACAAGATGTATAGAGAGAGGATCACCAAAGGATTTCGCCAAGAATCCCCACAGACTAGAGTAAAGATCGTCCTAGTGGCTAGAGCTGGTACCACAAGATGTATAGAGAGAGGATCACCAAAGAATTTCGCCAAGAATCCTCACAGACTAAAGATCGTCCTAGTGGCTAGAGCTGGTACCACAAGATGTATAGAGAGAGGATCACCAAAGGATTTCGCCAAGAATCCCCACAGACTAGAGTAAAGATCGTCCTAGTGGCTAGAGCTGGTACCACAAGATGTATAGAGAGAGGATCACCAAGGATTTCGCCAAGAATCCTACAGACTAGAGTAAGATCATCCTAATGGTTAAAGCTGTACGCAGTCAAGAAACCCTCCGGTCTCAATAATTCCTAGCGCAACGACAGGCAGTTGGCTAGGCCGTTGTAATATCCTGGCCGGGCGGACATCCCGAGAGGTTTTTCCACATACCCGAGGTCCGCTTCTTTTTTTTCTATAAACGACTTCAAACACACAAAATATGAAAGTTCTCCTATAATGATCATTTATCATTACAGTAAGAGCACACAGTCGAAGATTGTTTTAATTCAAAAAGAATCTGTGAAAAATAGACACTTCGGCCAGTTAGAGTTTTTTTTTTTTCTCAACGTTTCGACAAAAATATTTTGTCTTCGTCAGGAGAAATGAATAAAAATAAAGCATTTCTTTGACGCATTTTTGACGCATATGATTCTTTTTGATCCTAAAGATATAGGTTGCCTGGTCGGTATTCTTATTTCTGTGAAAAATAGACACTTCGTCCAGTTAGAGTTTTTTTTTTATTTTCTCAACGTTTCGACAAAAATCTTTTGTTTCATCAGGAGAAATACTTTATTTTTATTCATTTCTCCTGACGAGAACAAAAGATTTTTGTCGAAACGTTAAGAAAATAAAAAAAAATCAAACTGGCCGAAGTATCTATTTTTTACAGAAATATGAATACCGGTCAGGCAAATTCTATCTTCAGGATCAAAAAGAATAATACGGGTCAAAAAATATCTCATAACGATCTTGCTGACTAGCAGCATTCCAAGCTGATAAGTATTTTGGCGAAAGGAAGATGTGATCCGTATGCTCAAAACGAACATTTTTTGTATATTTTTATAGACTGACCTAACTACAAATCATCAAAACTCTACAAAAATATATCCACAATCAACCTGTTATATAAGCATCGTTGCGTATGTTTTACGTGAGAGATTTATAAAACAACTTTTTATTCGTTTCTATATTTAAAACAAAAAAAATGTAACCTATGGGGTCAAGGTAAGTCTGACACCTCAAATCTGAGACCAAATATGCGGATGACAACAGCTCAAAAAACTCAATTGTTATGATGTTATAAGCTCAATGTGTCTCTGGACTATTTTAAGAATACCTGTGATATAGAAATAGATAGATAAGACCAGCTATCTAACATCTATTTGTATTGTCCTTTAATCATCGCCCAACCTTATGTCTATTTTGAAAATTCGAAACTATTTTAGACGCGTAAGATTCTTTTTGAAATTAAACAATTTATACTGCTCTTACTGCAATGGAAAATTAATGGGAAGGCCTGGCTCATCAGTGGTGAACCCTCCCAGCGGTTTCGCCAGTTTAATCTACCATACCGCTGTTATATTGCATTTTTCGATCTTCCTTTTATAGTGATAACTGTTGCTAGACTCTTGGAATGGGTATTTTAGACTATGAACTATGGACATAAGCTTTGAGGACAGTAGAATTACATATAATTATAATAATACATACTTACCTCTATTTATTCTTCCGATCAAACATCGATGTAATCTGGGAATGTATATTGTAACGAATGGTTATATGGCTTTATATTGCAAAGTGTGGATAGAGGAATGATCACTTTCTTTAAAATTCTTCAATATGTGAAAAAAGTAAGAAAAAAGTATTTGAAAAAGGTCAGGCGGTGCGATATTTAAAAGAAAGAAAGAAAGGCATATCCACATGAGCATTTTGGACAGCAGAGCGCCATCTAGTGAAATAAAAATCAACTAAACGTTGATTTAGGTTATTCCGTAATATTTTGCCAACTCATTTCTTGGTAAATCAATATATATCACAGCCGTAAACGCGTACGTGATTGTCTTTCCTTGATTTATCAAGAAATGGGTTGGCCAAATATTATGGAATAACTTAAATCAACGTCTAGTTGATTTTTATTCCATTAGATGGCGCTCTTCTATCTAAAAAATGCTCATGTGAGGTCAGAAGGGATTTGCCCATTTTATTCTTCAATGTGTAAAAACGTATTTGCAAACGATCTGATAATCTCTTTTGACAGCGTAAATAAACCGATCGATTTCTTGGAGAATGATCCGCATGAGAGAGAGGCAGCATTTCAACTTTGGTTTAGCATCTATCTATAGTAAATGAAAACATTAAGACACGAATGTTCCTTCACACATAAATCAAATTTCTACTGTCCTTACTGCGATGAAAATATATTTGGAGGGCTTGGCTCATCAGTGGTGAAACCTTCCCAGCAGTTTTACCAATTTAATCTACCAGACCACTTCTTTAGAGTTCTTATACTGTAATGGACGATTTTGCTTATACAGTTAAACCTGTCTATAGCGCCCCCTCTAAATAGCGCCTCCCTCTCTATAGTGCCCGATTTTAAATAGGTAGTACGATGCGATTTACATTAAAAGTGACATGTCTATAGCACCCTATTTTGGTGAGTCCGAAGAGGGGGCGCTATAGACAGGTTTAACTGTATATGCTACACTGAAGGGTAGAATCACAGAAATGATATTTATGCAAACTATGGACATAGCTTTTAGGACAGCAGAATTACATATTTTCATCGAGCAATGCTCTTCCGCAAACAATAAGAACAAGGCCAGTTGGTCATAAATTAATATAAGGCAAATAATCCGCCATCTATAGTATCTATCCATCAAGAGATAAGTGTACTTCAGCAAGGATTGATGTGATGATGGTGCAGGTTCTATCTCTACCTCAAGCTCTTCTTCCTGATGGGCTTCACGTGGATAATCGAGTACATCCCCTGGGCGACCAAGATCTACAAGCTCTACCTGCTGGCCGGCCTGCTGACGTGCTTACACGGCGTCTTCATCTTCATCATCTTCGTATGCAAGCGGACGACCCTGCGACAGCTGCGGCATAGCTGGCGAAACGGCCGCGACGCCCCAGTCCTCAATACCGCCCCTACCAAGCCGCGCATTGGCGTAAAGTCTTGTGCCACCCAACCCGTCTGAACTTCACCATTCACACTCCTCTTGTATATGTATTGCGCATCAACATACTACGTACGTACGTACGTATTCATCTGTAAATAAATCGTTGCTTACTGTTGAGACAATGCCTTTATTCTACAGTTACAGTGATGAAGGTCGATGGTACATCTTTCTCAAGACAGGTCGATCTATAAGGAGAATGGTCGAGAAGACCTTGCTTTGTAACGGAAGAGGAGGCCTGATCTTGCTTGCTTAACATCTACATGGCTATAAATCTGTTTCACCATTTATACTTTCTTTCCGAGGCATTCATCACAAGGAACTAAATATTTATGTGGTCAAAGACATTGTTCCAAGCTTCAGGAAAATTGGAGATGAATATCTGGCCCGACAAGGAGAAGATGTGTATCAAGGGAGCAAGCAAATCCACACGATATTTACAAAATTCATTCTTTACCCGGTTCGTGGAATGAAGATTTCTTGCAGATCTTGGTTTGTACACTACCAACATGGTACATCAAAGGTTGGTTTGAAGCTATTGTATTGTCTCTTAGTTTCTTCATTGATAACGGGTTTATTAAAGGTGTACACACTACGAGTCAAGTTTTCAGTTTCAATTTGCACTTGCAAGATTCCATTACCCTTCCCAAGCAGCGTGAGGCTTGAGGGTGTTCAACTAGGTTCTTTAGAAAAAAAAAATCGATTCAAGAACTTCTCATTCTATCTGGATTTGTTTATGAGACAAACTCCTGATTATGCAGCTGAACATTGGCTACTTCCAGGCATCGAAAAAAACGTTGATCAAAACGTTGATTTTTTTTTTTTTTTTATTATTAAAATATTATCTACAAACCTTTTCCTGATAAATCAATAACAATATCATCATCTTAGCACCACCTAAAGCTGAAAATTGATACCATTTTTAACCATCTCCTTTTATAAATTAAAACTATTTCTGCAGACCTCTTACTCAAATACTGCAAAGATTTTTTAAAATCTTTCCACATCTCAATTTTATTATTCATTGCAGTATAAGATCAAAAAAAAAATAGTTTCTAATTATAAGGAAAACGTAGCGTTATAAAAATCTCTCTCTCTCTCTGTAGCAAAATTTTCAAATCAATAAAAACCAACCACCACGTCCCATGTTTCGGGCTAGTGGCCGTCAGCATGACTGTACTTTATCAAACCATTAAAGTCCTTCCTTCAGCTGCTCAACATTTCAACTACAGCGATTCCAGATGGCTACACTTCTTGTATTACCCTCATTCAATAACACTGCCCTATTGTATCTACCAAGAAACAAACCGGCCTGGAAACACTTGGTAAACTAGTTCACTAAGGCTACCAAGACAGATTCCTAAAACCGAAGAACAGCCCGTGTAGTTTGCGATCTATGGATACGCTAAATGAGCCTGGGTTACCTAGTTTATTTATTTCAATTTAAAGCGCTATGTCCCCCCTAGGGACACTTGCGTTGTCATACATGTATGTCTTTACATTTGTCTATACATATATATTTACAATAATTGTAGGTCGTAAAGAATGTGGTCATATGATATTAACAAGGAGAAAGAGAGAGAGAAAAAAAAAACGAGAACAGAGAACTTTGTACAAAAGAAATGAATGTCTGACAATATATCTACAATTAACATAATAAATTATCAGTTTCTTAAAAGATATTTGTTGATTTATAATTTGAAATATATCTACAAAAGGTATTAAATTTAATATACATTTCTTTACTGGAAATAAAAAATACTTGGATCTGTTACTATTAAATTATTGTCGATTCTATAGTCCTGATAAACAGGACAATCCAGTAAAAGATGTATTGAGGTTTGTTCCTCATGTCCACAAAAACAACTCGAGTCTTCCACTGCTTTAATTCTTATTAGGAAACTTTCCTGAGTTACCTAGTTGTTACTACTACCATTAAAATGATCAAAGAATTTTCTTGATAAATCTGGATGGAAGAAATTGTGTGTTTGGCAATACTAGGAGAAACTATACAAGAGTTCTATGGTGACAGCGTTTGGTAGGTTGTAAATTTTCAATACAAACAATACCCCATTTGTTTTCCCTCTTTTGTTTTATGATTCAACTTGCACGCTGGTTGAGTCACATATACACAAAACCCTTTATTAAAACACATAGTCTTATTATACATAGAGTCTGCAAATGTATAAATAATAAAAAAGTAAAAGCTATAATCACATTTAATGATAAATAATGAAATTTATTTGGAAAAGTAAAAATTAAAATCAGGTAAAAAGTTTATTTTAATTTAAATTTGCAAGCTTTCGAGCAAATATACTGTTCTTCAACGGGCTGATATTCTTTACCTGATATTTATTTTTACTTTTTCAAATAATTTCCGGGTAACTATTTCTCAAATAAAAATGAAATTTATATACAGAAAAACTTAATAAAATATCAAGCTCGTCTTGTTCCCAAAATCACTTTATTAGGTACCGCTCAAAAAGAGTAACCTAGTTTATGATAATTGTAACAATGAATAATATGTGAAGGTTATTCACATATTAAACAAAATGTTAACGCGGAATCCCGGTTCATGGCTGTCGGGAATCGAGGGTGTTACCCACTTGTCCACAGACTATAAATCAAGTTCGTAAATAGATTTTGTTTTTTAATTTTAATTTAAAGCGATATATCCCTTTAGGGACATTTTGTGCTGACATACGTGTTTCTACAGTTGTCTATACACATATTTGGAATAATTTTAGGCCGTAAAGAATAGTCATAAGATATTAACAAGGAGAAAGAAGAAAAAAATGAAACATCGTCATCAAATATTTAAAACAAAATTAGTTCTAGGTAAACACTGGTTGAATCGTGTTTCTGAAATACTCAAATAGAACGCAGTAAGCCTTTGAAACCAAATATTACAAGCGACGCACTATCCAGCAAGTCAACATGGCAGAAACTAGGCGGCTAACCCAGGAAATGATGTCATTTTCTTCATGGCTGATTCACAGATCGTTACATTCCTGAATGGCATTTTCAAAGTACAGAGAGAACTAGGCTGCCAAGGGTTGTTGTCATCGTGTCCAATGAAGACCCTCAGATATCCCCATGTATCTCTATCACAGCAGTATTCTTCGTAGATCGCGAAATATGTGGTGTCGCTGGAGACCCACTGGTGATTCTCCACCAAACTCTGCAGCGGTGGCAGAGGCGCCATATTCATTGTACATAGTATGATGCATATATCTAATTATCTTTTTTTTTTAAATAGTGCAGACTGTGCACTTTGCGTGTATTGACAAGATGTCAATAAAATTATTTTAATTGTGTGTCTATCACAGCAGTCGCAATGTCCACTATCTTAGGGCTGCCAAGGGTGATGTATTTTTATTCTCAGCAATGGCGATCTCTGATGGAATGATGGCTGAATCTGCCAGCTGACGTGAGGATCTTTATTACGGTCATGTATGACGCAAAGTGGACAATATTTGTCCAAGAAAACCAGGGAGAACAGCCTGACAGCGGTGGTTAACGTGGCCGTGAGCTGTAAAGGCGACATTATCTGAAGCCTCAAAATTTGTATCTTCTAGGTATGTAAAGCCCTGGGTTATTACAGGAACACAATGGTCCCGAAAGACTGCAACCATCTCGTACAGCCCAAACGACCCACGACAAAAATAGCTCTAAATAAAAAAAATGTCCATGACCATGTCACCAATTGTAGGGTGACACAACAGTGGAGCAACACACGTGTCAGTGGGATTTCCCCGGCTGACATCTGTAATTGGCCTCATTTCAAAGTCCTATGAGACACCTTACTTAAGGTCAGACTTACGTACGTCTTGCCTGTCTACTTCGATATAGAGCTAGTGTAACACACCACTGCTAAACTTGGAACAACATACAAAATATTAGCGTGTTCTAGAATGATATGCTGAATCCCAGACCTTCATACCAAAGATTTGTATTCAACAACAACAGCTTTATTAGGACATTTCCGTCCTGTAAGGACTTGCCATACATCATTTTCATGGAGAAAAAGAAAGAAAGAAAACATAAACAAAGGAGAGAAGAGAAAATGAAAAGGAAACCAAAGTATTCAACATAACACACTATATGTTGTATATATATTAATTAATTGTTCCACAGAGTGTGTGTAAGCTCACAGGTAAATAGGCGCTAACCGAAACAGAAAAAAAGTTGCTTTGTTTAATATTTCAAGGAGGCCGACAGATTGGCAAAGGAAGGAGCAGCTGGACATCCTGATGCGGTGAACTCCGAGACCTTCCTTTCAGCAAGGGATCATATTAACAAACTGAAACTATAACTAATAAGGAGCCATAGAGATAGTTTCCATCATTCTTGGTACCAGATAGAAAACCCCAAAAAGCAGACCCTCCAACTAAACAGGAGGGAATCGACACAGTTGGCCAGATGGAAATCTGGTCACCTGCGCCCTCTAGTCTATAAAGAGGGAGCCAAAAGCTTCCCCATGTGCACTAGGTGCAAAAACCGAAAAGACCACTCCCCAACATTTACTAAATTGCATTGGAAAGGACAAAAGATCCCTGTACAGAGAACCAAGAAGAGTTCTTGAGCTTCTTTATGAGCACGACCTCCAAGATCTTGTCTAATTTAGACTAAAAGGATAAGTAAAAAATACATATATTAGTTTCCCTTTTATATTTTGTTCTCTCTCTCTTGTAAATCAATAATTTTACGATGTACTAGAGCGCCATCTGTTATCAAATTATAAAACTATTTTAGAGGCGTAATATTCTTTTTAAAATAATATTTAATTAATAATTATTGGAATCAGTTTCATTAATAATTCAAAGCAAAGTCAACACTATACAAATTAACTATGGATGGAAATTGTTCTGTAATTTTAGTTCTTAGAGATTACCTTGTTCTCTAACGCTTTATGAAAGTTAAACAACTCTATCGCTATTTTTTTTCTCAGACATCATTCTGATTGATTTGTATTCTATAAAGTAACCCCCCTTGTATCAATATTAAGTTAAAATATCAGGCCTACAGGGAAAAGTATCTTTTCAAAAACCTTTTTTATTCTCTAGCTTTCGGGAACGAACGCCCTTCTACAGGAGAAAAAAAAACGGTATACGGTAAAACACATGTTTTCTCCTTGTTGAAGATATTAATCTGCGATTTTAAATGTTTCTTTTTGACCAGTACTTTTGTTTTTACTTTTCCTAAAAATGTCTCTTTCTTCTTCTTCATTATTATTATTTGTTCTATAAGCAAAGCTTTGTTTTTTGAGACTTGAATAAACAAATTCAAGTTTATTATATTTTTTTGTGTGCTTTTAAAGTTAAAACACAACACTCCTGTAGAAGGGCGTTCGTGCCCGAAAGCTCGAGATGACTTTAGAATAGAAATAGAAGATTTTTGAAAAAAAAAAATTCCTCTTTCCCTGGAGGCCTGATATTTTTACTCGTTATCAAAGATTTGTATTATGATGCATTATGGTAGATTAAACTGGCGAAACCGCTGGGAGGGTTCACCACTGATGAGCCAGGCCCTCCCATTAACTTTTGCCATTGCAGTAAGGACAGTAGAATTGTTTTATTTTTAAAAGAATCATACGCGTCTATAATAGTTTCGTATTTGATAAAGATTTGTATAATGATGATGATTTTTTACAAATATTTTCTACTGTTCCATCTGCATTGAAAATATGCAGCACAGTTTGCCATTCCACCAATACATGGCATGCTGATATGTTGCATTCTCCCTAACAATAGTTATTGGGATAATTTGTTTAGGAGAGAACACAAAGTAACGATCTAATTCATCCTAGAGCCCACAAACGTGTCATTTTTTAAAGTTTCCTACTTTACTAAATACAATAGAACTTGGATAATTTGAACGTTTTTTAATTTAAAAACGTCTTTAACGTATTTATCTTGTAAAGAAAGAGGCTGCTTGGCCAGCGTTCATATTTCTTGAAAATAAAGATACTTTGGTCAGTAAATCTTTTTATTATCTCGACGTTTCGACAAAAATCTTTTGTCCTCATCAGGTGCAAACAAAAATTAAAACATTTAGCACAGCGTTAATTTTTGTTTGCTCCTGACGAGGACAAAAGATTTTTGTCAAAACGTCGAGGTAATAAAAATATTTACTCACTGAAGTATCTTTATTTTCAAGAAATATTTATCTTGGAACCTAGACTTTTAAAAGTCTTTTTATTCAAAACATTTTCAATTCGAATTTTTTGGATAATTCGATTTTTTTTTTGGTCCCTTGGACTGTACCTTCATCCAAACAAACCTCAAAGAATGTGTTACATAAACCATACTGCTTGTCCCATTGTGAAATTCCTGTTCCTTCACTGTCAATCTCTCGCACCTGTTAAGGCAGATGTCTTATAGGTCTCTAGGCAGCCATAGTTATTAAACAGCACTAGTGCCCCAATAGGAAGATTTAAAGAAGAAGAGAACCCCATATATATATATAGGAGACTTATCTATTTATTAACTTGATTGTCTTAATTAATTCTTCAAATTAAAGACACTTCGGCCAGTAAATCTTTTTTTATTTTTTTTACTGGCCGAAGTATTTTTTAATTTGAAGAACTATGAATGCCGGCCATGCAGTCTCTTATCTTTACGATGTCTTAATTAAGTTTTCCTGTGGATGAGAGGGTAACACGCTCGATTCCCGACAATAAGTCGGTGGATGAGAGGGTAACACGCTCGATTCCCAACAATAAGTCGGTGGATGAGAGGGTAACACGCTCGATTCCCGACAATAAGTCGGTGGATGAGAGGGTAACACGCTCGATTCCCGACAATAAGTCGGTGGATGAGAGGGTAACACGTTCGATTCCCAACAATAAGTCGGTGGATGAGAGGGTAACACGCTCGATTCCCGACAATAAGTCGTTGGATGAGAGGGTAACACGCTCGATTCCCGACAATAAGTCGGTGGATGAGAGGGTAACACGCTCGATTCCCAACAATAAGTCGGTGGATGAGAGGGTAACACGCTCGATTCCCAACAATAAGTCGGTGGATGAGAGGGTAACACGCTCGATTCCCAACAATAAGTCGGTGGATGAGAGGGTAACACGCTCGATTCCCGACAATAAGTCGGTGGATGAGAGGGTAACACGTTCGATTCCCAACAATAAGTCGGTGGATGAGAGGGTAACACGCTCGATTCCCGACAATAAGTCGGTGGATGAGAGGGTAACACGCTCGATTCCCGACAATAAGTCGGTGGATGAGAGGGTAACACGCTCGATTCCCGACAATAAGTCGGTGGATGAGAGGGTAACACGCTCGATTCCCGACAATAAGTCGGTGGATGAGAGGGTAACACGCTCGATTCCCGACAATAAGTCGGTGGATGAGAGGGTAACACGCTCGATTCCCGACAATAAGTCGGTGGATGAGAGGGTAACACGCTCGATTCCCGACAATAAGTCGTTGGATGAGAGGGTAACACGCTCGATTCCCGACAATAAGTCGGTGGATGAGAGGGTAACACGCTCGATTCCCGACAATAAGTCGGTGGATGAGAGGGTAACACGCGTAACACGCTCGATTCCCGACAATAAGTCGGTGGATGAGAGGGTAACACGCTCGATTCCCGACAATAAGTCGTTGGATGAGAGGGTAACACGCTCGATTCCCGACAATAAGTCGGTGGATGAGAGGGTAACACGCTCGATTCCCGACAATAAGTCGGTGGATGAGAGGGTAACACGCTCGATTCCCGACAATAAGTCGGTGGATGAGAGGGTATAACGCTCGATTCCCGACAATAAGTCGGTGGATGAGAGGGTAACACGCTCGATTCCCGACAATAAGTCGGTGGATGAGAGGTTAACACGCTCGATTCCCGACAATAAGTCGGTGGATGAGAGGGTAACACGCTCGATTCCCGACAATAAGTCGGTGGATGAGAGGGTAAACACGCTCGATTCCCGACAGCCATGAACCGGGATTGAATTCCGCGTTAAAATTTGTTTAATATATGAATAACCTTCACATAAA
>CP092880.1:18823038-18851067 GCA_030710605.1 Cordylochernes scorpioides
CCGTCAAAAACTCTCTTCAACCATGAAGAGAATGATACTTCCACAACACCAGATAAAAATCCCCCAAATTTGAAGATCACATGTAGTAGGTAATCGGATAGTCTCACCATACAAAGAAAACTCCGCCTTTGCCGGTCCCAAGCCCGGATGAATAAGGAGGAGGGGAAGCAGTAACAAGCTCGCTAAAAAACCTGGGCTCAGCTGGCCCGGCTGATAGTACCCTGTAAGGGCTCCTGATCCAAATTATACAGGATGAGCAGCGTTTGTACTCCATGTTAGGAGCGGCTGGTCATGGCGTCTGTTCCTCATGTCAGAAGAGGCCATTTCTTTTGGAGCTAAGTCGGCCTGCCACTGAGTAGTGCTCCCAGTCTTAGTGACAAAAGCAGACGCATTCTACTTCACCCAGTGTGTAGATAAGAAGGAAGAAGAAGAGACCATACATAGGGCACTGAGCCGGCGATGTTCTTCCCTACGGAAGGTTGGGTGTTTAAATGGTAGCTCCGCAAACAGGTGGGTAAAACGCGAGGGAGGTTGCGGAACCTGCAGGAATCCCACCAGTCACAAGCTGTTTCGTCCGTAAATAACTCCAAGTGTCCATCACCTTCTGTGAAGGTCACACGTGAGGCGCACTGAGGCGGAACTGCCACACAATCCTCCTATGCTGATTGATGTTCTATATTCTATGTTAACGGTATCAACTTCGGTTCAAACATCGTGAATGGAGGTAACAGCCTTGTCGCGAGATGTGACCATGTGTATTGACGCACTGTCTTTCATCGACAGAACGTAAATGTCCTAAATCAGAGGTCGGTAAACTGTGGTTCGTGAGCCACATGCGGCTCTTTGGATGTGAAGCTGTGGCTCTTTATATAGTTCCATACGTAAATATTATTTATGCGAGTACTATTTATTGTTGGCAAGAAAAAAAAACTTGTAGCTCTTTAAAAACTTTGAAATTTTGTAAATTGTAATTTTTGACTCTTCCGACTCAAAATTTTGCCGACCCCTGTCCTAAACCTAACTTTGAGCAATACACATAAGACACAAGGTTTATCGGGCTCTTCTGTTATTGTTGGCAAGAAAACATGTCTCTATTTAAAAACTTTAAAATTTTGTAAATTGTAATTTTTGACTCTTCCGACTCAAAATTTTGCCGACCCCTGTCCTAAACCTAACTTTGAGTAATACACATAAGACACAACGTCTATCAGGCTCTTCTGCTTTACCATCTATGATGGACAAGCTGTGAAATTCCCAACCTTGAACAGCCCCACCATCCTTCATACATTCTCCTCACTAACTGTCATGTAAAACTACCGAAGCTTTCAAACAACCACTCCCTCGGTCAACAAAACGAAATGTGGATCTCCACAACGAGCGTAATTCACATCACTAATACAACCTATATTTTGCAATAAATTCCTCAAATTTGGAAGAAAAAAAAAACATTTAAAAAGACCAAAAATAACTGATTCTTAAAATAAAAAGTGGCTACCAAGAATTATAAAGGTTAGAATATGAAATATTCCAGTGTGTGCACAGACATCCTATCAAAGAAGCCTGCCAGCCCTATAACGGGTGATCGGGAAAAAAATCTAGACACAAGATTGAAGTAATTCTGAAGAGTAACGACAACTAAATGAGTTTATTTAGCATCTATAATGTCTGGTCGTCGGACAGTGTGGAGTCTCCTCTAAGGTACCCATCGCTAGCTTCTGTGCAATGACATCGTCCACTTTGCGCGTGAAGGATCACGACAATGCAAAACCGCATGTGGCAAGATTTCCGGGGATACCAGACAGCAACTTGGCTTGAAAATACCATCCACCATACTCATTGTAACTTGCTCCAAGATATTACCAATTTTTTCATTCCCTGGACAACTCCAATCAATCCTTCGTAACTGAGGCAAAACTCACAGACTTCCAAGACGACTAACAGTTGAAGAAATCTCACAGTTCGTTTCATTGCACAGTTGAAGAAACGTTGGCAAAAGGTTCTAAATGCTGATAGAAATTACTGATTTCCGATACTAATAAAGGTAACATTTTTTGTATTCTTTATTATTATCATCCAAAACAACAAAGTAGTTACATTGTAATAAGCGAATTCGCAACCGCTACATGACCGCCGAGTAGTAGAGATAGCAATGACATTTCGCCAAGTTGTGTTCTTCATCAAAGACTGCGATGGGAAACTATGTCGTATATATATTTTAATTAATTAATTATTCTCCACAGAGTATGTATGTAAGATCACAAGTAAATAGGAGCTAACTGTAAGAAGATACGTTTCTCTTTGTTTACAATAAGTTTCTATTTTGTTCTCTCTCTCTCTCTCTCTTATAAATTGTTTGATTAATCTTCTTGGAATCAGTATCTTTAAAAAAGTCTAAGGAAAGTCAATAAACTCTTCCCTTGTGTAACGGGCAGTAATGGAACCTTGTTTGATAAGGAAAGGATGGAAAGGCATCCACAAAAGTCTAAACAAAGTCAAGAAACTGTCTTCTCTTGTGTAATGGAGAGTGGTGGAACCTTGTTTGGTAGGGAAAGGATGGAAAGGTATTCCACAAATGGGCGCTGTACTCCACAGAATCTACTTTCACTAGAATCCTATAGGAAATGGATACAGTGAAAGATACTGGAGAAATACAAAGAACACACACAGGGTAGATGACGTGACAAAGGGCGTTGCCATCCGAGTGGCAGTCCCAGCGGCGCGGATTTCCCGGAGACGACGACGGCACTAGAAGAGTTAGCTGGTTCTACAGCTAGTCATTCATCCGGCAGTCAACGATGGCGCTCGCAGGTAGGTTCTCCGCTCTCCTCTCCTCTTTCCCGCGGTGGGCGCCACCAATGACGACTTGTATATATATTTATATATATATTTATTCATGTATTTATCATTATATAATCTTATTTATTCATATTTATATTTAATCTTATATAATCTTATATGGACATTGAAATACACAGTAGTTCCAATCTCCTCACCCTACGGCTCCCTTGGCCGCTTTTACCCCAGCACTAGCTTATCTCCATAGTTAAACCAATTCCTCAAGTCCACTCCACTCCAATTTTGCGATGGTAGTTATATAGGTCTGTAAAATATATTCTCTATTGTCAGTTCTGAGCATGATATGTTCCAGAGAAGCTTCGACACTATTGCATTTCAATCATTTATTAAAGGTTTTTTTGTCCATTTTTGAAATTTTAAGGTTTTTATATGGCCACTTCTTAGTCAAACACACACAATCTGTTTGTTGATTTTTATTGAGTTTTGCTTTTACCATACATCGTACTTATCCATTCCTTCAATATTCAACCTCATTTGTATTCAATATAAAATAATCCCTTGTGTTAATATGAAGTAAAAATATCAGGCCTCAATGGATTGGTATATTTTCAAAACATTTTTATTCTCTAGCTTTCAGGCACGGACGTTCTACTACAAGTGAACATTATACCAGGTTTTCTCCTGTAGAAGGACGTTCGTGCCCGAAAGAGAATCAAAAAGTTTTGAAAAGATACATTTCACTGGAAGCCTGATATTTGTAACTTAACACTAATTTGTATTCATTTATTCATTGGTATATACGTAACAAGATGGGGAGGATCCATACTTCGAAGAAAATACCTGACTTATTTTCTCTTAGGGAAAGACATTTTCAAACCATTTTGAGTTACCGCATTTTTATTACACGTCAAGTAGAAAAATATAAATTGTCTATATATAATACATATACAATTCACATACAAACATATATATACATACTAAATTGAAAGATTATATATACAGTAGAACCTCTCTTTAGCGGACACCTCTCCACAAAGGACAGTTTTCATTTGTAAACCATTTTTACAATTTAGTAACTCTCCGGTAAGAGGACACTTCTAAATAAAGGACACTTTGGCTCAGCAATTAGGTGTTGTCCTTTACAGGAAGGTTCTACTGTATTACCATTTTTACTATTTAGTAACTCTCTGGTAAGAAGACACCTCTCTCTAAAGAACACTTTGGCTCTGCAATTAGGTGTTGTCCTTTACAGGAAGGTTCTACTGTATTACCATTTTTACTATTTAGTAACTCTCTGGTAAGAAGACACCTCTCTCTAAAGAACACTTTGGCTCTGCAATTAGGTGTTGTCCTTTACAGGGAGGTTCTACTGTATATATAAACATTCTGGGAGGCTCTATCGGCGATGAAAAAGGAATAACTTTGGTATATCAGCAGAATGATTCTATGGCATAAATATTACAAAAATTATAAATTTACCGCAACTTCGTTTGCTATTAATTCCAAACTTGGTGTAGTTTTTTTTAAAGAGCTAAGGTCTCAGTTGAATAAGGACACACACAATCCCGAAAAGGATATATTTCTATTAATTTTTAAAAAGCGCTGAGGCTTGTTTATACATATTTGCATATACGATCTTTGAATTACATATATTTCTGTCAATTCTACTTATTATTGTTCTTTAATTTAAAAAAAAAACCGCTTGTTCTTAACTGCTTGATATAATTCTTAAAATTTAAGGTACTTCGGCCAGTAAATCTTTTTATTATCTCGACGTTTTGACAAAAAATCCTTTGTCCTCGTCAGGAGCAAACAAAAATTAAAACATTTGGCAAGGCGTTAAAAAAATTTTATGTTTGATATAAGTTTATGCTAAGCTCTTCCTTTCTTTTTCCTCCCTATACATTGTAAATAACATTGCTGATTATAGGTACTATTACTGTTATTACAGCATATACCCTACATTCCTGCTTGGATAATCTGTATAAGACCAAAATGTCTTAATAAAGTTTGTTGTTGTTGTTATATACGGTCTTTGGCCGACTGTAGCTACCATCTAAAAAGGGCTGTAACCGGCCCCAATTGATCCCAAAGTTCTGCACACTCGAGAAACCCCGGTGTCAGAGGCTGAACATTCTCTAAATACAGAACAGCCTACTATATACTTGGAAGTGAATTCTTGGTTAAACCTCGAGTAGAGGCTACAAATTCTGTCCTCTCGACTCGAACCTATTTAGATGGAAATTCTGTCGAGAGGACATTAATCTATATTTTGGCCATCACTATCTCCTCAGTGGCGAAGTACGCGATCTACCTATTCTTCGTAGATACCGAAATACATGGTGTCGCTGGAGACCCTATGACGATTCTCTAAACTCTGCAGCGGTGGCAGAGGCGCCATGTTCTTTGTACATAGTATGATGCATATATATAATTATCTTTTTTTTTAATAGTGAAGACTGTGCACTTTTCATGTATTGACAAGATGTCAATAAATTTATTTTAATTGTTAATTGTCTATATTTTGTCCATAGATTTGGCCTAGCCACTCTACCAGCTAAACACCTCTTTGGCAGATTGTGAAGATTTCATTTGATCTCTTGTGGATCTCTCAAGTCCGCCCTAGACTGACGAGGGCCATTAGTCTGAAACCATGGTCTCCAGAGTGAACACTTCTCAGTTTGTCAAAGCTGGTGTTATGGCTTTGTCACCGATTTGAGTCCGCTAGTTTGCGGAGACGGTCAATAGATGGTGCTTAGTTTTATCGTCTATTTTGCCGAGAGAGGTGACCTTTATTTTTATCGAACCTATTAGTCCATTTTCAATTCTCGAATGTATTATAAAATGTTGAAACAAGGCTCTTCTAAAGGTCCCCACGTGCCAGACTACACGCTGTGGCAAATAGTGGTACACAACATTATATATATTTACTATATTAAGGGGGTCGGTGGAAGGATGGTCTAAACCATTGGTTTTCAACTGCTACGACCCGAGTTCGATTCCCGCATTGGGCACTTTTTTATGATTAAAAAAAAATGCTCCAATGACCCCCGATTCTTGCAAAAGTCTAACCCCACCAGCGAGTGCAAGTAAGTAAACGGGGCTCTGGCACATTTGTAAGTGCAAAGTCGAACTACTTTTCACATGTGTAGACATGTGGTGCACTTACAGTAAAAGCAGTCGCCTACTTCTACCCACCATGATTTTTATGGCCTGTACAACATGTACTAGGAATAAGCAAAAAAAACTATATTAGCATAAATAGAGATGAGAAATATATACGAATCTACCAGGCAGAGATTACGCAAAGATATTGAGAAGGATGATCCAATCAGCTCCCATTGCCAACGTGAATACCAAACTATGGATCACTTCCTTTTCACCTGTCCAGTCTTTGAATACCAAAGATTCCAGACAGCCATTCTTCTAGGAATCACTAAGCTCAGAATCGCTGGAAAAATCTCCCAAAAATAAACCTGATTGACGACACCTCGTGAATTGGACCTCCATTTGAATTAAAAATAAAACAGAGAAGACTTAGGTCTGAAGGACAACCTGGGTAGTTGGTGATTTCTGTATGCGCTCCAGGAACCTGCGGGTTTTAAACAAATAACTAATAATACAGTTAAACCTGTCTATAGCACCCCCTCTAAATAGCGCCTTCCTCTCTATAGCGCCCGATTTTAAATATTAAAATGTAAACATTTTACATTAAAAGTGACCTGTCTATACCACCCCCTCTCTATAGCACCCTATTTTGGTAAGTCCCAAGAGGGGTGCGCTATAGACAGGTTTAACTGTAATATAATATTCGAATTTATTAATTTGGTTAACCCAGAGGTTCCTGGAGGGTTAAAAAAATATACCAAATATTTAAAACTTCAACATATTGAGAGTTAACGATACTTATTGTAAAAAATATATTAATATTTTACCCTTATTGATACGCGTTGCAATTCTAATATATAAAATTTAAAGAAAAAGGCATGATCCCATACAATTTCACTTTTGTACTTTTTTTTCGAATATAAAATTTTGCTTAATATTTCCCGCTGATTATTTATTTATTTTGGGGGGCTGTCGTTCTTATAGTTTGAGCCAAACAGAAAGGGAACACAAAAATAAAGAGAAAAACAAAACGAATTTTAAAGAAGATTTTCCACTAACTAAACAACTATTCAATGGGGTGACTGAAGAGAATCGTCCAATTTAAACCAATCAAGGTGGTTGAGACCGACTTGAGGGCAAGTTGTTGCGCTGTATTAATCCACAAGTCATGTCGATCTTGTTGTCTCTGTGGACTTTGACAAGCAAGCAATCCCTACTCTAGCGCATTATGGAAGATCTGTAGAATTCCTCTTTTTCCATTCTACCTATTGGACGGGATTCTCTCTCTACATCATTCACTCAATGGCTTACGACCACCGTGAAGATAGAAGAGAGAGAGATTGATTGAATCCCCTTTTATCACATCGTTCATTAAAAAAAATATATAAATGAAAACTAAAAGAAATAAAAATAATAAATAAATATGAAAAAGATAAGGATGAATGTACATAATGAAGTATTTACAGGCTTCATTGGTGTCGCCAACCGCGGGAAAGACTCCGTCACCGGTGAACAGCGAGTTTTTTCCCACAGAGTGAGCAGGTCGATAAGATGGCTGGCGTTGCCCACCTCAAAACCAAGAGAGAGAGAGAGATCACGGTATCTACACAACCTCCCAAAAGAGAATATTGGTTTCTCCAGGAGGGTGGTCGTTCACTGGAGTGTCAGTAGTTGGGGGCAAGTCAGTTTTACTTTACAAAAGTGATCACTTAGGAAGAGGCGGTCGTTTACTTGAGTGCCAGACACTATGTCATGGCAAGTCAGTTTCATTTTACAAAATTGGTTATTTAGAGAGGCAGTTTCTCTCTTGCACTACCCATGATAAGGGCAGAATGGCCATCATACATGACAAGATCACAACCACCCTACGTTTTGCTTTAAATCCCTATATATCTTGCCATCTCGGTTAGCTCACGGACTGACTCTGTCTTACAAGAAGGAAATGTAAACCCACTTATCAATACGTCCAGTAATTCAGATCCAAGTATCTCTCCATGTACACCTTACTTCACAACACCACCCTCAGGGTCAATGATAGCTCCCAATAAGAGAGTTCTCAGGGAAGAACCGCTTTTTTTCTGAATGAAAATCTCGAAACAAAGTAAAACACGTAAAATCAAGATTCAAGATGAAAACTAAGTAAAAGAAAAGCGATGTTAAAACTATAAACGTAGTGATGTTTTTTGGTGAAAAAAGAAAAGAGTTCTTTCCCTGTCGCCAAGTTTTAATAAAGAAATGCATTGGAAGATCTGTGATTAGCATTGGCTGAAGTAAACCCGACAAGGTGTTTACACTCATGGACGAAACTTGAGGAAGTTTTACCTTCTAACATGTATATCGGGATTGAGACAATAACTCTTAAAGATATTTGATACACAGTGATTTTTATTGTGAAGACACACGAGATAACCAAGTGTGGACAAAATTGCTTCTATTTCCCCCCCCCCCCCCTTCAGAAAAATAGACGACTAACATGAAAACTCTCCACTTCCTCAAGTTGTGTCCATGAGTGTACGCCATCTTGAGGCGGTTCCATAGGCTATGTATGAACAGAAGGTTTCTAGGAATGGCCGAAGAAGTATTTTTGTATCTGATGTTAGTCCTGTTTCTGTTTTGATGTTGTTGTTGTTGTCGTGTCCAATGAAGAGCCTCAGATGCCTTCATGCATCTCTATCACAGCAGCAGCAATATCCACTATCTTGGGTGTATAAAGCTGCTGTTCTTCTGTTTTGATCAATGGTATAGACCACTCAACAGTTTAATCTCTACCATACCAACTAGTGGAAAATGTGCTTGTATAGTTAGCGGGTATCAGTTTAGTCTTGGTAGAGGACGATGTTTCACAGAAACGTAGCTTTAAAATGGTTTCTAAGATGGGCAGAGCGTACCAGCGCCTTCCTATATTTTAGGCTGGTAGGTAAACAAACAATCTGTAGCTGTCAGCCTTAAGAAAACACGGCTCGTGATGGAAGCAAGGTAAAAGTGGTCATTTCTGCACTTAGAAAAACAACCGAACCATTATATAGCCTAAGGCGTAGAACAACTATTTCTGTCGAAAAGCTAAAATAACCAGCTTTTTTTCCTTTTAGGTGGATTGAGGATAGAATTGGGGAATAAGATGGGATAACTAGTTCCGAAGAGGTTGACAATGTGAATGGAAATGCAACCTGAATATCGGTGCTGAAACGACGCTAATTTCTTTTTGGAGAGAAGGTCACAAGTTGGCTAAGTTCTGAGCAACTCACTGAACAGGATGTTAAGAGAGGATAAAAGAAAACAATGAAAAAGGACACAAGAAAGGAGGTTTAAATTTATTACTTTTGGGGAATTCTTTTTGGTCACGATTTCCTTCCACTGAGTGTTTTGTTCGCTTTTGAATCCCAATGTCTTATTCACAATAATCATTTGTTTGTTGCTAGGGATGGTGGCGATGTCAAATAGGCGTTTAACTATGATGCAAAAAGAGAAATTAAAGGGAGGAGTAGAGAGATTATACTGAATATGAACCAAAATTTATATATTCTGTAAGTAGATGGTTGAATATCCTCTTTCAATGTATTCAGAGAGGGCCATTGTAAGATCAGGGTGAACTTTAGAAAAAAAAAACTACATTATTGGTTTTGCGAGTGATGGTATAAGTAGGGTTCAGATAAATTGAGTAGCCTGACAATCTACGATGTTTCAACACCGCCATGCATATTCGACTATTGCAGAGTCATCGAAGATGTTTGTGTGGTCTGACATGATGGAAAATATTTCTTACCAAGTCTTCCCTTATTTATTGCTTCAATCTCGTTAGTAATGGAAGCACTTATTCTGGCATGGTGTAAAGTTAGCAGTTACAGGTCTCCTATTGGAAACATCAGGCTTCCGTGGATTAAAAATATATAAAAAGAAGCCAATCCCTGTTTGCCTGATGTTTTCAACTTAATATTGGTACAAGAGAATATTTTATTGGAAGATTTCCTATATTGGCGTTGATTCCCATGTCCTGTAAGGCCTCACTTAGAACACTACACTTTGATCTTAGCCAAAAGGCCGAGAAGCCGAAGGTCTCACTTAGATCTTGTGTCAAACAAGGGTCAAATTGCTGTTTCTTTAATATATATATTCCTTTAGAATCTCTTCACTTTGTAGGGGGGAGGTTTCAGAGACATATTTCAAGTTATGATATATTTGGGGCATTCCGAAGAAGGGCTTGTGCGTGACCCGTAATGTTTAATATGTGACCCACTTGCTGTTTTATATAAACACAGTACACATCCTGAGGTTGTGTGGCCACCCGAAACCTTTCAGTCTACAATATTTACGACGGAGACAATTTACACTACAAGTTGCAAAAATCAGCATTAATGGAGTGAGCTAACCCGCGGTGCCGCAGATGTGCTGTACAACGTCACGGCCGCGGCGACCGAGGTGCTCGTCTCGAGCGTCCTCCCCACGATGGAGTACAACGTCACAGACCCCGAGGGCAACCTGACCGTGTGGAACAACGGCACAGGCGGTGGGGAGCCCAAGCGGCTGGACGGACGGGAGCCGCACCGAGCTTTCATCGCCTACTACCCCTTCCTCGTACTGGCGCTGGCGCTGTCCGTCCTGGGCTTGGTGGCCACAATGTGGGCCTACATCTACCTGCGGGAGTACCGCAACGTGCCGGGCAAGGTGGTGCTCACCATGGCGGGCTGCGTGCTGGTCACCTACTTCCTTCTGGCCGTGGACATGGGCGCCCGGCGCATCTTGATCGGCCGACCAGCCTGCGCCATCGTCGGCACGTTCATCCACATTTCCTTCCTAGCTCTCTTCTTCTGGACTAACGTCCTGACCTGGGACCTGTGGCGCACCCTCACCCGGGTCCGCGCCGCACCTTCCCCCGGCAGGAGCTACTTCAAGTAAGTTCTCTCCTCCTCACGCAGATGGCTGAGTGCTAAGTCTTACGATGATGGCAGGTACTCGGTGTACGCCTGGACTGGTAGCATCCTCACGGCGCTGCCCGCCCTGGTCCTGGACTACGTGCCAGCCATGAACCCCGACTGGCGCCCCCACTTCGGCTACAAGCGGTGCTGGCTGAGCGGCACCAAGGCCTTCCTTATCTACTTCAACCTGCCCGTGGGCATCCTGCTGCTCTGTAACCTCGTCATGTTCGTGCTCACGGCCCTGGCGCTCGTACGGGCCGGCAAGGAGGCGGCCAAAGTCCTCGAAAACAACAAGCAACGCCAGAGGTACGTACATCGCTCTAAGATGCAAGAGATAAAACTATTTAACACCATTTTCTCTTTTCTTCAAATGAAACCCTTCCACCGGTTTCACCTTAACTAAAATTCCTCTAGAGTGCTGGATATATAAGTAGAAGGGCTCAATACAATATTAGAGCAGTATAGTTGATAAAAATGTCAAAACCGCTGGAAATGTTCACCACTGATAAAAGCCAGACCCTACGAATAGTATCCAATTACACTAAAGATTGTAGGATGTCTCTTTATTGAAAAAGAAAAAATTGTGCTAAATAGTTTCGTTCCCTGTATACAGATGGCGCTAGCACCTTATGTCTACACTCATAATATATTGTTCCACTTTGAGTACTGAACAGTTCCCACTCTAGCGCTAGAAGTAAACATTCTGCTTCATTGAATAAACGTAAAGAAAAAATTTGCGGAGACAGTGACCTGATAAAGCGCGAACGCGTGAAAGCTTTCCTCCCATTTTTTGTCAAAAGAAACTTTGCAATATATATAATTTTAATCTTTATTCACTTATAATTATATGTAACTACAGTATGTTTCAAATTCTGATTCACGGATAAAAAGACAGCTAGAGACACAAGATGTATAGAGAGAGGATCACCAAAGGATTTCGCCAAGAATCCCCACAGACTAAAGATCGTCCTAGTGGCTAGAGCTGGTACCACAAGATGTATAGAGAGAGGATCACCAAAGGATTTCGCCAAGAATCCCCACAGACTAGAGTAAAGATCGTCCTAGTGGCTAGAGCTGGTACCACAAGATGTATAGAGAGAGGATCACCAAAGAATTTCGCCAAGAATCCTCACAGACTAAAGATCGTCCTAGTGGCTAGAGCTGGTACCACAAGATGTATAGAGAGAGGATCACCAAAGGATTTCGCCAAGAATCCCCACAGACTAGAGTAAAGATCGTCCTAGTGGCTAGAGCTGGTACCACAAGATGTATAGAGAGAGGATCACCAAAGAATTTCGCCAAGAATCCTCACAGACTAAAGATCGTCCTAGTGGCTAGAGCTGGTACCACAAGATGTATAGAGAGAGGATCACCAAAGGATTTCGCCAAGAATCCCCACAGACTAGAGTAAAGATCGTCCTAGTGGCTAGAGCTGGTACCACAAGATGTATAGAGAGAGGATCACCAAAGAATTTCGCCAAGAATCCTCACAGACTAAAGATCGTCCTAGTGGCTAGAGCTGGTACCACAAGATGTATAGAGAGAGGATCACCAAAGGATTTCGCCAAGAATCCTACAGACTAGAGTAAGATCATCCTAATGGTTAAAGCTGTACGCAGTCAAGAAACCCTCCGGTCTCAATAATTCCTAGCGCAACGACAGGCAGTTGGCTAGGCCGTTGTAATATCCTGGCCGGGCGGACATCCCGAGAGGTTTTTCCACATACCCGAGGTCCGCTTCTTTTTTTCTATAAACGACTTCAAACACACAAAATATGAAAGTTCTCCTATAATGATCATTTATCATTACAGTAAGAGCACACAGTCGAAGATTGTTTTAATTCAAAAAGAATCTGTGAAAAATAGACACTTCGGCCAGTTAGAGTTTTTTTTTTTTCTCAACGTTTCGACAAAAATATTTTGTCTTCGTCAGGAGAAATGAATAAAAATAAAGCATTTCTTTGACGCATTTTTGACGCATATGATTCTTTTTGATCCTAAAGATATAGGTTGCCTGGTCGGTATTCATATTTCTGTGAAAAATAGACACTTCGTCCAGTTAGAGTTTTTTTTTTTTTTTTCTCAACGTTTCGACAAAAATCTTTTGTTTTCATCAGGAGAAATACTTTATTTTTATTCATTTCTCCTGACGAGAACAAAAGATTTTTGTCGAAACGTTAAGAAAATAAAAAAAAATCAAACTGGCCGAAGTATCTATTTTTTACAGAAATATGAATACCGGTCAGGCAAATTCTATCTTCAGGATCAAAAAGAATAATACGGGTCAAAAAATATCTCATAACGATCTTGCTGACTAGCAGCATTCCAAGCTGATAAGTATTTTGGCGAAAGGAAGATGTGATCCGTATGCTCAAAACGAACATTTTTTGTATATTTTTTATAGACTGACCTAACTACAAATCATCAAAACTCTACAAAAATATATCCACAATCAACCTGTTATATAAGCATCGTTGCGTATGTTTTACGTGAGAGATTTATAAAACAACTTTTTATTCGTTTCTATATTTAAAACAAAAAAAATGTAACCTATGGGGTCAAGGTAAGTCTGACACCTCAAATCTGAGACCAAATATGCGGATGACAACAGCTCAAAAAACTCAATTGTTATGATGTTATAAGCTCAATGTGTCTCTGGACTATTTTAAGAATACCTGTGATATAGAAATAGATAGATAAGACCAGCTATCTAACATCTATTTGTATTGTCCTTTAATCATCGCCCAACCTTATGTCTATTTTGAAAATTCGAAACTATTTTAGACGCGTAAGATTCTTTTTGAAATTAAACAATTTATACTGCTCTTACTGCAATGGAAAAATTAATAGGAAGGCCTGGCTCATCAGTGGTGAACCCTCCCAGCGGTTTCGCCAGTTTAATCTACCATACCGCTGTTATATTGCATTTTTCGATCTTCCTTTTATAGTGATACTGTTGCTAGACTCTTGGAATGGGTATTTTAGATGAACTATGGATATAAGCTTTGAGGACAGTAGAATTACATATAATTATAATAATACATACTTACCTCTATTTATTCTTCCGATCAAACATCGATGTAATCTGGGAATGTATATTGTAACGGAATGGTTATATGGCTTTATATTGCAAAGTGTGGATAGAGGAATGATCACTTTCTTTAAAATTCTTCAATATGTGAAAAAAGTAAGAAAAAAGTATTTGAAAAAGGTCAGGCGGTGCGATATTTAAAAGAAAGAAAGAAAGGCATATCCACATGAGCATTTTTTAGATAGAAGAGCGCCATCTAGTGGAATAAAAATCAACTAAAGGTTGATTTAGGTTATTCCGTAATATTTTGCCAACTCATTTCTTTGTAAATTAAGATATATCACAGCCCGTAAACGCGTACGTGATTGTCTTTCCTTGATTTATCAAGAAATGGGTTGGCCAAATATTATGGAATAACTTAAATCAACGTTTAGTTGATTTTTATTCCACTAGATGGCGCTCTTCTATCTAAAAATGCTCATGTGAGCGGTCAGAAGGGATTTGCCCATTTTATTCTTCAATGTGTAAAAACATATTTGCAAACGATCTGATAATCTCTTTTGATAGCGTAGATAAACCGATCGATTTCTTGGAGAATGATCCGCATGAGAGAGAGGCAGCATTTCAACTTTGGTTTAGCATCTATCTATAGTAAATGAAAACATTAAGACACGAATGTTTCTTTCACACATAAATCAAATTTCTACTGTCCTTACTGCGATGAAAATATATTTGGAGGGCTTGGCTCATCAGTGGTGAAACCTTCCCAGCAGTTTTACCAATTTAATCTACCAGACCACTTCTTTAGAGTTCTTATACTGTAATGGACGATTTTGCTTATACAGTTAAACCTGTCTATAGCGCCCCCTCTAAATAGCGCCTCCCTCTCTATAGTGCCCGATTTTAAATAGGTAGTACGATACGATTTACATTAAAAGTGACATGTCTATAGCACCCTATTTTGGTGAGTCCGAAGAGGGGGCGCTATAGACAGGTTTAACTGTATATGCTACACTGAAGGGTAGAATCACAGAAATGATATTTATGCAAACTATGGACATAGCTTTTAGGACAGCAGAATTACATATTTTCATCGAGCAATGCTCTTCCGCAAACAATAAGAACAAGGCCAGTTGGTCATAAATTAATATAAGGCAAATAACCCGCCATCTATAGTATCTATCCATCAAGAGATAAGTGTACTTCAGCAAGGATTGATGTGATGATGGTGCAGGTTCTATCTCTACCTCAAGCTCTTCTTCCTGATGGGCTTCACGTGGATAATCGAGTACATCCCCTGGGCGACCAAGATCTACAAGCTCTACCTGCTGGCCGGCTTGCTGACGTGCTTACACGGCGTCTTCATCTTCATCATCTTCGTATGCAAGCGGACGACCCTGCGACAGCTGCGGCATAGCTGGCGAAACGGCCGCGACGCCCCAGTCATCAACACCGCCCCTACCAAGCCGCGCATTGGCGTAAAGTCTTGTGCCACCCAGCCCGTCTGAACTTCACCATTCACCCTCCTATTGTATATGTATAGCGCATCAACATACTACGTACGTACGTACGTATTCATCTGTAAATAAATCGTTGCTTACTGTTGAGACAATGCCTTTATTCTACAGTTACAGATATGAAGGTCGATGGTACATCTTTCCCAAGACTCGATCTATAAAGAGAATGGTCGAGAAGACCTTGCTTTGTAACGGAAGAGGAGGCCTGATCTCGCATGCTTAACATCTACATGGCAATAAATCTGTTTCACCATTTATACTTTCTTTCCGAGGCATTTATCACATGGAACTAAATATTTATGTGGTCAAACACATTGTTCCAAGCTTCAGGTAAACTGGAGAGAAATTTCTGGCCCGACAGAAGAAGATGTGTATCAAGGGAGCAAGCAAATCCACACGATATTTACAAAATTCATTCTTTACCCGGTTCGTGGAATGAAGATTTCTTGCAGATCTTTGTTTGTACACTACCAACATGGTACATCAAAGGTTGGTTTGAAGCTATTGTGTTGTCTCTTAGTTTCTTCATTGATAACGGGTTTATTACTAAAGGTGCCCACACTACAAGTGAAGTTTTCAGTTTCAATTTGCACTTGACAGATTCCATTACCCTTCCCAAGCAGCGTGAGGCTTGAGGGTGTTCAACTAGGTTCTTTAGAAAAAAAAATCGATTCAAGAACTTATCATTCTATCTGGATTTAATTATTTTGTTTATGACACAAACTCTTGATTATGCAGCTGAACATTGGCTACTTCCAGACATCGAAAAACGTTGATCAAAATGTTGATTTTTTTTCTTTTTATTAAAATATTATCTACAAACCTTTTCCTGATAAATCAATAACAATATCATCATCTTAGCACCACCTAAAGCTGAAAATTGATATCATTTTTAACCATCTCCTTTTATAAATTAAAACTATTTCTGGAGACCTCTTACTCGAATACTGGAAAGATTTTTTGTTTTTAATCTTTCAATTTCAATTATATTATTCATTGCAGTATAAGATCTCAAAAAAAATAGTTTCTAAATATATGGAAAATTCACCGTTATAAAAATCTGTAGCAAAATTTTAAAATCAATAAAAACCAATCACCACGTCCCAAGTTTCGGGATAGTGGCCGTCAGCATGACTGTACTTTATCAAACTATTAAAGTCCTTCCTTCAGCTGCCCAGCATTTCAACTACTGCGATTCCAGAGGGCTACACTTCTTGTATTACCCTCATTCAATAACACTGCCTTATTGAATCTACCAAGAAATAAACCTGCCTGGAAACACTTGGTGAACTGGTTCACTAAGGCTACCAAGACAGATTCCTAAAACCGAAGAATATCCCGGGTAGTTTGCGATCTATGGATACGCTCTAGGATCCTGGGTTACCTAGTTTATTTATTTCAATTTAAAGCGCTATGTCCCCCTAGGGACACTTGCGCTGTCATACACTTTACGCCTTTACACTTGTCTATACATATATATATATACAATAATTGTAGGTCGTAAAGAATAGTCATATGATATTAACAAGGAGAAAGAGAGAGAGAGAAAAAAAAACCGAGAACGGAGAACTCTGTACAAAAGAAATGAATGTCTGACAATATATCTACAATTAACATAATAAATTATCAGTTTCTTAAAAGATATTTGTTGCTTTATAATTTGAAATATATCTACAAAAGGTATTAAATTTAATATACATTTCTTTATTAGAAATAAAAATACTTGGATCTGTTACAATTAAATTATTGTCGATTCTATAGTCCTGATAAACAGGACAATCCAGTAAAAGATGTATTGAGGTTTGTTCCTCATGTCCACAAAAACAACTCGAGTCTTCCACTGCTTTAATTCTTTTTAGGAAACTTATCTGGGTTACCTAGTTGTTACTACTACCATTAAAATGATCAAAGAATTTTCTTGATAAATCTGGATGGAGGAAATTGTGTTTGGCAATGCTAGGAGAAACTATACAAGAGTTCTATGGTGACAACGTTTGGTAGGTTGTAAATTTTCAATACAAACAATACCCCATTTGTGTTCCCCTCTTTTGTTTTATGATTCGACTTGCATACTGGTTGAGTCACACACACAAAACCCTTTATTAAAACACATAGTCTTATTATACATAAAGTCTGCAAATGAAAATAATAAAAAAGTAAAAGCTATAATCACATTTAATGATAAATAATGAAATTTCTTTGAAAAAGTAAAAATTAATATCAGGTAAAAAGTTTCTTTTAATTTAAATTTGCAGGCTTTCGAGCAAATATACTGTTCTTCAACGGGCTGATATTCTTTACCTGATATTTATTTTTACTTTTTCAAATAATTTCCGGGTAACTATTTCTCAAATAAAAATGAAATTTATATACAGAAAAACTTAATAAAATATCAAGCTCGTCTTGTTCCCAAAATCACTTTATTAGGTACCGCTCAAAAAGAGAAACCTAGTTTATGATAATTGTAACAATGAATAATATGTGAAGGTTATTCACATATTAAACAAAATGTTAACGCGGAATCCCGGTTCATGGCTGTCGGGAATCGAAGGTGTTACCCACTCATCCACCGACTATAAATCAAGCTCGTTAAATAGATTTTGTTTTTAATTTCAATTTAAAGCGATATATCCCTTTAGGGACACTTGGTGCTTACATACGTGTTTCTACAGTTGTCTTTATACATATTTGGAATAATTTTAGGCCGTAAAGAATATAGTCATAAGATATTAACAAGGAGAAAGAAAGAAGAAAAAAATGAAACATCGTCATCAAATATTTAAAACAAAATTAGTTCTAGGTAAACAGTGGTTGAGTCATGATAAGGCACAATTTGGATTATAGATTATAAACACAAGGTAATAAGACCAAATCCAAATAAATAAATAGTGTGTGATGTTTCGGTAACAACGTATCATATCAGTACTTTTGTCTGAAGATGGTAACAATGCTGAAACGTCACACACTATTTATTTATTTATTTGGATTTGGTCTTATTACCTTGTGGTTGAGTCATGTTTCTGAAATACTCAAAGAGAACGCAGTAAGCCTTTGAAACCAAATATTACAAGCGACGCACTATCCAGCAAGTCAACATGGCAGAAACTAGGTGGCTAAGCCAGGAAATGATGTCATTTTCTTCATGGCTGATTCACAGATCGCTACATTCCTGAATGGCATTTTCAAAGTACAGAGAGAACTAGGCTGCCAAGGGTTGTTATCGTGTCCAATGAAGAGCCTTAGATGTCCCCATGCATCTCTATCACAGCAGTTTTCTTCGTAGATCGCGAAATACGTGGTGTCGCTGGAGACCCGCTGGCAATTCTCCACCAAACTCTGCAGCGGTGGCAGAGGCGCCATATTCATTGCACATAGTATGATACATATATATAATTATCTTTTTTTAAATAGTGCAGACTGTGCGCTTTGCGTGTATTGACAAGATATCAATAAACTTATTTTAATTGACATTGTCTATCACAGCAATCGCAATGTCCACTATCTTGGGGCTGCCAAGGGTGATGTAGTTTTATTCTCAGCAATGGCGATCTCTGATGGAAGCTGCAGGCTGAATCTGCCAGCTGACTTGAGGATCTTCGTTATGGTCATGTGTGATGCAAAGTGGACAATATTTGTCCAAGAAAACCAGGGAGAACAACCTGACAGCGGTGGTTAACGTGGCCGTGAGCTGTAAAGGGGACACACATTATCTGAAGCCTCAAAATTTCTATCTTCCAGGTATGTAAAGCCCTGGGCGATTACAGGAACACAATGGCCCCGAAAGACTGCAACCATCTCGTACAGCCCAAACGACCCACGACAAAAATAGCTCTAAATAAAAAAAATGTCCATGACCATGTCACCGAGTGTACGGTGACACAATCGTGGAGCAACACACGTGTCTGACATGGCAATGGGATTTCCCCGGCTGACATCTGTAATTGGCCTCATTTCAAAGTCTTATGAGACACCTTACTTAAGGCCAGACTTACGTACGTCTTGCTTGTCTACCTCGATATAGAGCTAGTGTATACACCACTGCTAAACTTGGAACAACATACAAAATATTAGCGTGGCCCCTGGTCAAGAATAACATGCTCAATCCCAGACCTTCATACCAAAGATTTGTATTCAACAACAACAGCTTTATTAGGACATTTCCGTACTGTAAGGACTTGCCATACATCATTTTCATGGAGAAAAAGAAAGAAAAAAAACATAAACAAAGGCGAGAAGGGAAAATGAAAAGGAAATCAAAGTATTCAACATAACTATACAAATTAACTATGGATGGAAATTGTTCTGTAATTTTAGTTCTTAGAGATTACCTTGTTCTCTAACGCTTTATGAAAGTTAAACAATTCTATCGCGATATATTTATTTTCTCGCCATACATCATTTTCATGGAGAAAATGAAAAAGAAAAAAAAATAAACATAAACAAAGGAGAGAAAGGAAAAATTAAAAGGAAATCAAAGTATTCAACATAACTATACAAATTAACTATGGAAGGAAATTGTTCTGTAATTTTAGTTCTTAGAGATTTACCTTGTTCTCTAACGCTTTATGAAAGTTAAACAATTCTATCGCTATATATTTTTTCTCAGACATTATTCTGATTGATTTGTATTTAATAAAGTAATCACTTGTATCAATATTAAGTTAAAATATCAGACTTCCAGGGAAAAGTATCTTTTCAAAAACCTTTTTTTATTCTCTAGCTTTCGGTAACGAACGCCCTTCTACAGGAGAAAAAAACGGTATACGGTAAAACACATGTTTTCTCCTTGTTGAAGATATTAATCTGCGATTTTAAATGTTTCTTTTTGACCAGTACTTTTGTTTTTGCTTTTCCTAAAAATGTTTCTTTCTTCTTCTTCATTATTATTTGTTCTATATGCAAAGCTTTGTTTTTTGAGACTTGAATAAACAAATTCAAGTTTATTATATTTTTGTGTGTGCTTTTAAAGTTAAAACACAACACTCCTGTAGAAGGGCGTTCGTACCCGAAAGCTAGAGATGACTTTAGAATAGATATAGAAGATTTTTGAAAAAAAAATCCTCTTTTTCCCTGGAGGCCTTATATATTTTTACTCATTATCAAAGATTTGTATTATGATGCATTATGGTAGATTAAACTGGAGAAACCGCTGGGAGGGTTCACCACTGATGAGCCAAGCCCTCCCATTAATTTTTTCCATTGCAGTAAGGACAGTAGAAATTGTTTTAATCTTTAAAAGAATCATACGCGTCTAAAATAGTTTCGTATTTGATAAAGATTTGTATAATGATGATGATTTTTTACAAATATTTTCTACTGTTCCAACTGCATTGAAAATAAGCAGCACAGATCGCCATTCCACCAATACATGGCATGGTGATATGTTGCATTTTGCCTAACAATTGTTATTGGGATAATTTGTTTAGGAGAGAACACAAAGTAAAATCTAATTCATCCTAGAGCCCACAAAACGTATCATTTTTAAAAGTTTCCTACTTTGTAATTTTACTAAATACAGTACAACTTGGATAATTTGAACGTTTTTTAATTTAAAAACGTCTTTAACGTATTTATCTTGTAAAGATAGAGGCTGCTTGGCCAGCGTTCATATTTCTTGAAAATAAAGATACTTGGTCAGTAAATATTTTTATTATCTCGACGTTTCGACAAAAATCTTTTGTCCTCGTCAGGAGTAAACAAAAATTAAAACATTTAGCACGGCGTTAATTTTTGTTTGCTCCTGACGAGGACAAAAGATTTTTGTCAAAACGTCGAGGTAATAAAAATATTTACTGACTGAAGTATCTTTATTTTCAAGAAGTATTTATCTTGGAACCTAGACTTTTAAAAGTCTTTTTATTCAAAACGTTTTCAATTCGATTTTTTTGGATAAATCGATTTTTTTTTTTTTGGTCCCTTGGACTGTACCTTCATCCAAACAAACCTCAAAGAATGTGTTACATAAACCATACTGCTTGTCCCATTGTGAAATTCCTGTTCCTTCAGTGTCAATCTCTCGCACCTGTTAAGGCATATGTCTTGGGTCTCCAGACGGCCAGTTTTTGGACAGCACTAGTGCTCCAATCAGAAGTTTAAAAAAAAGGAGGAGGACCATATATATATATACAGTTCGGTTCCGAAAATCACTTTATTAGGTATCGCTCAACAAGAGCAACCTAGTTTATGATATTTGCAACAATAAATAATAAGTGATGGTTATTCACATATTAAACAAAATGTTAACGCGGGATTCAATCCCAGTTCATTACTGTCGGGAATCGAGGATGTTACCTACTCGTCCACCGACTTCTTTTTTTATATATACAGGTTGGCTGAAAATTATGATCCTCTTTATTTATGAACTTAAGAACCGTATTTAAAGTGTTTGGGCGCGTGAATTCGTGGTGTTTCAAAGGGCTAATAAACTGTGTGGCTAGAAAGCAAATATTCAAACCTCTTTTATTTTTAGCTAGCGGACGTACCTGGCTTCGCCCGGGTTTTACCCGAGTAAAGGTTTGTCTAACGAATCTCTCGATAAAGTGAACATTTTTCCCGGTCCCTTGAAAAATACTCGATAAGTTGAATAAAATCAATATTAATTGGTTCCCTCGGTAATTGGAAGTTAAAGGAATAGTATCTTGTCTTGGAATTGTATCATTATTCTTGTCTCAAATAAATTGCCGTGTCATCCTGAATTTTGTCTTTCCTAATTTTCTACATTACAAAATCATCGTATCATCATGATAATATTTAGAGCAGATTGTTGAATTATAACAGATAAATTAGAATATTTATCTTGATTATTTTTAGGCGAAAAGTTATTTCAAAAATTTTATTTGCTAGAAACCTTCCCAGTACTATACTAAATAACTTCCCAAAGTTACATGGCGTTCCAATGAGTGGTTTGGTCAGGCATAAAGGACAGACAGACACACATAAATTCATTTTTATATATATAGATAGATTATGCATCCTTCACCTCATCGTGCTACGATTTTTTTAAACTTCCCATTGTGGCATTAGTGCTGTCTAACAACTGTGGCTGTCTGGAGACCTAACACATCTGTCTTATATAACAGCAACATGTGGCTGTCACTTACAACCCCAATACTAACAAATACTTGGTTGTCACGCTACACCATTTCACAAGCTATAAATAGATTCTGCTGAAAGCAATTTCACTAAAACAAACACCGTCGTTCTGTAAAAATAACCAAATGACACCACAGCAGTCCTCTCCTGCACAGCAGTCCTGGATCTTCGGGACAGGCCTGGTGGACAACCAACTGGCCTATCCTCGCATCGGCCAAATCAAGAATTTATAGACACTTCGTGCAGGTCGGGCTGGACGAAGCCATAGAGGACCCTGTCATCGCCTGGAGGCAGACCCTATCGCGGTGGGGAAGAACATCATCATTGTAAATAAACCCTTCCTAATATCTTAGTGTTTTAATTGTCAAAATTGTCACAGCAGTCCTCTCTCTGCCGTTCACGATTATCTTCACTGGAGGCGAATTAGAGAGCAGCTCAATAGTAAAAATGAACATTTTTTTCAAATGAGAATCGTCCTTTATAGAGAGATGTCCTCTCATAAAGGTTCTACTGTAAACTCCATTGTAAATAGACAACTACTACTATACTGTAAACTCTACTGTACTCTACTGTAACTCTACTGTACTCTACTGTTACTCTACTGTAAACTCCATGTGAAATTCTTCTACAGTTAAGATGGAGAAGAGACACCAATTTTTCATTTTTATTAAATGACTAGCCGAATGACCTGGGCAACGCCCGAGTTTTATCCGATTAAATGTTTTTATTCAAATACTTTTTGTTACAATTATAAATTGGCGCCGTGGATGTCGCTCTTGTGAAACGTCCCGCTCCAAATTTGTGTCTGAGAAGCGATATTTTTATAGAGAGATGATCTGGCTTTGTGTCTTCTGCTCGAATGATTTTTTTTTTTTTCTGTTAGAATTTTGTTCCTGAATACTAAAAATGAACTGGCTTCACCCGTGGTCTCTGCTCTTTGGAATTCTTCCCGATATAATTTTGTATCTGATAATCAAATGATGATACATCATTATTGTCATCATCATTTTCTGACTAAAAAAAAAACAACTATTTTTGCCCAAAACCTGTCAATTTCAATTTTTCTTGGCTAAAAATGCGACAAATATCCCTTCCATATTTTTCTCTATGTCCTGTTAAAACCCCTTTTTACATGTACATTAGGTCAGCTGATATTACCTTCCATCTTCACCGCTAGAGGCGCTGCTTGCGAGCGAAAGGGCTAATTTGCAACGCAATTTGCAAATAACTCGACGAATATTCGGAATAGAGACCTGAAATTTTCACTAAAGTTTTTTCAGATTCTACTCTATATACTGTTAAAATTTCAGTAAGATTAGTAACGTATTGTGGACGTGTATAGCCGACATAGGAACAAACACACATACATACATACACTGACTTTTATATATATAGGGATAAGGCACAATTTGGATTTCAGTACTTTTGTCTGAAGATGGTAACAATGCTTTTACCGAAACCTCACACACTATTTATTTATTTGGATTTGGTCTTATTATCTTGCATTTTTTATTAAAATAAGAATGGGATTTCCAGTATATAACAACCTTGCCCTACCATCTTCAAACAAGAGTATTCTGGTCTGAAGATGGTAGCAGCACTGTTAACAAAATGTTGAGGATTTGGATTGAATCTTGTTGTTTCTTATACAGTATAGAACTTACTCCATGAGAGAACACCTCTCTACAAAGGACAGTTTTCATTGCCAAAATTACCATTTTTACTATATAGCAAACTCCGCCTTTGCCGGTCCCAAGCCCGGATGAAAAAGGAGGAGGGGGAGCAGTAACAAGCTCACAAAAAAACCTGGGTTCAGCTGGCCCGGCTGATAGTACCCTGTAAGGGCTCCTAATCCAGGGATACAGGATGAGCAGCGTTTGTACTCCATGTTAGGAGCGGCTGCACATGGCATCTGTTCCTCATGTCAGAGGCGGCCATTTCTTTTGGAGCTAAGTCGGCCTGCCACTGAGTAGTGCTCCCAGTCTTAATGACAAAGGCAGACACATTCTACTTCACCCAGTCATGATGGTTGTCAAACAGACACCATCAAGGGTCACAACTTGATACCCTAATATGATTGAGTGGAAGTAAGAAAGAAGAAGAAGATTATATAGCAACACTCCGGTAATAAGACACCTCTCCCTAAAGGACACTTTGGATCTGTAATTTGGTATTGTCCTTTACAGGGAGGTTCTTCTTCTTCTTCTTCTTTCTTATCTCCACCCATTCACACTAAGGTATCAAGGTATATAGGGAGCCTGGGAGGTTCTATAGTATCCTAATTATACTCTTTTTTATTTATTTATCCCAAGTACACATGGTACAGGCCATGATAATCATGGTGGGTATTTAGCGACTGCTTTTACTGTAAGTGTACCACATATCTACACGTGTGAAGTAGTTCAACTTTTGCACTAACAAATGTGCCAGAGCCCCGTTTGGTTACTTACACTCACTGGTGGGATTGGACTTTTGCAAGAATCGGGGGCCATTAGGGCATTTTTTTTTTATTAGAAAAAAAAAAGTGCCCAATGCGGGATACGATCCCGGGTTGTAGCGGCCAAAAACCAATGGTTTAAACCATCCTTCCACCTACCCCCAATTGTACTCTTTAATTTTTTAATTGAAAAAAAATGTAGACATAAATAAAAGAGGTTTAGGCTGGGAATCAGTTAGAACCGGGAATTTATATGGGAACAAAGCAATGATGAGGTAGGATTTGGATTAAAGATAAGAATCCCAAGGTAACAAGACTTAAATCCAAAAAAAAATTACAGTAAAACCTGTCTAAATAGTTTCCATTTGGTTCCAAGTTAAAATCCACTTGAAAAGAGAGGTTGACTCCAAAGACAGGTTGAATAAATTTGGTTACAATAAATCATTTTCTTTCTTATCTCCACTCAATCACACTAAGGTATCAAGCTTGTAAAGTTTGATACTTTTGATGGTGTCTTCCGGGGAAGAGTAGAGCTCATCAATGGATGAGACACATAATAAATCTAAAACTATTCTTTCTTATGCAAATCCAAGGATTCTCTTAATATAGGATATTCAACACAATTAGTCATTAGGGACTTAAAATAGAAATGAACATGTGTTAGACAGAGTCAGATGGCCAAGAAAACTAAATGGAAGCTATACAATTTGGATTATAGATGGGTTACCTTTTGTGTGTTTAATAGAAAAATAAATGGTTCCAGTTAAAATTTAACTCCATAGACAGATAAGGTAATAAGACCAAATCCAAATAAATAAATAGTGTGTGACATTTTGGTAACAGCGTTGTTACTATCTTCGCTGTTACCGAAATGTTACACACTATTTATTTATTTGTATTTGGTCTTATTACCTTGTGTTTATAATCTATAATTCAAATTGTGCATTTTCTTTTCAAGTGTGTTTTTGCTTGGAAATAAACGGACCCTTGCAAGAGAGGTTTTACTGGATCTATTTGGATTTAAGTCTTGTTTACCTTGTGATTTTTATCTTTAATCCAAATCCTACCTTATCATTGATTTTTTTTATATAAATTCCCAGTTCTAACTGTTTACCTTGTGTTTATAATCTATAATCCAAATTGTGCCTTATCCATAGACAGATGAAAACTCCCAAAGACAGGTTTAACTGTATAGATGGAGTTTTGGTAACAAATGTAATTTACTCATTCTCAGGTTTGTTCAACAGACCATATACAATCTAGTGTGTTATTTGTAGGATAAATATGCAAATGGGGAAAGTATACAGACATTAAGGTTGGCATGACATTGGGAAATACGGATAAGTGCAAACAAACAAAAAGGCTTGTTTATTTACAATAATTCCTAGTTTTTAAAAAGTCTATTTTTATCTCAAAGCATTGAGGTGAGGAGTGTGTTGCATGATATTTATAATACGGTAGGGGTCGATGAAAGGATGGTCTAAACCACTGGTTTTCGACTGCTACGACCCGGGTTCGATTCCTGCATTGGGCACTTTTTTTCTTATTTAAAAAAAAGCGAGTGCAAGTAACCAAACGGGGCTTTGGCACATTTATAAGTGCAAAGCTGAACTGCTTTTCACATGTGTAGACATATGGTGCACTTACAGTATAAAAGCAGTCGTCTACTTCTACCCACCATGATTATCATGGCCTGTACCACATGTACTAGGGATAAGCAAAAAAAAACAAAAAAGTAGAACTTCCCTGTAAAGGACACCTAATTGCAGAGCCAAAGTGTCCTTTAGGGAGAGTTGTCTTCTTACCAGAGAGTTGCTAAATAGTAAAAATGGTAATTTTGCAAATGAAAACTGTCCTTTATAGAGAGATGTCCACTAAAGGGAGGTTCTAGTGTACAAAGTAATTACACTCATTATTTATAGATGAAATACATAAATAAAAAGTGATTCTATATAATACTAGCCAAATGACCCGGGCAATGTCTGGGTTTTACAGAAGAGCATTTTCCCCCGACTGCATATGTATTTTTTAAAATGTTGTTTTTTATTCAAATACTATTTGCTACAATTATAAATTATGACCCGGCTTCACCCAGGATCTCCCCAAGTGAATGTTTGCCCTATAAATAAGGCTTGAAATAAAACACTTTATAGTATATAATACAAACCAAAAATAAATGTCAAACATTCAAAAATATAAATACAATATACAATTCAGAATTTGACAACAAAATTAGAAAATAGCATAAATATATAAAATCTTCTCAAAATAATCAATAGTACACTTTTAAACCATGTACCATAAAATAATTTTAGAAAACTTTTTTTTTTTTGCGTATCCCTAGTACATGTGGTACAGGCCATGATAATCATGGTGGGTAGAAGTAGGCGACTGCTTTTACTGTAAGTGCGCCACATGTCTACACATGTGAAAAGCAGTTTAACTTTGCACTTTTGCAAACTTTTGCAAGAATCGGGGGCCATTGGATCATTTTTTTTTTTATCAGGAAAAAGTGCCTTATACGGGCTGTAGCGGTCGAAAACCAATAGTTTAGACCATCCTTCCACCGACCCCACTTATAACAATCATACATAGAGCCACAATTTTTACGTTGTTATACCCATGTTGGTGTTATAAAAGCAGTTTTTAAAACAAGATTCCACTGTGGTGTGAAGAAGGAAATAAATACCTCCATTCCCATAATTTTAACACCAAGATGAATTTGGTGTTTTATTGACACCAAGTAGGGGACAAGAAGACACAAAGTCAGTAGAAACTCTCTTCCAAAAGTGACCTACTTACTTCCTAATCTACAACAGAGTTTTTTTATAAATTGACCAAGTGTCCCTTCTCTGACCAGTCAGATAACTCTCTCATTTCTCTAGGAGACCCTAAATATTAGTTTTTTTAAAAGTGTACCCCCATAGATGGGTACCCTTTATATTTAACTTTTTATTTTATTCATAAATTTTATTAAAATTCGAAACAATTTAAACGCGTAAGATTCTTTTTGAAATTGAACGATTTCTACTGCCCTTTCCATTGCAGTAAGGGCAGTAGAAATCGTTTAATTTCAAAAAGAATCTTAGGCGTTTAAATTGTTTCGAATTTTGATAACAGATCGCGCGCTAGTGCA
>CP092880.1:18851167-18938312 GCA_030710605.1 Cordylochernes scorpioides
TAAGCGGGCCAACAAGGGCCCTAACCAATATCACCACCCGCTCGGCCTGCCGCGCCCCCGCCTGGCGGCCTTGCCGATCGCCCGGCTCATCGCGAGGTGGCAGCCCATAGTCGACGTGCCTGCAAGAGTGAGCTGGACCTTGCTGCGGTGCGGAGCCTTCTCGGGGCATAATGCCGACATCGGCCAGCGATTGGCCCTCCATTCCCTGCCTCACCCAGACCATCCAGCTTCTGCCGGTCCTTCCTGCCCTGCCTGCGGCTCTCCCGATGGCTCCCTGGGCCATCAGTACTGGAGCTGCCCTCACATCAGGCCTCTCGTCCGGAAGGCATTTAGCATCATAGGAAGGCCCCCTGACCTCCAGTCCTGGATCTTCGGGACAGGCCTGGTAGAAGACGATCTGGCCATCCTCGCATCGGCGAAATCAAGAATCAACCGATACTTAATCCAGGTCGGACTGGCCCAGGCCATCGAGGGCCCCTTCATCACCTGGAGGAGGACACGGTGGGGACCTGGCTGATTGTATATAATTCCATTGATCTTTTTAATGTAAATATTGACTAAGAAGCCAATAAAAGTGTTCTAATTGTCAAATTGTTACTCAATCACAATAAGGTATCAAGCTTGTAAAGCTTGAGACTTTTGATGGTGTCTGCCGGGGAAGAGTAGAGCTCATCAATGGATGAGTCAATACAGTCAATAATGTATTTTGGGGTTGCAGGTTGAGAATTGTACTAGATACATAATGGGAAAACCTTGCAACCATTCTGGAAAGTCATTGTCCGTAGATGACCAGACTTAAGTCACACCTAAGTCCACTTAAGTACACCTCTAACTGGTAAAGCTGCAGTTCAGGTCCTGGGTTTCCTTCCTCACTGCATCCTCCTAACATAGAATGTTTCTTGTGGACTTCCTCCTTGTTCATTGCACATTATTTACATATTTGGCAATGTAAATTTGCTGATAGCTTGCTCCATCTTGTTGGAATAAATATCAACTATACTTGTTGAAAAATCAAAATCCATTTCAAGGTGAAATATTGACTATTTCGAACCTTTTTGGATGAGGTATGAAAGGCTGAATTATAAGGAGTAATGATGAACGGAAAAATAAAAGTGTCCAGGGCTGGGAATCGCACAATGTTAATGTTCCGCTTACTGGGCAGATGCCATGTCCACTTTTATTTTTCCATTCATCATTACTCTTCATAATTCACCCTTTCATACCTCATCCAAAAAGGTTAGAAGTAGTCAATATTTCACCTTGAAATGGATTTTGATTTTTCGTTGAAAAGAAACTCATGCGGCAAGGTCGCAAGGTCGTTTTACAATCACAGGCAGCAGTGCATTATACGAGGGTTGTCCGTTAAATAAGTTCCACGGGGCACCACTGTCATGAGGATCGCTTTTAGGCTCGAGCCGACTGCACGGACTCGTAGCTTGTTCTCCCCACTCCAATTTCCCACCAAGGACACGTCGCTGGTAAGCTTAGTCTTGGCTGAGCAGCCGTTAGTGATGGACCTTCCCCTCGTGTCTCCCGCCAGCTGCGAATTAGGGTCAGTAATTCGATTTTTGGCCGCAAAGAAGAATTCGGCGAAGGACATTCATACTGAACTCTGTCAAGTGTATGGAGAAGGGTGTATGAGTTCCGGGATGGTGCGCAGATGGGTCAGAGAATTTAAAAACAGCCGAACAGACGTCCACGATGAACCGCGTGCTGGACGGCCATCGGTTTCGGACGAAACCATTGCCAAAGTCGAAGCGGCAATGCTTGAAGATCGACGGATTACTGTGCGGAAGCTCTGCGATTTGGTTCCTGATGTCAGTAAAACCACCATCGACAAGATTTTGCATGAACATTTAGGGTATTCAAAGGTCTGCGCAATATGGGTTCCGAAAATGCTGACTGAAGACCATGAACGGCAGCGGGTTGATGCGGCCCAGAAATTTCTCGATTGCCACGAAACTGACGGAGAGGAATTCTTGGATTCGATCGTTACTGGTGATGTGATCTGGGTACACTACAACACACCGGAGACAAAGGAGCAATCCAAGCAGTGGAAGCACACTTCTTCGCCGAAAAACCTCTAAAGTTTAAACAAACACTTTCTGCCTGAAACTTATGGCTACCGTCTTTTGGAACCGAAAGGGCCTATTGTTGTGCGACTTTATGCGTCGGGGTACAACAATAAATTCCGACCGGTACTGTGAGACCTTAAAACAACTTCGACACGCGATTTAGAACAAGAGGAGAGGGATGTTAACCAAAGGGGTGCGTTTTCACCACGACAACGCTCGGCCGTACACCGCCCATCAAACCACTGCCCTCATCGAAGAATTTGAATGGGAATTGGTGTCACACCCACCTTACAGCCCGGACGTAGCTCCTAATGACTTCCATTTCTTCCCCGAGTTGAAGAAAAACCTGGGGGGAACCCAATTCCAGGACGATGACGAGTTGGAAGAAGCGGTTTTAGGCTTTCTACGCGGCCAGGCGGCAGAGTTCTTTGACTCTGGGTTCCATAAGTGGGTGTACCGAATGCAAAAATGCGTCGAACGAAACGGGGAATATGTAGAAAAATGAAAAAAGTCTGATATTTTCGAAAATGTATAGTTCAGGGCAAATAAACCTGTTTTTCTGTATGAAAAACCTCTGTGGAACTTATTTAACGGACAACCCTCGTATAATACTCATTGAGTTTTTAATTATTCCAGTACTGACCTGATACCTTTTCTTGATTAATAAAGAAAAGCTAACCACATGCATTTCAGATTGTTAGCTCTCATCGGTATAGCTCAAGCTGTACCTCAATAACCAAAAAAAAAATCTTGTCTTTGGAGAATTCTGGAATAATTAAACAATCAATGATTGGTTTATAGTTATTCTGACAGTGGCACAAGTCATCTGCAACTTTTAGTTCCATGATCCAGAGATCTCTTAATTTATTCATCTCAGTATAATTTCACCTTTGAACTCTTTTTTTTTTTTCATTAAAAATTTTATTAAAATAAAATAAGACCTAATTCAAATAATTTATTAGTGTGTGACGTTTCAGCATCATTGTCACCAGAACATTGTCAGACAAAAGAAAACAAAATAAATTTTGTCTGATGATGGTGACAATGTTGTTGGCGAAACGTTACACACTAATAAATTATTTGGATTAGGTCTTATTTTCTTTTATTATAATCTATAATACAAATTGTGTTTTATCATAAAATATTTGAATAGTATTTTTTTGTTGTTTTGGGAGTTTTATATATTTTAGTACTTTTTTTTTTAAAAACAACAAAAATATTTTACATCTTGTCAGCACAATTTCCAGTTACATTATCAGAACTTTTCTTATTTCTTACCTCCTGATGATCTGATACTTTTTACTATTTTTGTAATAAAAAAAATCCAGTGTATGTTTTCTCAGTATTAGAACCTCCATGAGAGGACACTCTCGCTTGAGAACATCTCTATACGAAAGACATCGCCAAAATTTTGACTATTTAGCAACTCTCCAGTTAGAAGAGGACACCTCTACCTAAAGGACATTGCAACTAGGTGACCTCTACAGAGAGGTTCTCTACTGTAAATGAACAAAAGCACTAACTACCAGTACAACCCCTGTCATTTTTAAAGGATTTTCAAAACATCATCTATGATGCACTAGCGCGCCATCTGTTATCAAAATTTGAAACTATTTTAAAGGTGTAAGATTCTTTTTGATATTAAACAATTTCTACTGTCCTTCCTACAATGGAAAAATTAATGAGAGGGCCTGGCTCATCAGTGGTGAACCCTCTCAGCGGTTTCGCCAGTTTAATCTACCATACCGCTGTTATATTGTATTTTTGGAACTTTCTTTTATAGTGATACTGTTGATAGACTCTTTGAATGGGTATTTTAGAAGAACTATGGACATAAGCGCATGTAATTCTACTGTCCTCGAATAAATGTTCTAATAAAAGAAACAATTTGATATTTGCGGAAGAGCGATTGCTCGAAGCATATTATCTACTTATATATTTGCCTTATTCTGTCTGTTTGTCTGTATGTCTGAAGCTCACGGATAGAATGCGCGCCCATTGGCTGCCAGCGAACACGTGGCCTCCCTGCCCCCCCTCTAGACAACCCTGTTATCAGCTGTGCGATATATACACCTGTCTATAGCGGCCACTCTAGACACCCTGTTATCAGCAATGTGCTACATCCACCTGTCTAAACAGACCACTCTGTTTATAGTGGCCACTCTAGACAACCCTGTTATCAGCTGTGTGATACATCCACCTGTCTATACAGACCACCCTGTCATAGCAGTCACTCTAGGCAACCCTGTTATCAGCTGTGTGATACATCCACCTGTCTATACAGACCACCCTGTATATGGCGGCCATTCTAGACAACCCTGTTATCTGCTGTGTGATACATACACCTGTCTATAGCGGCCACTCTAGACAACCCTGTTATCATCAGTGTGTTAAATTCACCTGTCTATACAGACCACCCTGTCTATAGCGGTCACTCTAGGCAACCCTGTTAACAGCAGTGTGATACATACACCTGTCTATACAGACCACCCTGACTATAGCGACCACTCTAGACAACCCTGTTATCAGCTGCCTGTCTATACAGACCACCCTGTCTATAGCGGTCACCTTAGGCAACCCTGTTATCATCAGTGTGTTACATTCACCTGTCTATACAGACCACCCTGTCTATAGCGGTCACCTTAGGCAACCCTGTTATCAGCAGTGTGATACATCCACCTGTCTATACAGACCACCCTGTCTATAGCGACCACTCTAGACAACCCTGTTATCAGCTGTGTGATACATCCACCTGTCTATACAGACCACCCAAGACAACGTTTTTAAAATATATTTGCACTCGGGTAAACCCCGGGCGTTGCCCGGGCCTTTCGTCTAGTATATTTAGAAATGTATGTAATTCTACTGTCCTCGAGCTTGTTATTTTTCCATTGTAGTAAGGGCAGTAGAAATTGTTTAATATCAAAAAGAATCTTGCGCCTTTAAAATAGTTTCAAATTTTGATATCATCTATATAGAATATGGACAAAACTTTAGTAAATTTTACCTTTTAGGATGTATATCGGGATTGAGACAATAACTGAAAGATATTTGATACACACTAGATCCCCAAGTCTGAACAAAATTTGCCTGTCTCCTTCAAAAAAATAAAAAAAAGACGACCGGCAACAAAGATTTTCCACTTGCTTAAGCTTTGTCCAAGAGAGTGAATACAATATGAGGCCTGTCTGTTGGTGAAGCAAGATTCCAACTAGGTATAATTGCTTAGAGTTGACACAATGATTTTCAGTCATTTTTCATGACATTAAAAGGAGGAAGAGACCCAAAAATTCAGGTTTCATTCTCATTATCTTTGAAAATACAAGCAAAAAAAAAAACACTAGAAAAAAATCAAAGTAAATAAGATCACGGGTCTTATACAGATTCACCACAGGAAGAAAGGAAGCATAGATAGAGCTTCTATACTCCAGACAGGGCAGAAACCAACAGCCTACAGGTCCAACGCATGTCCAATTGCCACACATTACTTCGTACATACGTAAAAGTTAGCGTATCATTGCAAAGGTGTGGAATCAGCCATGTTCTTTCCTCATTCAAATGGACCAGGACATTCGGTGATTCTATTAATCTCCTCCGCGAATGGTGACTGCAGCCTTGTAGTATCTGTTATAATTCAGCAATCTCTACCTCAAATATCATCATGTAATTATTAATATTCATTATATCATTGATAATAACATATATAAATACTATAAAATGTACATGGCTTTGCTTGGTTTTTACCAGAGGGAAAGTTTGCCTAACAAACATTTGAATGAAAGGGAAAACTACTCCCTACTCAATCTATTCTTGTCAAGATAAATTGTTTGTTAATGTCTTCTTCACCAAAACCAATCAATAAACCCTTGGTATATTTGGAATGTAGGTAGCTGAACATATAAGCTATTCACAGACTTTTTTCTTGTCAAGATAAATTAATGTTTGTTACCATCTTCTTCACCAAAACCAATCAATAAACCCTTGGGAAATTTGGAATGTAGGTAGCTGAACATATAAGCTATTCACAGACTTTTTTCTTGTCAAGATAAATTAATGTTTGTTACCATCTTCTTCACCAAAACCAATCAATAAACCCTTGGGAAATTTGGAATGTAGGTAGCTGAACATATAAGCTATTCACAAAGACTTTTTTCTTGTCAAGATAAATTAATGTTTGTTACCATCTTCTTCACCAAAACCAATCAATAAACCCTTGGGAAATTTGGAATGTAGGTAGCTGAACATATAAGCTATTCACAAAGACTTTTCGCATATTTACATTTTAGAGATAACCTTTTTTTTTTGCTTATCCCTAAGTACATGTGATACAGGCCATGATAATCATGGTGGGTAGAGGTTGACGACTGCTTTTACTGTAAAAAGCAGCTTGACTTTGCACTTACAAAGGTGCCAGAGCCCCGTTTGGTTACTTGCACTCATTGGTGGGGTTGGACTTTTGCAAGAATCGGGGGCCAATGGAGCATTTTTTTTTAACAGAAAAAAGTGCCCAATGCGGGAATCGAACCCCCAACGGTTTAGACCATCTTTCCACCAACCTCCACAGCAAACATCTAGTTCAGCAGAATCAAATTGTTATTTCTTCAAAGATTACTTTTTCACAAAATAAATTGGAAACAACAACAAAATGAATACAAATTAAAGATTGTAAAGATCAATTGATGTTTGCCAGTATTCTCAACCAAATAAAAAAAAAAACAGGAAAATATTGCATGGATAAAGCTGAATTAACATAAAATCCAATCAAAGCATAAATTAAATTTTATGATGCATTAGCACCCCATGGCGAAACCGCTGGGAGGGTTCACTACTGACGAGCAAGGTCCTCCCATTATTTTTTTCATTACAGTAAAAGAATCATACGAATCTATAATATGATAAAGCACAATTTGGATTATAGATTATAATAAAAGAAAAGACCTAATCCAAATAATTTATTAGTGTGTGACGTTTCGGCAACAACATTGTCATCATCAGACATATGCTCTGAAGTGGGATAGAATTCAAAATTCTGCTCTTGTAGAACACAGAAGGGACACAGGACACAATATATTCAATTTAGAAAACCCAAGAACACTGGACTATGAAAAAAATTATTACAAAAGACAGTTCAAAGAAGCCTTTTTCATCCAAAAGACATGTGGTTCAATTAATAGAATGGAAGAAAGGGGAAATATAAATGATATTTACAGATATGCCTTTAATTATATTTTTTAAAAAATCCACTTTTAATTCTAAGAATATTTTAAGTTGACTTTAAAAAACTATTTTCCTTATCTGTTATCTTGTTTAAACACTTGATAACAGGACTATATAAGAACTTGCTGTAACATGTTTTCTCATTTATTCTTTTGTCTGATGATGGTGACAATGTTGTTGCCGAAACGTCACACTAATAAATTATTTGGATTAGGTCTTATTTTCTTTTATTAGAATCTATAATAGTTGACTTTAAATAACTATTTTTCATATTGTGGAGTTATAAAATGATCTTAACTATTAAATACTATTTGAATTACCAAGACACCTGAGTGAATGTTTGCCAGGTGAATATTGTTTAAAAAATGATATTTACTATTAGAAAATATAATTATTTCAAATTTTAGTATGATTAGATGTTTTTTCTTAATTTAACAACCTGATTCCATTGCAATTTCTTTTTTTTTTCATTGATATATACATAAAATACAATATATTATATAATGCGGTCTATGATTGTAGAATGACATTTGAAAATTATCCCGCATGTGTTTCTTTTGAACGAAAAATCTAAATTAATTTTAAGGGGAGAAATAACGATTATTTCTAACCTTAGATGAAGTATGAAAGGATGAATTGTGAAGAGTAATGATAAACAGAAAAATAAAAGTGTCCAGGGATTATATAATATAATATGTCCAAGGTAGCCTAGTGGACATGGCATCTGCCCGGTAAGAGGAACACTGTGGGTTCTATTTCCATCCTTGGACACTTATTTTTCAGTTTATCATTACTCTTCACAATTCATCTTTTAATACTTCATCCCTAAGGTTGGAAATAATTGTTACTTCTCCTTAAAATAAATTTCAATTTTTCTTTTAAAAGAAACACATGCGGGAAAATTTTCAAATGTCGTTTTACAATATATACATGTAGTTTGGTACCTGCAGCTCCAGAACACATTTTGGCTTGCATTAGATGCACTAAACAGGACCTTTGGGAGAGGCCGCTGTTCATCATAAAACAGCTCAAGCAGCATTAACTCATGGAATTCGTGTAATCTTTACACAAGGGGATAACATGTTTGGTTACTCATAACAGGCTTCCAAATTTTTCAATATTTCAAAATGAGGGTCTCCATTCAAAAATAATCCAACACTAATGCCTTATGTGCTTTTTGGTTTAAAAGACACTGAATTGAAGAGCTAATTCTTCAAATAACCCAGAAAAATCATGATGTTTCAAACATACAAAATATAAAGGAACCAAGACTAAAGCAGAAAAATTCCCAGGCTAGTCTTACCTACTAGAGCAAGTGAATTAACAACTTGGCCAAATACTAATGAAATTTTAGGATAGCACACACCTACATAGATTAGGAAAAAAACTACATTACAGGCCATAATATTCCATTTAGCTGCTGGTGATAAATCTTGACAGGGTATTTTCTAGTTCAATTCCTTCACAAGAAAAACAGGATGTATACATATAAAAAAGATTAGAATTTATTGAGAGGACACTATTAAGGCAAAGCTTATTTGGCCCTTTTTATTTACTTTTGGTACAAGTAGGAGGAGCTTAAACCTTGAAAGCACGGCTCTTCCTGCGACCACGAGCACGCTCAAACTTGCGGCCCTTGGATCGGACAAAGGGTTTGGTGTGCGAGTGGGGCACACCTGGGGCCTTGCCGAAGTGCTTGCAGGCCTCCCTGGCAGTACGTCTGGCCTGGATCAGCACAGTTTGCTTGCCAGTTGGGGACTTCTTGGCCAGCTCATCGAAGGTCATCACCTCGCCTCCAGCAGCTTCAATCTTGTCCCGGGCCTTGGAGGAGCACTTCAGAGCGCACACCTGCCAACACCATATGTTACATCTAAACTTGAGGCAAATTATAGTTGAACAAGTGGAATACTTTGGGAGCTAACTCTACTAAAAGAGGAGATTTTATCTTAGTTTATATGAAGAGCGCAGCCATTTTTATTTCAAAGTTTCTTAAGCTTTATTTTTATTTACTACTCATGATGACAATGCAATTATTCCAAACTTTATTTGTTGATAATTTTGAAAAGTTATAAAAAGACTAAGGTCAGAGGACTTTAAAACTAAAGTGCTTAAACAGTAAAAAAAAATTGACACAAAAGTGTCCAGATAAGGCCTCTTTTAGCAGAATTTTAAATTAGAAAATATAATCACATCTGAGCTGGGTTTTAAAGTGACTGAAGCTAGAAGCAGCTTTAGAGCACATGTTTGCATTAATTCGTTGATTTTTTTTTGAAAGTCAGCATCAGAAAGAAACCTAAAAATTAAGCTATAGCACTTACTTTTTACATAGGTATGGCAATCAGCAAATTTTTTTTTTAAATGCAAAGTTGAAACCAACATAGCTAGTTATGTTTCCTCTGTGACATCTAGCTTCTGCCATTTAGATAAACAGGCATTGTTACAATGACACCTACCTTCAGTGAAGGGATGTCGTAGATACGGACATCATTGGTGATCTTGCCCACCACAACACCGATCTTATCAGCACGTCCCTCTTTCTTCATCAGACGCACCAGCCTGGCAATGGACATGGGGGGAGTGTTGATGCGGCTCATGCACAGGCGCTTCTTGATGATGGCATTGAACTTGGAGTTGGTCTTGCGGGCCAGAGCCGAGTACAGCTGTGGCACATACATGGAATGAGATCTCCTGCTCACTTAGTTATTATGGGTTTGTAGGCATGCACTGAACCTGGGAGTAGAGGGTCTACCGTCCAGGGATCTTCAAGCCACAATTACTATGGCACCCATGCTACTCCTCCCATACTTCACTATTCAGCTGGGAGTTGGCTGGTGCCGTCAAAACTGTAAGACCTGGTTGATGAGATGCCAATCCTTGGGTAGAATTTTTACAAAGGTGGTATATCTCAAAAATATTTAGAGATATATCAAAGTTGAAAAAGGCCTATTAAAAACAGATGCAGGGTTCTTTGATTGGATTGTGTTAATAATTTTGGGTATCAAGAGACAAAATGAATGGTTAAATAGTTTGAAGTTTTAAAGTTTGAAAATAGTTAAGTAGTTTGAAATTTTATAGACCCAGGTGAATATAATCACCTACAGTTCACAAAGGATTGGACAGTATTGATTTTACGCCACAGATTGTTTTTACGCCTTTTTTTACTAAAACGAGCTCATTTTGCTTTGTAATATAATGGTCAGTTATAGGAATATTTATGGAAAATATTTGTGATGTTGTCCCAATAACTTTCTGTGATAAGGCATTTCTGCAGATCACTGTTGGTAAGGTGTCACTAATGATATCAATACGCTAGGTTTTAGCTAGGTTGATTTACAAATAGAATGGGGGTCAGTGGAAGGCTGGTTAAACAGTTTGGTTTTCGACCACTACGACCCAGGTTCAATTCCCGCATTGGACACTTTTTCTGATTGAAGAAAAAATTCTCCAATGGCCCCCAATTCTTGCAAAATTCTAACCCCACTAGCGAGTGCAAGTAACCAAACAGGGTTCTGGCACATTTGTAAGTGCAAAGTCGAACTGCTTTTCACATGTGTAGACATGTGGTGCACTTACAGTAAAAAGCAGTTGCTAACTTCTACCCACCATGATTATCATGGCCTGTACCACGTGTACTAGTGTAGTAGTACTGCACGTGTGCAAGAAATAATAAAATCACCAATGATCCATTAACATCTCTCTTTCCCAATAATATAAATTACTATGATAAGGCACAATTTGGATTATAGATTATAAACAGAGGGTAATAAGACCAAATCCAAAAATATGTTTTAATAACCATGCTGTGGTAAAATTTCTCATTCAGTACTTTTGTCTGAAGATGGTAACAACGCTATTACTGAAACATCACACACTATTTATTTGGATTTGGTCTTATTACCTTGTGTTTATAAATTACTAGTGTATGGTTAGATGAAGGAAGCATTTGCTCATTAGTAAAATGTCACATCAAAGCATAATGCCACTTTCCAATAAATACTATTTTTAATTGAGACCATAATGATTATTTAGAATTTAGATAAAATTGAATATCTAGGCAAGTTTCAGATGCAAAAAAAAAAAAAAAAGTAAAATATGTAAAAAATGCAGACATTTTCAAAAATAGTACAAAAGTCAAATTTTAAAGGCTAAACGGAAACATTGTTATCTACTCTTAAACATATAACCTAAGGAATTCTTATCTAAATGTTTTATTATTATTTTTTGCTTATCCCTAGTACATGTGGTACAGGCTACGATAATCATGGTGGGTAGAAGTAGGCGACTGCTTTTACTGTAAGTGCATTACATGTCTACACATGTAAAAAGCAGTTCGACTTTGCACTTACAAATGTGCCAGAGCCCAGTTTGGTTAATTGCACTTGCTGGTGGAGTTGGACTTTTGCAAGAATTTTTTAATCAGAAAAAAAGTGTCCAATGCAGGAATCGAACCCGGGTCGAAGCGGTCAAAAACCAAACGGTTTAACCAGCCTTCCACCAACCCCCCCTTCAAAAACAGTACACAAGGCTATTTCAAAGGCTAAATTGAAACGTTGTTCCTACATCTAACCTACTAAACATGTAACCTAAGGAATTCTCTCAGTAATGTGATTTTTTTTATGATATCAGCAAAATACTAATTTTAACAGCACATGTTGATATGTATCAATAAGTTAGGCTTAGCACAAAATCATTGAATCAACATCAAAATTTGACTGTTTTACCTCAAAAAAGTATATCACTTGATTTTCTTATATTAAACAAAGATTCATGATGAAAATCTAATTAGAAAAAGTAAAATTGTCGCAATTAGAAACCCAATTATTACATGTGTTTGAAGCTAATCTCAATCAATGAAACATGTGGAATGTTTTAGGCAGATTCCAGCCTCCATTGTTTACTGAAATAAATGCAAATTAACCCAATCTACTAGTATAATATAAACCCCAGTAGAGCCTGAGAGTAAATTTATTATTTTGTTTCTATTAGAGAATGTTTAGTAAAATGAAAACAATGTGGATCTTTATTAATCAATAGGTGGTACTCCCTTTTTCTTAAGATTCAATTAAAATATTTTCTTTTACATAGTGACATGGCTAATCTTAATTGGATTACTAAAAAATGCTATATTAACTTTTTGCCATATTTAAAGGTTTACATAGAAAAGAGATGTAATTGCAGTAATTAATGACTTGACCATGTGTATAAGTTTTTTTTTTTTTAAGGTCCAAGATAGTGATTTTTGACTTGTATCACTATGCTTTCACCTTATTCTAATTTTTTTATATGAATGAATCATCGAATGTGGCGGAAAATGGGAGTAAACGCCACATTTACATTATATTTCTTGACAAATTCGAATGACCTAGGCTTAACTGAAATCTTCCTTTATATTTCTAAATACATATTGATAAAGAGAAAAATATTTAAATACTTACCTTAACAAGCATACGGCGGTAGATATCATCGCTCTTGGGAGCTTTTCTCACGACCTTACGGTCGTATTTGTGGCCGATATCAATACCCTAAACATAAAATAATGTTAACATACTAATAAATAACAAAATGATTTTATTATATATGCTTAAGTTCTAAAAATTGATTAGATTAAAATGGATTGATTTAGCGACTCACCATTTCAAAATATTCAACTTAGATATTGTATACCTGAAAACAACAAAAAGAAAAATAAGTTTCCAAAATACTCAGCCATTACTAAAAAAGAGCTCAATCAATTCACAGAATATTTAATTTTTATTTCATTTCATTTTTTTTTATTTTAAATGTAATTGCGTTTATTATAAAGTAAATTAATATTTATTTTAATGCCGAAATTTACACATTTTTCATTTCAATAACAACTTAATACACTTTAATATAACAGCATTTTTAACCTTATAATAAGAATATTTTCTATTTAAACGATAATTTTAATCGATTTTTTTAATATTCTAAATTATTTTAACATAATGACTCAATGTGAAATATCAACCTTAGGAATAAGTTTCTTTAAATTTTAAGAAACTTTTCCCCAGAAAGCCTGATATTTAACATTAATATTGATACGAGAGATTATTTTATTGAACTGTGAACTCAAGTTAAGCACTTATATAATTGTTAGGACACAACTTGCCTTTGTGATGTTTATAATAAATATGCTATGTAAACGCCATCTAATCCAAATATGTCCCACCCTTACTTCCTTAAAGCTGTCAAGTTCTGGCGACTGAGCATTGATGAAGCCTGAAGCTTTAGACTTTGAAATCAACAAGCTAAAGTTCTTCCTTGTGATCGAGCCGCATTACCAATGATGACTGAATTGACCCCAGCAGCACCAAATCAGAGACATGAAATCTAAATTAATTCTTCTGAAAAATGATGAAAACTTATGGAAGAATAATGGTCAGTATTTGAGAAGCTAAATCACTGTGCCACATTCCTGAAGGCCAAATTGGCCCAATTCACTTGGAATGACTAGATTATTCAAAGTTCTTCAATCTAATTTCATAAAGTCACCTTCCATAGTCCTAGAACTCTCCAACATAACTGCAAAACAAAAAATAGACGCCATTTTACTACAATAACTGCCAAAGAATTTCAAATGGCCTGACTCAAACTGTGTCATTCTCATCCCCAATGATAACTATACCAATGGGGCTATTTATACTTATATGAGCAGACCTCAACCCGATCCCATTAAGCTCTCTGACCCCAACATTTTCACTGCTCCGATTGATTAGGCAGCAAGGTCACATCAATGCCACAGTGTACTAAAATAAAAATTCACCAGATAACACTTTCTACCAATTCTGGAATATGCTCTAAATACGAGGGCCATCCAATAAATAAGTTTCCCTATTTTTTTTTTCTGCGAACGAAACGTTGTAAAAATTAGTTAGCATAGAAGAAATGGTCATTAGGATGCGTTGGAAGCTGGTGACCTTCAAAATCACGCTACTCGTACGCGCAAGTCCATAGCGCTTCAGTTTCCATGGAGCTACCACTGGTGAACGTGTCCACTTGCGAACTCCGTTCTGTAATCCGTTTTTTTCACGGCGAAAAATTAAACTGCGGTCAATATTAATTGCAAATCAGTGTCAGTGTATGGTGAAGAATGTATGAGCATCTAAATGGTTCGCCGATGGCGTTCATGGTTCTTAGAAGGACGGCAAAACGTGCATGATGACGAGCGAAGTGTCAGCCCGTTACTGCTACGACAATGCAAATGCAGCCGTTGCTGCTGTTCGGAATGTGGTGGAAGTAGATCGCCGCGTCACCATTGACGAAATAATGATTCGAATGCCTCCTGGAATCGAAATTAGACGCTCTTCGATTGGAACAATCATGTCAGATGTTTTTAATTTTCGCAAAGTCTGCGCAAGATGGGTCCCGCGTTTGCTCTTGGAAAATACAAGCAACAACAGATGGAGGCAGCCCGAGTTTTCCTGGAAATGCATCAAAGAGATGGAGATCAACAGTTTTTCTGTATTGTCACTGGAGATGAAAGATGGGGGCATCATTCAACTCCAGAAACAAAACAACAAAGCATGGTTTGGAAGAAGCCTGAGGAAAGTGCACCAAAAAAGGCGAAGGTCACAATCTCTGCAGGCAAAGTTATGGCTATGGAAAACTTCAAATGGGAAATTTTCACACATCCACCTTATTCTCCGGAACTTGCCCCAAGCGACTTCCATCTTTATCCAGCACTCAAGTGGCACCTTAGAGGCAAGCACTTTGCGAATGATGACGAAGTACAGGCGGAGGGGAACCACTGGCTACGAAGACAGGACAGGCTTGGTACAACAGTGGTATCTAAAAATTGCTACAACGGTACCAAAAATGTTTGGACAGAAATGGTGATTATGTAGAGAAGTAGTCTATGAGTTGTGTAATGAAAATACAAACAACAACAAAAAGCCTTTATTCAGGGTCACTGACCCTATACAGGATTCACCAGAGGTATGCATAAGAACAAAGCAGTGAGACAAAGGAAATAACGATATATACAGAAGAAAAGGAAAAAAAAAACAAGAAAGAGAAAGAGGGAAGCAAGAAAAACAACACAAAAAGGGTAGCAGTAAGAAAGTGAGGAGTGAGTGTCACTTGGCCTTCTTCTGAGATATGGACTTGTGGAAACCATAAAACGCCGTAGCAATATACTTATTCTGGGTCATATTGTCATTTATTGATGGAAGTGAAGCACAGAGTTGCCCAGTTTTGAGCATAAGGGTTCTTCTTTCTTCTTTCAGAGCATAGCAATTAAAAATATAGTGGGTGATTTCATTTTTTAGTTTTGAATTACAGAAGGTACAAATCAGGTCCTCACCGCAGAGCATCTTGGTGTGGTTTTCTCTAAAAAAACTTGAAAGTATTCTAACTTGTGCGAGTAGTCTTACAACCGGGAAAGGAAAATCCCCTAAAAGGTATCCCTCCGTCATGAAAGATATGTGAATGTCTTTGTAGCGAGAGTATAGCTTAGATTTATCCATTCTTGTAAGGTCGTTTTGTATAGATTGGTCTGCCGCTGTTTTTAAGAGCCCTTTAATCGCGCTCCTCAGCGTTTCAGGATCATCACAGGAAACAAGTGCAGGGGATCCATTATTGTTAAGCAGATTGGTGAGCTTTTTAATGAAACCGATGGGTGTGCCCGAGGCATTAGACAGTTCCCGTGTTCTATTAAAACACATACGCGGCAATCTGTCACTGCTCATATTCAAAACCCGCAGCCAATACTTCAGGGTTAATTTTAAAGCTGTTACACTCAATGAGATACGACTGGTTTCTAATCTGATTATGTAGCCTGGAGTGTATCTGGGCAGATTCAGGAACCTACGGATAAATATGTCTTGTATACTATCCAATAAGTCTTTATGCTCTGTTGCCCACAATGGAGCGGCATACATCAGGACAGCTCTCACTATTGTATCAAAGAGTTTGGTTGATAAATTTATTGACTTTGCTTTTGATTTTATTAATATTGGGTGTGTGGCGTTAATTGCTGTAAGTGCTCTTCCTTTAAAGTAATTTGCAGGGTGAGTAGTTGTTATTGTTGGTGTCAGAGGGAATTCCAAGTATGTATATCTCGAAGTTATTGTTATGGGTTTATCATTCCAGAACCATCTATCCTTATTTGAGGGTTTACCTCCATTACGGAACACCATAATCTTTGACTTGGACTCATTTAGTGTCATTAAGTTCTCATCGAGATATTCTTTCAGTATTTTGATCTTCTTTTGGAGGTTTATCCTGGACTCACCTATAATTGCTATGTCGTCGGCGTACAGCAATAAATGGATATCTCCAAATTCTGGCAAATTTACACTCGGCAGGTCTGAATTATTATAAATTTCGATTAAGTCATTGATAAATAATATAAAGAGCAGTGGGGAAAGTGGTTCTCCCTGGAGGACTCCCGAGTTTATCTTAATACTTTCCGTGAATGATCCCTTCCATCTGATAGCTATAGTTGCTTGTTCGTAGTAACTTCTGATCGTACTTATGAATTGGTAACTTATGCCTAGGTTGTAAAGTTTTTTCCAAAGTATTGAGTGAGGTACAGTATCAAATGCCTTCCTTAGATCGACAAAAAAGACATATAGTTTTCCCCTCTTTTTTCTTAATGATAGTTGGATTAAAGTAGTTAGTGTGAATATGTGGTCAATACATGATCTTCCTTTTCTAAATCCCGCTTGGTTTTCCGGTACAACCCTTCTTCCCTCGACCCATTCCTCCAGTCTTGATCTTAGGATTGAAGTGAAAAGCTTTGATACATTGCTAATCAGTGCAATACCTCGGTAGTTGGAGGGGCTGTTCTTATAACCATTTTTAAAGATTGGGTGTATAGTGGAATTAGTCCAAATTGCTGGGTATTTTCCAGTCGTCATAACACTATTGTAGAGTTGTTTCAACAGCAGTATGTACGAATCAGGGAGTATTTTTAATACTTCATTGGGGAGTGTAATGAAAATAAAATAACTGCATAATTGTAAATAATGTGGTTTATTTGTTAAAAATAGGGAAACTTCTTTATTGGATGGCCCTCGTAGACCACCCTTCCCATGCATGGACACCAATGCTCACTCCCGCGATACTCATGAAACCAGTATTGAGGCTTCAACTTCACTGAGGCCTACAGTTTCTGGGTGTCTAACGTCTTACACTTGGTCCAATGGATCCCTGCGTTCTTCCATAGATATCACCTAGCATCAAGCTCACTTTACAGTCCATTTCACTGAGCTTATTTCCAGGAGATGGTGTTTTCAGAGCATCTCACAATCCTTACCAATTTTGCTGACATCATCCCTTCTGAACCCATTAGTTCATGGGTTGAATCTTCATGTATGGAAGCATCATTTACAGCCTTCCATGGGAATACCTTCCACCACATCGTCTCACGCCTCCAAACAGCGCTTACACTAAGCAACATTGACAAAGTAGTTTTTCTCCTCACCATCTGTCTCCAAGAGACCTGCAATTCATCCATGAAGAAGTCCAAGTCCCCAAGACCATCAAAACTTTGGTGGAACAAAAAACTTTTTAAGTTCACAATATCGTGGTAGTGATGGGTTCCCCCGGTTTGGATAGTTGAAAAGGGAGGATACACGATGTGACTTATTAAAGTCTCCTTACTTAAGTATATATGTATATATATAGCAATTTAGGCCAACAACCCCATGTATATAACCCGCAGCAAGACCTTAATGTTGTATAATAGCAGCACAGTTGTCAGTGATGCACTATCGGCATATGTCTTTACATCATCACATGTAATACAATTTGTGCAAACAGGATAAATAAAAATAAATAAAAAAGAAAAGGGGGGAAAAAACTCTGTAATTGATTAAGAGTTGAGCTAAAGCAAGGATTGAGCATATAATATTGTCAGTACAATGGTCTAAAGATGGAAACAGCTGCGACACTATTATACAATTTCATCAGATAACCCACGAGATCGTTATTAAATTGGGCAATCTATAAAACACTGAAACACAGACACTCGCGGCAATGTATGTGGCCGGTAATTTATGGGAGACTTGATTATTAGTAACATTCCCTTCAAATAGGTAATAAACATACAACATTTCATTTAAACAATTGGAATAGCACCATAAGGCAAGTTATGTATGAAATAGGTAACAGAGGAAACAAGAAAATTTCTCTAGATATTTATTTAAATATCTTAAAATTTGGGAACATGTCTATACTGACGAGATATGCTATTTACATAGTAAAATTTTAGATAGAGGTGACCTGAAGTTACTTTATAGCCCTTTAGGGCCCATGCGAAATCTAGGTTGTCTACTACACAAAAAGGGGGGGGGGGAACCTAGATCTCCATCTATTCTAGCGGGACAAAATATACGAACCCTAACACTCCTTTTAAGTCACTTAAAGCCCTTTAGGGCCCATTCAGAATCTAAATAGATTAGCTTCTGTTCGAAAAAAAAAAAAAAAAAAGGAGGGGGGCTAAGCCATAATGGCAAGGGGCTTACCTTCTCTCGAAAGCGGCGGCAAGGTCTGGTCTCCTCTACGTCTCAGGCCCGTCTAAAAATCGTCCTTCTCACTGAGCGACTCCGATCGAATCTTGCCTTTTGGCAAAGAACCTTCTTTTATTCATCTCTCTCTCCATTTTCATTCGCCGAAAGAAACACCAATCAAAATGGCCAACGCTCCAGTATCAATTTCATAGACGCCCCAGGCCTGATCAAAATAGAACATATAGTATTACCAAAACAAAAATCTAAAGAGAGAAACAGTCCGGCGATAGTGTAAAATTTCAGACGCCAGCCCCCCCTCTTTCCACATGGGTTGGAATACAATCCTCCCTTTTTCTCGGGATGGTATATATATCGCCCCCCCGTCTTGGCTAAAATTGACCCAGGCCCTTTTTACCTGGGCTGTAATGTGATGCTTTCCTTTCTCTGGAAGGATATTTTATAAGTTTCAGTCTTTAGAGATCTTCCTTCTCCATTTTTCTCTTTTTCTGGTCACCTTTACCTAAATTTTTGGTGAGGGGAATATATGTACATATGAAACAACAGTTTCCAGCTCGGATGTCTCTGGATGTCTTCTTCTTTACCAGGAATCAGCTTTCGGCATGGAAGTCTGGTGTCACCAAGTGTCTAAGTTTCTGGGCAAAAAAATGGTCTGTAAGTCTATGTGGGAGGGAAGCCATGTATCCATTTGATTTGATTAAACATACGCCTTCTGTTGGGGTATGGTTACAAAAAACGTGCCCCAACAATCCTCCCCCTGCCAAGTAATGGACAAATGCGTTTGTGCTATTCATTATTCATCTGCCTTTCATCAGTTACTATGAAAGCAGGCCCATTTCTAGCAAAATGCATTTTCCATTACTAGGTGAAGCCAGATGTACCGAAACCTATAGGGAAGGTAAGGCTAGTCAAAATGATGGTATGCCATTCTAGATGTTTATTATTCCGAACATTAGTGGGCATTGCGCATCCTGGCAAAGGGGTTTTTATGTGCTATTATTCTGTCAGAACACTGTTATCAAAATAGGTTATTGGGGACAGTCATATCATATGTATGGAAGTAAGCAAGGTCATCTGTCTTACCATTCATGGGTATATATACCACCCTTCCACTTTCTTCTTTGGTCTTGAGGAGTAGGCCTTCCTAGTGGTAATTCCTCTCAACCCCATCCTTGCCTCTTGGGGTACTGGATTCATTGCTACCTTCTTTCTGCTAACAATACAGTTAGGACATTTCCCTATTACATATTATATATGAAAAATTGGGCGCCAAGAAGTCGTTTAGAAATAACTGACTAGTCCAACTCCTAAAACATGCCAGCATCTTTATTTTCGTACCAATCAAGACATTCGTGTGGTATAGTTATATATATATACAATCAAAGGAAAGGATAATTATAGTTAGCTGAAAGACATATCTTGGTATATAATGATTAGCCTATGACATGATGACTTTTGCTAAATAAAAATTACAGAAAACAAATTATGTAAGTAATCATTAAATAAGGCACGAAATATGTAATGATAAAATGAATCCTTCCATGTTATATGATGAGTATAACATATATATTGAAGTAAAAACATATCATGTAGATAGTGATTAAATATGTTAAGATATGAGTGATAAAATCATCCCATGATAGATGACAAAAGAAAACTACTACAAGATTATATATGGTGACAAAATATATTTAATTAAATATTTAATATAAATATTAATATCATGAATGTCAAAATAAAATTGTTGAAATGAATAGTATATGACTATAATATAATATATATGATATAAAAATAATAACATATTGAAAAAGAAAATGTAAACATAATATATATTTGTGCGCTGAAGGTTCAAGGTTTAGTATCTCAGTTAAGTTTTTCAATCTTATTCAGTCTGGAATCACGAGTTGGTCACTGGGTAATATTCGTCTATCCCGATCCTACTGGAGGGTGTGTTTTCTCTTATGTGTTAGATTCCTCTGTTACAATACTCTCAACTCAGATGGGTACGTCATTTAGAATCTTGGTCAAATGGAACATAGCCCAGACCTCTATTAAACTACACAGTCCATTTAAATCTAGGGTGACAACCGTATGAAGAAAGCTCTCTGTTTGACAGAGAAACTAATCAACTTCTCCCATTTTGTTTGTGACTCCGTTTACCTTGTCTCTGGGGTGTGTACAGTTCAGCTACCTCCCCCTTCCAAGAAATTCATATTACTTTCATCTACTAATATACCCTCTATTCATTGACCTGAATCCTACAAATCTACATCTTATAAATTTGAATTTTATCAATCTGAAATTTTGGTTCTTTTACAAATTCCTTCAGAATTCTACTCCCTGTATAACTGCTCTTAATTCTACTGTCCTCAATACAACACTTCTAAAACTTTGACTCATTGGCTCGTTCTGGCGTCTCGTTCGCGGTCCTTATAGTTAACTAATACTTTAAAATCTTATCCTATCATGAAACGAGTTTAAAACTCGTTGAAGGTCCTAATAATTACTTATTCTGCCTCTCGAATCGGTCTTATGCTCGAATTCATTCCAACAAAACGTATGGCAGGGCGAATCCTTTATTAGAAGAAACTTCCGCTAGCTATGGGGGATCAAACTGGTACCAAAAAAAATTCAATAGACGGAAACTACTTCGTCTAGAATAACTGGGCAATCTCTGCCTACATGCCAATCTTACAGGACCTCCCGTCTAGAACACCCTCACTCCAGCCACGCTAAAAGCGTCGAAACTACGGTGTCAGATCGGTTACCCAAGGTCGCGCCGTTATACCCCAGGTTATACGGCATGGCTAAAACAAATCCCCCATCCTGCATAAAATTCAATCTATACCTCTTCGTTTCCTCTAATGAGGAGAAGTTTTGTGGGTTTTCTGGTCTGATCATAACCTCCCACAACCTTCCAGTCTGAGAATCGAGATATGATCATTATCTACGACTCTTAAAATTCAAGTTGATATAAATAACAAAGAGTACTTTATTACCCTAGTAATAGAAATTAAAAAAAATTTATACTCCTCCAAAAGGAGACCTAACAAAAATGGAGCGAATATTTTCCTAACAATAGAGTTTTTACAGTCCTGTGAGGCTATCGTTCTTAACAAATAAAGAAATCAAAATTGAAAATTGAACCTATTAAATTCCCTAACACTACTCTAAAATAATTTTGGTCTAACAGTATACTAGTTTTTAACCTTCTTACACATTCATTAAGCCAATCCATTCATACACCCTCCCCCCCTTCATTCACGGCTTGCATACAAACTAAAGTTAAAAATTGCTATAAATGCCAAAACACTTAATAATCTCTATCAAATAAACCCTAACAATTTCTAAATTCCAGGACTAATGTGAAATCAAATAAAGTTTTCTAATTAAAACAAATTGGGAACTAAAGCCTTAGGTTACTCAAAGAAAATGCCTCTGTACAAGCTCTATATATACTAACACTTTATACTCGATAAATGATTGTTAACAATAATTGTTAACAATTCTAAATAATCTGGAAGCTAACCTACCAAAAAAAAAAAGAATCAGCGTAACTTCAAAAACTGCCCTTGCCTTGACACTAAGCGACTTTTCACGACAATTCTATAAAGACACACACAAATTATAATGGTGAATAAAGGACCATTAAACGTGACACCTCATAAAAGCGGAATTGAGTCATTCCCCTAGCCACCGTGGGTGAAGTCACTTTCTTCTTACTTCCTCGTGCGTCTGCCCCCTTTGCAGTAGTCCGACCTCAACACTCTATTGAAAGATGGATTTATAGGGTTTACGATTCACTACCCAACACTAACATTCTCAAGTGCTTTCCGAGGATCGACTACGGTCTGGGCCTACTTAACTTCTACCCCTGGCTTAGGGTCCCTACACTTCACAACTTTACTCTGAAAGATTGACCTTTCATGTCTTCATTAGAAACCTATTTCAAAGTTACTACCTGAAGGCCAGGGATTATAGGGTTTCTGAATTACCCAACACAAGCCATAGGATGCCTATTAGGTTCGTTGTTTTAGACATAGCCCCCCCTCTAAGTTGTGATTTCCTACACCTTCCTTCACCTATTACTCCTGGTAATAACCAAAAATTCAGATTTATACTAAATAATTAATTCACAATGGTATACATTATTCTCATTGGTCTTTGAAACTCGGGTTTTAACAAGAAACAGTTTGTATAGAAAAAAAAAAAGGAATCCTAATGAAGTTCTACTTTAAAAAAAAAAGGTTTTTAAATGAAAAAAAAAAAAAGGTTGAAATCTCTAAACTTCTCATTCTATCGAGCTGATTCTCCGTACACACTCCAAAATCCTAGTTAGTGGCGACAGTCTAAGCAGAATTTACACTGTGTGGGCCTTTTCACCCTTGTAGACCTGCGTAAAGTTAAACTGTTCACACTAACTCTGTCAACTTCCCCTCGTCTCATTACTTCTGAGTTCGCTCTGGTTGTATTGTCGGATAAAATTGTAACATAACAATAAAAAGAAACTAAAATTTTCCTAAATCATATCCTGACAGGTTGTGCAAGCTCTTCAAAACGGTGTGTCATATTAAAACAAGGTTGTGAGACGGTATTCTGCACAAAGACAAGGTTGAGACAAATAACACACAAACCCTGAAACATGGTGTTAAAGCTCCTTTCAACACTTAGCACTAGAACACATGAAAAAAAAAAAAAAACTGCAAACTGTTTAAAGTTCACCATAACACTAAGACATATTTGCTATTTAATATATAACCTAATATTGTAATTAATAAAGACCTATCAATATTAAATAGTGTACACTGGTGCCGAAACTTATGTAAATCAGCTTACACAAACCCCCAGTGCATAATATGTCTTATTTTAAAAGAAATAGTTCTATCGAGGCGATATTGCGGTCGACAGCTACGCTTTATACATTAAATGTACTTTCTTCCATCAATCTTTATCTACTATTTACAAAACCCTTTATCCAACTTTTTTTCAATTCTTTCTCTTTCAACATCTTTCTGCATCTTTCTATCTCTTCCTCATCAACATTCAACGCTTTCTCACTCTTTCATCATCCTTCATCATCCTCAACGCCTTTCAACTTACTTCCATCGCATCTCTCTTCAACGCCTTCAACACATTTCATCTCTTATTCATCACCTTATAACACAGTTCAACGCCTTTTTCATCATATTTCATCGCCCTTCCATCACTTTCAACACCTCTTTCATCCCTCTGAAGTCTCTTCGAAACCCGTCATCGGGATCTGGATCCCGATCTATTATCACTCTTAATTTTGAACTATTAATTATTACTAGTGTAATATTATTCCAACAGCCTATGACCTTTAAGCTTTATAACTCCATATACACTCGGCGGGGTAGTTACCTTGTTAAGAAAACCTATAATGTCATAGATCATTTAGAGAGAGAACATAACAAATTTGTGCGAATAGTTTGCTTCAACTATTGATTGTAAGCCTATTAAACTCGTTCTCTCTAGGTTGGCTCGCTCATTAATCTTCAATCTACGTTCAATAGTCATATTGAGTTCTCATGGATGCTAGATGTAAACTGTATCAAAATAGTGTAGTTTTCTAGTTTCCGAATTATATGACAGTTAGAAAAAAAAAGAAACAAACATTCTGGAAATATCTCGCACTGGCTACTATAAAAAAAATTGAATGGGGTACAGCTCTGATCTTACAGGATACCTCATGGCTCATAGAATTGAATCGCTCATTTCTCACTAAAATATTCACACAGGGTATGGAGGTCTCCAGCGGTTCTATAGCTATTGGTCAACTAAATTAATTAATGGCAGGAATTGAAGTTAGTTTAAATGCTCATGTGCTGTTTTTGTCATGCGTCTTTATGTCATCTGCAAAGGAAAGTGTCGCCTCAAAGGACCTAATTCTGGGACTAACATCTGCTGCACATTTCAGGAAGGAGTGGTCGTCCATACAATAGCAAGATATCATTTTGCTGCCAATGTACAATGTTGAGCATTTTCCATGTCGTCATTTTGTCGATCCCCAATCTTCTAGGGTGTTTCTTTAAGCATTTCACGATGTCATTTAATGCTTCATGCGATCCCGCCCGGCATTCAATAAGTAAGTATTTGATCGTACCATCTCCAGGAGACCATCCCATTGCGGCCGAATCATTTCCACCCAACTTATAACGCCGTCCATATCGCGTAATTGAAATTAGTGTAAAACTCAAAGAATAAGACCTTAATCTCTTAATTCTTTACTAATTTCAGTTGGCTCAACATAAATCTTCTCAATTATTAATTTAGTACAGTGGCGTGACATGTCACACTTCTTCTAGTTCTTTCGCAAGCTCGATTAATCCCAGTGGAAACCCGTCCAGGCGTCAATCCCGTGCTAACCCGTCATGCATGACTTCAAATTTGGAAATTATTAGACCTGAATATTTGCAGTGGCATCTGCTTCCACTGAAAGTATTTAAGACACAAGGCTGCCTCTTTTAAATCACTGTCTTTACTCCCACATGCCTGTGTAAACTTTAACCATGACCTTATCAATTCTCAAAATTCTGCCTATCGAGTATCCTGAGAATCAATGTTCTTCTTGTCTACGGCGGATTAACACAGTAATTGTTCCCTAGAGTTATCTGCGTCGAGTGGTCAGTCTGTACTACTAATTCTCCACTCTAACTCTAGGACTCTTCTATCTACTCGGGCTGTTCAAACATTTTCAAGACAGTTGTTCAAATCCCCAATGATAATCTGCTAAATTTCGATAATTATTGGAATTCTCATTAAACAGAATAACTACACCTTTCTGACACAGAAATATCCAGCATCAAGATATAGCGCACCGTCCAATTTCTTTATTTCAAGACGGTGTCAAATTACAACTGAAGGAACATACTAAACATATAACTGGTTTAAATTTCATGTAATCTCATCATGCCTTCTGCTGGCAAATATTTACTGTAAAATTCAATACTATCAAGATGGTTTTATTTGTCTTCATCTAAAAAAAAAAATGTTTCAGAAATAGAGTCTTGGAAATCTCTACTAAAGACAAAAATTATACATTTGTCAATTCAGGATAACCTTCCCTTGTCAGAGTGTATACAGCTGCCAAGCCAAAATACGCAGGGGAGACAGGAAGGAGAGTCAGCAATAGAATATATGAACATAGACGCAACGTTATTAATCAAGACAATAGGTCTCTAATTTTCCAATACTGCAAAGGAACAGGTCACACTTTCGCATTAGGAGAACCTAGAATACATTACAATAACATAAACAGCAAATATCAAAGGCTTATAATTGATTTTCTATTATTCAGAAAACACAATAGCATTAATAGAAAATAGATTTGCCCGAAACATATAACACAATATATCCTAGTACCAGCTAATAATATCAACAATAATATAAGTAACTTATATGTAATAGCCAATAACTATTATAAAACTACTTAAATAATAGAATTTCTAACCTATAAGATAATTCATAGAATATAGCAAACAATAGTAGAATATGTGTAATACCTTAATCAAAAAAATATGTCTTAAGAAAACAAATAATATGCAAAACTTCCTAATGTATATATATATATGTACATAGAATCATAATAGTCTTAGCATCAGGCGACGTTATATTTTCTTGATATATTGTATATGTTTCTCCTGTAGAAGGGCGGACAAGCTCGAAAGCTCGAGAAGACCAGAATAAAAGATACTCATCCCCATAGACGTTTTACTTTGATATCAGAAATCAATTATAATATTAAGGTTTTTGCCACAAACAATGTGAATCGTAAAAGACAGCGGCGAGAGATGCGGTATACACCGCCTCAACATAACTTTCATTGCCTGATAAAATGCCAGTGAAACGGAAAGCGTAAATTAAAATTCACGATTTATAATAGACTGTTAATCTCAGGATGCGTGGACTACTTCACCAATACTTAAAAATAGTATGGCTTTTCATTAGGTATATATTTCTAAAGTATAGGGGAAGAAACATATACTAAATTCGAGCCCCGCGGCGGGCGACATTGATGTGTTCCCTGGTTTGGATAGTTGAAAAGGGAGGATACACGATGTGACTTATTAAAGTCTCCTTACTTAAGTATATATGTATATATATAGCAATTTAGGCCAACAACCCCATGTATATAACCCGCAGCAAGACCTTAATGTTGTATAATAGCAGCACAGTTGTCAGTGATGCACTATCGGCATATGTCTTTACATCATCACATGTAATACAATTTGTGCAAACAGGATAAATAAAAATAAATAAAAAAGAAAAGGGGGAAAAAACTCTGTAATTGATTAAGAGTTGAGCTAAAGCAAGGATTGAGCATATAATATTGTCAGTACAATGGTCTAAAGATGGAAACAGCTGCGACACTATTATACAATTTCATCAGATAACCCACGAGATCGTTATTAAATTGGGCAATCTATAAAACACTGAAACACAGACACTCGCGGCAATGTATGTGGCCGGTAATTTATGGGAGACTTGATTATTAGTAACATTCCCTTCAAATAGGTAATAAACATACAACATTTCATTTAAACAATTGGAATAGCACCATAAGGCAAGTTATGTATGAAATAGGTAACAGAGGAAACAAGAAAATTTCTCTAGATATTTATTTAAATATCTTAAAATTTGGGAACATGTCTATACTGACGAGATATGCTATTTACATAGTAAAATTTTAGATAGAGGTGACCTGAAGTTACTTTATAGCCCTTTAGGGCCCATGCGAAATCTAGGTTGTCTACTACACAAAAAGGGGGGGGGGGGGAACCTAGATCTCCATCTATTCTAGCGGGACAAAATATACGAACCCTAACACTCCTTTTAAGTCACTTAAAGCCCTTTAGGGCCCATTCAGAATCTAAATAGATTAGCTTCTGTTCGAAAAAAAAAAAAAAAAAAGGAGGGGGGCTAAGCCATAATGGCAAGGGGCTTACCTTCTCTCGAAAGCGGCGGCAAGGTCTGGTCTCCTCTACGTCTCAGGCCCGTCTAAAAATCGTCCTTCTCACTGAGCGACTCCGATCGAATCTTGCCTTTTGGCAAAGAACCTTCTTTTATTCATCTCTCTCTCCATTTTCATTCGCCGAAAGAAACACCAATCAAAATGGCCAACGCTCCAGTATCAATTTCATAGACGCCCCAGGCCTGATCAAAATAGAACATATAGTATTACCAAAACAAAAATCTAAAGAGAGAAACAGTCCGGCGATAGTGTAAAATTTCAGACGCCAGCCCCCCCTCTTTCCACATGGGTTGGAATACAATCCTCCCTTTTTCTCGGGATGGTATATATATCGCCCCCCCGTCTTGGCTAAAATTGACCCAGGCCCTTTTTACCTGGGCTGTAATGTGATGCTTTCCTTTCTCTGGAAGGATATTTTATAAGTTTCAGTCTTTAGAGATCTTCCTTCTCCATTTTTCTCTTTTTCTGGTCACCTTTACCTAAATTTTTGGTGAGGGGAATATATGTACATATGAAACAACAGTTTCCAGCTCGGATGTCTCTGGATGTCTTCTTCTTTACCAGGAATCAGCTTTCGGCATGGAAGTCTGGTGTCACCAAGTGTCTAAGTTTCTGGGCAAAAAAATGGTCTGTAAGTCTATGTGGGAGGGAAGCCATGTATCCATTTGATTTGATTAAACATACGCCTTCTGTTGGGGTATGGTTACAAAAAACGTGCCCCAACAGTAGCTCTCCATCGTTGCCCCCAAAACACCTTATTTCCCACCAGGAGCTTCTTCAAAGGTCTATACAGAGTCCCCCAATAAACCCAAAGCAGCAATAAGGCGTGATAAGCATCTATCATGGCTATCACTGTGCCAAGAGGTCTCCTCAGCTGCATGGAGCTCCATCCACTGATATATCTCCAGAGGTTGGAGAGATTATCTGGGGCTTATTTTGCTCAAAAAAAAAATACCCCAATAACCCCAGAGGAAACCTGCCTAGAGTTACTTCAGTACTATTTTCCAACAGATTGGACTGTTCCAATGGCAGCAGTGGACTAGCTCCCAGCAGGCAACCAAGAACCTGCCTTGACGGCGATTGGAATCCTCTGCGCGATCCAATGGGGATAAGTACCAGGGTCTTGACAGACTCGGAGTCAGATATCTACTACTTGGTGGACCAGCACTGCACAAACTCCCTATCGCAACTCTTCACCAAATGCCTGCGCTTCAGACACTTCCCTACCCCGTGGAAAGCTGGGCTACTGGTTATCATCCATAAACAAAACACCGCCTCATCCAATTCACTAGCAGATCAGCATGGCTGGTTCTCATCAATGCAATTTGGCTTCGTCCATGGGCTTTGGGGTGGGGGACTGAGCCCTTGACTCAATTATCAACGAGCTTATACAACTATCTGCAAGCGTTCTCCAAAACAGGAAAGTAATGTGCCAAGCTTGGAACTCCACTCTCACCGCGCAACACTGTACTGGGATTTGCACAAGGGGCGCCTTTAAGCCCTTTCTTTTTCAACATTGCGCCAGGAAAGATTTTTCCCTTCCAAAGCCCCAAAACTGCGTAATCCTTTGTTTTGCAGACAATTTCGCCTTGCTATTCAGAACTTTCTATATATTAATAGCAAAGGAGATTAAAAAATTTCTCTAACAGTTCAGCATATGAGGTAAAGAGCGTGGATTGACCTTCAATACTAAGAATTCCCAGGCCTGCCTCTTTCATTGGAAATCCAAACGCCTTACTTACAAAATAATAAAATCTCACAAACAACATATTTTAATTGAAAACCATATAAAAATTCTTGGTATAATTTTGACACCACCCCCATATTCATTCCCTACTTGGACAACTTTTTAAATAGATGCAAATAGATGTTTTCTCGATTAATTAGCACAATTGGAGAATATTTGGACTCACCTACACCTCATGCCAGAAAATAATCAAGATGGTAATTCTCTCTTCTCTTCTCTACGATCAGGTATTTGGGGAAAGAGAGTGTTTGACATTAATGGCACTCGCAATAGTCTACACTACAAAAAAGTTCAGTTAAAATTCTTATTAGAGGGGAACCCTTTACCCCCACAATTCCAAATATATCACTTATTGGCGGCCCTCCATTGGGCATTTCAATCAATGCACATTTGAAAAAAAGGAAGCTTTGAAAGATGACTCTTTTGAGACTTGTCCAGGGCCTTGCTAAGTCCATTATTAATTTCATAGTGTTAAAGGAATCGAGAGCATTTCATATATTTTTTTTTAGGTATAATGGAAGAAGCCCCGCTATGGGCCTCATTGTTGAAAAAAAAATCAGGATGATTTTATACTTTTACTATTTCCAGATCTCTACATGTCCAAATATTAGGGCGCCAGTGGCTGCAGAAAAGCAGACCACAAATTTATTCATCTATGGCACATGTAGAGACCTAAAGCTGTGCCGGCTAGCAATTATGTTGATGGGGAAATTAACCAGTCAATCTTTTTGGTTAGACAAATTTTTATTTAGACTAATAAAATCTTTCAATGTACAACATTTTTTTATTATATTAATTAATGAAATCACGCACATATATAAGATTAAAAAATATATATATATAAAAAAAACTGTACATAAGGTTAAAAGGGAGGAGTTTTAAAACTATATATATACTTTTTACAAAAGGCCCATTATGCCAAAGCCAGATATCCCCAACCTACCTAGTCATCCAGCCACCCAGTGTCCATCATTCGAAAAAAGGGGCAGCCAAGGCCGCAGCCAGCGGCCTCCGCCCTCCGCAACTCCAAGTCTTTTTTGCTTCTCAGGAAAAAAAAATCAAATTTTTGTTTAAAAAAAAAAAAAAATGTCAATATCAAAAATGTAAAAATATCCCAGAATGTCAATATCCCGCTTCCTTTTCCCCAGTGTTGCTGAACTCACCCCCCAAGGCTATCATCACTCTTCTCTCTATGAAAATAAAAAATTAAAAAGGCATCTTAAAAAAAAATGATAAAAATAAATCGATATATATAAAAATGAATGTATGTGTGTGTGTCTGTTTGTTTGTTTGTCCTTTATGCCTGACCAAACCACTCATTGGATCGCCATGAAACTTTGGGAAGTTATTTAGTACTGGGAAGGTTTCTAGCAAATACAATTTTTGAAATAACTTTTCGCCTAGAAATAATCAAGATAAATATTCTAATTTATCTGTTATAATTCAACAATCTGCTCTAAATATTATCATGATGATACGATGATTTTGTAATGTAGAAAATTAGGTTAAACAAAAATCAGGATGACAAGGCAATTTATTTGAGACAAGAATAATGATACAATTCAAAGGCAAGATACTATTCCTTTAACTTCCAAATACCGAGGGAACCAATTAATATTGATTTTATTCAACTTATAGAGTATTTTTCAAGGGACCGGAAAAAATGTTCACTTTATCGAGAGATTCGTTAAACAAACCTTTACTTGGGTAAAACCCGGGCGAAGCCGGGTACATCCATACAAGAATAATGATACAATTCCAAGGCAAGATACTATTCCTTTAACTTCCAATTACCGAGGGAACCAATTAATATTGATTTTATTCAACTTATAGAGTATTTTTCAAGGGACCGGGAAAAAAATGTTCACTTTATCGAGAGATTCGTTAGACAAACTTTTACTCAGGTAAAACCCGGGCGAAGCCGGGTACGTCCGCTAGTTAAATATAAAATTATTAAAGAAATATTCACAAAAAAATAATAAAAATTATGAAAATATTGAATTAAAAAATGATTTAAAAAATATAATTATTATTGTTGATTCTGGGCATCTTGGGGTCAGCTTGGGAAAGGTTCAGGGCTCGTGGTGGAGTCAGGTCAAGCACCATAGGTCGGTGGCTTGACTACAGGGAAGGGGCGTCTGGGTCCATCTTGGACTGGCTTGTGGTCAAGTCGGCCACCATCGGACATGTGGCTCGACCAACAGGAAGGGGTGTCTGAGTCCATCTCAGACTAGCTTGGTGTCGGTGGGGCCAGGTCATCCACCACAGGTCAGGTGTCTTGACCACCAGGAAGGGGTGTCTGAGTCCATCTCAGACTAACTTGGTGTTGGTGGGGCCAGGTCATCCACCACAGGTCAGGTGGCTTGACTACAGGAAGGGGATCTCGGTCTCTGGCTCAGTGCTGCCAAGGCTAAAGGTGGCTTCAGGCTCCATCTCGACACCTCGCAATCACCAGAGGTTTGTGGCTTAGATGGACATAGGTGGGATATGGTTAGGTTAGGTGGGGTTCTGGGTTACTTTGGCATATTATGGTCACGAGGTATCCCAACAATAGAAGGCTACTTCAGTTTTCAAAGTCGCCTCTAGAAAATACAGTCATATATAATGGATCACGATCCCTCAATGGTGTAGACACCGCAGTTATTCTGACACCCTACACCCTAATACAACTAAATTTCCACGATCATTGCATCTCTTTCCAGGAAGAATTGCTTTCTATTCTCTACGCAACCAGAGCTATCCAACTCATGTCTATACAAATAACAGCAATTGCTTCTGATTCCCTTGCAGACCTCTATGTCATTTATAACCCAGAATTCCCGAAAACCTCACTCATAGCAGAGATAATTCACAATCTCAGCTTTTTAAATGTACAGTTCTAATGGATTAGAGGCTACAGCGGCATAAAAGGCAATGAGCAAGCGGATGAATTTTCCAAGGCAGCAGCTCATTCTATTCTGCCACTATCTTACTCCACTTTATCTAAAAGTTTGTTCTTTGTTCAGGCCCATAATGAACAGTATTCCCTCCGAATTTTGAAATAACTTTATGTCAATATTACTCCACAAGAAACTTCAGGAGAATACCCAAATACTCTCATTGCGATCCTACCCAAAATTTTGTGGCACGACCTCTACAATTCTCACAGGTCATGGCTTTGTTAAAGCTGATGCTGCAAAAATATCAATGCCCACATTGCCAAGAGGAGGACCAAACTTTCGACCACCTTCTCTTCAGATTTGTCTTCAGACCACTTTCAAAGGTTCCAAACAGCCCTCTTTTAGGAATAAGCCTATTTAAACCAGAATTCCTGCAAAACATTCCGAAGTACAAATCCGCCTGGCGAAATTTGATTAACTGTATGTCTATTATAAAAATACAACCTTTTTGGTAAATTCGACCGATTACTTCTCTCCATTATGAAGCCGCCCCTATACTGATGAGGACCATAACCCAAAACCATGGTATTCAAGTTGGTTTTGTCAGAATTTTAGTTGTTCCATAATATTTGGCCAGCCTATTTTCTTGATATATATTTTAAATATCCTTTTGCAATAGATCATTAAAAACTATTGCAAATCATACTGTAATGATAGAATAATTAGATGAGAGGACTTGACTCATCAGTGGCAAACCCTTACTGCATCTTGGTCAAATCTCCAATAATTTGGTAAGCCAAGCCTTTTCATCTAATTATCATCACAGTATGGTTTGCTGAAGTAATTTTTGATTATTTATTCTCAAGGTAATAAGACCATATCTAAATAAATAAATAGTGTGTGACGTTTCGGTAACAGCATTGTTACCATCATCAGACAATTTTTTTTTATTCCTTTGTCTGATGTGTGATGGTAACAACACCGTTACTTACTCTTTATCTTGTAGTTCTAATCTATAATCCAAATTGTGCTCTTTCACATATATTCTCTCTCTCTGCCACTACATCCCCTGGGCTGACTTGCGTCGCAACTGCTTCTTGGGACACGATGCAGATGTCGCTCTACCCCATCCTGCCTCGAGGCGTGCCACCTGTAGGTCCAGCGACGGGTCGCTGACCCACAGATATTGGAGTTGCCGTGCGAACCCTGCTCCGGGAGGTGTTTGCCTCCTGCGAAGTGCCCCTGAATCTGCAGGCCTGGCTCTTCGGCGTCGGCCTCCATCCCGAGGCAGTGAAGCTAACAATTGTGGCGAAGGCTACCATCTACAAGTACCATCTTGGTCTTGAGTTGGGTAACGCCAGCCATAACATTGACCTGCCCACTCTGTGGGAAAGAACTCTCGCAGTCCATCGGTGGCGGAGTCTTTCCTGCAGTGGGCGCTACCAATGAAGACTTTGTATACATTTTTAAATATATGTATATTTATCATTTATTTATTCATATTTAATCTTATTTAGTCACATTTATTCAATTTTGTATTTAACCTTATATAATCTTATATGAATATTCAAATAAAGTAGTTTCAATATCTTTCTCTCTCCCCCCCCCCCCCCTCTCTCTCTCTCAAGGTAATACATATATATATATACGATCAAATCTATATAAAAATAGTGTGTGATGTTTCATTACCATCACTGTTCCTGAAATGTCACATAATTTATTTATTTGGGTTTGGTTCCAAAATCACTTTATTAGGTACCGCTCAAAAAGAGCAACCTAGTTTATGATAATTGCAACAATGAATAATATGTGAAGGTTATTCACATATTAAACAAAATGTTATCGTGGGATCCAATCCCGGTTCATGACTGTCGGGAATCAAGGGTGTTACCCACTCGTCCACTGACTTTTTTATTTATTTGGATTTGGTCTTACTACCTTGTGTTTAAAATCCATTTTATCCAAATCGTGCCTTACAATTATTAATTCAAAATGTCCATTAATGTAAAAAATAATTAACTTTATAAATGGCATTTTAAAATCCATTATTCAACCTAGTTAAATCTTGCTATAACAGTACTTGGAACCTTAGAACTTGGATGTTCTAAAATAGATTGTTATAACATGGTTGCAATGTATATAAATAATGATTACAAATTAATTGAATTGCACAAAAATTAATTCATTTTTATGATAAGGCACAATTTGGATTATAGATTATAAACACAAGATAATACATTCAGTACTTTTGTTTGAAGATGGTAACAACGCTGTTACCGTAACGCCACACACTATTTTTTTATTTGGTCTTATTACCTTGTGTTTAATTCATTTTTAATTGAGAGAAGTATAGTCGAACCAAGCTATAACTCAAGATTTAATATTAAAAAAAAAAAAAAGACTAAAATTCAACACTTATTTTAATCTATTTTGACCCATTTACTTAAAAAAAAACTAGCTGTAATTCAACACCCCTAAGTTTGAATCAAAAGGTGACCATTAAAATATTTATATATATATAAAAAAAAATAATAATACTAGACATAAGAGACCTACTCCTACCATCAAGACCCAATGCCTGTAGGAATGGAAATCTAATGCTGCACATGACTGGTACAGAGCTGGAGGGACAAGCACAGGTTCTGTCCTCCCAAGAGAAAAAGTCTTTGATTTCCAGACTTAAGTCTGGTCATCTAAGGACAATAGCTTTCCAGAATGGTTGCAAGGTTTTCCCACTATGTACTGAGTGCAATTTTCAACCTTCAACCCCAAAACACATTATTACTATATTGACTGATCCATTGATGAGCTCTACTCATCCCCAGCAGGCACCATCAACAAGCTCTACAAGCTTGATACCCTGATATGATTGAGTGGAGATAAGAAAGAAGAAGACACATCCCCAGCAGGCACCATCAACAAGCTCTACAAGCTTGATGCCCTGATATGATTGAGTGGAGATAAGAAAGAAGAAGACACATCCCCAGTAGGCACCATCAACAAGCTCTACAAGCTTGATACCCTGATATGATTGAGTAGAGATAAAAAAGAAGATATAAAATAGTTTGAAAAAGAAAAAAAAAAATTTTATTTCTCAGTTCCAGGTATGGCTTTTAAAAAAAAAAAAAAAACTCCCTTAAATGTTGACCATAAAATGTCCAATTGTGGGTAGTGAATGTTTCAATGAAATGATAATCACCTAACCAACTCTAATTCAACCAAAAACTCTGGTATAGATGGAAATTTTGCCGGGAGGATAATGATCTATAAAAATTAAGGTTACCTTTCCCATCAAAGTAAACGCCATCTATTGACCGTCATCACGAACTAGAGGCTTCGGGTTGGTAACAAAGCCACAACACCAGCTTTGGAAAACTGAGAAGTGTCCACCTGGAGATCATTGTTTCGGGCTAATGGCCATTATCAGTCTAGGGCGGACTTTATTCCATGAGATTCATAGGGGCACAAACGGAATCTTCACAATATTCCAAAGAGACAGATGGCGTCTAGTTTTGACTTCTATTTTGATGGGTGAGGTGACCTTTATTTTTATAAAACTCTGGTGCCTTAGAGGTGCTCAATCAAAGAAGTTAAACTATAAAATACAATTTTATAGAAATGTTTCACAAGACCAAATAGATAATCTCTGCAGCAGAATTTAAATACAACAGCAACTTGGTTATAACATTATAATTCTAAAGTCATGTGTTTTTAAGTACAAAATGTTTTAAATCTAGTTATAACAACATGGTGTTAAAGCAGAATAACTCTGATGAATAAGCAGTCGTGGACAAACAACAGCATTTTTAGAAGAGGAGAAATACTGAGCTCAACTGACATAGTTGATAAGACCTCAGCAAGGGTCCCTCTCTAGGGAAACTGAGATCTGTACTCATGTTAGAGTTAGCAGCAAAGGTATCTGCTTCCATGTTAGGAACAGCCTCAAAATACAAGAAAAATCAGGCTTTCACCAAAGTGTGCCTGGATCATGGTGCCATGATCAACGAAAGCTGCATGCCTACACTCCATTCCATGAGATCAGACAGCTCGAGGAGTATGGACTCATGGAATTGGTGTAATCTTTGTACAAGGGGATAAGAAACAACATGGTGTTATAACAATCATTTTGTTATAGCAACCATTGTTTTGGTCAGTGCCATTTCTCGACTGAATACAGACAGCTAGGGCAAACATTAAATTGAAGATAAGACAATAACACAAGGTAATAAGATAAATAAATAGTGTGTGATGTTTCAGTAACAGTATTGTTACCATCTTCAGACAAAAGTGCTGAATGTTTTTTTTAATTGAATGAATTTCTCATTCAGCACTTTTGTCTGAAGATGGTAACAACTCTGTTACCGAAAAGTCACACATTATTTATTTATTGGAATTTGGTCTTATTACCTTGTGTTTATAATCTATAATTCAAATTGTGCTTTATCATAAGACAATAACGTGCCAGCTACAGTAATCCCTCGTTATCACGAACTCGGATTATACGAACTCTCGGTTTGCGCGAACCGTTTCTTTTCCCTCGTTAAATTTCAATGCTTTCCAAAGAGATTTTGCCGGTTAAGACGAAATATTCGGTTATGACGAAATACGAATTAAATTTAGCCCCCAGCAGAACTAATCAATCGGTTAAAACGAATTCTAATATGTTTTTAAAGGCGAGTTATAAGTAAAACAATAAACTATTAAAACAACTAAAACGCCGTTGATATCAAGTATTGGCTCTCTTTGTCTTTTGTGTAAACATCCGTCCTTTGTTTGTTATGATGACTCATTTTCTATAAAACCATCCCCTTGGGGTCGTTCCATGTACTCAATCAGTGAAAAATTTCGACTTGTCAAAGAAAAGGCTAAAGAAATAAGTGTCTCATTGGGTGTGGAAAAAACAGCTGATTCGTTTTCACTTCCAGAAACAATGCTTGATGAGCCTGAAGAATGGACCAAACTCCTTTCAGCTACAAACCCAGCTGAGACTTTGACTTTCCTGGAGTATGTTGCCCTGGATGAAGGGTTGGAAATTTGCGGTTCACCCGAATTAGAAGAAAAGAAGAAAGAAGAAGAAGAAACAGAAGACGATGAGGTGAAAGAAGAGATAATGATGCCTACTAGAGGGGAAGTAATCGTGGCCCTCGAAACCCTCCAGAAGCTGTCCAAAACCTCTGCGGATATTGATGTTCATTTTGAAGATGACCTGGATAAAATAAGAAGGGAGTGTCTGAAACAGTGCCCAATCAAATACCACCAAAAAACTATAACAGACTTTCTGAAGCCTGCAGAGAAAACCCAGATATAGGATACTCTATGCATACTGCATATGCTGCATACACATAAACATAGTATGTACCAAGTATATTATGTAAGTTGTTTCTTTTGCTGTTCTTTTTTATTTGTGTTTTAAAATAAACTTATATTCTCATGTTATTGCCTTACATTGTGATTATATTATCCATATTGTCTTTTAAAATAAAATACTTTATGTACATACATATACTAATTGTTGTTCGTTAAAATTATAAAATATTTTCATTAATATTGTTTTCAAATAAATTTATTCGTTATTCCTCAGAAATGTAGTTTTCTTACTCATCAGTAGTACATAAGTACAACCCCCGGATACCACGAATTCAATTCGTCTAATACGAATTCGGTTTATACGAATTCGGTATATATTCTTTTAAGACGAAAAGGGTATTTCGTTCTCCCATTGAGTTCGTCTTAACGAGGGATTACTGTATATATTAAAAAAAATGTAATTCTACTGTCCTAAAACCTTATGTTCATATAGTCTGCTTAAAAACCATCACTAATATTCCACTTTTCGTTATAGAAAATATACAAACAGAATTGTCCAATACATTATTAGAGTTCTAAAGAGAAAAAACTCTTAAAAACACCTTTTGGAGATTTAGCAACCCACTGAAGACGCTGAGAAGTATTTCAAAAAGAAAAATATAGCAATAGAACTCTATAATTTCTACAGATCAATTGTTAATAGATTCATACACGAAAGAGGTAGTGAGGAAAGTTTTAGAACAGATGTGTAAATAAATCCCTTTCAAACAAAGACTCACGTGCACATGGGGAAAGGGAGAAAAGTTACTGTATTATTTTGTTGTTGTATGGCGAATCCATACAGGGCATTGGGCCCTAATAAAAGCCTTTTTGTTGTTATTAGAGTTCTAAAAACTGTTTGGTGGATTATACAACTCTGAACACTCAGATTTTCCTGGAAAATCTCTTAAAGATTTCTTGAAAAAAGCCATGGTCCACTTGTGCTGTGTGAGCAGAAGAGCTTGAATTGACTTGTTCCATTATATGTATGTTCCATATGTAAATACCTGTTTTTTTCCTCTTTTCGCTCTTCACTTCTTCCATCCATATTTCAAAAAAATTTTTTTTTTCTTTTCTTCTAAATCCATATTCTTATTTTCCATAGGATCATTCAAATAATAATCTGTATATATCTATCATGTGTATATAATCTTTCTCCATTTTTACCCTTTTGTATATTTCCCACTTTGATAGGTTTCTCCGTCTTGTAACCCCAAGGAGAATCCTCTGGAAGACCTGTGTGTCTTAATAAAGGCTTTTGTGTGTTTGGTGGATTAAATTGGTGAAACCACTTGGAGTGTTCCCAACTGATGAACCAAGCCTTCCCAATATTTTTATCAAAGTAAAGGATAGTAAAAGTATTTTTTAAAAAAGGCCTCTCCTAATCGTACTACTAAAAGTTGCTGATGGCTTGTGCCATCTATCTGAATAAATATCAACTAATCATTGATTTTTAATTATTCCAGAATTATCCAATCATTTATCTTGATTAATTAAGAAAAAACAAGGTAATAAGACCAAATTCAAATAAATAAATAGTGTGTGACGTTTCGGTAACAGCGTTGTTACCATCTTCAGACAAAAGTACTGAATGAGAAATTTTACCACAGCATGTTTTAAATAGCTACTGTTATCAAGTGTGTAAACAAGATAACAGATAAGAAGAAGATATTTATCTGAGAAACACAGAATATTATTCTTAGAATTAAAAGTAGAAAAAACCCAATTTTTTTTTTTCAAATATAATTAAAAGCATATCTATAAATATCATTTGTATTTAGCCAATTCTGGAATAATTAAAAATCAATGATTATTTGATATTTATTCTGAGATGGCACAAGCAATTAGCAACTGGTACAAGTCATGATTGGTGACTCCCATACATGAGAGTAGATGGTGGGCTCTAGTACATTTGTAAGTGCAAAGTCGAACTGCTTTTCACAAGTGGTGAACTTACAGTAAAAGCAGTCGCCTACTTCTAACCACCATGATTACCTTGGCCTGTACCACGTTTACTAGGGATAAGAAAAAAAAAAGAAAAAAGAGTAGATGGTCTGGGATTGTTGCCTATTTTGCAGATAGTACATGTTGGGGAGATCCTAACTCCACCTTCAAATTTGATCTGCCTTGTTGTGTCCTGTATTGATGAGAGATAGACATGTGGTATCTCCACTGGGTAGTTTGGCATTGATGATCAGCCCAGGATTATAAACACAAGGTAATAAGACCAAATCCAAATAAATAAATAGTGTGTGACATTTCGGTAACAGCATTGTTACCATCTTCAGACAAAAGTACTGAATGAGAAATTTTACCACTATATAAACCACTACTGAATTCTCATTCAGTACTTTTGTCTGAAGATGGTTAAAAGGCTGTTACCGAAATGTCACACACTATTTATTTATTTGGATTTGGTCTTATTACCTTGTGTTTGTATTGATTACTGTACTGTATTAGTTCATTCTGCTTATATATGCTACACTGAAGGGTGGAATCTCAGAAATGGTATTTAAGCAAACTATGGACATAAGCTTTTAAGACAGCAGAATTACATATGATATTTGCATCGAGCAATGCTCTTCCGCAAACAATAAGGACAAGGCCAGTTAGGTATAAATTAATACAAAGCAATAACATTCCATCTATATAATACAAATGGAAACATTTAGACGAGAATGTTTCTTTCACAAATAAATCAGACTTCTAATATCCTTGCTGCGATCAAAAAATATTGGGAGAGCTTGGCTCATTTTCTTTTATCTTAAACTGGTCAGACCTGTCTGGGAAACAAAGGCGCCATATGGAAAGGAGAAAAAAACTCAGTTCTCCCCATAACTTCTGAGTTGATCTGGCATGAAGATAGTAACAACCTTTATTTTATATCTAAAATATATACACAGTTAAACCTGTCTATAACGCCCCCTCTTGGGACTCACCAAAATAGGGTGCTATAGACAGGTCACTTTTAATGTAAATCGCATCATACTACGTATTTAAAATCAGGCGCTATAGAAAGGGAGGCGCTATTTAGAGGGAGCGCTATAGACAGGTTTAACTGTACCAAAATAAATAAATATTTAAAGTAATTTGGGAGCTTATATAATTATTTTTTTAATTGAAACAATTAAGCTTTTGATAACAAATGGTTTGTGACTCTGTGATAAATACATGTATAAGATTATGTCTTTAGTGATAAGGTACAATTTGAATTATAGATTTAAAACATAAATAATTAAAAAGTTTTCTGGAGATGAGTTTCTTCTTATTCTATTAAAGCCATCTTAAGCTTTCAGGCATCTCTGTCCTTACAACAGGAGTACATGTGACAATCTGTATATAGCAATATGTATCACCACCACAATCTATGCAATGTATCGTCAAAAGATTTAATAAAAGTTAGGCTTCGCAAAAAGGGAAAGAACAATTAACAGGATTGTATCATCCAGGAAGTAAAGGTCACTGCCCTGGACCCATAAAACTTAAGTTCAAAGACCTTCTTCTTCCTGAAGGATTGCAATCATGGCGACAATGGAGGTACTAAGCCAATCACAGTTAAGCATGACATATCAACAACCAATCACCTTTAAGCATGACCAACTGATAGCAAATCATCAGAGAGCACGTAAAAGGATAAGGATCTCCACCAATGAGAAGTCGAGAGAGTTAATGATGATGATCTCGGACAAGAAGTTGAAAAGAAGGTAGGTGACCGGGCTAGAAGCAAGGTGTGCTCAACATAGGCTCCAACCAAGGTAGTGTACGCTCCATCATGTGAAAGGCCAAATACCTCCTCCAGTCTCATCACTCTCCCTTTCGTAAGGTCTTATTTCTACCCCATCCAGGTGTGCTCGTTATTCCACTGTGGAAAACCACCATTCGACCAAGACTACGCCATCAATCCAATCAAATCCACCCAACAACACAATTCACCAGGATTCAACAATCCTACAGAGAGTCGACAGGATAGACACAAATCCGACATACATATTATAGCAACGTATTTGATAAAACACTATTTGGATTATAGATTATAAAAGATCCAAATAATTTATTAGTGTATGACGTTTCGGCAACAACATTGTCACCATCAGACAAAAGAATAAATATATTTTTTTATTTATTCATTTTTTTGTCTGATGATGTTGACAATGTTGTTGCTGAAACGTCACACACTAATAAATTATTTGGATTAGGTCTTATTTTCTTTTAGCAAAGTATTTATTATTTTATTAACAGCGTATCATTTTTTATATTTTGATACTCTGTAAACTTTCCTTATTACTTATACTTTGTTTATCATTCATTGTTTTTTTTTGTTTATCCCTAGTACATGTGGTACAGGCCATGATAATTATGGTGGGTAGAAGTAGGCGACTGCTTTTACTGTAAGCGCACCACATGTCTACACATGTGAAAAGCAGTTCGACTTTGCACTTACAAATTTGCCAGAGTTGTTTGTTCTTGTCTTAAATAAATTGCTGTGTCATCCTGAAGTTTGTCTTTCCTAATTTTCCATGTGGCAATATATAAATGAATAAAACGCTGGAATCAGACGATGCTTTATTCATTATTTATGTTCTTCTGTAGAAGGGCAGAGATGCCTGAAAACTTGAGACTGCTTGAATAAAATAAAAAGAAAATCATTGCTAGAAACCTTGTTAATTATTTAATTAATATCCAGGAGATTAAAATCAATTAATAAGGTAATAAAACTAAATCTAAATAAGTAAATAGTGCTGAATGTTACATACTATTTGTTTTCTTGTTATCTTATGTGTATTAATAAAGGCGTACACATTGTTCGGCGGTACATTTACTAAAATTGGAACAATACAAAGAGCAGGCCTATAGCATGGCCCCCGAGCAAGGATGACACGCAAAATGATGAAGTATTAATAATTGACTGTTAAAATTACAAATTATTGACTGTAATGACTCATCCATTGATGAGTTCTACTCATCCCCAGAAGACACCATCAACAAGCTTTGCAAGCTTGATTAGATACCCTAATATGAGTGAGTGGAGATAAGAAGATCTTAGGTTATTATGTGTATTAATAAAGGTGTACACGCTTGTTCGGCGGTACATATACTAAAATTAGAACAATACAAAGATTAGCATGGCCCCTGCACAAGGATGACAAGCAAAATCATGAAGTATTAATAATTGACTGTTAAAATTACAAATTATTGACTGTATTGACTCATCCATTGAAGAGCTCTACTCTTCCCCAGCAGACACCATCAACAAGCTTGATACCCTTCTCTTCTTCTTTCTTATCTCCATTCAATCATATTAGGGTATCAAGTTGTGATCCTTGATGGTGTTTGTTTGACAACCACCATGACTGGGTGAAGTAGAATGCGTTTTCCTTTGTCATTAAGACTGGGAGCACTACTCAGTGGCAGGCCGACTTAGCTCCAAAAGAAATGTCCGCCTCTGACATGAGGAACAGACGCAATGGGCAGCCGCTCCTAACATGGAGTACAAACACTGCTCATCCTGTATCCCTGGATTACGAGCCTTTACTGGGTACTATCAGCCGGGCCAGCTGAGCCCAGATTTTTTAGCGAGCTTGTTACTGCTCCCCCTCTTCCTTTTTCATCCGGGCTTGGGACAGGCAAAGGTGGAGTTGCTTGATACCCTAATATGATTGAGTGGAGATAAGAAATAAGAAGACCTTAGGTTGTTATGTGTATTAATAAAGACTTTTGTATGAGTGGAATACAGAGAAAGTTTACCTCTGACACAGTACATTCCCTGCCCCCCTAATATCTTTACCATCGCAGTAAGAGCCAAATTGAAACAGAGTTTAAAAAGAAACATTTGTGCACAATAAAAAGTTTTGAAAATAGAGCAATCCATAAATAAATCTTTAATTAAAAAGGCATATTATGATGCATTAGCGTGCCGTTATGAAAATTCAAAACTATTATAGACGCGTATGATTCTTTTAAAAATTAAGCAATTTCTACTGCCCTTAGTGCAATGGAAAAATTAATGGGAGGGCCTGGCTCATCAGTGGTGAACCCTTCCAGAATTTGTTTAATTTTCAAAAGAATCATAAGCGTCTATAATAGTTTAGAATTTTCAAAAAGGCATATATTGGATCAAAATACCATTTATTTAACCAATATTTCAGTTGGCTGAACGCCAACCTTTATCAAGGTATTATAACATATCAATGTGTGTCAACAACAAACTCAGTGTCACATAAGTCAATAGAATTATGTTAAAAAAAATATAGGTAAAATTTTTTTTTTCTTTTTCAACATAATTCTATTGACATTATGTGGCGCTGAGTTTGTTGTTGACGCACATTAATATTATAATACCTTGATAAAGGTTGGCGTTTAGCCAACTGAAATATTGGTAAAATAAATGATATTTTGATCCAATATATGCCTTTTTAATTATAAAATCACAAGGTAATAAGATCAAATCCAAATAATAAGTGTGTGACATTTCAGTAACAGTGTAGTATATAATCTATAATTCAAATTGTGCCTTATTAAATTATAAAATGATAAGGCACAATTTAGATTATAAATACAAAGTTAATTCATAATACAACAGCTTATGATTGTAAAACAATGTTTGACAAGTTTTACCGCAAATGTTTCTTTTGAACGAAAAAATCATTATTTATTTTAAGGAGAAATAACAACTATTTCTAACCTTAGGGATGAAGTATGAAAAAATGAATTGTGAAGAGCAATGATGAACAGTAATACAAGGTAATAAGACCAAATACAAATAAATAGTGTGACATTCTGATAATAATGTTGTTACTATCATCCATTTCAAGACATCAGACAATTTATTAATTCCGCCTTTGCCGGTCCCAAGCCCGGATGAAAAAGGAGGAGGGGGAGCAGTAACAAGCTCACTAAAAAACTGGGCTCAGCTGGCCCGGCTGTAAGGGCTCCTAATCCAGGAATACAAGATGAGCAGTGTTTGTACTCCATGTTAGGAGTAGCTGCACATGGCATCTGTTCCTCATGTCAGAGGCGGCCATTTCTTTTGGAGCTAAGTCAGCCTGCCACTGAGTAGTGCTCCCAGTCTTAATGACAAAGGCATTCTACTTCACCCAGTGTGGAGATAAGAAAGAAGAAGAAGACAATTTATTCAATTAACACAAGGTAATAAGACCAAATACAAATAAATAGTATGACATTTTGATAATAACATTTTTACCATCATCAGACATTTCATTCAGTAAACACAAGGTAATAAGACCAAATCCTAATAAATAAATAATTAGTATGTGACATTTTGGTAACAGCGTTACCATCATCAGACAAAAGTACTGAAATGTGAAATTTTTCTGAAGATGGTAACAACGCTTTTACTGAAACGTCACACACTATTTATTTAGATTTGGTCTTATTACCTTGTGTTTATAATCTATAATCCAAATTTGGTCTTTATCAATTTATTCAGTACTTTTGTCTTATGGTAACAACAATTTTGTTACTGAAACAATCACATACTATTTATTTATTTAGATTTGGGCTTATTATCATGTTACTATTTTTAAAATAGAATAAAGGCAGTGGAGAATTCAAGTTGCTTTTGTGGTATTAAGGAACAAACCTCAAGACATCTACTGATCGATTGCCCAGTATTTCAAGATTATAGAATGAACTAGTTGTTTGTGAACTTAACGATTTGATTTTCGATAAAAAATCATATTTAAAGTTCAATTCATTTTGTAAATACATTCTAAACATTCTACAAAATCTGGATCTCTAATGTTTTCATGTGTTGAATAATGTAAATAAACTTTTCTCCTTGTTTGGCGCAAGTATCCCTTGCGGGATATAGCGCTTTGGAAATAAAATAATTGGTAATCATGTTACTATTAAAATCCCTTTGGTAAAATTATAAATAAAAGACAATTTGATGATGGAAATGTTTCTTTTTATTTACCTTAGTAGCGTAGTTATACCTGTCAAAGGGTTGTTGAGCTTGGAAGTTTGTATTGCAGTTATATATATAAAACTCTTCTCTTAGCAAATTATCTTTTATTTATTATATTGTGTTTGAAAAAGGAAAAATCAGGTAAAAAGTTTCTTTTAATTTTAAATTTGCAAGTTTTCGAGTAAATATACTGTTCTTTAACGGGCTGATACTCTATGTACAATCTCTTTTTTTTTGCTTATCCCTAGTACACGTGGTACAGGCCATGATAATCATGGTGGGTAGAAGTTGGCGACTGCTTTACTGTAAGTGCACCACATGTCTACACATGTGAAAAGCAGTTCGACTTTGCACTTACAAATGCGCCAGAGTTCCGTTTGGTTACTTGCACTCGCTGGTGGGGTTGGACTTTTGCAAGAATCTGGGACCATTGGAGCATTTTTTTTTTTAATCATAAAAAAAGTGCCCAATGCAGGAATCGAACCCGGGTCGTAGCAGTCAAAAACCAACAGTTTAGACCATCCTTCCACCGACCCCCTAAATCTCTTACAATCTCTTAATAATCTTTATACAAAATAATTGAAAAACTTTTGTTATTGGTATGTGTTCTCGCAGGCGTACATCAGATTGCTCACAGCTAAAGTAATAGATATTATACTGGGATGAAATATATATGTCATAATTTGCATATTATCCAAAATGTATAATTTATTTTCACCATAATTATATTATGTTAAATTGTAAATACAAATTCATCCATGTAGAAATCTGGGAGTCAGCGCGTGCGGGCGAAGGCCACGTCTCCGCCGTGTGCGCTCACGAGTATGGAACAAGTTTTTTTTCGAAGCATACATGCACAACGGTCGTGCCCTTCCATTCAACCACGACAGCTACGACATATATATATATTTAGAGATTGTACATAGAATATGTTGAAGAACAGTATATTTGCTCGAAAAATTTCAAATTTAAAATTAAAAGAAACTTTTTACCTGATTTTTCTCTTTCAAATAATTTCTGGATAACTGTTGCTCACCTGTCTTGTGTTTATTATTGTTGTTTTTTCCACCCCCCCATTGTTAATATCATACGACTATTCTATTCAGGGCCTAAAATCATTGTAAATATCTGTATATACAAATGTAAAGATATACATGTATGACAGTGCAAGTGTCCCCTAGGGGGACATAGCGTTTCAAATTAAAATAAAATCTTGTGTTCATGGTAAACGGTTTGCGAATTTCGACAAATTAGAAAGAGGGAATCATATATCGCCGCAACTCTTATCTTTTCTTTTATTTATTTTATATTCAAAACGATATATAATCTCTCCTTGTTTGTACACTATAATTAGCTGAAGAAGGGCTTGCCCGAAAGCTTCCTTAATCGCGTTAATAAAAAAGAGTTGCGGCGATATATGATTCCCTCTTTCTAAAATCTTGTGTGTTTATTATAAAGCACAATTTGGATTATAGATACAAGAAGACCTAATTCAAATAATTGGGTCTTCAGGTATGGCCTAGACGATGACACCATCCTGGCGTCTACCAAGACACACATCTATAGGTACTTCCTCGGCGTGGAACTGAGGAATGAAGACCTTGTCTGGAGGAGAACTCTCTCAAGGTGGGGAAGCCTTCCTTACTGAAGAAATTTGTACACATACACAACGATATACATTCCCCTACATTTTATCTACCCTTTATTTACTATTTTATTATATATTGTTTCCACCTTTGTAACAATTGATTAAAAGAATCAATAAAATTGTTTAAATTGTCCAAATAATTTAATAGTGTGTGATGTTTCAGTAACAGCATTTGTTACCATCACCAGACAAAAGAATAAATATAAAATGAAAGGATTTAAAAACACGAATGTTTCTTTTATACACAAAACAAACTTCTACTGTCTATACTGCGATGAAAAAATATATTGGGAGGGCTTGGCTCATCAGTGGTGAACCCTTACAGCGGTTTCGTCAATTTAATCTACCAGACCACTTCTCAGAGCTCTAATACTGTATTGGACGATTCTGCTTATATACGCAGCACTGAAGGATGGAATCTCAGAAATGGTTTTCAAGAAAACTATGGACATAAGCTTATAGGACAGTAGAATTACATTTAAATAAATGAAGGTCGGTGGAAGGCTGGTTAAACCGTTTGGTTTTCGACCACTACGACCCGAGTTCGATTCCCACATTGGACACTTTTTTTCTGATTAAAAAAAAATGCTCCAATGGGCCCCGATTCTTGCAAAAGTCCAACCCTACCAGCGAGTGCAAGTAACCAAACGGGGCTCTGGCACATTTGTAAGTGCAAAGTCGAACTGCTTTTCACATGTGTAGATATGTGGTGCGCTTACAGTAAAAGCAGTCGCTAACTACCCACTATGATTATCATGGCCTGTACCACGTGTACTAGGGATAATTTAAAAAATAATAAATAAATATAGAAAAATATTGTGTTTATCAAATGGTATCGTGTTTCTGTACCCTTTTTTGACTATTCTCTTCACTCATGGGTGTTTCTGATTGGACACTGAATCTAAAGATCTATGGTGCTAGATAAGGCATGAATTGTACTCTTTGCTAGAATGTGTAATGGTGATCATAAACCACCAAATGTATATATAAAACAACCAGAGAGGTCTACGAAGACAAGCTTACAAATTCACCAACCCTAATCTAGTGTTTACAAACAATTAGAAAATCAATAAACTGTCTGAAGACATCTTATGAATTATTATAAAGAATGCAAAAAAAATATCATAAATGAAAAAAGCAAAAAATTTTACTGAAAACCATATTTTAATATACACCATACCATTTTTCTAGGTTTTTACGAGGATTATGTTCAGAAAATAGAAGCATACGATATTTTACACAACGTTCTAGATTGAAAGGATTAATATTTGAATTTTGGATGTCCTGGAACTCAAGATCAATCTTATGTAAAATATTTGGTGAGACCATCATTGCTTGAATTGGAAGGGTTTTGGCTTCCGTGTCTAAAAAACTCTTGGCTTGGGCGTAATCAATATCACCTCCAACTTCAACAATAATACGTCCTGCTTTAACAGGAGTTGCATAATGGTGAATGTCTCCTTTACCTCCTCCCATTTTTTTACCTGGACCTCTTTTATATCGTGGCATCCACGGTGCATCAACTCTCCAAATTGCAAACATTTTTTCTGGGTTGATACTTGAATTGATGCGATTTTGTAGTTTAACTAGATGTTCGTGGTTCAAATAACCTCCTTCAAGAGCCATAATTCCAAATTGTTCATGAATCAATTTATTATGAACAAGTTCGGGGCCAAATACATATTCTAAATGCTTTGATAACTTGGGGGGTTTAACATCGTTTGGCATGGCGGTTGGTTCTTTATCCATTGGAGGTAATAAACGCTCTTTAATTAAATAGATTGTTCGAGGAGGTGGTGGTACCGTTTTCATATATCTTGAAACATTGCAAGACTTCAATACTTGTGGATTGAAAAATATTATATTGAGCTTTGAAATTTGATTAAACATTTTAAAGAATATTATAAAACATACAAAATTAACCCAACAAACTTTTAAGAAAATTACAGGTAAAAAAAAAATAATTGTTTTCAAACAGAGTAAAATATTATTAATAGATATTTATTGACATCAAATGCGGAGAATATATTTTTACAATAATAAAATATTGCTTGCAAATAAAAAATCTATATATAATAGAAAATATATATTTTTACATGAAAATGGTGGAAAATTAATGTATAGAGCCATGGGAAATAAGAAAACAAATAGAAGATCACAAATTAAAAAAATAAGTAATACTAAATAGTTTATTAGCGAACAAATAATACAAAAAATTCCTTCCAGGTGAGAAACTATATTTAAAATAATACCTAGAAACTAATAAATATAGGCAGCCTCTTTGTATTTGGATCTCTATTTGAAGTCGCAATTTTTCTTATTACCTCAGTAATAGGTAATTAGTAATAAATATACCTTATAAGTATAAAAACAGGCATTAGTGAAAAAGCTTAAATTAATATATTCAAATGAAAAATCTATAAAAGAAAATAGCAAACAATACAAATTATATTGCCGATAAGACTACATATAAAGGGAAATATTCTTATAAAAGACCTCACGTAAAACTACATTTCTAGTTTATACGAGGGCTGTCCATTAAATAAATTCCACAAAGTTTTTTCCTACAGAAAAACAGGTTTATTTGTCCTGAACTATACATTTTCGAAAATATCAGTCTTTTTTCATTTTTTTTACATATTCCCGTTTCGTCGACGTACCCACCTATGGAACCCAGAGTCATAGAACTCTGTCGCCTGGCCGCGTAGAAAGCCTAAAATCGCTTCTTCCAACTAGTCATCATCTTGGAATTGGGTTCCACCCAGGTTTTTCTTTAACTCGGCGAAGAGATGAAAGTCACTAGGAGCTACGTCTGGGCTGTAAGGTGGGTGTGACACCAATTCCCATCCAAATTCTTCGATGAGGGCGGTGGTTTGACAGGCGGTGTGTCCGAGCGTTGTCGTGGGGAAAATGCACCCCTTTGATTAACATCCCTCTCCTCTTGTTCTGAATCGCGCGTCGAAGTTGTTTTAAAGTCTCACAGTACCGGTCGGAATTGATTATTGTACCCCGACGCATAAAGTCGCACAACAATAGGCCCTTTCTGTCTCAAAATATGGTAGCCATAAGTTAAGTTTCCTGGCAGAAAGCGTTTGTTTAAACTTTAGAGGTTTCGGCGAAGAAGTGTGCTTCCACTGCTTGGATTGTTCCTTTGTCTCCGGTGTGGTGTAGTGTACCCAGGTCTCATCACCAGTAACGATCGAATCCAAGAATTCTTCTCCTCAGTTTCGTGGCAATCAAGAAATTTCTGGGCCGCTTCAACCCGCTGTTCATGGTCTTCAGTCAGCATTTTCGGAACCCATATTGCGCAGACCTTTGAATACCTAAATGTTCACGCAAAATCTTGTCGATGGTGGTTTTACTGACATCAGGAACCAATTCGCAAGGCTTCCGCACAGTGACCCAGTAACCCGTTGATCTTCAAGCATTTCTGCTTCGACTTTAGCTATGGTTTCCTCTGAAACCATGGCCTTCCAGCACGCGGTTCATCGTGGACATCTGTACGGCCGTTTTTAAATTCTCTGACCCATCTGCGCACCATCCCGGAACTCATGCACCCTTCTCCATACACTTGACAGAGTTCAGTATGAATGTCCTTCGCCGAATTCTTCTTTGCGGCCAAAAAGCGAATTACTGACTTAATTCGCAGCTGGCGGGAGACACGAGGGGAAGCTCCATCACTAATGGCTGCTCAGCCAAGACTAAGCTTACCAGTGATGTGGCCTTGGTGGGAAATTGGAGTGGGAAGAACAAGCTACGAGCCCGCGCAGTCGGCTCGCGCCTTAAGGCGATCCTCATGACAGTGGTGCCCCGTGGAACTTATTTAATGGACAACCCTCGTATATATGTGGGTTAAACTTTACGCTATGCTATCCAAAGTTCGCACACGTTAAAAAGCTACATATAGCTAAACATGCACGAACACAGACTCTTGTAGCAAGAGGCCAACTCTAGCAAAGGTTTGGCCTTGAGCCTTCTTAGAAGTCTAGCAAAAGCCAAACTTAATGGAAAATGACGTCTTCTCAGAATGAAGGAAATGTTGGCATCTGAAGAAGCAAAAGATATTTTTGGTACTAATACAGAGCGTCCAACTTTGGTCCCTGTCATTATTTGTGAATTAAGAACATGAGAGCGCATGCACTGGATCATCATAGTGTGCCATTGCACAGACCATGATTAGGATTCAAATTTCTCAGAAGCATAACAATAGAATCAAACTTCAGATTTGACCGTTTTGGAGATTATCCTGTGAGAATAAGGCTATTGAGAAATTCAGTAGGGTGGTTATTTTTCTCCTCCGCATTCTCACACACTCTACACTCTCAACACTGATTCCTGTTTGGCAAGCAATCCAATACTTTTTCATTAATATCTAATGAATCTGTGTTTTTGTGTGTGGCGTTAATATCATAGACTTACTATTTGAAAAAGATACAGCCCATGAGAGATATAGCTTTCAGAAAAAGAAATGAGGCCGTATCAGTCTGTAGTTAGTTCACCATTACCAACTTTAAGCTACCATTGAGAGAAGCTCTACTCGTGAAACCCACTTCTGCGTCCTCCACAAGGCTCACCCAAAGTATCCCATTGAGGACCATGATGCAGTTGCCTCGACAGTAACGAAGTGGACATCGAGCATTCATCATTGTAAAAAACCAACCCATCTCTTTTTCTTTCTTTTATTATTATTATTATTTTTAATATATATAATTATTTTCCATTATAATAAATTTCCACTTTTTGAATAAGTAATCAGCTATTTTTTGTTTTTAAATATTGATAAATATGAATTTTCAACTTATATATATTTTTTTACAGAACAAAACAAATAATTGTAGAACGACATTTGAAAATTATCCCACATGTGTTTCTTTTGAACGAAAAATCGAAATTTATTTTAAGGAGAAATAACGATTATTTATAATCTTAGGGATAAGTATGAAAGGATGAATTATGAAGAGTAATGATAAACAGAAAAATAAAGTGTCCAGAGATGGGAATCAGAAATCACAGTGTTCCACTCACTGGGCAGATGCCAAGTCCACTAGGCTACCCTAGTGCGTTCGTAAATATTATATAAAGTAATTTTAAACAAATAATATATATTTTAAAAATAATATTATTAATTTTCTTGATTTATAATCTTATATTTTTTAACAGTGGAATATTTTTTGGAAATTAAATTACTTTTTATTTACTCTGTTAAAAAAATTGGCGGAAAGATTTGAGGAAAGAGATAAGGGGAAAGGAGAAAAGAGAGTACAGGGAGAGATACAGATAAAGTGGAGAAGAGGTTCTGAAGTTTTTTTTTTCTTAGCTTAGGGATATTTTAAAGAAAATCGTCCAAAAAATGTAGACTCTAAAATTTAAGTGGAAGAAAGCTTCCATATCCCCCCCCCCCTCCAACTGAAGCACCAAAAAGATAAGTAACTTCTTATAATTTTTTTTCAACAGGTTAATTATATGTATATTTTCGTCTATTTTATTCTCATGGCCTTTTTATTTTTTTCTGACCATTCCAAATAGAACAATAAATATATAAAAATGTGTGTTGAATCTCAACTTTGGCTTTGAGTACTTAATTGGCATAGAATCAATTATTCAATTAACCCCAGTGCGTGCAGAATATTTGCAAGTTAGGTTTTTTAAAATAGCAGGGTATATATAATGTGAACTCCCTGAGAACAAAAGAGTCGCCATGTCATGTGTTCAGGACAGAAGACATCAGAAAGTACCCGTTACATATGTTAAGTCGGATTTTGTACATGTCGAAATACGTTGTATTGATAACTAATTGATAAACTAAACTCATCAAAAAAAAAAAAAAAAAAAAACTCGCCATGGCAAATACACAAACAAAGAGAAATACAATATACGAAGATAACGCTTAAATACGTATAATGGGGAATTTCATTCAAATCCTATGTTAACATACTTTCAAGTTTAGAAACTTGTTTATTACTTCAAATCCTTCTATGTGAAGTTCAACCTCCATATTACAACATGGTACCGAGGGTAAACCTCAAAGTGGGTTAACGAAAAGAAGTTCTTAATACAACAATATTAGTGGGTCAATTTTTATGATGATGAAGTATATAATCATCATCTTTACGATTTGAATAACACACACACTTCATTCCAATGCACCTTATGGGATTTTACAAATATGTTATACTATTATATTCCTGACCAAAATGAAAAAACACATCAAAACATGATACATACAAACACAGATTTGATTCCCAACGGGGTGTGTATAGATCAGCATATTATTTACCAACCATGGAGAACACCATTGTATGTCTAGTTTGGTATCTGAAACGCTGAGGAGCGCGATTACAGGGCTCTTAAAAACAGCGGCAGACCAATCTATACAAAACGACCTTACAAGAATGGATAAATCTAAGCTATACTCTCACTACAAAGACATTCACATATCTTTCATGACGGAGGGATACCTTTTAGGGGATTTTCCTTTCCCGGTTGTAAGACTACTCGCACAAGTTAGAATACTTTCAAGTTTTTTTAGAGAAAACCACACCAAGATGCTCTGCGGTGAGGACCCGACTTGTACCTTCTGTAATTCAAAACTACAAAATGAAATCACTCACTATATTTTTGATTGCTCTGCTCTGAAAGAAGAAAGAAGAACCCTTATGCTCAAAACTGGGCAACTCTGTGCTTCACTTCCATCAATAATTGACAATATGACCCAGAATAAGTATATTGCTACGGCGTTTTATGGTTTCCACAAGTCCATATCTCAGAAGAAGGCCAAGTGATACTCACTCCTCACTTTCTTACTGCTACTCTTTTTGTGTTGATTTCTTGCTTCCCTCTTTCTTCTTATTATTATTATTTTTTTTTCCTTTTCTTGTTTTTTTTTTTCTTTCTCTTTTTACTCTGTATATATCGCTATTTCCGTTGTCTCACTGCTTTGTTCTTATGCATACCTCTGGTGAATCCTGTATAGGGTCAGTGACCCTAAATAAAGGCTTTTTTTGTTGTTGTTGTTGTTGTCTAGTTTGGTATAAAACACAAAAAATATACAAATTGATAAAATGAAATACATATGAAGTTTTATTATAACTAAAACTATCTGTAATTTGGGACAAAGAGAAGATTATATGCAAGATAAAGATATTCTCTTAATAAACGTTTCTTTACTTCTAATTTCATCGAAATATATAAAAACAACCAAAATTTCTATTTTGGGTATATACTATATAGTAGAGATTGCAGCCAAAAAAAAAAAAACATATTAAATACTATATGAGGTCCCTATTCTATAAACGGGCCTTTTGGCCCACAAAGGAAATTTATAGGGTACAGTAAACTTACCATTTTTATCTATTCCTCTTCCATCACTCAGCCCGATTCCTTTCGACCTTCGCCTTCAGTTACTCGATCCCAACTGTCTAAAATTTCAAATTTTTCGCGTGCCTCAAAAATTTTTATCTTCTTTTTACAGAGTAAAAGGAAAGAGTATTTATTTCTCAGAATATATTTGGAAAAAAAAATTCTTTGGAATAAATAATTCTAAATTAATAATAAAAATAATAAAATATATCAGGTCTATTCCCTGAGATTTTAATTTAGTATTTCTTCTTAAAAATTTTATTGTTATCTTTGAAATAAAAAATATCTAATCTATCTAGAGTATATATTTAATTAATTTTATTCTTTGGAATAAAAATAATTTTAAATTTCGATGTGGTAATAAAAAATTTACACCTTTCATCTTGCATATAAAGGAAGTGATTGGTTATAAAACATATATTACATATGTACATCCTCCATCTGGGCCTTACTGCAGCGGGCCTCGGGATACAAGCCCAGAGCTAGTCCAAGTCCTCCAGCTGGACAGCAAACACTTCGACGAGACACTGTACATATATGATGTAAAATGTTTACATCATTCTTGGGTTCGTTTTGTGAAAAATGGCCCAACACATACTCACCAATAACTGCTCACATATTCTGAATAAGCCGCAAGATTATAGCCTATCACCATAGCTTTCTGTGTTTAATGCAAGCAGCAATAAGTTATTAATTGATATATTAAATGTTAAATTGCTCCTATCTTAGAGACAACGCACCTAGAAAATCATTGATAGGCCAATGGTTTCATGACGCCTTCATTCAGGTTCTACCTGCTCAGATTTCATTCTTAGAATGCGCACAATATTTTCCCTGTTCTCAAATATTTCTGTAGCCACACACACAAATTTATTAGGGATCAAGCCCCATACAGGATTCTCCCAGTATAACAATGGTTTTAATTGAACATAAATCAAGTACTATATACAATTCAGTATTAACATGAGCCCCCCCCCCCCCCCCAAAAAAAAAAGATAACTATTTACACATATTTCTCATCCTTCTCACCAAATTTGTATAAATCTATTGCACTGTGTCTATTTTTACCGTTTCTGACAGCAGGGCATAGAGTGATAAATGATTAGGACTGAATTATTAAAAATAAATTTCCTTTCTTCATACAGATTATCGCAGGTAAATATATATTGAGTTAGTTCTGACTCAAAATTATCTCTGCAATAACGCATACATTATTTTTATGATTTCTTAGTTTTATATATTTCTGTAGCTGACTTGGGAATAATCTGGAGCAGACTAATAAAGAGGTATCTTTAGTATGCAGGAACAAAATTCTAACAAAAAAAAAAAAAAAACATTGATTCGAGCAGAAGACACAAAGCCAGATAATCTCTATAAAAATATCGCTTCTCAGACGCAAAGTTTGGAGCGGGAAGTTTCACAAGAATGACATCCACGGCGCCAATTTATAATTGTAACGAATAGTATTTGAATAAAAATATTTAATCGGGTATCTGCTTTGTAGCTGCGATCAAGGGAACTGGGGGACTGGACCGTCTTCAAGAAATAATCAGATTGTTCAATCTTACTCTTATTTTTACTCTAAATCTGAACCGTTCAGATAATTGCAAGTGAAGAAGACATCTTAAGGAGAATTAAATTCAAGATCTGAATAAATAGAATCATCATATTTATTATTTTACAGTAGTTATTGTGTGTGAGCAAGTGGAATGAGACTTAGCCTATTCTAAAGGAATATGATTAGAAAGAAATATAAAATAATTTTTATTTTAGTAAATTGAATTTTTTTTTAGAAATACAGTTAAACCTGTCTATAGCGCCCCCTCTAAATAGCGCTTCCCTCTCTATAGCGCCCGATTTTAAATATGTAGTAGGATGTGATTTACATTAAAGGTGACCTGTCAATAGCATCCCCTTTCTATATAACCCTATTTTGGTGAGTCCCAAGAGGGGGCGCTATAGACAGGTTTAACTGTAATTTAAAAAATATATATTATTAGCATTATTTACAAAGTTTTAAAAGAAATCCATTAATATTTTATCATTATCATTTTCTTAATTAAAAATATATAATTTAGTTCATAATTTCCATATTCCTGTGTAGGAACTATAATAGCGATTTCTCCAAGATTTTATTCTATATCCTGGGAAAATGTTTAGCTAGGTTGAATAGTGTGGATTTATACAAACTTCAAACAGACCCAAACATTTCTACTTTTTAGTTATATAGAGATATAAACTACTAGAGACTATGATTTCGGGCTAATGGCCCTTGTCAGATTATGGGGTAATTTATTCCATGAGATCCAAACGGTATCTAATGGAATCTTCACAATCTACCAAAGAGGTGTTTAGCTGGCAAAATGGCTAAATCTATGGCCAAAATATAGATGGAAATTTTGCCGAGAGAGGCGCCCATGCTTCTATAGATAAAGAAACTCATTGTGAGGAAATATTTTGTAATTTTATAAGTTTTTCACAATTGAATATAGAGATATGGACAATTTAAGACGTAAAAATTGTAGTTTTAACACCAGAAATAGAAGAAAGTACTTTGTAAGAACATATCTAGAATGACAGCTATTCTTAAGCCTTTTAGAGTTTTACCCGTTAATAATATTTTATTATAATTATATAAAAATACTATTGATTGAATTCTTTTTCCAGGAAGAAATTGAACTATAAAAGCATCGGGTGCTTCTCCCGTCAAAATAAACGTCAAAACTAGACGCCATCTATTGACCGTCGCCGCAAACTAGCGGTTTCGGGCAGGTAACAAAGCCACAACATCAACTTCGGTAAACTGAGAAACGTCCACCTAGAGACCATGGTTTCGAGCTAATGGCCCTCGTCAGTCTAGGGCGGACTTTATTCCATGAGATCCACAAGAGACATAATGGAATCTTTACAATCTACCAAAGAGGTGTTTAGCTGACAAAGTAGCTAAATCTATGACCAAAATATAGATTGAAATTTTCCAGGGAGAGACGCCCTATGCTTCTATAGATAAAAATTATTTTAGATTACTCACCGTTATCATTATATTTCCCTACACAGAGGTGAAGTGTTAGTTTAGATTCCAAAATAGTTAAACCTTCCTACAAATATTATAAACGCTATAAAAAATCGCATATGAATAGGCCAAGTAAAATATTGAGTTATAAGATTGTATATTTTTTTAATTAAAAAGGCATTTATTGGATCAAAATATCATTTATTTTACCAATATTTCAGTTGGATGAACGCCAACCTTTATCAAGGTATTATATGATTAAAATGTTATAATACCTTGATAAAGGTTGGCGTTCAGCCAACTGAAATATTGGTAAAATAAATTATATTTTAATCCAATATATGCCTCTTTAATTAAAGATTTATTTATGGATTGCTCTATTTTCAAAAGATTGTATATATGATATTTTAACTTTATATTCACAATCAATGTTCATATATTTTAAAAATATTATAATCATCATGCTCTAAATAAAATGTGCCCCATACATAAACTAACACATCTATGTGTTGACTTTGCTTAGAATTTTTTAATGAAATTGATTCCAATAATTATTAATTAAACATTATATTTATTGATTTACAAAAGAGAAAAAAATATAAAAGGGAAACTAATATTAAACAAAGGATTTTTTTTTCGGTTAGCGCCTATTTACCTGTGAGCTTACACACACTCTGTGGTAACAATTACTAAATATATATACAATAGTATGATTCTTTTGAAAATAAATCGTTTTTCTACTGCCCTTACTGCAATGATAAAATAATGGGAGGACCTGGCAGTAGGAAATTGATTTATTTTTAAAAAGAATAAAACGCATCAAAAATAGCTTAAATTTCTTATAACAGTTGGCTTGATAATGCATCATAACACATCTATATTTATCCAATTATAATATGTATATATTATATAGGAGATATATTGTAGCGTAGAAATCAAGTCTTGGAATATATCTTAAGATGTAAAAGTATTTATTGATGACGTCAGTACGACTAGTAGACAATTATCAACAAAACTATATACAGCTAGAGAATATCGAGTAAGCAAGCTAGGTAACTAAATGATGGTTTTACAAAAATTAATTAATAAAAATCTGTTTCACATATTTCATTGAATAATTAAATTAAATAATAAAATATTTCTTCGCCACAATATATTGAAAACGGTAATAATTTGTGCTTACTTTGACGTTAATTGAGTAAAAAATCTCATAATACACACAGAGTATTCCTAGTCATAGTTGAGGTAATGTAAACATGTATATGAGTAACATGGAGATGCTATGGTTGAAAGTGATGATCCATTCTCTACTCCTGAGTCCTCTGGTTCTTCTATGGAGCTTCATAATCCTGTTTATCCTAAAGATCTTTCTGCGCTTCCTCAAGAACCAATTCCTTGTTTGGTGGCATCGCTACAGGCGCCTCACCGTCCTGCAGACTGTACCATCCTCAGAGGTCAACCTTTGCTGCATCTGTATGGATCCAATCACCAAACGCTGCCTAAGAATGCCATGTGGCCATGTCTTCCATAGGAAATGTATTCGTAGTTGGATTTGGTCCAATTCAACTTGTCCAGTGTGTCGGTTTGACATGGATCAAGAGAAGACACCCTTGTTGTCTGCATCCTCGAACATAATGTCTGTATGATCATCTTTTACACTACACTTTTTTATACTATTTTTTTTAAACAACAATTATTTTTACTGGTACTATTAATGACTATAGATGAGACTGAGTTTGAAAAGGAACTTGTATGTATATAATGTTTTAGTATCGTTTTCGTTGTTTTCACTTATAAACATATATACCAAGATTTGTTTCATATAATTGCTATTAATAATAAATAATATGTAAGGTTAAATTGGTTACGGATTCATCCTTCTAATTTACTTTAATTAAATAACATTTCTAACATATCTTTTCCATTGTAAATAGTATGCAAATATATTATTGTTTTAATTCTACGGAAATTGTTGCCTGAATCCTCCCATATATATATCTATCAAATTCTTATATCTTATGAATTATCTCTCTCTCTCCAAAGTTTTTCAGAGTATTTCTTTTATTATTAAATAATATATTTATCAATATACATTATGTATGTGTTATTTAATACTCCACCTCGTGAACATTAATAAAATTAGAACAAAAGCGATGTTTAAATTATCAAAATCTCTTCAATTTTGGCCCTTAAGCTTCAATAAGTACAATATGTAGAAATATCTTAATTTTTATATTATTATATTAGCGGGTAGTTGGCGATCTATGGATACGCTCCAGGAACCTGGGTTACCTTTATGTTACTACTACTTATTATATTAATATAATATTTTCTCTCATATGATTTTACAAAATAATTGTTATGAACACATATTCAGAAAAATGATAAAGAAAAATTATTTTTATTTAATTAGTCAATCTTAAGAAAATTCAGGATATAGTCAGTATATATACGCGTACTTTTCCTCTCTGAACCATACAACTTGCTTGAATACTAAATGTAAGAACTAAAAATATCAATACACCTAATCTTTTTGATATTTATAATTAAACCCCCTTAACTACCTTATATTCCATACAAAATTGGCCACTTTAAAGAGGTTAGTTGCTTTATAGAGAGGTAGATTTTCTTTTTCAGTGAAATTCGATCGGCGACAGTGTCCAGAAAAAACGGACATTTTTATGGCCAATTTATACATTATTTGAACAAAAGTTTAAAAAAAAAAAAAAAAAAAAAACATTGGGAGAACTTGACTTATATCTCAACCAAGAATTCTACTCGAAATTCTTCATCTAAATACTAAGGCGGTGACAGAGGCGCCATATTCGTTGCCCATGTATACAGTAGAACCTCCCTGTAAAGGACAACACCTAATTGCAGAGTCATAGTGTCCTTTAGGGAGCAGTGTCCTCTTACCGAAGTGTTGCACAAAGGTAAAAATGGTAATTTTTCAAATGAAACTGTCCCTTATAGAGAGAGGTGTCTTCTAGCGTGAGTGTCATTTCATAGAAGTTCTACTGTATATATAAATAAGTATTATTTTAAAATAGTACAGACTGCGCACTTTTGCATGTATTAACAAGAATTAAAATTATGATAATTATCAATTGTCTAAATACTACACTAAATAGTTGGAAAAATCCCGATTTCTATAAAATAATCAAATTGAAGAGATACAGCATTATATTTTGTACAAATTTACAACTCGGCTTACAAAGACATACTGATAAACTAAACCTTTATAAATGTTTGTAGAGATTTATTTAAAATATATTACCTCCCAATAAATAATATAAAATGGAACAATCTTTTTAATCTAGCTGATTAAAATCTTATCTTGTTATTACTTATTATATAAATCATCACAATACGTAATGTTTTTATTTTCGTCTGATCATGTATATTGAGGTAAAATATTTAGTGAAACATAAAAGCTTGCTAATCAACTGATTCATATTAAATCACATTAAGATTTTTTGATAGCCATATCTATTTTTTTTCATAAGAAATATAATTTCCTCTTTTTTTACTTTAACAAAACTTTAATAAGAAACTAGAACAATAAACATACGCGTATATATGCAGATATAACTTTAGTGGGCTTTCATCTAAATCACATTACGTTCAAAATTCTTTATGATCATCCTCCGCTACTTTTATTTTTACTCATATAAGTATAAATATTTAATTTTGGTCATTAAAAATATTTATTTTCTCTATTTTAACAAAAGATTTTTCACAAATTATTTTGTTAATTAATTTATTATACATTTTTAGTAAATTTACAAATTTATAATAGCCAAATTATTTCTAAATTTTTAAACACACACATTAATAAGTATAAAACCCATTATTTTTTTTAATAAAAACATTTACACACATTATGATATTTTAGACTAATAAATATATTGTGATGAGATTTGTGTGCAAAAAGTCGTGGTAGTTTTGTGGAAAGTGGTAAAAACACAAAAAGGAGGCAGGATTCGGGAGTAAAATCCTGTGAGGAGTAGATCGGAAGATCGGAGAGGAAAGAGAGGTCTAAGGACCACCCTGGGAACAACTGGTGTCGAGACCACCTCGGTTCGAACTGTCCCTTGATCATCAAATCCAGATGCTTTCAAACTGCAGGAAGAAGTGGGATCAGACGGGTTAGAAGGCTGGAAATATGGTGATCAAGGGTTGTTCTGACCAGAGAATTTTCTACTTTTTATTATATATATATCTGAAGATACAAGGGAGGCCTCTACCGTCAAAATAGACGTCTATAACCAGACGCCATCTATTGACCGTCGCCGCAACTAGCGGCCTCGGGTCTGTGACCAAGCCCATGGCGTCTGGTTTTAGACGTCTATTTTGACGGGAGAGGCGACCCTTGTCTCTTTAGATCAATTTCTTCCCGGCAAAATTTCCATCTATATTTTAGCCATAGATATGGCCCAGCCACTTTGCCAGCTAAACACCTCTTTGGCAGATTTCCAAGATTCCATTAGATCCCGTGTGGATCTCATGGAATAAAGTCCGCCCTATACTGACGAGGGCCATTAGCCCGAAACCATGGTCTCTAGGTGGACGCTTCTTAGTTTGCCAAAGTTGGTGTTGTGGCTTTGTCACCGAACCGAGGCCGCTAGTTTGCGGCGACGGTCAATAGATGGCGTCAGGTTTTGAAGTTTATTTTGACGGGAGAGGCGCCCTATGCTTCTATATATATGTGGCAATATAAAGAGGTGGGAAGAGAAATAACCACACCACAAGTTGGAAGAGGAACCCAGGCAACCAGAGAGAGAGAGAGGGGGGGAAGAGCCGGGCCCAGCATAGCCGGGCGTCCGTTCGTGTCGCACACAATCACCAACTGTCTTAAAAGTTCCGAGGTTCCAAGTAACGGGCCCCAGTAGTCGCCCCTTGGAATGTTGCTGAAGTCTAAAGTGACCGGTCCTTACCCGCCCGTCTCTCTCTGGGTTGACTGTAGGTTTGCTTTATTATTCCTGGAAGAGCTTATATTATGACATATATATGTGTGTAGAGTGAGGCCATAAAGACGATTAGCTAGACCTGACGCATTCTTGATTTAACGATATACAATCACAGCCAAAAATAGATGAAGCCTTAACCTGTACCGAGGAACAAATAGGTCAAAACTTTAATGAAACGACAGAATACGAGGAGTCAGATTTTTTAGAGAAAAAAAAAAACTCAACACATGGTAAAAAATACACCTAACCAACAGATCATACTGGTATGGCCAAGAGAGAGAGAGAGAGAGAGATTTAAATATTTTATTGATATCATACTCAAGTCAATGGTGGTATGGTGGTGGTGTGTCCAATAAATAATGAGACTGGTCAAAAATAAAGAAAAAATAGAATGATTAAAAAAAATAATTAGTATTTTTCAAAATAGTCCCCTCCCGCATCTATACATAATTTTCATCTCTTCTCCCATGATATAAAACATTTAGAAAAGGCATCTTTCGGGAGGTTCTTCAAGACCTTTTTCGAATCCGCTATGATGGACTCTCTAGTGTCAAATCTCCTTCCTTTCCATTTTGAGTTTTGGAAAGAGAAAAAAAAAAAAAAATCATTTGGAGCTAGGTCTGGGGAATAGGGAGGTTGTTGAAGTATTTGGATGCCATGTTTAGCCAAATAAGTCAGTACAGATGTAGCGGTGTGTGGTGGTGCATTATCATGATGGATAATCCAATTTTTGGAACTCCACATTTCACTTCTTTTCAGATGAATTGATTCAGGTACATGTCTCATATTGTTTAAATAAGACTCCTTATTGATTGTTTGACCTTCCTCTAGATATTCATAATGCACAATTCCTTTTATGTCAAAGAACGTGACCAATAAGACTTTGTTTTTTGACTTGCAAAGTCGGGATTTGTTCGTTCTTGGTTCATCTTTTCCTTTCCACTCCATGGATTGGCGTTTTGCTTCCGGGTCATACCCATAAACCCATGTCCCGTCTCCAGTTATCACTTTTTTCTTCCAATTAGGGGTTTCTTCCACCATTTAAAGCATTTTTTGGCAACTTCAACGCGATTCTCCTTTTGTTGGATTGTGAGCATTTTAGGGACAAATTTTGAAGGTGTCTTCTTTAACTGCAAGTCTTCTTTAATTATCGATCCAACTAATGATTTTGATATCCCTGTTTTTTCCTCAATGTCCCATAACCCTATTCGTGGATTTTCTTTGATCAAATTTGAAATTTGGCTCACCTTTTCAGGGTTCCTGTGCAGAATTGGACGTCCAACACGCTTTTCATCTTTCACCGATTCCATTCCATTTTTAAATCGTGAAAACCATCTAAATTTGGTGGGCTTATTTACATTTTCATTTCCAAATGCCAATTTCAACAAATCTAAAGTTTCTGAAGCCGATTTCCCAATTTTGTAGCAAAATTTAATACAAATTCGTTGTTCGAATTTTCTATCCATTACAAATTATAAGTTGTTATGCAAGGCGTTCTTTTTACAAGCTTACAATTTATCGACTGCTCGCGCAATCACGTGATGTGATATACCGCAGTATAGCTGAAGCTTCCTATTTTTTAAATAGACTTAAAAAAAAAATTATTAAATTACACAGGTCTACAAAACTCAAAGTAGTTGTACCTTATAGCATATATATATCGGGATTCAGAAAAAAACTCTGAGAGATATTTGATGCACAGTGATAAATATCCCTGTGCATCAAATATCTCTCAGAGTTTTTTTTCTGAATCCCGATATATATATGCTATAAGGTACAACTACTTTGAGTTTTGTAGACCTGTGTTATTTTTTCTTTGTTTTTGACCGGTCTCGTTATTTATTGGACAAACCTTGTATATAGTTATGTAAAGTTCAGGAGACTCCCACAACGACAAAGACAGTAAGTCACGTTCTCCCCTTATCTCAATGCTCAGAAAGAATCTGTGTATTGATGACTCGACAGACGCGAGGATGGCGTCGTCTTCCAGCCCTTGACCGAAGAGCCAGTAGCCCTGCAGGTAGGGTGGTTGCTGTATGATGTTAAAGGCCTCCCGTATGAGGGGTCTGATGGAGCTGCCGGACCAGTAGCGGTGGGCCAACGTCAGGTCACTAGAACCACAGGCGATACAGGTCTCGAGCAGAGGCTGGATGTGCAGGATGGGGAAGAGCGTGCAGGGCCAGCTGTACTGCAATGTCGGCATTGTGCCCTGAAAAGGCGCAACGTCGAAGCGATGGCCAGCCGATGGTGATAGGGATGTTGACAAAGTCTTGCCAACGGTACAGAAGCTGGGCGATGGACAGGGTTGCCAGGCGTGGTCGCTCAAGTGTACGGAGGATGTTGTAGTTAGGCGAATGAACGGAGTCACCGTCCCGCGCAGCATCACAGCTTCGCCTAGGTTATCCGGTGGGACCCTAGGAGGTTTTCTTCAAACAGCCTATTGCAGAAGTTGGCCAACGCTGTGGCGTCTGCAAGAGCGCTTCGGGTTGGACGAGTGAGCGGTGACACAGGGCCATCGGAGTCCCCGATACGTGCTCCCAACCACCGTGCAGCGGCTAGGAGGTCAGGTGGCCGGAGGAAAGAGAAAGAGATTGAAACTGATTTATTATAACGTCCATATAAGATTATATAAGGTTAAATACATAAAATGAATAAATAAGATTAATAATTATTGACATCTAGTCAACAGTAGGGAGAAAGGTTAGTTTAAAATAGGGAGAAATATTTACAACAGACGGAGCCCTTTCCGAAGGGATGTCTGGATTTCATCAGGAGTCGAGAGCGGTCCTAAGTTTGGACAGGCCCCTGACAATTCTGGGATCCATGCCCTCAACATGCTCGTTGACAGTGTTGAGGAATTTGGCGAGAATAATCTTGTGCACAGGCGAGTCTCCTCCGAGGACATAATCCCTATCATCGCTTTATAAAATCGCGAACGCGATATTAAACCTGACTACCACTTTCTCATATAGGGAGCTCAGGATGGTTTCATCTCTTCATCATTCCTCTTGTGTTCTGGAAGATGACCTATTATTGGTAAAGAATCATCTAACAAGATGGCAGTTGGTTCAGAGGGTCTTACAACATCTGTAGAGAAGATGGTCGAGGGACTACTTGAATAACTTACAACAGCGAAATATGTGGAAGACTATCTCTCCCAATGTCGACATCAATACGTTAGTGTTGATAAAAGAAGATAGAATGCCAGCTGCAAGGTGGCTCATGGGCCGAGTGGTGGAGACTGATCCTGGGAAGGACAGCCTGGTGCGGACTGTTTCGGTGCGAATTACGAAGACCCTTAGTGAAGCTGATGCTGCTTCTAGTAGCCCCTCCAGAACTTGATGTAACTCATCAACTTGGGGAGGAATGTTAGAGCTTTTTATTATTTTAAAATCACTGTGTATAATTTTGTATGATATTTGGCCAAGAATATCTGGTCACCTTTGTGAATTTACTGTAAAAATATAGCAAAATATCACGATGACGATTGAAGAGGAGTGTCTTATAAGAACTTTATTCGCAAGTTTTCAGACGTCCTTCTACAGGCTTTACTATGACCAACATACTGTATATATGTTATATAAAAATATTATTTTATTTTAAATTATATAATTTCATATATTCAAATACTCTGTTAAATCGACCGCCAGAGGTCATGCTTCCCCTATAAAAACTCGTTGTTGTTCTTTCCCGTTGGCCGGCTAAAACCTTTGTACATTATGTAAATAATATTTTGTTTTCCTTATTCTACTCGCCTTAAGCCAGGCAGTACTTTTATCAAATTATGTTTTTATATATCTCATAAGCTCAATTAGAGCAATTTATAATCTTTACTATTTTTATTATTTTACTCTCAAGATTCTAGCCACGACTGCATCACCAATACCATTTAGTACTAAAAAAGAACCAGCAAATAATTACATTACCATAATCCTCAACAATTCTAAATTCAAGCAGAAAATCAAATCTCATTTGTTTTTATAATATATATATTGTGGTTGGAAATAAAGTTAACATTCAATGACACTACCCTATTGAATCTACCAAGAAACAAACCGGCCACTTGGTGAACTGTTTTACTAAGGCTACCATGACAGATTCCACAGGATAGCCTGGGTTACCTTTATGTTACTACTACTAAATAAAGTTAATTGTGTAAGACCAGTACTTAATGGGTGGTTGATTAGATCCTGGGAGGGGGTTGCTATATCCATTGGGAAGAGAGACTCCAACTATACCTCAAGTTTAAAGAGTGAATTAACTCCACCTTCACCGGTCCCAAGCCCGGATGAAAAAGGAGGAGGGGGAGCAGTAACAAGCTCATTAAAAAAACCTGGGCTCAGCTGGCCCGGCTGATAGTACCCTGTAAGGGCTCCTAATCCAGGGATACAGGATGAGCAGCGTTTGTACTCCATGTTAGGAGCGGCAGCACATGGCGTCTGTTCCTCATTTCAGAGGCAGCCATTTCTTTTGAAACTAAGTCGGTTTGCCACTGAGTAGTGCTCCCAGTCTTAATGACAAAGGCAGACACATTCTACTTCACCCAGCCAAGTCTCAAGCTTTACAAGCTTGATACCCTAATATGATTGAGTGGAGATAAGAAAAAGGAAGTGAATTGCAGAAACCAGCAAAGTTTACAGAACAATAATAAATAAATATAATATGCTTATATAAGATTTTATTTTTAACATATAAAAAATATTAACTCAATGGTAAGAGGACACCTCTCTGTAAAGGACACTTTGGCTCTACAACTAGGTGTTGTCCTTTAGAGAGAGGTTCTACTGTACTTTGGCCATTCTCTTTAAATACAGTAGAACCTCCATAAGAGAACACCTCTCTATAAAGGACAGTTTTCATCACCAAAAATACCATTTTTACTATTTAGAAACTCTCCGGTAAGAGGACACCTCTCTTAAAATTTCTAAGCCACAAAATATACTGAAACTATCTCAAAGTAAAAAACAATAGTCTCTCATGAGAGAGTGCCATAAAAATAGTTAAATCCTGTCTCTGGTGGTCTCTCTTTAGACTGTTTTGGTTGAAAGACTCCTTATGACTTGGTTAGGTCTAATGCAAGACCAGGAGAGACCGGTCTTTCATGAGAGACTGCCATAAAAATAGTTAAATCCAGTCTCTGGTGGTCTCTCTTTAGACTGTTTTGGTTGAAAGACTCCTTATGACTTGGTTAGGTCTAATGCAAGACCAGGAGAGACCGGTCTTTCATGAGAGACTGCCATAAAAATAGTTAAATCCTGTCTCTGGTGGTCTCTCTTTAGACTGTTTTGGTTGAAAGACTCCTTATGACTTGGTTAGGTCTAATGCAAGACCAGGAGAGACCGGTCTTTCATGAGAGACTGCCATAAAAATAGTTAAATCCAGTCTCTGGTGGTCTCTCTTTAGACTGTTTTGGTTGAAAGACTCCTTATGACTTGGTTAGGTCTAATGCAAGACCAGGAGAGACCGGTCTTTCATGAGAGACTGCCATAAAAATAGTTAAAACCAGTCTCTGGTGGTCTCTCTTTAGACTGTTTTGGTTGAAAGACTCCTTATGACTTGGTTAGGTCTAATGCAAGACCAGGAGAGACCGGTCTTTCATGAGAGAGTGCCATAAAAATAGTTAAATCCAGTCTCTGGTGGTCTCTCTTTAGACTGTTTTGGTTGAAAGACTCCTTATGACTTGGTTAGGTCTAATGCAAGACCAGGAGAGACCGGTCTTTCATGAGAGAGTGCCATAAAAATAATTAAAACCAGTCTCTGGTGGTCTCTCTTTAGACTGTTTTGGTTGAAAGACTCCTTATGACTTGGTTAGGTCTAATGCAAGACCAGGAGAGACCGGTCTTTCATGAGAGAGTGCCATAAAAATAGTTAAAACCAGTCTCTGGTGGTCTCTCTTTAGACTGTTTTGGTTGAAAGACTCCTTATGACTTGGTTAGGTCTAATGCAAGACCAGGAGAGACCGGTCTTTCATGAGAGAGTGCCATAAAAATAGTTAAATCCAGTCTCTGGTGGTCTCTCTTTAGACTGTTTTGGTTAAAAGACTCCCTATGACTTGGTTAGGTCTAATGCAAGACCAGGAGAGACCGGTCTTTCATGAGAGAGTGCCATAAAAATAGTTAAAACCAGTCTCTGGTGGTCTCTCTTTAGACTGTTTTGGTTAAAGACTCCCTATGACTTGGTCCAACATAAGTCTCTAAAGAGAGACCACCTCCAGGAGAGTCCAATCTCACATTGGAGACTCAACAACACCTTAGAAGTCTCCCCTAATCCCATTGTTTAAGGTACCGGATCAACCAGATAAGATATTATCTTCAAGCCATTCACCAGATTAGAATAGAGCGGACTGGTCTAAATACCAAAAAGATAAACCCTAACATAACAAAATACAAATGAGAAAAATAAGTTACACAAAAAATTTCTGTATATACAGTAGAACCTCCCTGTAAAGGACAACACCTAATTGCAGAGCCAAAGTGTCCTTTAGGGAGAGGTGTCTTTTTACTGGAGAGTTGCTAAATAGTAAAAATGGTAATTTTATAAATGAAAACTGTCCTTTGTTGAGATGTGTCTGCTAAAGGGAGGTTCTACTGTACCCTCTTCTAACTCAGAGAATCTATATAAGACAAAAAGGTCTTAATAAAGCTTTTTGTTGTAATATAAGAAAAAAGGCACATTACACAAGTAATGATAAAAGTGCAAATAGTTTATTCTAGTACTTTACATCATGATTTCTCTAGGAGAGATAGTTGTTCAACTTCTGAAGAAGATAGTCACTTAGAGAGAGAGAGGGAGAAATAAAAAAAAAAAATTGAAATGATAAAAAAAATTTTGAATTAATTTTCAATTTCACATAAAAAAAAATTTAAAAAAAGAAAGAAAGATATACAAAGTGTGGATGTAGACGGTATAGGGGAGAGAAAAGGATAAATTTCTGTATTTTCTAATAGTTAGAATAGGTTAGAAAGGGGGCAACATTTGGTTTGGTTAACTCTATAACGACACTTTTTTTACAAATAAAGGGGTTGAAGAGAGAGAAAAAAAAAAGTAACAATATTATCTAAATTCCTTAAGATATAATAGGTAATAATACAACCTGTATTATTTTTTTTACAATACACTTTTATATATATATATATTGGTGTGTGTGTAATTAATGTAGATAATTGAGGGGGGTTTGTTGTTTTTTAAATAATAAAAGAAAGAAAGTTGCATATATAAGCGGGTCTGTAGAGAGGAGGTTCTGTAAGTTGGAAGAAAGGGGGGGCAGTGGGCTAACTGAGCAGGGGCCTCTCATCTCTTGGGAGGATTGGTCTGGAGGAGTTTGACTAAGAAGAGGAAGATTAGAGCGATGGTGGTCACACTGATGCCAGTCTGGAGGATGGAGTACACCTGGGTACAGGTCGGCGAAGGTTTGATGTACCTGAAAGCGGCTAGTGTCCCCAGCTTGATGAAGACGTCGTTGCGGATCCTCGACCTTGCAGAGAAGAGGTGTGGACTGGGGAGCTTGTGTTTCTGACAGAATTCGTTGGGCTGCAGGGTGTATTGCTGACATGCTGGTTGTTCATCTGCCTTGGCTCCGATGATCAGTACTGGGACTCGCAGCTCCCGCTCTGTGGAGGAAAGGTTCTTCTCAAAGATCCTGGCGATGTATTCGAAGGACTTGCCGAAGGAGGTGTCGTACACCAGGCAGGCCACATCACAGAACTTGTCCAACTTGGAGATGGTGGTGTTGAGGGAGAAGAGGTCAATCTCGTGCAGCACCAGGTACTTGATCTTTCCGCACACCTGAATGGCCCGGACTGCGTAGTCCGAGGGTGGGAACTTGCAGACATAGTCGTCCTGCTTCTCCAGAGTTCTGCCCAGGAAGGCCTGCATGATGGAGCTCTTGCCAGCTCCCTGGGGGCCAATAACCTGGCAGAGATAGACATTACGGTCCCCTAGCTGCTTCTTGGGGTCGGCCCCCTTCTCCCTGGTGACTGTGACGGCAGAGGTCTGGGGCTCCCCGGGGTTCTCCACGTACCCCAGGTAGGCCAGGTACTCCAGGGTCCTCTTGACATTCAGCAGGGTCACCAGCACCCAGTAGCTCAGGAAGCCGTTCTGGGACACCCAGCCGTTGATGGAGGTCTCCACCGTGTTGGGCAGCTCAGGGCCCCAGGGCACTGCCGGACATGTGCTGAAGAGGTCCTGCACCTCTGAGGGAGACAGGAAGCCATCTTTGTCCTTGTCAAACTTATCAAAGAGTCCTCGGAAGAAATCTAATCCTTTCTGTGTAAGCTCTGTGGAGCTGCCTTCTGGTACATGGATATGGGGGTAGACGTAGTCCATCCTAAGGTTGATGTCGTTGGAGTAGCCAAACTTCCGGAGGACAGTCCATGTTGTCTCATGACGGCCACGCTGGATGAACAGGGTATGGAGGAAGAGAAAGCCCTCTAGGGAAAGTCCTCCCTTCACTATGCCATTTGGCACATTTTTCTTGACTATGTTCTTGATGTCTGCGAGAGCATTCCCCTGCAGGGGAGCGTTAAAACACCTCATCTGGAAGGCGTTGACTTCCTTATCGTTGAGCACCCCGTCGTTGTCAGAGTCACAGAGCTTGAAGACCCTGGAGAGAGCTCTCCTACACTTCTCTGTGAGGCTTCGAGATTCAGTGAGGTAGAGGGGGGCGATGGGATGGAGCACTGCCTTCTGGGCGTAGTAGAAGAGTTCGGAGATGTTCTGGAGGGTCTTAGCGGAGCACTCGACACAGGTCTCGATCTCTGTGAACTCGTTCATGATGGGAATGACTAGGTCCAGGGAGCTGTAGTCCACTAGATCCGCCTTGTTGCCTATAAGTACAACAGGAGTCCGGTGGCTCTCCCCCAGCCGTTTGCGGATGAAGGGAAGCCAGAAGGTGGTGATCTTGTCAATGGTCTCGTCATTGTCCACGGCGTAGACAATGCACACCACGTGGGCCTTGTAGACCTCCTCCTCCAGGATGCTCTCTCCCTGCTCCTGGGCAGAGTAGTCCACAATGTGGGTGGGGATATGCTCCGGGGTGACATCTGCAGGGATGGTGATCTCCTCCGCCCTGGGGGGTACGTCCTGAGGGAACTCCTCACACACCAGACTGAGGATCAGGGAGGTCTTCCCCACCCCAGGCTCCCCCACCAGCAAGATCCGCACCTCATCTCTCTTCCCCCCATTGTGGGGAGCCACTTTGGTGGGTTGGTTGGTATCCAGACCGGAAGACATCAAGATAGAGCCAGCCTGGACCACACTCTATCTTTAAATGACACTCAAAGAGGGTGACAATTAAAAGCCAGGTTGTAACATGGGTGAACAGTGGGAGAAACAGCAAGCAATACACACAGCCTTATCAAAAGTGGGTAGAGTAACAATAACTGGTTACACCATCATAATTCTAAGGTCCCAGGTTTTAAGTCCAAATTGTTTAACTATAGTTATAACAATATAAAATCTCTCTCTCTTGGCCCCAAGTAATGCTGTTATAGCAAGTTGTCATTCACAGTGGTATCTTATTGTAGGCTTATTTAAAAAAAAGTAACAAGACTAAACTCAATCCAGATATCCGATTGGTTAGGTACAATTTGGATTATAGATTAGAAACACAAAGTAATAAGACCAAATCCAAATAAATAAATAGTGTGTGATGTTTTGGTAACAGCATTGTTACCATCATCAGACAAAAATTCTGAATAACAGAGAGGGAGTTCTGAGATGTCAGTTCTTCTTCTTTCTTATCTCCACTCAATCATATTAGGGTATCAAACTTGTAAAGCTTGAGACTTTTGATGGTGTCTACCGGGGAAGAGTAGAGCTCATCAATGGATGAGAAGTCAATACAGTCAATACTGTGTTTTGGGGTTGCAGGTTGAGAATTGCATAAGATGTCAGTTCATTAACTACAATGATGCAAATAATAGCTTCAACCTAGGGGATAGGTAACAACAATATGGTCATGGGGAGAGCTGAATCCCACAAGCCCAGGTGGAGTATAGGGCCATCAGATATAATGGTGGTTAGCTAGCAACATTAATAAGCAGTTCTGGACCAAGTCATCAACAATATTTTTTTAAAACTTATACCAAGTACACATAGTACAGTCCATGATTATCATGATCGGTAGTGAATGCCTTTTATTACTCTAAGTAGCTCTGTACATCTATACATGTAGAAAGCCATTTGAGTTTTGACAAATGTGTGTGCCAGAGCACCTTGGGATACTTGCACTCACTGGTGGGGTTGAAATTTTGCAAGAATCAGGGAGCCAAAAAAAGTATTGAATGCAAGATTGGATCCCAGATTGTGGCTGTCAAAAGGTTTACACTATTCCTCAGCCTCCAACCTACTATCAACAGAATGTGGTGAGACCTATAGCAATGACAATGACATTAGTGAGGAAATGATAGAATTACATGCTGCCATTAACTATTGCTGAATCCAGGATGGGATCATCAGCAAAGCTTCTCCATGTTAGGAGTCGAATTAACAGTAAACCCCATCAACATTGAAGTCTCCTTATTTCTAGGCCCTGGCATTTAGACGGCCCCCAATCTAATTCCCACTGAATGGTACTTCCATGTCCCCAGACCTACACCCCTCTCCATGAAGGTTTCTTCTGTCTCTTCACCAAATGAGATTCCCCAAGGCTACCAAAACAACGTTGACTAGACACTTTTAGGTAGCTTCTAGATAAGAAGCTCTGTAGACTCCTGGATCATTTCTTGTGGCTAACAAATTAACAGATTAGGTAACAAATTATCAAGTCCTTGATCGAATGAGTATAGAACACCAGCTGATAAAGTTCATAAAACAACGAAAACTGACATTTACTGGATATGTGATGCGTGGATCAGCAAGAGAGACATTGCTGACAGTGGTGGAGGGAAATTTCCGGGAGAAGAGATCATGGGGAAAGAGTCGTCAGGGATACACAGACAATCAAAAACAATGGACTGGTCGACACACCTACGAGGAGATGAAGAGGATGGCAGAGGAAGTATGGAGAGACCATGTGGCCCACCCTCAGTAGAGGAAGGTAATGAAGGAAGGAAAGAACTAATCCCTACAAGTATCTCTTTATTGAACCACCATGTTAGGAGGCAACACCCTTCTATCAAAATGTCACATATAATGATAATCACAATTTGGATTAGAGATTAGAACTACAAGGTAATTAGACCAAATCCAAATAAAAGAGTGTGTGGCATTTCAGTAACAATTGCTATTACCAAAAATGTCAACACACTTGATTTATTTAGATTTGGTCTTATTACCTTGTATGTCACACATAACTTTTAGTCTTGTTTCTACTTAATTTCACCTGAATTCAAATTCTTATTTTTATCTCAACCTAGGTATTTTTTAAAGGAGAGTTTGCTTTTTACTTGGAAGTAGGGGAATAAATAGGTTTGGCTGGGGGCCAATTAAGTTTGGGAGCCTGCCGCGGACCTTCATCTGTCTCCTTGATATATACAATAGTTTTATCTTAAACTTATACAGAATCTCAGTTTCCCCCAACAGCGCGACTTTCAACTCTTTAGTACTGAATAACTGACAACTGTCGCTCATATACCCAACTCATATTGAATGGGACTTTCTTTTCTTCTTTCTTATCTCCACACTGGGTGAAGTAGAATGCGTCTGCCTTTGTCATCTTCTTCTTCTTTCTTATCTCCACTCAATCACACTAAGGTATCAAGCTTGTAAAGCTTGACACCTTTGATGGTGTCTACCGGGGAAGAGTAGAGCTCATCAATGGATGAGTCAATACATTCAATAATGTGTCTTGGGGTTGCAGGTTGAGAATTGCACTTAGTACATAGTGGGAAAACCTTGCAACCATTCTGGAAAGTTATTGTCCGTAGATGACCAGACTTAAGTCTGGAAATCAAAGACTGTTGTTCTCTTGGGAGGACAGAACTTGTCCCTCCTGCTGTCATCAAGACTGAGAGCACTATTCAGTGGCAGGCCGAGGACTTTCTTTTGATTATAGCTGGCTCCACCACGCATTATCAAATACACCACTTATACAGTAGAACCTCCATGAGAGGACACTTCTTTATAAAGGACAGTTTTCATTATCCAAAAATACCATTTTTACTATTAATGGTAACAACTGTGTTACCAAAATGATAAGGCACAATCTGGTCTTATTACCATGTGCCATTACCAAAATGCCACACACTATTAATTTATTTAAATTTGGTCATATTAACTTGTAGTTAAACACAAGGTAATAAGACCAAATCCAAATAAATAAATAGTGTGTGACGTTTTGGCAACAGTGTTGTTACCATCTTCAGACAAAATTTCTCATTCAGTTCTTTTGTCTGAAGATGGTAACAATGCTGTTGCCGAAACGTCACACACTATTAATTTATTTAAATTTGGTCTTATTACCTTGTAGTCCTAATCTATAATCCAAATTGTACCCTTTCACATATTACTTATTGAACAATCCAAGCCACAACACCTGGTATAAATTGAGGATACAGTAGAACCTTCCTGTAACGGACAACACATAATTGCAGAGCCAAAGTGTCCTTTAGAGAGGTGTCCTCTTACCGGAGAGTTGCTAAATAATAAAAATGGTAATTTTACAAATGAAAACTGTCCCTTTATAGAGAGGTGTCCTCTTGCCGGAGAGTTGCTAAATAGTAAAAATTTTAATTTTGGGAATGAAAACTGTCCTTTGTAGAGAGGTGTCCTCTTACCGGAGAGTTGCTAAATAGTAAAAATGGTAATTTTGGCAATGAAAACTGTCCCTTTATAGAGAGGTGTCCTCAGGCACAGGTGTCCTCTCATGGAGGTTGTTATACTGTACCTAAAAAGGACTCTAGGTAGTAAAGTAGGCACCTTGGAAACAAGGCCAAGGAATTATGTGGCCACCTTGTTGACATGAATTCTTGATAGCCATCTGGTGTGTAAGAGATGATTCTGCACTTTGATTGTGTGATGCCATTATTGGGGAGCGGAAAGTCTTCATGATGCAAGGGGGACAATTCCTATTCTCTGTTAATTGCGATGGCTCAGTCCCAAACTTTTTCATCATTGTGAAAAATAACAAAAAAATAAAATTGCTAGATAATTTTTTTAAATTTCAATATTAAGTTTGATATGGCACAATTTGGATTATAGATTATAAACACAGGGCAATAAGACCAAATCCAAATAAATAAATAGTGTGTGACATTTCGGTAACAACGCCGTTTCCGAAACATCACACACTATTTATTTATTTGGATGTGGTCTTATTACCTTGAATTTTAAGTTTGTTATAAGCATAGTATTTTAAATAGATTTTATTATTTTGGGACCTAAAATAAGTTCGGTATAGGGGTATTTTATTATACAGTCTACTCTCGTTATAACGCCACCCTCGCCTTACGCCGCTTTTTCATTTTGTCCCAATCGACATCAATGTATTTTTCTCGATATAACGCCACTCCCTCGCTGTTCGCCTTCCGCCGCTGATTTTTCGTATCCCAAGTAGCAAAAACCACTTATAGCGCCGCTCACAACGTCCCCCCCCCCCCCCGCTCCCCTTTTCTTGTCTGCATTTTTTTACGCCAGCGGCGCCGGACTTTGTTTGCTGTTGACACAACAGATAACAGATTGTGTGAACAGCCAGCAGACCCTTTTCCTGCTTGTTCCTGGGACATACACAGTCGCTTCATCCTTTGCTAACGTCAACACAACAACTTTATTGTCGTATCATGAGTTCCCAAAAGCGTAAACGTGAGTCGATCACCATTGAAAAGAAGAAGGAGATATATGCCAGTTGGCAAGAAATAACCCTACGATGTCGAAGAATGAGATTGGAAAGCGTTTCTCACTTCCACGAACAACTTTCCGTGATATTCTCACTCAGGCTGAGAAGTGGGAAAATTATACTGTTGGTTCTTCAGAGAGACAAAGAGTCGGAAAATTTAGTGACTTGGAAGACGCTCTCTTCAACTGGTTTACCCAAAAGAGTGCCAATAATAATATTATTACTGATGATCTCTTAAGAGAAAAGGCAAAAAAACTTGGCGAGCATTTGGACGTACCAGAAAATTTTGCGTACAGCAGTGGGTGGCTGCAGCGATTTAAGGGAGATTCCATATTTCGCAACGACGGCTCTGTGGGGAAGGCGCATCGATTTCTCCAGCTATCATTGATGAACATCTTACAAATTTGAACAGTATTCTGGCGAACTCCGGATATGATCCAGCTAACATATAAATGCAGACGAAACAGGATTATTTTTTCAGCTCATTCCTGACCGAACACTTGCTCACAAAGATGAAAACTGCCGTGGTGTCAAAAGGATGAAGCAACGAATCACTGTTCTATTGTGCTGCAACTCTACTGGAACAGACAATCGGCGATTGCTGATTATTGGAAAATCGGCAAAGCCTCAATGCTTCAGAAACTTTAGTCCACACTTCTACTGCACTTACACATCTAACAGCAAAGCATGGATGACCTCTAGCATCTTTCAAGAATGGCTACTGCAGTTCAACAAGCAGCTTGTCTCTGAAGGACGACGTATCCTACTGTTGTTAGATAACGCTACGTCTCACTGCGTCCCTAATGATGGTCTCAGCAACATAAAGATACACTTCCTTCCACCAAATATGACTGCCAGTCTGCAACCACTGGATAGTGGCATCATCAAAAGTTTCAAGGCTCAATATCGCAAGCTTCAACTCCAGAAAATGGTGGAATTGGCGGATGCCCATCTACCCACAGAATTACGTCTGGATTACGCTGTGCGCTATTGTAAAATGGCTTGGGATTCTGTGAGCCCTGATTCCATCAGCAACTGCTGGAATCACACAGGCATTATTCGCTTCACTTCTACTGCTGCAGTTGAGCCTCTTAATTATGGAAATCTGCTCGATCGCATTCGCGACATCTTCGCTATTACACCAGAGAATTTGATGACTGAAAGGGAGTTTCAACTGGTTGATGATTCCAGGAGGCGGAAATGAAGCTAACAGATGACAATTTTCTGGTTTTCACTGTTACAGCGAAAGAGGAACTTGGCGAGGATGATGATGCAACAGTGACCCAGCGCCTACCATCGTTAAGGGAAGCCAGAACAGCTGCTGAGACAGTTTTGTTGTTTCTTGAGCACTCCAAGAGAGCAACATCTGACGACGTCAACCTATCTGCGGATTTGTTACGCCGTGTCTATGCCATAAGTGAGGGAGAGAAAACACAAGTTGTGATCACAGACTTCTTCAAGAAAATGTAATTACTTTTTAATAAATAAATTATAAATTAATTATTCCAATTTGTCATATTAATTAATTAATGCCGGCATTCTATATATTGACTTAGGGTATAAGTTGTTTTTAGTAATTGTTATAAATAATTTATTGTATCTTTAAATTTCACATTTTAAACGTGTTCGATACAACGCCACCCTCGCCTTACGCCGCTTTTTTGCAAAATCCGGATGGTGGCGTTATAACGAGAGTAGACTGTATTAAAAATCGCAAAATTTGTTATAACGATGGTATTTTCAATGGAATGGAATTGGGAATTGCCTTAGGTTCGCTATATCCGAGGTTCGTATTAGCGAGGTTTTACTGTATTACAATAAAATGCAGTCTCTGAGGATATGTTTATCATTTTATAAAACATTCTCTCAAGCTTTCAGGTACTGTCAACCCTTCTACAGGGATATATAAACAAAATTTTCATTTGCATGCTCCTGTAGAAGGGCTCACAGTACCTGAAAGCTTGAGAGAACATTTAATTATATAGAGATTAATTTGGCGAAACCGCTGAGAGAGTTCACTACTAATGAGCCAAGCCCTCTCATTCAATAACTTATATCATTGCAGTAAGGTCTGTAGAGATAATATTTGATGATATTTAAAAGAAGCGCATTGCCAGTAAATTTATTTGTGTAAAATTTAATAAAATAAAAAACTTATCCTTTGAGACTGCATTTTATTGTAATTTAAATTTCTGAGAATTCTTTCAATTGCTATATATTGTAGCGTAGAAATCAAGTCTTTGTATATCTGAAGATGTAAGCGTATTTATTGATGACGTCAGTACGACTAGTCGACAATTATCAACCAAACTATCTACAGCTAGAGAATATCGAGCAAGCAAGCTAGGTAACATAAATGATGATTTTACAAATATTAATTGATAAAAAATCTGTTTCACATATTTCATTGAATAATTAAATTAAATAATATTTCTTCGCCATAATATTTTTCTCTCCTATAATTCAACTTTTTAGATATCTATGAAAAATTTTTGTCTGGGAAATAAATAACTTAGTTGCATATTTTACAAAAAGCTCATCAAACAATCCTATTGGCTGGTTAATCAGGAGTTCAAAGCACCAACCAATCAGGATGATCCGTTAGTTTCGATGCCAACGTTTTGTCAACTCACCACCGTCCGCCTTATCGAAGAAGATACCATCTTTGAAGAAAGTTAATATGTTGCTAATACACATCACCATCTTACCTAAATAAATGGTTGAGGTGAAACACAAACAAAATAATAACTCTCTCTTTTGTCTACCAAGTCATCCATAAACAGGTTCTTACTGTGCCTTGAGGGGAGAGTGTGAAAGCCCCCTTACTGTTTGGAGGAGGACTCTTTTGTCATTGGAAGAGTCTTTTTAACTTTACCTAACTGTATATAGTATCAACACAAGGTAATAAGACCAAATCCAAATAAATAGTGTGTGACGTTTCGGTAACAGCGTTGTTACTGAAACGTCACACACTATTTATTTATTTGGATTTGGTCTTATTACCTTGTGTTTATAATCTATAATCCAAATTGTGCCTAATCATGTATATAGTATCTTTTCTTTTTTTATACTTCATCTTTTTATACAGTTAAGCCTGTCTATAGCACCTTCCACTCTATAGCGCCCGATTTTAAACATTAAAATGTAAACATTTTACATTAAAAGTCACCTGTCTATAGCACCCCTTCTCTATAGCACCCTATTTTGGTGGTTATAAGAGGGGGCGCTATAGACAGGTTTAGCTGTATATATGTACAGTAGAACATCCCTGTAAAGGACACCTAATTGCAGAGCCAAAGTGTCCTTTAGAGAGAGGTGTCCTCTTACCGGAGAGTTGCTAATTTGTAAAAATGGTAATTTTGAAAATAAAAACTGTCCTTTGTGGAGAGGTGTCCGCTAGCGGGGTGTCTGCTAAAGGGAGGTTCTACTGTATATATATAAATATATAAAGCGTTCAGAACTAAACGGGCATATGTGAAAAAAAAAATGCGATGGAATCCTTCGAGTAAGTTACTTCAATTCTTCCTGTCAACTCTTTACTGGTCAACCAGTCCCAAATGTAAGCTTGTGGTGGTCCTTCGTATTAAACTCTGTCAACAGGATCTATTTATAAACAATTTTTTTTATTAATTAATCAGCCAGGCGTGATATTGAAATATTTGCGTCTATTATAAAGGAAACAAACAAAACAACAAACAAATTAGAACTTAGAATCAAATATTTACAAATTTACATGTATTAAATTGACAGAGTTCATCAAATTTATATAGACAAAGTGGCTGATGTAAGAGAGTTAAATCATTTAGATCAGGGAACAATTGATGTCTCACTTCAATAAAGTTAATCTATTATATAGTTAAACCTGTCTATAGCGCCCCCTCTAATTAGGGCCTTCCTCTCTATAGCGTCCGATTTTAAACATTAACATTAAAATGTAAACATTTTACATTCAAAGTGACCTGCCTATAGCACCCCCTCTCTATAGCATCCCATTTTGGTGAGTCCCAAGAGGGGGCACTATAGACAGGTTTAACTGTATATGCTTAGATAAGGTTTAAGTCATTCACCTTAGTTTGTGCAGGGGAGGGAGAGTGTCTTTTACAAAAAAAAAAAAAAAAAATCTTCAGGACCTAAGTGAGAATTGAACTTATGGGACATCAACCTGCTGTGGTCATCTTCAGTTCCCTCTTTTATTACCAGTAATAACACAGCTACATGCAGTGGGAGGTTTCCTTACAGGATAGTCAGATAGAGACTGGAAGATAGGGATAGATTTCAGTTTTTTAGAAGAGGATAGTACAGTAGAACCTCCATGAGAGAAGGCACTTCTCTATAAAGGACAGTCTTCATTGTCAAAATGACCAATTTTACTATTTGACAACTCTCCAGTAAGAGGACACCTCTCCCTAAAGGACCCTTTTGTTCTGAAACTAGGTTTAGAAAGAGGTTCTACTGTATTGTAATATTTTTGAAAGGTTGGTAGTAGAATTCGTATAAACTATATATATATTTTTTGACATCCACAAGACCCAGGATCGAATCTCGCATTGGGCACTTTTTTTTTTCTGAAAAAAAAAAAAAATGCTTCAATGGCCCCCAAGACTTTTGTGAAAGTCTAACCCCACCAGTATAAATAACCAAAAAGGGCCATGGCACAGTTGTAAATACAAAGTCGAACGGCTATCAACATGTGTAGACATGTGGTGCACTTACAGTAAAAGCAGTTGCCCACTACTACTACTTATCATAGACAGCACCACATGTACTATATAGGGACAAAATAATAATAAAACATTTTAGAGAGAGAGTGAGAGAGCTAATATACCCAAGTTGTTCAAAGGGTTTGTCTATTAATGTAGGACCTAACTTCACCTTTGCCGGTCCCAAGCTCGGATGAAAAAGGAGGAGGGGCAGCAGTAACAAGCTCACTAAAAAACCTGGGTTCAGCTGGCCCGACTGATAGTACCCTGTAATGGTTCCTAATCCAGGGATACAGGATGAGCAGCGTTTGTACTCCATGTTAGAGTGGCTGCATATGGTGTCTGTTCCTCATGTCAGAAGTGGCCATTTCATATTGGAGCTAAGTCGGCCTGCCACTGAGTAGTGCTCCCAGTCTTAATGACAAAGGTAGAGGCCTTCTACTTCACCCAGTCATGATGGTTGTCAAAGCTTGATACCCTAATATGATTGAGTGGAGATAAGAAAGAAGAAGAAGTGTAGGGCCTGCCTAAGCGATTGTTCATTAAGATTCAATAAGGTTTGCTCAAAGCAGGTTCCAAGCTAGTAGAACTTCCTTAGAAGGAGAAGCTTTTTTTAGTGAGACTTGAGAGTCCTCATGTCAGAGGCGGCCATTTCTTTTGGAGCTAAGTCAACCTGCCACTGAGTAGTGTTCCCAGTCTTAATGACAAAGGCAAATGCATTCTACTTCACACAGTCATGATGGTTGTCAAACAAGCTTGATACCCTAATATGATTGAGTGGAGATAAGAAAGAAGAAGAAGATGTCAAAAGACTTTATATTATGCTCCATTGTCCAAGCCGCACATCTATAGCGGAATGAATACTGACCAAACAAAACATTTCAGATCCTTTTCTCTTTTGGCTTCATATTTAAACTCTAATAAAAAAAAAGCATAAAAGTGAAATTGCACTGAGATCAGGTTAATGAATTATAAAATAAATATAGTTAAACCTGTCTATAGTGCTCCGTGACCTGTCTATAGCACCCCTTCTCTATAGTACCCTATTTTGGTGAGTCCCAAGAGGGGGCGCTATAGACAGGTTTAACTGTATCTCCTGGTTGTGCAACTAAAAGTTGCTGATGGCTTGTGACATTTGTCGGAATAAATATCAACAAATCATTGATTTCTATTATTCCATAATTGGCCAACACTGATGAGGACCAACAACCTGAAATGCATACAGGGTTAGCTTTTCTTGATTACTCAAGAAAGGGCATTTGGCCAATTCTGGACTAATTAAAAAAAAAAAAAAATCAACGAATAGTTGATATTGATACTGACAGATGGTGCAAGCCACCAGAAACTTTTAGTTACATGATGAGGAGATACCTTTCTTATTTAAAAAAATACTCTTTCTTATATAAAGGAAAAAAAAATCATCTTTGGCCTTTGCAATTGTGAACTCAACTTCCTATTAGCATTTTCTATCTTCATGATGCTTCCAAAGTAAATATTTTACTTATTCAATTTCCATTATACAGTAGAACATCTAAGGTCACCATTCTTCTTTAAGACTTTATATACATTCTCTATGGATAAATTTATTGTGGTGGAAAAAACTTTAACAAATTATTCAGATGTCAATTATTATACAGTAGAACCTCCATGAGAGGACACTCATGCTAGAGAACACCTCTCTATAAAGGACAGTTTTCATTAGTAAAATTAACATTTTTACTCTTTAGCAACTCTCTGGTAAGAAGACACCTCTCCCTAAAGGACACTTTGGCTCTGTATTTAGGTGTTGTTCATTGCAGGGAGGTTCCATTGTAATGTGTAGTACAGTAGAACCTCCATGAGAGGACACTCATGCTAGAGAACACCTCTCTATAAAGGACAGTTTTCATTAGTAAAATTAACATTTTTACTCTTTAGCAACTCTCTGGTAAGAAGACACCTCTCCCTAAAGGACACTTTGGCTCTGTATTTAGGTGTTGTTCATTGCAGGGAGGTTCCATTGTAATGTGTAGTACAGTAGAACCTCCATGAGAGGACACTCATGCTAGAGAACACCTCTCTATAAAGGACAGTTTTCATCACCAAAATTACCATTTTTACTCTTTAGCAACTCTCTGGTAAGAAGACACCTCTCCCTAAAGGACACTTTGGCTCTGTATTTAGGTGTTGTTCATTGCAGGGAGGTTCCATTGTAATGTGTAGTACAGTAGAACCTCCATGAGAGGACACTCATGCTAGAGAACACCTCTCTATAAAGGACAGTTTTCATCACCAAAATTACCATTTTTACTCTTTAGCAACTCTCTGGTAAGAAGACACCTCTCCCTAAAGGACACTTTGGCTCTGTATTTAGGTGTTGTTCTTTGCAGGGAGGTTCCATTGTAATGTGTAGTACAGTAGAACCTCCATGAGAAGACACCTGCGTTAGAGAACACCTCTCTATAAAGGACAGTGTTCATTTACAAAATTACCATTTTTACTATTTAGCAACTCTCCGGTAAGAGGACATCTCTCCCTAAAGGATACTTTGGCCCTGCAGTTAGGTGTCCTTTACATGGAGGTTTTACTGTATATCAATATTTACTTTGCATATTCTTTAGTTATTATTAAAAGACATGATTTTTGTCTTCCTAAGATCCATAAATGTCTCCTTGGCTTCTAAATTCTGCTGTTTTTGGATCCTTTCTCTTTCTTGTATAAACACAAGGTAATAAGACCAAAAAAGTCTCTTATTACCTTGTGTTTATAATCTATAACCCAAATTGTGCCATATCTTTCATCAGTAGAAACTCCCTGTAAAGGACACCTAATTTCAGAGACAGTGTCCTTTAGGGAGAGGTGTCCTCTTACTAGAGAATTGATAAAAACTAAAAATTGTAATTTTGGCGATAAAGCTGTCCTTTGTAGAGAGGTGTCCTCTAGTATGATTGTGCTTTAATGGAGGTTCTACTGTACTACACATTACAATGGAACCTCCCTGACAAGAACAACACCTAAATACAGAGCCAAAGAGGCCTTTAGGGAAAGGTGTCCTCTTACCAGGGAGTTGGTAAAGAGTAAAAATGTTAATTTTACTAATGAAAACTATCCTTTATAGAGAGGTGTCCTCTAGCATGAGTGTCCTCTCATGGAGGTTCTACTGTATATTAATTGACATCTGAATAACCAATAATTTGTTAAAGTTTTTTCCACCAATAAATTCACCCATAGAGAGTGTATATAAAGTCTTAAAGAAGAATGGTGACCATAGACGCTCTTTTTGACTTCATTGTTTGATACCATTTTGACTCTAAAGAGCTTCAGTTTATCCTGATAAAATTGTTTGATTATCCAAAGGTCAGTTTTCTTGTTCCTAAGTCTTCTAGAGAATAAAAAAAAAAGCTTGTAAAATGTCAAAAAAAAAAATTTGAAAACTACTGGCTGAAGTGTCTCTTATTTCAAAAACAAAAAATGCTGGCTAGGCAAAACTTCAATATCATAATTCTAAGCTATCAAATGGTAAGTTCCACTAGTTTTAACCATGGTGATAACAACAATGTTCTCTTCTTCTTCTTTCTTATCTCCCCTCAATCATATCAGGGGATGTGTAGAGCACATAAATGGATGAGTCAATACAGTCAATAATGTGTTTTGGGGTTGCAGGTTGAGAATTGCACTTAGTACATAGTGGGAAAACCTTGCAACCATTCTGGAAAGTCATTGTTCGTAGATCACCATACTTAAGTCTGGAAATCTAAAACTGTTGTTCTTTTGGGAGGACAGAACCAGTGTTTGTCCCTCCTGCTCTGTAACTCATCAAAGACAACAATGTTTTTTTTTGCTTATCCCTAGTACACATGGTACTGGCCATGATAATCATGGTAGGTAGAAGTAGGTGACTGCTTTTACTGTAAGTGCATCACATGTTTACACAAGTGAAAAGCAGTTCGACTTTGCACTTACAAATGTGTCAGAGCCCCGTTTGGTTACTTGCATTCGCTGGTGGGGGTTGGACTTTTGCAAGAATTGGGAGCTATTGGAGCATTTTTTTTTTATCAGAAAAAAAGTGCCCTATGTGGGAATCGAACCCGGGTCGTAGCGGTCAAAAACCAACAGTTTAGACCATCCTTCCACCGACACCACCACCAACAATGTGGTTATATATAATAACATAAATCCCATGTAATGAGGTTGTAAGAGCAAGGCTCGACTGTATAGTGATACAGTAGAACCTCCATGAGAGGACATCTCTCTATAAATGACAGTTTTCATTTGCCAAATTACCATTTTTACTATTCAGCAAAATTTCAGTAAGATGACACCTTTCCCTAAAGACCAATAGGGCTCTGTAATTAAGTGTTTTTTACAGGGAGGTTCTACTGTAATATGTAATACAATAGAACCTCCATTAATGTACAATCTTGCTAGAGGACACCTCCCTACAAAGAAGTTGCCAAAATTACCATTTTTACTATTTAGTTGCTTTCCTGAAAGAGGACACTTTGATTCTCTGTGTGCAACTAGGTTTTCTTTACAGGGAGATTCTACTGTGTTAGATTTTCCTTAATTCTGACTTGGCCATTTCTTTTGGAGCTAAGTCGGCCTGCCACTGAGTAGTGCTCCCAGTCTTAATGACAAAGACATTCTACTTCACCCAGTCATGATGGTTGTCAAGGCTCTACAGGCTTGATACCCTGATATGATTGTGTGGAGATAAGAAAGAAGAAGATTTTCCATTTAAAATTTGTCAAATCCAGTAAAACTTCTATACTGAACTTCAAAGAACAGAATATTTTTGTTCATTCTACAGCGCTATGGTTTGCTAGGTAGAATGGGAGATTCTTTGCCGAATTTGAAACAAGGATTCTGATTGGTTGTGATGCACGATGTAAATAAAAGACGTGATTGGTCTATCAAATCACATGACTGTCTCAAACTCTAGGATGTTACTGATTGGCCCATTTTTTTTTTTTTAACTAGACTGCTATTTTTTTTATTTTTGGGAGATTAAAAGATTTTTGGCCCAATCTGAAAGCTGGCGTTTCATTGGTCATGATGCGTCACTGCCTCCACCTCAGGGAATTCTCTGATTGGACGATTTATTTTAACTTGTCAATCGCTTTTCTTTATATCAAATATCTATTTTTTTTAAATATATAAATACCTTGCTTAACACTTGCAAAAAACAGATTTCTCTTATTTTATATCTAAAGGGTCTTTTTTTTTTAAAATTGCAATTTATTGAATGTGTTTTAGCGTAATCTTAATAAGCTCCTTTATTTTTTTTATTTAATATTATTTTACTTTTACTAGCGATAACAGATCTTATTTAATAAGTCTAAGTGGAGGTCTTTTTTCTCCGTATTTTATCTTTTACGGTTAATTGCATAAAAAATATTAATAAAATCAAATTGAACAGGGTCCTCCAACCTAACTAAGGTAAAAATTCAACTAGACAATATCTGGGTTGATTTGTTCTAGTTTATTATAATTTATTTACAATATTTTTTATATCCATGCTCAATTGATAACCTTTTTCCAAAAAGAATTATAATTTTAGTTTGATGCTCTCAATATAAAATATACAACTGTGTGTAACCAAGCCTCCTGGAGCATAAAGAATGTATCAAAAAGGTAATTTAGCAATTAAAACTAAACCCAAATACATAAAATTGTTTTGCTAGCAGCATTGCTAGTACAATCATTTAAACTCATATGTTAATCAATTTTTTTGAGTGAAACAGTTGCTTAAAAGGTCATTAATGTCAAAATTCATTGTAAAATATACATTTCCTAATAAAAATCAAGGTTATTCACTCTTGAGCGTTTCTTTTAGGATCAAATGCACTTAAAAAAAAAAAATTAAATGGAACTTGATAGAAGCAGAGTAATATATATATTTTTAAATGCCAAAATATACTTACTAATAATTGATTAGCAGTTCGAAACAAAATGTTAAATTATAAAGTCATTAATATACGAAAAATATAAGGTTCTGAATTTTGTAGGTCTGGGGGAAAAATCTTT
>CP092880.1:18938728-19051379 GCA_030710605.1 Cordylochernes scorpioides
AACATCATAGTACACAAATCTAAAAGTGTACACCGAACAATATCCTTACAAGATAATCAATCACCACCATGCAGTGAAGGATAAAACGATAAATTCGAGTTATTTTTCCTGCTTACCGCTTTGTAAAAGTTGTATAGGGACCGAGAAACCATTCGACATGATATGGTGCTGGTTTAAATACTGACACCCAATATACTGGCACCCAAAAATGTAATGAGATTTTTCAATTTCTCTTTTTCTTTTTGCAAGGATGACATATTGTATCCCTCTCACTGAAGATTTTGTTATGGTGGTCCTGAGAAAAAAAGGAAAGAGTATTCTCAGTTGTGCAATATAACGTTTTACTGGAAATAGAAGGTCTCGCTAAGTGAATAGCTTTCAGTCCACAATGAACTATGCAATCAACTATACAACTATTACTCAGATATAGTGAGGATAAAACTTAGAATTTTATATTCTAACATGGCTATTTGAAATTGATTGTTCTGTTGCTATCTTGACTTTTGATGGCATTTTCTTCTAGACCATGCTTATATCATTGCAGTGAATTAGCCAAGTATATCCTGAGTAAAAATTACTAATTGGGTAATTTTCTGCAAGGGAACAATGGAATGCCAAACTATGAAAAGCATATGATGATTTTCAAACAAAACTGAATAATGTTTTTTTTCTTTAAATATATATAAAATGAAAATATTAATTTTCATTACAGAGTATCTTCCTACTAGAGAGTATACTATAGAACATAAACCTAATACTCATCAAATGACTCATATTCTGAGTATCAGGGCTCGAGAACAAGAAATAAAGACCAAAGAAATCTTCGCGCAGTCTAAGGTAGCTGTCTTCTTTCAGTTGAGGTGTTATCTTCCCGAGAGTTTTGTTAGTCATCTTCTAATTCATATTCTAGGTGTTCCTCCTGATTATTTGGGCTAAAGTAAGGTTTCATTATTCAACTAGGTCCCTATTTTTCGAGGATTTGTTTCCAAATGTCTCCACATGGTAAGTTACTTTAGAAAGTTTTCATGTGACTCTATATATGGGTTATAGTAACATCGCGTTAACTTATTTTAATTACACTTTATGAAAAATAATAAAATCTATATAAAATCTCAATTCTTGTAGATTATTGATGGGCGTCATAAAATTTATTGCTTCCTTGAAACCTCATAGCGTGGATATGTGCCAATTTCTGTGCTACTTTCACTCTTATTGTTTGTATGAAGTCACCTTATTCTAGAACTAACGAGGTGATTATTAAGTCTAGTGGGGTCTTAGCATAACGCCTGAGTACAATAAAAAATTGAGGTAACGCGCAATAGTTATTTGTTACGTTATCTTGTATGCTAATGTAATGAATGGGAGGATCACAATTAAATCTTTATGTTTGACTTCCACATACATAGACGTAGTCTGCTATTTTCTATTTAACCTCTCAATTTGTTCGCTTGTTCTCCATATCTCCCTCCTTCAGTGCTTTCTTATACTGAGGGTGGGCCACATGGTCCCCGTCGCTGGACCCACAGGCGGCAGAGTTGGCACGCATCGAGGCAGGATGGTCAGGATGTGGCAGCGCGTGGAGGGCCAATCGTAGAGCGACATATGCGTCGTGCCCCGAGAAGCAATTCCTATTTAGGTGGGTAATGGGCGTTGTTGAGCCCCTCAGAACGATGATCTCCACCTCGTACTCCGCCAAGAGTAGCCGTTGGCGGCGCAGCGCCGAGAAGCCTGACCGCCCTTCAGGCAGGCAAGCCGAAGCTGGCCCGCGATGTCAAGCAGGCCGACGCCACCCTCGGAGACTGGGCGAGCCAGAATGCCCCCAGGGAGCCACGAGACTCGGCTCGTACCCCACACGAAGACGCCTGCAACCGGCCGATGGTGTGGTTTCAGATGGAACGTAGCCGTGGGGGTGGTGCAGGATGGAACTCAGGACCAAGCAGTTGGCCGAGCGGGCACGACCCACCAGAGACAGTTCGCGAACGAAGGGAGACCACCTCGCGATGGATCGCTCTAGCAGCCCTATCAGGTGGGAGGCAACAGTGTTCCCGGCGGTGATCGTGCAGCCCAGGATATTTAGGTATTCGGACGTCCAGGAGATCCCCAGAGGAGAATCCGTCCAGTGCCTCCAGGAACCGCACCATAGCCCGCAGCTCTTGCTGAAGTTGACAGCCACTCCAGAGACCATGCGGAACTCCTCGAATATCAGGGGAACTAGCTCAAACTGAGCGTCGTTCCTAATGAAGAGTACGATGTCATCCGCTTAGGCGACCACGCTGCGGCGGCCCAAGATCCTCTCGAGGCAGCGTAGTAGAGGCCCTACTCCGATGCTGGAAAGAGGGGCGCTGAGACGGCAGCCCTGCCCTACCCCGTTGAGAAGCGGGAACGCTCTGGTGTAGACATCCGATCCGGATTGAGGCGTCTGCTTCCCCGTAGATGACAGTAATCCATCCGATGAAGGCAGATGGTAGACCTAGTTTCTCCAACAAAGCGAACAGGTAGCTCCTACTCAGGCTGTCGAACGCCAAATTCCAGGTCTAGAGAATTAACGGCCAGCGACGTGTCATGTCTCAATGACCAGGCGACGCTGTCTGCCACTCGCGCAATGTTCCAGGAGGATGACCGTCCTGGAACGGCGTAGGCCTGACATTCGGGCTCGAGGTTCGGCAGATGACGTCGCAGACGGCCCAAGAGCACGCCGCTGAGGACCCTGTAGTCGGTTGTTGGTAGGCTGATTGGTCGGAATGCCTGTAGACCCGGACCACCGTGCGATTTCGGCAGCAGGATGACCTTGCTGAGCCTTGAAGCTGAAAGCAGGGCCCCGAGGAGTCGAGAAGTCTCGAAGACTTTCCAAAGAACTTCGGCGAATAAATACTCAAAGGCCTTGGCAAACTCGCAGGGTAATCCGTAATTCAGAGGCACGGCCGTTTGGCAGGCTGTGGATGGATACCGCTATCTGGTCGCGGTAGATGTCGGCGAGAAAGAACTGGACGCACTCGTCGAACTCCAAGGGGGTCACTTCAGCGAGGAAGTCGGCGATAGATTCTGCCGAGCTTGGAGCCTGGGCTAAGCGACTGCTCAAACGTTCCAAAAGATAACCCCTAAGCTGGCCCCCGGAGATGGCACTGCCGTCTTCGTCGGTGAAGGTGGAAGGAGAGCGACGTCTAGCTCGGAGGGAACGCCCGAGGTCCGACAAGGAAGGACAGTAGGAGCGGCCAGTGTCGTCCTCCAGTCTCAGGAAGTGGCTTGCTCTTTCGATGTATCCACCGCCGGACTCGGGGGCGGCAGGTGAGAGTGATCTAATCTCCGTGACCAGTTCTGCCTTTATCCTGGTCCATTGTTCCCATAACATCGCGGGTAAAGTATTTGCTATATCTACAGATATTTTATCGATGAACGTTGCCATTCGATCATAAAATAGAACTGACCGTAGCAGCTTTTGCCAATGCAGGGAAGTCTTGTAGGAGCAGGATCTCCTACTTGGATCAGAACGGCACGGTGGTTCGAGTAGGCGTAGTCGATGGTTTGGTATTGGGTGACGCGGTCGCAGAAGCCTGATGGAAGTAGGATTCTGTCCAGACGACGCGCGTCAACCCGGCTTCCGAAGTACCAACCCTGGTGCGCTCCAGTGCAGCATCTAAGAAGGTGGCGACGTCGACGAGGTCGGCTTGGTCCAGGAGCTCCGCGAGGCTTCTGCAGAACCCGATGCTAGGTCCTTCCCTGACTCCTCGGAAATGTTCAGGTCTCCGAAGATCCAATTATCTCCTTTATTCGCCAAAGCTACAATGATCTGGAGCTGGCGGCATCGTTCTTCAGGAGCATGAAAGACGTGGGCGTTGACGCACGTCATGGAGACCCCCCCCCCGGACGGTAAGGTCGATTACAGCAATCTTTCCAGGCCATAGGATCTTCTGCCGGTGAACAACAACCCCAGGCGCGAAGACGTCGGCGAGGCCTGATCCCACGGTAGTCGTTGCGGATGCAACGACGGCGCTGTAGCCATGGCAGAGATATGTGTCGTCCAGGGATATGACGTTCGTCTCCAGTAGGAAGCAGGCGTCAATCTCATGCTCCTTGAAAAAGCAGCAGAGCTGGATTCTCCGGCGAAGAGCATCGATGCCGCGCGTGTTCAGGGTCGCAACTCGAAAGTTCATTTGGGCTTACGAGCAGAGTTTTTGGCGCGCGATAGCCTCTTATACAGGGTACTACTCGTTCCCCCTGTCAGAGCCATAATTGCGGTGGCCAAGTTGGCAATGGCCTTTCTCTGATCGTTGTTTGATTTCCCAATCAATCTGTCCATTTTCCCATAATGCGTGAGTGCCTGAAGGAGTTCTTCTATCTCCAGGCCCAGATTCTGGGCACGAGCGAATGCTTCAGACGTCTTTTTGTTCTTTAGAAGATCGTTCATCTGATTCTCAGCCAGAAAGCGCCTTTCTTGGGAAGATTCGGGTAGAGATTCACTTTGATTTTCCGGTGTAGGAGGAGTCAGGACGACCGCCTCTTCTGCTCTCACTGTTTCTTCGCTGGGAGGAGGATCCGCGACCACAGCAGCAGCCGGTGGTGCTGCTGCAGCAGGAGGGGCGTTCGAAGTGGAGGGCGGTTTGGTCAAGGCTTTAAGGCATGCATCAGGAGCATCCACAGGGAACACCAGCTTGTCCTCCTGGAGACCAGTTTTGCGAGGACAGTTGGCACGCTTGTGTCCCTGCTTGTAGCATAGGGAACACTTAATGCCGTAGGTCAGGTAGACGTGCGTGACCACTCCCTTGGCCTTGAGAGCTTTAATCCGTCGCGCAGAGTTATAAAGGCTTCCCGACGAGCATCAGCCCAGCAGGAATCCTCTAGTTGCATCATCTTCTGGATGATGGACGTGACCTGTCCGTAGAGCCGCAGGGCAGCGACGAGGTCAACGTCCTCCACAAAGAAGAGCAGGTTGCCGAGCACGATTCTCTCGGCCCTCTTCCTGATGGGGAAGGCACGCAGGGTGGCGTCTTCGATGTTGAGACCCTCCTCTATTAGTTTGTCGGCGAGCTGCACGCTGGAGAGGCCGACCAGGATGTGCCCCTCCATCTTCGTTAGTTGGTATATGGTTCCCTTACCCATCTTGGCTTCCAACACCCGGAAGTACTTCTCTTGCGTGAAGTCTGGGCAGAATTCCAGGTAGACACCTTGGTCCACCTGCCCCGCTGCCGACCTTGCTCGGAAGGTTGCCTGCTTCTGCCTTATGGTCTGGCACTCTTGCACCTTGCTGGGTTTTGGTATGACTCGTAACCTGCCGCTGTTTAAAGGGATTCCCGGTGCTTGGAAGCAGCTCTTTTTCGTCCCCGACTTGGCGTGGTCAGAGTCATGCGGCCTCTTCTTGGAGCCGCCCACTTTGGTGAAGATCACATCTTGTCTCTCGATATGCTGGTCTTCCTGTTCCGAACAATCATCCCAATTGCGGCAAGAATTTGCATGTCCGCCATCCGTCGCCGGCTTAGTATTTGCATTCTTGTCATTTGTTGAAATCAGACTGACTTTCAGGCATTTGAGATTCTATTGGTGATTCTTCGGCGGAGATTTGGCCAATTTTGGTGAGGTTAGCATGAGCTTGCAGCCCATTCTCTTGGCTTTCAGTCAATACCTGAAAGGGGTTACTCAACTCTATATTCTCCATCTCAGACTTAAAAAACGCGGAGCTCGCACGCCGCGTGGCCGCACGGCCGAGAGAGAGAGAGATTGAGATTGAAACTGATTTATTATAACGTCCATATAAGATTATATAAGGTTAAATACATAAAATGAATAAATAAGATTGATAATGATAGATATATTAATAAATATATATATACAAGGTCTTCATTGGTGATGCCCACCGCGAGAAAGACTCCGCCACCGATGGGCTGCGAGAGTTCTTTCCCACAGAGTGGGCAGGTCGATGTGTTGGCTGGCATTACCCAACTCAAGACCAAGATGGTACTTGTAGATGGTAGCCTTCGCCACACTTGTTAGCTTCACTGCCTCGGGATGGAGGCCGACGCCGAAGAGCCAGGCCTGCAAATCCAGGGGCATTTCGCAGGAGGCGAACACCTCCCGGAGCAGGGGTCGCACGGCTCGGCAACTCCAGTATCTGTGGATCAGCGACCCGTCGCTGGACCCACAGGCGGCACAGTTGGCACGTCTCGAGGCAGGATGGTCAGGATGGGGTAGGGCGTGGAGGGCTAGCCGTAGGGCGACATCTGCGTCGTGCCCCGAGAAGCAGTTTCGACGCAGGTCGGCCCAGGGGATGGAGCGGGGCACATCCACGGTGAGGGTCCACTGAGCAGCCAGCTCTGCAGTAGGAAACGCCTGGAGCCGTGCCGAGTCCAATGCCCGGCGCGCCCTCTGGCTGGGTAGGCGGGTGATGGGGGTCGCCGATCCCCGCAGGACGATGGTCTCCGCCTCGTACTCCGCATGATAGCTGGAGCTGGCGTTTTCCCGCAGGAGACGTTGGAAGAAGGCCCCCAGGTGCTGCGCATCTAGGAGCGCGGCCCGCGTTGAGCACGCAAGTGCAGGGGCGCCATCGGAGAAGTCCCCGACAGTCGCCTGTAGCCAGCGTTCGGGAGTCAGCAGGTCTGGCGGCCGCAGGAACCTGTTGTCACCTCGAAGACGCAGGGACCTCAGGCTGGCAGGATGAAGAACCCGGTGGTCAAGCTCGAGGACGCTGGACGCGGCCTCCCACAGGCTCAGTAGTCTCCTCCTCCTAGGCGAGTGCCAGACTTCAGGAGCCGGTGGTGTCAGCCACGCCCGGCTGCGGACCAGCCAAGAGTAGCCGTTGGCGGCGCCGCAAAGAGAGGCCTGGACCCACTTCAGGCAGGCGAGCCGAAATTTGCCCGCGATGTCAAGCAGGCCGACGCCACCATCGGAGACTTGGCGAGCCAGGATGCGCCCAGGGAGCCACGAGACTCGGCTCGAACCCCTCACGAAACGCGCCAACCGCGCCTGCAGCCGGCCGATGGTGGTTTCAGGTGGAAGGTAGCCATGGAGGTGGTGCAGGATGGAACCCAGGACCAGGCTGTTGGCCGCGCGAGCACGACCCACCAGCGACAGGCCGCGGGTGAAGGGCGACCACCTCGCGATGGCTCGCTCCAGCAGCTCCACCAGGTGTGAGGCCTGGGAGGCGACGGTGTTTCTGGTGGTGATGGTGCAGCCCAGGACGGTCAGCGACTCGGACGTCCAGGATATTCCCAGAGGAGAATCCGTCCGGTGCTTCCAGGAACCGCACCAGAGCCCGCAGCTCTTCTTGAAGTTGACAGCCACCCCGGAGGACATGCGGAACTCTTCAAAGACAGGGGCACGAGCTCAAACTGAGCGTCGTCCCTGATGAAGAGTACGATGTCGTCCGCATAGGCGACCACGTTGCCACGGCTCAAGGTCCTCTCGAGGCGGCGTAGCAGAGGTCCAACTCCGATGCTGAAGAGCGCGGCGCTGAGACGGCAGCCCTGCCTCACCCCGTTGAGAAGCGGGAAGGCATTGATGTAGACATCTCCGACCCGGATGGAGGCGTCTGCTTCCCCGTAGAGGACAGCAATCCACCCTAGGAAGGTAGATGGTAGGCCCAGCTTCTCCAGCAGGGCGAACAGGTAACACCTGCTCAGGGTGTCGAAGGCCGACTTCAGGTTCAAAGAGATGACAGCCAGCGGCGTGTCATGTCTGGATGCCCCGGCGGCTTCATCAGACACTCGCGCGATATTCCAGGAAGATGACCGTCCTGGAACGGCGTAGGTCTGACATTGAGGCACCAGGTCTGGCAGATGACGTCGCAGACCAGCCATGAGCACGCCGCTAAGGACCCTGTAGTCGGTCGTTGGCAGGCTGATTGGCCGGAAAGCCTGTAGACCCCGGACCACCGTGCACTTTCGGCAGCAAGATCACCTTGCTGCGCCTTGAGGATGGAGGTCAGGCCCCGCGGAGTCGAGAAACCTCGAAGACTTGCCAAAGAACTTCGGCGAAGAAATCTTCAAAGGCTTTGACAAACTCGCAGGGGTGTCCGTCCCATCCCGAGGCACGGCCATTTGGCAGGCGATGGATGGCTGCCGCTATCTGGTCGCGGGAGATGTCGGCGAGAAAGAGCTGGTCCCACTCGTCGAACTCCAGTGGAGTCACTTCAGCTAGGAAGTCGGCGATGGCTTCTTCCGAGCTTGGAGCCTGAGCGAAGCGACTGCTTAAGCGCTCCAGAAGGAAACGCCTAAGCTGGCCCCCGGAGATGGCGTTGCCGTCGTCGTCGGTGAAGGTGGAGGGAGAGCGGCGTCCTGCTCGGAGGGAACGCCCGAGGTCCGACAAGGAAGGATAGTCGGAGCGGGCAGTGTCGTCCTCCAGTCTCCGCCTCAGGAAGAGGCTTGCTCTCTCGATGTATCCACCGCCGGACTCGACGACGGCAGGCGCGAGTGACCGTATCTCCGCGATCAGATTTGCCTTGATCCTGGTCCATTTTCCCCATAACATCGGAGGTGAAAGATTTGCTAGGTCTACCGATATTTCATCGATGAACGTTTCCATTCGATCGACAAAGAGGTCTGACCGTAGCAGCTTTCCGATGCAGGGAAGCTTTGTAGGAGCTGGGTCTCCTACTTGGATCAGGACGGCACGGTGGTCCGAGTAGGCATAGTCAACAGTTTGGTATTGGGTGACGCGGTCGCAGAAGCCTGATGGAAGTAGGATTCTGTCCAGACGACGCGCGTCGACCCGGCTTCCGATGGTGGCAACCCTGGTGTGCTCCAGTGCAGCATCGAAGAAGGTGGCGACGTCGACGAGTACGGCTTGGTCCAGGAGCTCCGCGGGGGATTCTGCTGAACCTGATGCCAGGTCCTTCGCCGATTCTTCGGAGATGTTCAGGTCACCGAGGATCCACGCACCTTCTTCACGCGCCAAAGCTGCGATGATCTGGAGCTGGCGGCAGCGCTCTTCAGGAGCATGAGAGACGTGGGCGTTGACACACGTCATGGAGATTCCCCGGACGGTGAGGTCGATGACAGCCATCTTGCCAGGCCATAGGATCTGCTGCCGGTGAACAACGACGCCGGCTGCGAAAACGCAGGCAAGGCCTGATCCCACGGTGGTCGTTGCGGGAGCAACAACGGCGCTGTAGCCTTGGAAGAGGTCACCTACGTCGTCCAGGGACATGACGTTGTCTCCTGCAGAAAGCAGATGTCGATCTCATGTTCCTTGAGAAAACAACAGAGCTGAATTCTCCGGCGAAGAGCGGCGATGCCGCGCGTGTTCAGGGTTGCAAATCGGAAGTTCATTTAGGGTGTCGAACAGAGTTTCTGGCGCGAGATAGTGTTTTATACAGGGTGTTGCTAGTGCCCCCTGTCAAAGCCATAAGCGCCGTGGCCATGGTGTCGATGGCCTTTCTCTGCTGGATGTTGGAGTTGGCCAGAAGCTTGTCCATGAGTCCATTATTAGTAATGTCTTGGAGGAGTTGTTCTCTCTCCAAGCCTACCTTCTGGACGCTGGCGATGGCCTCAGAAGCTTTGGCGTTCTTCATAAGAACGTCCATTTGTTTCTGGGCCAAATTTCGCTTATCCTGGGATAGAGGAAGCTCCTGGGTGTTATTTGGTGGGCTGGAATCCACGTTAATTCGCTCATCTTCGTCGCTGGGTGGAGGAACTGCGACGGCTGTGGCGGTGGGGGGAGGAGGGATTTCAGCTGCTGATGTTGGCGCAGCTGCTGGTGAGGCTTGGGAGGAAGAGTCAAGCGGCTTGCTCCAGGCAATTGGGCGCGTAACAGGCGTCCGCTCAGGAAAAAGCAGCTTGTCTTCCGTCATGCCAGTCTTTTGTGGACAGTTGGCCCGCTTTTGTCCTAGACTGTGGCAGAGGGAACAGCGGATCCCGTAACTCACGTAGACTGGGAAGATCATTCCCTTTGCCTTGATTTCCAGCCGGGCAGGAATCTGGGAGAGCCTAACTCCGTCGTGCAGAGTAATGAAGGCTTCCCGACGAGTGTCAGCCCAGCAGGAATTCTCCAGCTCCATCATTTGCTGGACGATGGAAGTTACACGGCCGTAGGGCTTGAGCGCCGCGATCAGGTCAGCGTCCGTTATAAAAAACAGTACGTTGCCCAAGGCGATAGTCAGCCTTCCTCCTCAAGGGAAAGGCTCGAAGATTGGCACTTTCAATGTCCAGGCCCTCCTTGATGAGTCTCTCGGCGAGCTTCACGCTGGAAAGGGCGACTAGGATGTGCCCCTCCATCTTGCTCAGCTGGTAAACGCAGCCTTTTCCCAGCTTCGCCTCCAGCGCCAAAAAGTACTGCGCCTGGCTGAATTCTGGAGAGAATTCCAGGTAGACACATTGGTCTACCTGACCGGCCGCCGACTTGGCTCTGAACTCCGCCTGTTTCTGCAGAGTTTTGGTGCACCTCTGCACTCGGGGCTTGTTCGCAGAGGGGACAGCAGTTGGCCTGGTGGCTGCAGATTGGACGCGGCCTCTTTTGCTCTGACCTTCTGCCGCCGTTTCAGATGGCCTCTTTCGCTCGTGGCTGACGAGGATGAAGCCATCATCTTGCCCCTCCATCGGGAGTTGTTTGCCTTGTTCGACGAGGTCAGCCCAGCTCGTCGAAGGCTTGCCTGTACCAGGCTCTGGTTCTTTGGTGTGCCCCACAGTAACCACTGGGGTCTGAGGGGTGCTGATGGCATCAGCAGATGTTGATGACGGATGGCTTTCAGCCAAGGTCATTTGAGCTTGGAGGGGTGGGGAATCCCCCATAAAAATTCAAAAATTTTCTTCTCTTCGGAGGTGGTTGTAATTTTCAAGCTTCTAGAGTTGGGGCAGGAGCTCGCGCCCGTGCATCCTCGCACCTCGAGAGAGAGAGATTGAGATTGAAACTGATTTATCACAATGTACATATAAAATTATATAGGGTTAAATACGCTCCAGGAACCTGGGTTACTTAAAATAAATATAGGGTTAATTATATAGAGAGGGAAAAATGTATAAAACAAAATAATTACAAATTGTTTGTATCAGACGACTACCACTGGGTGTCGTCTCGTTCAATGTCGCATTCTGCCCTGAAGTCGGACAGCATCTTGCCAAGGTCGGAGTCCTTGTCCCCGACATGGGCGATTGCCTTGTCAAGAAATTTCTTCAGAGCAGAGCTATGCTCGGGCGAGAGATACTCGAGAACGTCCTCCCTCTTATTTGGGGATTCAACAGCAAATACAATTTCGTACCTGTAATAATCCCTATATAGGGGTGTCAGGAAGGAGTCAGCGGCTAGTACCTCAAACAGCTCCTCAATCTTCTGTGAAGTGGACTGAGGCGGCTGTATCTTTTGTGGCTTGGGGATGGAAGATTCCGTTGTTAGTGAGCCTTGGCCTGATCTTTGTCAGGGTCCGCTGTTGGTGAAGTAGCGGTCGAGGAAGGCGCTAGCAGAGATGGCAACGCGCTGGTGCTCGGCGCCGGAGAAAAAGGCTTAATGGCTGGAGTTGTCTGGGAAAGGACTGGGCATCTCTCCGCGGGTGAAGTCGCGGCAGAATTGGGAGGTGTCACAGGGATTGTCAGGATGGTTCCAGAATTTACCTCAGCCGATGCAGTCGCTGTGAAGCTGTGGGAGGGGGTGGGATGAGAGAGTGGAGGTGTCAACACCGGTCCACTTCGGGTGCCCTGGAGGAAGTTGGCTCGCCGATGTCCCTGGCGGTGACATCTACTACACCTAACGCCATAGGTGATGTAGGCAGGTGTAGACTCTCCTTTGGAGATGATCACCAGCTTTGCAGGGATCTGGTGGAGTTTGCGTCCTTCATTCAGAAGGACGAAGGCCTCCCTGTTGCCGGTGGTCCAGGTGTAGTCGTTACAGGACACCACTTTATAGGCCAGGGAGACAACCCGACAGTAAGGTCGCTGGCCTCGATGATGTCCTCCTCCCTCACTGCGATGGGCAGGTTCCTGAGGATGATCTTCTCCGCCGAAAGCGCGGCAGGCTGGAGAGTGTTGGGGGGGGGTCTGCTTGATGGGTGCAGACAATTCCGCAGCTAGTGTTGAGAGGGCGGAGTTGTTAGAGGGCATGGGCTTGGATGAGGGAGACCTCGACACCGGGCCCTGCCTTGTTTTCCTTGATGTTTTCGGCGCTAGATTTTTTTGAGCGCTCGTTGTGGGGATAGACTTGAGGATGAGGTCTTCCTGCTGAGCATTGGATGCCCTTGATGGAGGTGGAGCTGTGTCCACAGCAGCAGTAGATGAGGTCTGTGGAGGTCTGTGGTCAGCAGGTGCAGGTGCTACAGTAGGCATGGCATTCGAGGTGGAGGGCGGTTTGGTCCAGCCTTGTGTGCGGGCAGCAGGAGCTTCCACAGGGAGTACCAGCTTGTCCTCCTGGAGACCAGTCTTGCGAGGGACAGTTCGCACGTTTGTGTCCCTGCTTATGGCATTGGGAGCACTTGATGCCATAGGCCACATAGAAGTGTGTGACCACTTCCTTGGACTTGACCTCCAGCCGGGCAGGGATATGGGAGATCTTCACCCCGTCGCGCAGAGTGATAAAGGCCTCGCGCCGAGCATCAGCCCAGCAGGAGTCCTCGAGCTGCATCATCTTTTGGATCATGGACGTGACCTGTCCGTATGGCCGCAGCGCAGCGATGAGGTCGGCGTCCTCCACGAAAAAGAGCACATTACCGAGCACTATTCGCTCAGCCCTTTTTCTTATAGGGATGGCCCTCAGGGTGGCGTCCTCGATGTCGAGGCCTTCCTCTATTAGCTTGTCGGCGAGTTGCACGCTGGAGAGGCCGGCCAGGATGTGTCCCTCCATCTTTGTCAGCTGGTAGATGGTTCCCTTGCCCAGCTTCGCTTTCAACGCCCGGAAGTATTGTTCTTGTGTGAAGTCTGGGCAGAATTCCAGGTAGACACACTGGTCCGCCTGCCCCGCTGCCGACCTTGCTCGGAAGGTAGCCTGCTTCTGCCTGGTGGTTTGGCAATCGTGCACCTTGCTGGGTCTTGGTGTGGCTCGTGGCCTGCTGCTGTTCAGAGGCATTCCCGGTGCCCGAACGTAGCCATTTTTTGCCCCCGACTTGACGTGGTCAGGATCATGCGGCCTCTTCTTGGAGCCGCCCACTTTGGTGAAGATCACATCTTGTCTTTCGATAAGCTGGTCTTCTTGTTCCGGGGAATCAGCCCAATTGCGGCAAAAAATTTGCATGTCCGCCGTCCGCCGCCGGCTTGGTATTTGCATCTTTGTCATTAGTTAATTCTGAATGACTTTCAGTCATTTCAGAATATTTTGGCGATTTATCGGCAAAGACCTGGCCGTTTTGGATATAATTTATATGAGCTTGCAGCCCATTCGTTTGGCTTTCAGCCAATAGGGGTTAGAAATATTGATTTCCTCAATCTCTATTCCATAAGAACGCGGAGCTCGCGCGCCGCGTGGCCGCACGGCCGAGAGAGAGAGATTTGAGATTGAAACTGATTTATTATAACGTCCATATATATAAGATTATATAAGGTTAAATACATAAAATGAATAAATAAGATTAATAATGATAGATATATGAATAAATATATATAAATAGATAAAATAATTGATAAATATACATATATATATAAATATATATACAAGGTTTTTTATTGGTGGCGCCCACCGCGAGAAAGACTCCGCCACCGATGGACTGCGAAAGTTCTTTGCCACAGAGTGGGCAGGTCGAGGTGTTGGCTGGCATTACCCAACTCAAGACCAAGATGGTACTTGTAGATATGGTAGCCTTCGCCACACTTGTTAGCTTCACTGCCTCGGGATGGAGGCCGACGCCGAAGAGCCAGGCCTGCAAATCCAGGGGCAAGTCGCAGGAAGCGAACACCTCCCGGAGCAGGGGGCGCACGGCTCGGCAACTCCAATATCTGTGGGTCAGCGACCCGTCGCTGGACCCACAGGCGGCACAGTTGGCACGCCTCGAGGCAGGATGGTCAGGATGGGGTAGGGCGTGGAGGGCCAGCCGTAGGGCGACATATGCGTCGTGCCCCGAGAAGCAGTTGCGACGCAGGTCGGCCCAGGGGATGGAGCGGGGCACATCCACGGTAGAGATTCACCGCGCAGCTAGCTCGGCAACAGGATACTCCTGGAGCCGTGCCGAATCAAGTGCACGGCGCGCCCTCTGGCTGGTGAGGCGGGAAATGGGAGTCGCCGATCCCCGCAGGACGATGGGCTCCGCCTCGTACTCCGCATGATAGCTGAAGCTGGCGTTTTCCTGCAGGAGACGTTGGCAGAAGGCCCCCAGATGCTGCGCGTCCAGGAGCGCGGCCCGCGTTGAGCGCGCAAGTGCAGGGGCGCCATCGGAGAAGTCCCCGACAGTCGCTTGTAGCCAGCGCTCGGGAGCCAGCAGGTCTGGCGGCCGCAGGAACCTGTTGTCATCTCGAAGACGAAGGGACCTCAGGCTGGCGGGATGAAGAACCCGGTGGTCAAGCTCGAGGCTGCTGGACGCGGCCTCCCACAGGCACAGCAGTCTCCTCCTCCTAGACGAGTGCCAGACGTCAGGATCCGGCGGTGTCAGCCACGCCCGGCTGCGGACCAGCCAAGAGTAGCCGTTGGCGGCGCCGCGAAGAGAGGCCTGGACCCCCTTCAGGCAGGCGAGCCGAAGCTGGCCCGCGATGTCAAGCAGGCCGACGCCACCATCGGAGACTGGACGAGCCAGGATGCGCCCAGGGAGCCATGAGACTCGGCTCGTACCCCACACGAAGCGCGCCAACCGCGCCTGCAGCCGGCCGATGGTGGTTTCAGGTGGAAGGTAGCCAGAGAGAGAGAGAGAGAGATTGAGATTTATATTACTTTATTTCAAAGTACATATAAGATTATATAAGGTTAAATACAGAATAAATATAAATTTGAATAAATAATTTTATATAATGATAAAAATATGAATAAATAGATTAAAATAATTGAAAAATATATATATATATATACATATATATAAAAACTAGCGGATGTGTACCCGGCTTCGCCCGGATTTTATCCGAGTGAAAGTTCGCCTAACGAATATTTATTGATAATAATATTCCGGAACACACATAATATTATGATAATAATGATAATAATATTCGTTGCATTATATCCTTATATATATAAAAATGAAATGCGAACTCGATGTTTGTTATCGCATCACGCAAAATCTACTGACTCAATCATTATGGAATTTCGCATGTAGGTAGCTGAAGATTTCGTTTAACATATAGGCTATTCAAAAAACTAAAAAAGTTAATGTGCTTTTTTTTAAAAATAAAAAACCAAAAAGCGTTAGTTCCAGTCTTTTACCGCTAGGGCGCAGCACTGGTCGCGACGATATATGAATTTGATTTTTTTAAAGCATCGGTGGTTCAGTGGTAGAATGCTCGCCTGCCACGCGGGCGGCCAGGGTTCGATTCCCGGCCGATGCATTTTTTTAAAACAATTTTTAAAACTCATTTATATTATATTATCCTTATATATATAAAAATGAAATGCGAACTCGATGTTTGTTATCGCATCACGCAAAATCTACTGACTCAATCATTATGGAATTTCGCATGTAGGTAGCTGAAGATTTCGTTTAACATATAGGCTATTCAAAAAACTAAAAAAGTTAATGTGCTTTTTTTAAAAATAAAAACCAAAAAGCGTTAGTTCCAGTCTTTTACCGCTAGGGCGCAGCACTGGTCGCGACGATATATGAATTTGATTTTTTTAAAGCATCGGTGGTTCAGTGGTAGAATGCTCGCCTGCCACGTGGGCGGCCAGGGTTCGATTCCCGGCCGATGCATTTTTTTAAAACAATTTTTAAAACTCATTTATATTATATTATCCTTATATATATAAAAATGAAATGCGAACTCGATGTTTGTTATCGCATCACGCAAAATCTACTGACTAAATCATTATGGAATTTCGCATGTAGGTAGCTGAAGATTTCGTTTAACATATAGGCTATTCAAAAAACTAAAAAAGTTAATGTGCTTTTTTTTAAAATAAAAAACCAAAAAGCGTTAGTTCCAGTCTTTTACCGCTAGGGCGCAGCACTGGTCGCGACGATATATGAATTTGATTTTTTTAAAGCATCGGTGGTTCAGTGGTAGAATGCTCGCCTGCCACGCGGGCGGCCAGGGTTCGATTCCCGGCCGATGCATTTTTTTAAAACAATTTTTAAAACTCATTTATATTATATTATATCTTCTATATAAATGGAAATTTCATAAGTGGTGTTCGCTAAAAACTTTCGTTACAATGCATCAATTTCGACCAAATTTTCAACATTTATGTAAAACGAGATGGAGCAGGTTTTGCTTAACATCAAAATATTTTTCCTAACTTTAAAATACATAACTTTGCTGTTATCGATAAAATACAAAAAAATTCAACAGAGTTAATTTTATTTATATATAAATACAAAAAAAATTCAGCAATTCATTCAACTCAATCTAAAAAAATATTCAAAACAAGCAATTTTAAGATAACACGATATGTAAAACAGTCGGCCAAGAAAACAACAACGATATTACATCTTTCTCACATATTCACACACAATCTTGATTAATAATTAAAACTAATCTTTAGCATTGTTTATTATACTTCATAATATATAATATTCGTTAGGCAAACTTTCACTCGGATAAAACCCGGGCGAAGCCGGGTACATATCCGCTAGTATTTATATAATATATAAGATATATTTTTCGAGCAAACATATCCACTCTCTCTACTGAATATATTTTTAAAAAGATATATATAAATAAAAAATATCTAGAGATAAACTACACGATCTTAGCCAAAAGGCCGAGAAAAACGATATTTTATATATTGATATGACCTGGCTTCGTGTGTGTCTTCTGCTCGAGTGAATGTTTCGCAGGTAGAATTTTGTTCCTGCCTACTGAAAATTATTATCTGGCTTCGCCCGTGGTCTGTTTTTAGTGAATATTCCCCTAAAGATTTTGTTTATGTCAATCAAGCATGATACAGCAGTATTGTCATCATCATTTCTGACTAAAAAAATATTGTTGCTCAGTACCAGGTTATTTATAATTTTTCTTGGTTAAAGCGCGACAAAAACTCTTCCAGATTTAACTCTCTGTCCTGTTCAAATTTCAGCGAATTTAGTTACATATTGAGGGCGTGCATAGCCGACAAACATATATATATGTGATATGATCCTGTCGACTCTTCTGTGATATGATCCTGTCGACTTTCAGTGTGGCATTATGATAATAATGTGGGGAGAGAGAAATAAGGAAACAACAAGTTTGGAAGAATGGACCCAGCAAACCGAGATAGAGAGGGAGCGAGAGCGCTGTCCGCTGAACGACTGCTTGTGTCGCCACGACAACCAAAATAGTCCCCAGGTGTTGACAGGCGGGCCCCTTTTGCCGCCCCTTTGGAATGTCGTGATGTCTAAAGTGTCTCGCTTTAGCTGCCCATCTCTCTCTCGTTGACTGTAGGTTTGTTTTATTAATCCTGGAAGAGCATATATTATGACATATATATATATATATGTTATATTAAAATTATTTATTTAAAATGTTAAATTAAAATATTTTATTTAGAATTATGTTAAAGTGTTATTTTATTTAAAATTATAATTTCATAGATATAAATACTCTGTTTAAATCGACCGCCAGAGGTCACACTTTGAATATAAAACTCGTTGTTGTTCTTCCCCGCGGGCCGACCCAAAACTTTGTAATTATGTAAATAATATTTTGTTTTATTTATTTTTACGCCTTAAGCCAGGCAGTACTTGTACAAAATTATGTTTTTAATATGAATTCATTCCTCAGCTCAATAAAGAAATCTCTGATCTTCAATATTATTTTTATTTCAAGATTTTAGCCACGACTGCACCACCATAGCATAATCATCAATATGATCCAAAACAACAGAAATTTTATCTTTTTTTGAATATAATATATATATATATGTCACAATATCGTTGCGAATTTCTTGTTGTTGGATGAGAATGGTGAAGATTGTTGGAAGCGCAGTCGTTTGAGTGGAAAGTTGAGCATACAGTGGGGAATAACCAGGACACGTGATGGGGTTTTGGAAATAAAAGGCAACGGGTTGGAGGAAAGAAAGGCTTTAGAGAAGATGGAGCGGATTATCTATTAATTATCTGATCACATGGCGGTGATTGAATTAGCTGATAAGGATGAACGGGGGAGGTCTCTAGAGCAGATGTTACCTCGTTGGGAGCGAAGCGACAACTGACTATCCTAGGTTCTCGATTTAACACCAAGACCTATCTTCTTTCCCATTGGTGGGAAGGGGGGGAACGTGGCCGTTTTCTATTGGCTGACCTTTGGGAAGCTGCTTCCTAATTGGTCCTTGCTAATTTCTTTGTCTTTTGGACTTGTCCTGACACGACCAGGAAATACTCTGTCGTTGAACTCAAGTTTTATTATTTCCGCGATCATAAAATTGGCTGTAATTTTGCTAATGGTTGTGCTGACTCTTAAGCCTCTTTTCTAGGCCTTGTTTCTCTAAGGCGTTCTATCCTCCAGTTACCTTATTCTTTATTAAGTCTTTGAAACATACATTGCATACATATTGGGTCGGGGTTGCATACAGCTATTTACAAATTATGACAGATGCGCCCCCTACATGTGAAGAATTTATGAAGGGGTTTTAGTCTGAATAAGTTCTTTACATCAAGAAAATAATTTTGGGCGAAAATTAATTGATTATAGGGAGGTTATATACAATCTTGATAAGGATATAAGAGAATTAAAAAAAAATGTAGTGTTAATGAAATATATTTGGTTTATAGTTAATAGAAATCAAAATTTTTATAAAGGTGCATCAGATGTTTAGTACTACGGTACAAAAAAAAAAGGAAAAATTGCCTAATTACTTTTTGCTCGAGTTTGGGAAAGGAAAACGAGGAAATTTCATAAGGTATTTTGAAATCAAAATAAAAATGAAAAAAAAATAGTTGAATGAAATCAAAGTTGAATGTTTGGTTGAAAAAGAGAAAAAAAAAATGCTTTGGTAAAAGAAAAATGCCTAATTACTTTTTTCTCGAGTTTGGGAAAGGAAAACGAGGAAATTTCATAAGGTGTTTTGAAATCAAAATAAAATAAAAGAGATGTTGAGCGAAATCAAAGTTGAATGCTTGGTTGAAAAAGAGAAAAAAAAATGCTTTGGTAAAAGAAAAATGCCTAATTACTTTTTGCTCGAGTTTGGGAAAGGAAAACGAGGAAATTTCATGAGGTATCAAAAATAAAAATAAAAGAAATGTTGAGCGAAATCAAAGTTGAATGCTTGGTTGAGAAATTAAAAAAAAAATGAAAAAGGTTTTTCAAAAATAAAGGATGACTTAATGTCTTAAGTTTAACCGAAAACCAATGAGTTTTCGTTGATAAATGAAGCTACGATAATATAAACTAAATGGTACATAAAATAGTAATTAATGGTTAAAAGTGATAATAAATTGAATAAGTTGCTAAATTGGTTAAATATTTTAATTTTAATTTGAGAAAAAATAGTGAAAATGGTTAATATATAAACAATAAGGTGTATTGGTTTGAACCCTTTTTGTATCTACATGCCCTGATCTAGATGTCTTAATTGCTTAATTATGCCCTATAAATTTTTTGTCTCTGTGTGTATTGTGGAAAGTGTTAGAAGTTATTGTGTAAAAAATGTGTGACGAATTCTATGTGTTGTCGAGATCCTAAGGTCTGTGATATCTACGTGTAGGTGGGATATGTAATGTTTTTTTGGGAGTCTGTAAAGTAATTATGATTAATTATAATAGGGATGTGAACTCATTTAGATGTGTGTGCGTGTAACTTGTTTAATTTTCGAGTGACAGTCGATTGGACTACATTTGGTAAAAGTCGAGATGTAGGCTCGAACTGGAATCCAAGATTGGTGACCTATTTTTATGTGTCGGCCAAAAGAGGGGTCCGAAGTAATTCGAGATCCGGAAACGGGACTCCCTTTGTTTGCATACGACTGATTTTATTACCTCGCGGGCCTCTTACTTCCTGTGTCCTAATTGATTTTGTGTGCGACTTGCATCTTTTATGTCTCTACTCATTTTACTGGAGTGGGATTTTTTCTTTCTTTCGGCACTGGTTTGTTACCTTTCAGTTACTTCTATCTCCTCGGAGTTTATTTAGATTTTCTGCAAAGATGCGTCCTATTATTACAATAAGTTTTACGAATGCTTGTCCAAAATGAAAAACTGCTTCTTGCAGTTCGAAAATTCTATGAGGGGGCATGATATAGATTAACAAATAACTAAGAAATAAGACTGGGATACATTTGTAGGGTAGGACTAGCAAACAAAGGATGAAAATCAGATGAAAGATAGGGTATCAATACATGTTCTTCCATATTGTTGTAAATGGGGACTCTGAAATATTTGTTCGAACCTTATTCATTGCTGGCCGTTCAATTTCGCACTGTTTGTTGTCGTTGGGGATTGGCGTGTATCTTTTTTTGAGACAGAATGATAGGATTGGAATGATGGTCAGGTTTGCAGTTCTTAATGTCGGGTAAGAATGGTGCAAATCGCCTTGTTGCAAAAATGGCAGGGTCTAAATGCCTGAAAGGCTCGCTGTTGGTGGGTTTGAACCTTAATGGATCTGCCGGGAATAATTCGGGTGTTAAATGCTTAAAAGGGAACGTGTAATCGGGTTTGTGCTTTATATGACATATGCTAACGGCGGGCGGTGATATATAACGGACTGTTTCTGTATACAGCTTAAGCTTGTTGACGTGGATCGTGTCAGTGTCTCTTTGAAGAGGTTGATTTGGTCGATCTATACGGACCACATTTGGTGAAATAATTTCTAATACTGTGTGGGGTCCTGTGAAATATGGAGCGAGTTTCCCTGTATTTGGGTGGTGATATAATTTAACTAACACTAGATCACCTACTTCGAAATGTGGTTGTTTGTGTCGTTGATCATAAATGTTTTTGTCCTGAAGATGTTTGTTTTGTGTTCGTGTGTGTGCAATTTTTCTAGCTTTGTCGATATCTGGGTAAGGTGTGCTGTGGTTAGAGATTTCTGAGGGTAGGGTGCCAAACATTAAGTAGACGGGTGGAAAACCTGTGGTAGAGTGTGGGGTTTTGTTATATATAATTGTAACTCTTTTGACCAACTTGGTCCATGCGATCTTAGGATTTTCTAGATGTAATAGCCTAAGTTTTCCCGTGAGGGTGGCGTTCAGGCGTTCACATAGACCGTTGGCTTGTGGATTGTTGCTGGTTGTGAGTAACGGGTGAATATTCCTATTAAGTAGGAAACTACTAAATTTGGGTGAAGTGAAAGCAGGGGCTCTATCCGTAAGAAGGCGTTTCGGAGAGCCATCCTGTAATACTCGCTTAAGTACCTGTTGGTAGGTGGTGATGCTGGTGGATTTAGATGGAAAGGTCCACGCTTAGCGCGAAAAGTGATCGACTACAACATGGAGGTATATTTTGGTGTTGCCATATTTGGCAAATCCTGCTATGGTGTCTAGGGATAATAGGTCAAAGGGTTCTTTGCTTCCGGAGGTTGACTTAACTCCCCGTAAGTGGGTCCCAATGGACGTTTTGTTAATTGGCAGGTGGGGCAGGTCTTAACCTTTTGTTTAATGTCTTTGGACATACCTTGCCAGTAATATTGCGTGGATATGAGTCGTGACATTTGTGAAATACCGGGGTGATTGTATTGTGTGTGTACTGTTTGTAAGAGTTGTTGTATGAGTGGTTTTGGAATTATAATCTTGGTTACACCTTTTCGGGAAACTGTATGTAATCCATTACGATCAATGATCAGGTTAGACTCTCTCGATGGAGGAGGTTGGTGTGTCTTGATAAGGGACGCGTCCAAAAATCCACAGAACGGGTTACGGGACAAAAGATCTGCCTCATACTGTTGTTTTACCTTTATGTAGCGGACCTCATATTCGTAACTCGATAATCGTAAACTCAATCGAAACAATCTGCCGGACGGGTTTTTGATGGTCTTCAGCCACTGCAATGCGTGATGGTCAGAAAATATAGTAAATTTTCTGCCCATAAGATAGATGCGAAACTTCTCCACATTCTCAACGATTGCTAAGCACTCAAGTTCAGAGATGGAGTAGTTTTTCTCGTGTGGGGGGCAATGTTCGGCTGAAATACTGAACTGGATATACGTTCCCGTCAGGGTGAACTTGTTTGAGAATGCCTGCTATACCGAGGGTGGATGCATCGCAATACACTTGGCATGGCAGGCCTTCTTTGCAAAGGTGTAAAATGGGGTGTTGTGTGAGGTTCCTTTTCAGGTCAATGAACGCCTTTTGACAAGCTTCATCCCAGATCCAAACGACATCCTTTTTGAGAAGGTTGTTGAGCGGTGCTCGCAAGCGAGCGTATTCCGGAATGAATTTGTTATAGACGTTCACAGCGCCTAAAAAGGATTGTAGCGTTTTTTCGGTTGTGTGGCTGTTTAATGGCGTGAATAATGTCGGTGTTGCGTGTGAGCGGTGTAGTGGTACCAGCTGTTATGGTGTAGCCTAGAAAATCTATGGACTGCTTAAAAAATTCGCATTTCGCGAAGTTAAGTTGTAGCTTCTCTGCTTCGCAAAAGGCGATAAATTGTCGCAGGTGGTTTTGATGTTCCTCCAATGTGTTGGAGTAAATGATGAAATCATCAAAGTAATGTGCCACACAGTCAAGTCCGTGTCTCTGTAGGACCTGACTTATGGCTCGTTCGTAGACCTGAGGGCTGGTTTTTAATCCGAAAGGTAATCGAGTGGGTTGGTATAATCCTTCGAGGGTGGCAAATGCTAACAGTGGTCGAGAATCGGGGTGTATTGGGACTTGCCAATACGCAGAGGATATGTCGGCCGTGGAGAAATACTTGGCCTGTGCGAGGCGGTCGAGAATATCCTCGATTCTCGGGAGGGGATGGACATCAGAGCTAATTAGCTCGTTCACCTTTCTATAATCGATACAAAACCGTTTGGTCTTGTCGCGCTTAGTGACGAGGGGTGACAGGGCTCGAGAAAGGAGAAAAAGATTGCTCTATAATGCCATTCTCTAGCATTTGTTGGACTTGATTACGGATTTCTTGTTGGTCACATATCGGAACACGATATGGACGTATGGTAATTATTTTTTCGGAATTCGTGGGTATTTTACTGGTGGAATCCGTAAGCATGGTACGTTGAATTTGTTCTGTGTGAAGATGTGAGTGTATCTTTGTAGAAGTGTTGTGAACTGGGGTGCATAGAGAGGGTTGTGTGTCGTGTTGTAGCATGTATGTGGTAAAGGATTTTGTTGGGTCTTATTGTGAGTGTCGAGTTCGTTGTGTGGGTTGGTCATGTGATAGTTGTGTGATGACGTGTGATCACCTATGTGCTTGGTATGCGAGTTGTCCCGCTCTGTGGGCACGTTTTGGGCATGGTGTTTACAAGTTGAAGCCGGTGTGGCTTTGTTATTTGAGGGCATGTAAAAAAGGCAATTGGCCTTAGTGAAAAAATGGCATGTAGGTAAGGGTTTTTTTTTCAATGAATGCACGCAATGGTTGTCATAGGCGGAAGGTTGGGATGCAGGGTAAATTCTTTGTGACATCGCCTGACACTGCCAGTACGTGCATACATTCGGTACATGGTTAAAATGGTAGGATGGGGTAGACATTGGGGCGCCCAGCTGGAATATAGTGCATTTATTAAAGTCTATTGCTAATCTGAATTTGTGGAGGCTATTAATGCTAAGAATTCCAAATGGTAACGGTGCGTTCACTACATGGAAATTCTCTCTTCGGGTTATTTGTCCTATTGTCAGCGGGATAGACAGTTTACCCATGGTTTTTGCAAAACCGTTTAGGGTTTGGAGATCCAGTGAATGTCCCTTAAGGGTTAAATTAGGCAGGTAAGTTTTAACATATTGTAGAGATTATATGGCACTATATTCAGGCTGGCGCCTGTATCAATTGAAAAGGGGCATGGTATATTAGGGGCTAGGAAAAGTTTGACAGTCAGTTGGGTTAGGGATCCTACCTCAGTCTCAAAAAGTCTGCTCGGCTGGGGTGTCTCTGGTTTGACTTGGTTGCTGGGGACTCGGGACTGGTTGTTTTGGGACTGTTTGCACTGGTCCGAACGCCTTGGTATCTGTTTGGTGGGACTGATTGCACTGTCCGTTCTTTTTCGTGGGTCGCCGGGACTGGTCGATGTCGGGCATTCGCTGTGCCAGTGCCTCGCGCCGCAGAACTTACAGTTGGACGGCGGAAGAGGTGCATTCCATGCACCTGGGCGTCGGGGTGTGCTGTGATACGGACCCGACATTGTGGGCGGTTGGTCCTCTCGAGGTCGCGTTGTCGGTACACTGGGCCCGTGGATCCGCTGTACCAGTCGAACCACCCTCCTAGGTTCTCGGGAGGCACTACGCTGACTAGGCGTTGGTCGGAGAATGGCAACCCTTCTGTCAGCGTCTCGAGGATTAACCTCCTGCGGGAGTCCTAGTTGTAGTCCCATGGCGGTTTTCTCCCGGTAGTAGGTCTCTAGGTTGGCTTGTCCAGTAAGTTTCATGGCGAAATATTTCGCAAAGGACGCTTCGCTTGACTCAGGATAGAGATCTAGGAGGATTTGTCTCACCTGGAAATAGCTCCGGTCGGCCAGCCGAAGTTTCCTGAAAAGCTCCAGGGGTTGTCGCGCCAGGTAGTTTGGTAGGCGGAGTAATTTTTCTTGTTCTCCCATGGAGGCGTCTTCCATTTTCGGTCGAACGTTTGGAAAAACTGGTCGCGCTGTATGTTCCATCGAAAGGCGAATTGTCGGTCCTGTAGGATCGCATGACCTACCCTGAGCTAGTGCGGCGCGAACTGTTGGATGACGTCCACTAGGGGGCTTGCTTCCTGTTCGTTCCCCTCTCTTACTTCCTGCCTTTCTCCCGTTGGTTGCGTTAGGTTGTCCGTTTTTACGCCTATTGAATCCTGGCTAGTCTCCATAATATCCTGTCGACTTAACCCTTCTGTCACAATATCGTTGCGGAATTTCTTGTTGTTGGATGAGAATGGTGAAGATTGTTGGAAGCGCAGTCGTTTGAGTGGAAAGTTGAGCATACAGTGGGGAATAACCAGGACACGTGATGGGGTTTTGAAATAAAAGGCAACGGGTTGGAGGAAAGAAAGGCTTTAGAGAAGATGGAGCGGATTTCTATTAATTATCTGATCACATGGCGGTGATTGATTAGCTGATAAGGATGAACGGGGGAGGTCTCTAGAGCAGATGTTACCTCGTTGGGAGCGAAGCGTCAACTGACTATCCTAGTTCTCGATTTAACACCAAGACCTATCTTCTTTCCCATTGGTGGGAAGGGGGACGTGGCCGTTTTCTATTGGCTGACCTTTGGGAAGCTGCTTCCTAATTGGTCCTTGCTAATTTCTTTGTCTTTTGGACTTGTCCTGACACGACCAGGAAATACTGTGTCGTTGAACTCAAGTTTTATTATTTCCGCGATCATAAAATTGGCTGTAATTTTGCTAATGGTTGTGCGACTCTTAAGCCTCTTTTCTAGGCCTTGTTTCTCTAAGGCGTTCTATCCTCCAGTTACCTTATTCTTTATTAAGTCTTTGAAACATACATTGCATACATATTGGGTCGGGGTTGCATACAGCTATTTACAAATTATGACATATATATATATATATATGTTCCCGGCTTCGCCGGTTTTATCCTAGTAAAGGTTTGCCTAACGAACATTTGTTAAAACGATTCTAGCAAACATCCAATCCCTATATTGAATCTACACTTGTCTATACTCTCGATAATTTTAAATTTTTTCCAGGTCCCTTCAAAATACTCGTTAAGTTGAATAATATCAATATTAATTGGTCCACTCAGTAATTTGAAGATGAAGGAATAGTATCTTGCCACAAACGAACATTTGTAAATAACTGTATTCAGCGAATGTACCCGGCTTCGCCCGGTTTTTACCCGAGTAAAAGTTTGCCTAACGAACATTTGCTAAAACGATTCTAGAAAACATCCAATCCACCTATATATAGATTTATTAACGTATATAAATATTGTTATATGCGTTTGAATATATTTTTGAAACATAAATTTTTTAAAAACATTTATTAATTTTTAAATAAGATATTGTCACGCGTTTGTGGATTTTATAATTAATTATTTCTTTTTTTTCTCAATGAATTATATATATTAATTTAAACATTCATTTTGTTATCATCATCACATACAATGTATTTTTTTTTATATAAACAAACGATAAAAACAACAACAATTAAATTTGCATCTTCGTTATTATAAAACAACAGCAAATTAAATTAACAATGTAAAAATATATTTTAACATTACAACATTTTAACATTTAAAACAAAACCGTTACAATATTTCTTTAAATATATATTAATATTGAAATGCCAAGTTTTTTTACAACGCGTCTTTGGAATATTATATTACCATATATCTAATAAAATTTATTATACTTGGAACACATTTTAGTATTTTTACAATTTATAAATGTAATTTCACCAGATACCGCGAGAGGCGCTGCTTGCGAGTGAAAGTAGAAATTTGCAAATAAAATTGCAAAGAATATTTATTTCAAATCGAATTCAAACCATAAATCTTCCCAGTAGTATAGTAAATAACTTCCTAAAGTTTCACGGCGATTGGATAATCTTACCTTTTAAAAACATTAACGCGTGAACAAACTAACATTCAACGTGTAAACAAACCACGTGTTAATTATTAAGCAATCAAATTCATTTATCGTCGCGACCAGTGCTGCGCTCAAGCGGTAAAAGGCTGGGACTATCGCTTGTTGGTTTTTTAGTTTTTTTTTAAAGCACATTAACTTTTTTAGTTTTTTGAATAGCCTATATGTTAAACGAAATCTTCAGCTACCTACATGCGCAATTTCATAATGATTGATTCAGTAGATTTTGCGCTATGCGATAACAAACATCGATTTTGAATTTTCATTTTTATAGATATAAGGATATATACAAGGTCCTTCATTGGTGGTGCCCACCGCGGGAAAGACTCCGCCACCGTGGACTGCGAGAGTTTCTCTCCACAGAGTGGGGCAGGTCTAGGTGTTGGCTGGCGTTGCCCACCTCAAGACCAAGATGGTACTTGTAGATGGTAGCCTTCGCCACACTTGTTAACTTTCACTGCCTCGGGATGGAGGCCGACGCCGAAGAGCCAGGCCTGCAGATCCAGGGGGCAAGTCGCAGGAGGCGAACACCTCCTGGAGGCAGGGGGCGCACGGCTCGGCAACCTCCAATATCTGTGGGTCAGCGACCCGTTGCTGGACCCACAGGCGGCACACTTGGCACGCCTCGAGGCAGGATGGTCAGGATGGGATAGGGCGTGGAGGGCCAGCCGTAGGGCGACATCTGCGTCGTGGCCCGAGAAGCAGTTGCGACGCAGATCGGCCCAGGGGATAGAGCGGGGCACATCTACGGTGAGGGTCCACCGGGCAGCCAGCTCTGCAGTAGGATGGGCCTGGAGCCGTGCCGAGGTCCAATGCCCGGCGCGCCCTCTGGCTGGGTAGGCGGGTGATAGGGGTCGCCGATCCCCGCAGGACGATGGGCTCCGCCTCGTACTCCATATGATAGCTGGAGCTGGCGTTTTCCCCCGCAGGAGACGTTGGCAGAAGGCCCCCAGGTGCTGCGCATCTAGGAGCGCGGCCCGCGTTGAGCGCGCAAGTGCAGGGGCGCCATCGGAGAAGTCCCCGACAGTCGCCTGTAGCCAGCGCTCGGGAACCAGCAGGTCTGGCGGCCGCTGGAACCTGTTGTCACCTCGAAGACGCAGGGACCTCAGGCTGGCGGGATGAAGAACCCGGTGGTCAAGCTCGAGGACGCTGGACGCGGCTTCCACAGGCTCAGCAGTCTCCTCCTCCTAGGCGAGTGCCAGACGTCAGGAGCCGGCGATGTCAGCCACGCCCGGCTGCGGACCAGCCAAGAGTAGCCGTTGGCGGCGCCACAAAGAGAGGCCTGGACCCCTTCAGGCAGGCGAGCCGAAGCTGGCCCGCGATGTCAAGCAGGCCGACGCCACCATCGGAGACTGGTCGAGCTAGAATGCCCCCGGGGAGCCACGAAACTCGGCTCGTACCCCACACGAAGCGCGCCAACTGCGCCTGCAGCGGCCGATGGTGGTTTCAGGTGGAAGGTAGCCAGAGAGAGAGAGAGAGATTTGAGATTTAAAAATATTTTATTGACCTCATACACAAGTCAATGGTAGTAGTATATATAGTAAAATGTATATAGTATATAGTAAAAATGGATAAAATAAAAGAGGGATAAAGTAAAAGAGTAAAATATATACAGTTATGTACAGTCGAGGAGATTCCCCCAACGACAGAGAGAAGTTGAAAATTATTTGAACAATTTTTTAGAGTTTTTTTATTTATTTATTGAGAGATAAGTTGAAAGAGTTTAAGTAAATAAAATTAAAAATAATAATTATCAAAAGTGAAACTTGATGTTTTTAAACAAAAGAGAAATTTAGCTCAGTCAAACGACTGAGGATGTTTTTAAACAATAGGATGAAATAAGGCATATAGGTCGATCAACGGATATTTAAAAAAAAAAAACGATAAATGAGAGAGGGAATATGACAATAACCTTCCATCAATGTATGTATATGATAAATAAAACTATTAAACACTAAATTTTCTTTTCAAATAAATAATATTTTCTACTGTTCTTACTGAGATTAGAAAACTTTTATTATTGTTGAATATATAATTTTACTGCCCTGAAAGCGCTTAGGTCCATAGTTACTTAAATACCAAACTAAGGTTCCACCCTTCAGTATAGCTTATAAAATCAGAATCGTCCAAAACAGTATTAGGCGCTCTAAAAAGCAGTCTGGTAAATTAGATTGGCGAAGCCGCTGGGTGGCTTCATCACAGATATACCAAGCCTTCTCAATATTTTTTCATCGCAGTAAAAACAGTTGAAATTTTGTTTGATTTGAAAGAGAATTGGGACAAGAGAGAGATAAGCATAAAAATACTATACGTTTAAAGCGGAAATACTCTAATGGAAAGGGTGGTAAAGGGAGAAAATATTGTATGTAAAGATATTTGAGGAGGTGTAGATTGCTGATATTCCTCCTGCGCCCTATCAGACAGTTACAAGCCAGCCAGTCAGCAAGCGGCGTGGAGATCTGTGATTACCAAAGGACTATAGCCTCTGATTACAAACCGTTTGGCAATCTCGACGACGCCGTCGTTACGTAGCGCAAGGCTGCCATTGGTGGGGTGCTGTGTCACGTGAACACATCCTTGTCACAATGGCGCCTGTGCTCGGTTACTGGGACATCCGCGGGCTGTGCGAGCCCATTCGATTCCTGCTGCACTATGTTGAGCAGGAGTTTGAGGACAAGGCGCTATGTCGTCGGTGCTCCTCCCAACTTCTCCAATGAATGGTTCAAAAGGATAAGAATAGTTTGGGGTTGCTGGTACCCAATCTGCCCTACTACGTCGACGACAAAGTCAAGCTGACTCAGAGTGGAGTCATTATTCCGCTACCTGGCTCGCAAGTTCGACCTGGCGCCCCGCGATATGGATGAACAGCTGGTAGCTGAGCAGCTCGAGGGGCATTTCTACGACTTCAAGATGGATTTAATCCGTTTCGCCTACTTCAATCCAAATTGGAAAGAATTGATGGGGAGGCATCTGGAGCGGCTTCCCAGCAAGTTGAGTGGCTTGGAGAAACTTCTAAGCGACGGCCGTCAGTGGTTTCCTGGGCGAACCGGCTGACCTACGTCGACTTCCTCGCTTACGACGCCCTGGACTTTGAAAGGATCCTCAACCCGGAATGTCTTGATGCTTTCCCTAAGATCGTTGAATTCCTCAAGCGCTTCGAAGATCTTCCTCAGATTCGGCGCTTCATGGAATCCGGCAAGTATTACAAACTTCCTCTCTTCGCTCCAATCGCCTCTTTCGCCAACAAGAGGGAATGAGGATTTTGCCAGATTTACTTCCCTTCAAAGTATGTATCAGTATTAAATGACAATAAAATTTTGTTATCATCTCACTTCTTAATTTGACCAAAATTTCACGGGGAGGGAAAGGCATATTTTTTCGTGCGACTTCACAAAATTATTTTAATTGAAACACATAAAACAAAATAAGATTCGAACTATATTCAAGAACAATATCCAAATAAAAAGTCATCAAGAGTTTATATAAATATACTTTCCATTTACATCTTGATTATATATAATTTAAATACTTATAATTTTTCACGACAAAATTTTCAAATAGAGATAAGTGTTTTACTTTCTCCATATAGAACAAATTAAAAAAAAAAATCTATCATACCAAACTCCTCTATTTACTAAATCCAACGTAGAGACATGCCGTACCTGTTGGCGTAGTTGATGTAAGCATTTGGAATCCCCAGTCAATGTCTCGCCAAAAATATTCTAAAATAAGATGACATATGCTATTATCATGAAAAAAGGCATCTCCTATAATTATGCACCTTATCCCAGTACAATATCACATTTGTACTATTTTTTCATATACTATTATTGTTTGTAAAAATATGAAAATCTCTCACAACGAATTTTTAAATGAAAAAGTGTAAAGACAAAATATTGTCACGGAAAATATTAGGAAAGACAAGATTCAGAATGAAGTTTAAGGCAAGTACAATAAAATAATTATAAAATACCAGGGAGTCAAGGTGGAAAGTTTACAGAGAGTTATCAGAATATAACAATAAATAATTAATCTGTTAATAAATTAAATACTCTGCTACATAGTTCCTTCCTTAAGGGAGCTGTGACTCACATCTTGCAAATCTTGTTGCTACTGTCTTGGATATGATGTGTTTCTGCAAAGCATTGCCTCGGAGTCTTTGAACTTTGTTCCTAGTATCTTTACGTTCATTTTCTTGAGGCGTGGAGAGAGGCTTAGTCGTCTTATCGTTTATAGGGACATCGTCTTCTTTAAGAGAAGTTTTGGCTTTGACACGGTGGTGGAATCCTGAAGTCATTCGAGGAAAATGCAATCCACAACACCCATGGTTTCAAGGTCTTCTCGGCAGGCTTCAGTTTGTTTTTCATAAACTACCCAGCATTTCCACCAAAATGTCATGTAGAAAATTAGAAAAGACAAACTTCAGGATGACATGGCAATTTGTTCAAGGTAAGTGCAATGAGAGAGATTTATATAACCCAGGTTACTGGAGCGCAGAACGACAACTACCTGGGTAAGGTAAGTGCAACAAAACATGTATAAAGAATACCAGAAAGGAGATGTGGGGAGTTTATACAAAGCAGCACAATGTAAATATCGAAATTAATAAACTGGTCATTAAATTTTGGCAAGTGAATACAATAAATTGTAAGATATAAATATGCGCAGGCGTTATAAATGATGCGCTTCGAGGCAGAATGGTCAGTATGGAAGAGTGCATAAAGCAGTTCAGCTTGACGGACGCCACCTCGGAGACTCGGTCGGTTCGTTCCTCACGCGAAGCGCGCCTGCCGATCTCAGGTAAAACATAGCCGTGGAGGTGTTGCAGGATGAATCCCAGGATCAGGCTGTTGACCGCACGGGCGCGACTTACCAAGACGAGACCGCGGGTGAATAGAAACGCGATGGCTCGCTCCAGCAATCCCATCAGGTTGGAGGCTTGGGAAACAACGGCGTTCCTGGCAGTAATCGTGCAGTGGACAATATGATTGCTGCCAAAGTTAGCTAATGTCCTCAAGTGACATGCAGGCTGCGCCCTAGGACAACTGTCCCACAAAACTGTTTGCTAGGACCTATGTTCGGAATGGCCGGAAGAAACTGGCGCCTTTACTCTACGGAGGATCCTGTCAAAGAGGCGTCGTTATCTCTGAAACTCAAATTGAATATCTAGTTTGGCTCTGTCAACACTGCCGTTTGCTACTCAACCAAATACACAATAGTATACGTAATAAACGATTAAATATTTGCAAAGAAAGAGTTTAAAATACAATTATAACGCGGCTGATGATTGTAAAACGAAAATTGATATTATACCGCGAATGTTTCTTTTATAAAAATCGAAATTTATTTTCAAAGAGAAATAGCGACATTTCTAACTTTGAGGATGAAGTATGGAAAGGTGAAACATGAAGAGTAATGGCGAACGGAAAAACAAAAAGTGTCCAGGGGCGGGAATCGAACCCACACCCTTCTGCTTACTGGGCAGGTGCCTTGTCCACTCGGCTACCCTGGACGTATTTTTCCGTTCGTAACTAATACTTAAAGTAACATTTAAAATACAATATAACGCGGCTGATGATTGTAAAACGAAAATTGAAGTGGCAAGCTTTCATGCGGTCGCGTTCCATCAGACTAATGGTTCCCAAAGGCATGCAACATACACTTATGAGCAAAATTTAAGTGGAAAGTCTTTGATGTCGCCAGTCGTTTTTTAAGAACACAGAGGAAATTTTTCTCATACTTGGTAATCTCGTGTGTCTTCAATAATGGTCACTGTGTACCAAGTATCTTTCAGAGTTATTGTCTGAATCCCGATATACATACTTAAAGGTCCATGAGTGCACATATGTAATCAAGATTTATTTTCGTTTATTATGTATCTTAAGTTGCAAATATATATCCTTTAACACAATACTATAGTTATAATATCATATGACTTATACACACATAATTAGAAAATTATATAGAGTATACCTCTGAATGAAAAATACAAGGTGTATTCATTAATTTCCAGGACTGTTCCGTATTTAAAAATAAATAAATAAAAACTAATTCAATTTTTTCCAAATATGTCCATCCTGCCTCAACACACCTGTGCCACATTTCCCCCCCTATATTTTTGAATCAGGAGACAAAATCATTTTTTGAGAGGCTTCTCTCGGTTGTCTTCGATTCAGCTTGTATCATATAAACGTCGTCAAATTTACTTCCTTTTAACTTCATTTTCAATTAAGAATAGAGGAAAAAGTCATTGAGGCTAAGTCGGGGTAATAGGGTGAATGAGGGAGCTGTGTGGTGGAATGCTTAGCCAAGAACTGCAAACACAATATGGGCTGTGTGCGGTCGCGCATTATCGACGTGAAGCACACACTCATTGTTTTGTCATCTTTCGGGTCTTTTAAGGTGTATAGAGAAAGAATTACTGTGATTATTTCTGAAACACTCCATGAAAACAACAACAATCTTGGCGAGCTGCAATGCGAAGGCGTGGCTGACTTCAGCGACGGTGCCAGACTATCAGGGACTACAGCGGCGATCCAACTGGACTGGACGGAGTGGTGCTCTGTGGAAGTGCGACACGGTTATATGGTCGAAGCACCCCGGAGTTGGAACCGGCGACCCGACTGAACTCATAGAGCATTGGACGCTCTGTGGAAGTCCGACGACAATGTCTGTGACTTGAAAGTCACGCGCAATGTGTCAGCAATACAAGCTGAAAAGATGTGCTACACGTCTGTACTCATTACCTTTGCTCCTTCGTCTGACAAAGTGCCGAAATTGAAACTACTGTACGGTCTGACACCTTCAGCAAATTTAGAGTATTCTATGATCCCGGGCAAGGTTAGCATAGATATATCCAGGTCTAGAACTTATAGAAGAAGAAAGATCCAGTTGAAAATGAATGGGAGACTGATGTACTGATGGGCCAAATACAGGCCTTTGGGACTCACAGGCGACGCAGGACTTCGGACCGAGTCCGGGTGGGCTGGATGGGGCAAAGCGTGCAGAGCTAGCCTCACTGCGCCGGAGCGACGACCAGCCGATGTTGATGGGCAGGTTTATATGTTCCTCCCACCTTCTAGGGACCTAGGCGATGAACATGGCAGCCAGGCGTGGGCGCTCTAGCATGCGGCGGGTAGTTCGTGTAATGACTCGCAAGAACGGCGTAGTCGTCCTGCTCAGCACTACGGCCTCGCACATTTTTGTCGATAAGACGTTTATATTTTATCAAAAACTTTTCTCTATATTTTTATTTTCATCTCACCAGACTGTTTGCTTGTTTTAAGCTTTCCGTTTTCCCCCCAATCAAATCAACGCTATGTTGTTTCATATAGACAGAGCAACTTTCCGAATTCCTCTCTGACACTGTTTGAGGTATAACTGAGGTTAAAAAATAAACCGCGTGATACTTGTTTGCTTTATGATTCGAAATATTTTTATTTTTGCACAAAATAAGGAATGATCAATAGAGAATTCGAAACTATTATAGACGCGTATGATTCTTTTTAAGATTCAATAGAAAATAGAATCTTCTCATTATTTCCACAATGTTCACTGAGTCAGTTCTTAATGCCTTCATATTTTAAGTTTATGATCTGCTCACGTCCTCTGATTAACTATTGCACACATGAGAAACTGGAACCCATTCGATTCAATTGGAAATTCTGTTCACTGTTATGCCGATATTTCTTTTTTAAGCCGCTGGTCATATTATAGTTAAGTTGATTTTGATTGAAGAATAGTTAAATCATTCTTTATAAACTAAAATGATGATTTATTATTAAAAGGATGAGAAATGCAATAAGTACAGTGGTCTGTCCGAATAAATTTCAAAACTGGTGAGAGGATTCGTTGCTGATGACTCAATCACTTTTTCAATATTACTCCCATCTTTATTTCACTAATTGCAAAAATTTGGTATCCTATTTTATTATAAACATAATATGAAATATTTCTTCAAATAAAAGAAACTTCGGCAAGTAAATCTTTTTATTGTCTCGACGTTTCGACAAAAATCTTTTGTCCTCGTCAGGAGCGAACAAAAATTAAAACATTAGGCAAAAGCGTTAGAAATTATTCTAAGGCAGCAAAGGCGTTCTCACGCGGTATTTGAAATTTTGTACAACATCTAAAGCACGAGTCAAAAAAACAAATATTTAACTCACAAAAGACAATGATCTTTTAAATAAATTATATAAATATACTGCGTGACATTGAAAATGGAACACCAAGAAATAGTGGCCAGAAAATTATGCAAATTTCCAGGGTAGACGCGCCTAACCGAGTATTGCAAATGATGTAAAATGCGCAGCTCTCGTGCGCACATGGAGTAAGATATAAGGGGAAGGAACTTGCAGAAAGGACAGTATTCGTGTCGTTATTTCTTCAAGGAAAATCATTGTAGAAATTTTGTTCTTGTGTCAAAAGACACGTGTAATAACAGAGAATGCCAGGTCATCGTAAACGGAGGCAGTTCAAGCAGACAGACGCTTTTACGAGGGGCATGGTGATCGGACTGAAAAGGGCAGGTTGGTCCATACGTCAAATCGCAGCTGATACACACCTTGGTGCGTCCACGGTGCACCGACTGTGGAGAAGATGGTTGGAACAAGGAAATGTGGCAATTTATAGGAATGCCGGTGCAACCAGAGTGACGTCAGCACGTGTGGATCGGCGTATCCTTCGACAAGCAGTGGCGGGCCCCACAAGCCACTTGTACCGCCATCCTGCAACATGTGCAAGACACCCTAGATAATTCCATCTCGACCAGAACCATTTCCCGTCGATTGGTTGCTAATGGCTTGCACTCATGCCGTCCGCTAAGAAGACTGACATTGACCCCACCGAATAGGCGCCAACGTTTGGAATGGTGCCGGGCTAGATCGACGTGGATGACGGAATGGCACAGGGTCGTGTTCACAGATGAGTCGCGTTTCTGCTTGTCCAGTGATAGTCGCTGTGTACGCGTGTGGCGTCGACGTGGAGAAAGGTCCAATCCGGCAGCAACGTGCGACAACGTGGAATCATGGTTTGGGGCGCAATCGCGTATGATTCCAGGTCACCTTTACTTCGTATTCAGGGCACTATGACGGCCCAACGATACGTTGATGATGTGCTGCGACCGGTGACACTCTCCTACCTTCAGGGGGTACCCAATGCCCTTTATCAGCAGGATAACGCCCGACCGCACACTGCTCGCATTAGCCAACAAGTTCTGCAAGATGTACAGATGCTTCCCTGGCCACCGTACTCTCCTGATCTCTCACCAATCGAGCACGTCTGGGATATCATTGGACGCCGTTTGCATGCCTTGCCACAGCCGCGTTCAGAAGACGAACTGTGGCAAATGGTTGAGAGGGAATGGAGAGCCATCCCTCAGGACGCCATCCGTACTCTGATTGACTCTCTACCTAGACGTGTTGCTGCGTGCATCGCCGTCCGCGGTGGTCCTACTTGCTACTAAGCCGACGCCGTTCTCGCTCTGTATTATGACTATCATTTTGAAATAAAGATCACTTATTGTTCGTCCCTGTCTCTCTCTGTATGCCGAGTTTCATCACTTTCTGGCCACTATTTCTTGGTGTTCCATTTTCAATGTCACGCAGTGTATATATAATGAGAGATTATAAAACAAAAATAATTATAAAAATCTAATAATATTTACAAAGATTTTACAATAGTATACATAAATCTATTTCTACTGTGTACAATTTATACCTAACATTTTAACTACTCTTTTAAATTTAAAAACGAATTGTACTGTTGCGGAATATCTTCGAATATATTTATAAATCTTTTCCCCATTTCCCGTGATACCCATCCCTCTAAAAATAACCCTTCTATTTTTAAATTTTATATTCCTGTGAAATATCTCAATATCATTTCAATCTGGGCTATGTTCTGAATATAATGCATGTTCCCCAATTTTGCTTAACGCCCTTCTCCCCATTAAACCCTGTTGGTGTTCTTTAATCCTGGTCTCTAAATTACAGCCGGTTTTTCCTACATAAATTTGTCACATTCTGTGCAATTAATCCCATAAATCACATTATCTGGTTTTGTTATGTTAATTCTATCTTTCATCATGTTATTTCTAGTTGAAAATTCCTTTTTTGTCCCCGTACTATACCAAATATTATATATTTAAATTTTCTCAAAATTCTAGATATTTCGTTGTCGACATCTCTGATATATGGAATAATTATATTATTGTAATCGTCTTTATTCCTATTTAAATTTGGCCTATCTATTTCATATCTTCTTATCCATTTGTTGGTGAAACCAATTGGATAATCAGATTGTTCTAGTTCTGCTCTAATTTTCATTATCTCTTTTTTATAAATATCTCGGTCTGTGCCTATCTGTTTGGCTCTTTGTATAAGAGATTTTATCACCTGTCTTTTATGTATTATAGGATTATTGGAATTAAAATTTAGATGTATCCCACAGTCTGTTGGCTTTCTGAAAACGCTGGTTATAATAGAACCATCTTCTTTGCGAGTTAGTCCTACATCTAAGAATGATAAAAATCCTTTTCTTTCTATCTCGACCGTGAGTTCTATTCCTCTTTCTAAATTATTCAACATGACCATGATTTCATTAAAATTTTCTTTGCGAATCACTGCGAAAATATCTCTATATAGCGTCCCAAGACTTTTATTCCTTCAATTAAGATTGCCTTTTTATCTACCGACGCCATAACGATGTCAGCAATGATCATGCTTGTAGGGCAACCCATAGCAGTGCCGTCTTTTTGCCTGTAAAATTCATTCCCATATCTAAAGTAAATATATATATATATATAATTGAATGTCTGTGTGTGTGTGTCTGTGTGTGTGTGTGTGTCTGTGTGTCCTCTATGGATTCGAAAACCATACATCCAATCGCCGTGAAATATTGGGATATTATTAGGTGTATCTCCGGAAAGGTTTACGAAAAAATAATATCTTGAATATCTTTAATATCCTTAGAGTTATTTGCAGATTAGTAGCTTTAACTCGCAAGCAGCGCCACCATTGAGACGGAGATAGGCTTTTTCAAGAGGGGGAGTAATGTTAGGAGAGAGGAGCGCGTCTCGAGGCGGGTGCTCACGTGTCACTGTTAAAAACCTATTTGTTTTGGCTACATCTTTTCCCGTGGACTTAACGATAACTTTTCTAAAACTTATTTCAAATTTCATGTATAATTATTTTTACATCATTTAGTTTAGTATAATTATTTACTATAATTCCTATCGTTCAATTATTATACTTTTTGTTCTTAAAGATTATTTAAGACAATAATCTTTAATTAGAAAGTGCTTTGCCAAAAGTTTGGAGTGGGGCAGACCCCGTGCGAGAATGGATTCGCCCGGCCGCCGGCCGACAGTCAAAGTACCCACCGACCAATCAGGGCAGAGTTGGTGACACAGCTATGCCAAGTAGACAAGGAAAAAAAAGCCTCGCGGGAGCTTGCCCAAGATGACCTCCGGGAACTTCGTCCATCTTCCATAAACGACCATGAATTTATTCAACCTTATCGAGTATTTTTCAAGGGACCGGGAAAAAATGGTTCACTAGATAAAACGATGATTTTGTAATGTAGAAAATTAGGAAAGACAAAATTCAGAATGACACGGCAAACAGGGACCGGGAAAAAATTATCACTTTATCAGTTTCAAATTATCAAAATATATCTATTTCTTTTTATAAGTCTATAGAGAATTGTTTTAACAAATGTTCGTTAGACAGACCTTACTCGGGTACCGATTAATATTGAATTTATTCAACTTATCGAGTATTTTTCAAGGGACCGGGAAAAAATGTTCACTTTATCGAGAGATTCGTTAGACAAAACCTTTACTCGGGTAAAACACGGGCAAATGTTCGTTAGACAAACCTTTACTCGGGTAAAACCTCGGGCGAAGCCGGTACGTCCGCTAGTATTATCTAAACATAACCTAAGTGAGTTAAATATTTGTTTTTTGACTCGTGCTTTAGATGTTGTACAAAATTTCAAATACCGCGTGAGAACGCCCTTGCAGCCTAGAATAATTTCTAACGCTTTGCCTAATGTTTTAATTTTTGTTCGCTCCTGACGAGGACAAAAGATTTTTGTCGAAACGTCGAGACAATAAAAATATTTACTGGCCGAAGTGTCTTTTATTTGAAGAAATATGAATGCAGGCCAGGCAGCCTCTATCTTTACGATAATATGAATATAGTAACGAATAATTATAAACTATTCCTTTAACGTGTGAGACGTTATATATTCTTGTTTGCTAAACTATTAAATAATGTCTGAAAATCCATAAATGGTTGATAGATTGAAACCATGTAGTGATATTTTTGTCGACTCCCATTTTTCCATGTGAGTGTTTATCGTGAAGAGAAGTAAAAACAATTCCGGACCACAAGATAAGAGTGGAGGATAAGTTATCTAGGATAAGACGATTAGAGCGGAGTTACCAAATTTCTAGCATTGAGGGCTTTCAAAGACTTTTTAAGTAAGTGACAAATGTAGTTTTTGATGAGGTCCTTTAAATGAATTTATTCCTTTTATATGTCGGCTTATCTGCAATATAGTTGTGTAATTTTTACTTTATTTTCTGTGTGATTTGTTAAATTATTTCTTTTTTCTCATTTCAAATATATTTATTTGAACTTTTCACCGATGTCTATAGTTTCTCAACTGAAATTGCTTACCAAAGAGGATTCAATGTTTTCTCAGTGTTGACATTGTGGAGTGGGAGAATGTGGAGGAGAAAAATAAGTACCCTACTGAATTTCTCAATAGCCTTACTCCCACAGGAATGCCTTCACACCGGTTAAACCTTAAGGTTGGTGCTATTGTTATGCTTCTGAGAAATTTGAATCCTAAGCATGGTCTTTGCAAGGTACACGTATGGTGATCCAGCGCAAGTGCTCTCATGTCCTTGAAGCACAAATTGCTATTTGCCCGAATGTATATACTTAGGAAGATTTTCATTTAACCCTACTTGAAATGCTGATTCTAAGAAATCAGAATATACACATTGCAATTTTAAGCCGACATCTATACTCTTAATTCGTCTTCCCAGGCTCTTCAACTAGTATTGAAATATTTTATAAAATATACAGAGTGGCTGAAAATATGGTCCTCTTTATTTATGAACTTAAAAACAGCATTTAAAGCGCGTGAATTCGTGGTGTTTCGAAAGGCTAATGTTAACAAACTGTGTGTCTAGAAAGCAAAGATTCCAACGTCTTTTATTTTTAATTATGCGTCCTTCACCTTATCGCGCTACGATTACGCACCTGACCGACGAAGGTGTTTGCCCTTCAGACATCGCTTGCCGGCTCAAGATCAACGCCAGAATTGTTAGGAGGATTGTAAAGCAATACCGGGAGCGAGGTCATTATGGAGGGCTTTCAAAATCGGGTCGCCCAAGGAAGGTCAACACTTCTGCAACACGGAAGATCATAAAGAAGAGGATTGCACGAAATAACGGCGTCAGCATGAATCGCATCGCTTCTGACCTCGGAATCTCTAGTGAAAGAGTGCAGAATATTGTGAAACGCGACCTGAGACTGAGCAGCTATCATCTTTACTGTGAGAAACCCCTTTCCGAAGCTGTAATGAGGAATCGCTTGGACAAGGCAAAGAAATTGCTCTCATTGATCCGAGTGGGCCGGCTTTCCGACATTGTGTGGACGGACGAGAAGATTTTCACAGTTGAAGTCGCCCACAACTCCCAAAACCACCGTCAGCTTCTGTCTCCAGGAAACGTCGGGTGCACACGAGGCTCAAGTTCCCGAAATCTGTCATGGTCTGGGCCGGAGTCACTTCTGAAGACCAGACCCAGCTGGTTTTCATTGATCGAAATGCAAAATCGACTCCCAAGTCTACCAAGACGTCATTCTAAGGGACTTTCTGCTTCCATGGGCTCTACAACACTCCGCCGGTCGTAATTTCGTACTCCAGCAAGACTGGGCTCATGGCTCCCAGTCGACGATAGCCTTCTGCCAGCAGCATTTTCGAGGGTTCTTGGGAAAAGACATGTAGCCTTAAAACTCCCCGGATCTAAACCCGACGGACTACTCCATGTGGAGTTACTTGGACCAAAATATCTCTTCTCTCCCCACAAAAGATTGGAATCCTTAAGCGAGAGTGGACCAAGATCGACGTCAAGTACCTGCGGCCCACTGTGGAGTCTATTACCAAACGCCTTCAGGCCTGCATCAAGGCCAAAGGAGTCCACTTCGATAGGTTTCTTTAATAAATTGTTTCCTTAATGTTAGTTATTATATATGCTTTTTGATTTTTACAATTATGTGTTCATTTCACTGAGTTATTGCTAAAGGTTTGGAGAACTATACTATTCAGCCACCCTGTATATATATGTGATATCTTGGGACCTCTGGGACCAGTGTTACCTGATGCTAGACGAACCTCGATGTCACCTCTACCGTGCAGTCGTGGTGAAGGCGGACACAGCTGGGCCAAAGGTGAAATAAACAAACAGAGATTCCACGAAGAAGCGTCTGAACGTCAAGAAGGAATGGACGAGGAGGCAGGAAAGGATTACCTCTATAGGAGCGGCCTACGCGGACTGGGGACTGAAACAAAGACTGAAACAAAAGACTGACTAACTGAGGCTTGGGGCCTCCTTTTATAGCTTCCCTGAGTCCAGGCAGGTCACTGCCCTTTTCTGACGTAAACAGGGGGGGGGGGGGGGGGGGGGGGGGGGGGGGGGGGGGGGGGGGGGTGGGCGGGGGGGGGGAAGTTACATCATCCAGGAGGGCCACGACCTCGTAAAAATTGGGCTGGGCTCGATAGGCTTACTTTCTTATTCTCACTTAGGCCTGATTAGTTTTTAGCCTTATTTTTCTCCAGTTATTCTCCACTCCTTCTATCTGTACAGTTGCTATACTTTATTAGAGTCTTACGCGGTACAGATTGATGTTATTTGATGCTTTCTATTTGCAGTAAATAACAAGTTATATACAGTCACGTGGTGAAATATGTGGTAGTAGATATCTATATTATTTACAACAATTCCATGGTCTTAAATAATCACATATATGTCATAAAAAAGATGTATTTTAGGTACGTTACCAATTCATTCATGCAGTCGTGGATTGAAGTGAAATGATAACTTTTATATTCAAAATTGTATTTTTTTTAATGATTATATTTTAAGAACAAAAAAGTTTGCATACATATAATTTTATAAATATAATCTAAGTATATACAAAAAACATCTTGGGTTGTACTCCTTTTGTTAAGGATTTTAAAGAATTAACTCTGTGTTAATTCTATGATTATTTAAATTATAATTATATTAATGAATAATAAAAATCATATTTTTATTATGTCATTTCTTCCTCCAAGGATAGAAATTAGGGAGTAATTTTCAAAGTAAAAAAAAAGTATCATTATTATTTACATAGATTATCAATTAAGATGGAGGATACCAATTGAAACTATATCAATGATGCTCTTTATTCCTTCTACATATTCCTATTGGTACCTTTTTTCTTGACAGTAGCTGAAAATTATCCAATCTTATTTGAATTTATAGGTGTCTTCTTCCTATAATTCATAAGGGGATTTACCTCATGAATTGAGTAGGCCTTCTCAGGCTCTCAAGATTCAAAAGGTATTTTGCCACATGCCAAAAAATATATTTTTGAAAATCACAAATTTATTTCTCATAATGACGAGTGGTATCCAACATCTTGTTTCAAATTTATTTGGTTTGATCAGAATAAAAACATAAATAATGGGTTATTTACTTCCACATAATGAAAAATATTTACACATGAAGTTTTACTATTTACATTAAAAAAAAAAGAATGTTCGAATATGAAATGTTCCATATAAAGTTTGTGAGGGAAAAATATATAGAATCATATGAGTGAATTTCTCAACAAATAAAATCAAAATGTAAAATATTTACAACAATTGAAAAGAAAAGTATCAAGTTATATCTTATGTGTGCACAAAAATTATATTCTCAAGGCTTAATTTTTAGGCGTAGTTATTTTTGGTATTGTCTTATTTATATTAAGATTTCCCTACCATTATTTAGTAAGAAGAGGGATTCTACTTTTCACTACCTTAGGTGCCACTTGTTGGTTTGTTTTTTTCTCTAAAGTGGGTATTTTACTTTTGTCAGTTTTAACTCAAATCCTTCTTTTGAGTAGTATGGCCTCAATTTGGATGAATGAATTACCATGGTAGTTTTTCCTAAATTAGATTGGGGTTTATCAATTTCATAATTGACCTGGGGATATCTGTTTTAAGATTGTAAATGGCCCAGACATTGGAGGCATTAATTTCGGTTATCTGGATGGTAAAAGGTTTGTAACCAAACTTTATCGCCTACTTTAAAGGTGGAAGGTTGATAATGGTTGATCATATCTAATTTTATTATCTGATGAAATTTTAATGTATTATTATAGGCATTTGTTCTGGCAGTGGTCTATAGGGGGGGGTAAAATTCTGATTCTTTTAAGGGGGGATCATAAGGGAGCTTACCATACAAAAGGTAAGTAGGAGTATAGCCTGTTATGGAATGGGGAGTATTATTAATTCATTTAGTACTGAATCTAACATTTTCGTCCATGGTATTGATTTTCCTTTCAAGTTATTGAATTTACATCTTAACCTGGTTATTATAGTTTGGTTAAGTCGTTCATTTAACCCATTACACTGAGGTCTTGATGATGGAAGTCAATAATTGTTTAATATTATTGTTAATCAAATATTTTCTAAATCTTGGTGAAGTAAATGATGGTGCCCTGTCACTTAAAAATTGTTTGGGTTTTTGTATTTGAAAAATTTTGTTTAGGCAATTTATATATGAGTCAGTAGTTTGACTTTTGAGGGGAAAGCCCAAATGTATCTAGTAGCATGATCTACGATGATGTGAAGGAATTTCTTTGTGGAATTATAGTAATTTAGTCCACCTACTGTGTCTATAGACACAAGAACAAAAGGATCCTTAGCTGGGGGGAGACTTTCCAACAGACCAAATTTTCTTCTGGTGAGATATTTTATTGAGTTGACACACCTCACAGTGTTTTACATAATTAGAAATATCTTGAATTAGGTAGGGCCAATAATAGATAGGGGAAATTAGATTTAACATTTAGATACTCCTATATGGCCGTAATCTTGATGAGCTCTTATTAATACTTTTCTCTTAATGATGGTGGAACAACACTTTTGATTAATCCTTTTTTCTTTATTGTTAAAAGTCCATTAAATTTAGTATATTTCCTATCATTGATGTTATCATCAAATTGAGCTTGTTTTAGTTTCTGGTCAGAAACAAAATGAGCTATGGGGTATCTGCTGAGAAAATCAGCTTCTTTATTTTCAGTTCCTCTTATGTGTTTTATCTCAAAGTCAAACATTGAGAGCTTTAAGCTCCATCTAAATAATCGTCCTTTTGGGTTCTTTATGTTCTTCAAATACTTTAGACAAGCAAGGTCTGTATGGATGGTGAAATGCACGCCATCTAAGTAGGGTAAAAAGAAATCCACCGCATCAATTAATAGCAAGGCATTCTTGCTCAGTTACCACAATAGTTTGATTCATAAGATGTCATTTCTACGGCTTCTATACGCTATTGGCTTTAAAAGCCCCATCGGTTGTTCTTGTTTTAGGATAGATCCGATCTGTTCTTGGCTAGCATCCGTGTAAAGGTGTATAGGATATTTGGGATTATAGATAGCTAATATAGGTTTTGAGGTTATCATATTTTTTAATTTAGAAAATGCGTTTCGCATTCTTCATCCCATTTCCATTTTACATCTTTTTTCAACAAATTATTCAAAGGGATCTGAGTTTAGTCATAATTAGGGATAAATTTCGAGTAAATGTTAATAGATCCTAAACTCGTTGTAATCCTTTTTATTCCTTGGGGAATTCAATTTTCTAATCGTTTCTATATTATTAGTGCTGGGTGAAAATTGATGGTTTGATATTTCATATCCTAGAAAAGAAATCTGATAAGTAGCGAATTTACATTTACTTAGTTTTAGCTTAATATTTTCCTTTATGCAAATATCTAAAATTACTTTTAAATGGGTCAAATGTTCCTGAAAATTATTTGAAAATATAATGAAGTCATCGAAGTAATTCATGCAAAAATCAACATCATATTTATTTAAAATTTGCCTTAAAACTCTTTGGAATTGACTTGGACTATTTTTTAATCCAAAAGATAATTTATTAATGTTACGATGTACTAGAGCGCCATCTGTTATCAAATTATAAAACTATTTTAGAGGCGTATTATTCTTTTTAAAATAAAACAATATCTACTGTCCTTACTGCGATGAAAAAATTAAAGGGAGGGCCTGGCTCATCAGTGGATCATCTAATTGGATCTGCTTTAATATGTCCTATATCCATTTTATGGGCAGCAAACGCTTCCTTATTCTCCTTAATTAATTTAATTAAATCAGATTTTTCATATGGTTCAATATCTCTAGTAATAAATCCTATAGTGGTAGATTAAACTAGCGAAACGCTGGGAGGGTTCACCACTGATGAGCCAGGCCCTCCCTTTAATTTTTTCATCGCAGTAAGGACAGTAGATATTGTTTTATTTTAAAAAGAATAATACGCCTCTAAAATAGTTTTATAATTTAATAATTTATTAAATTCGTAAAGTCCGTGAGTGGTAGTAAAAGCTGTGTATTCTTTATCATCTGGGTGTATATCTAAATGGTGATAACCTGATAAAAGATCTAGTGTAGTGAAGATATTAGCTTCTGAAAGCTTATCTAATATAGAATCTATTCTTGGTATGGGCTCAGAATCTCTTTTTATTATATCATTTAATTTTCTGTAGTCTATTACTAGTCGAATTTTACCTTCATTTCGCTTATTCACCAACATAGCAGGGGATGCATAGGAGGAATAAGATGGTCTAATGACATTATATTTTAAAAGTTCTTCAATCTGTCTTTTAATTTCAATGTTGTCCGAGAAGGAAGGTCTAAAAGGCTTTAATGAAATAGGTGTTTGTGAGGTAAGTTTAATTCTAATTGGATCTGCTTTAATATGTCCTATATCCATTTTATGGGCAGCAAACGCTTCCTTATTTTCCTTAATTAATTTAATTAAATCAGATTTTTCATATGGTGAAAGTTTTTCATCAAATTCTACACTATTAAAATTTCTAAAATCATTTTCATTAGGAGGAATAATAGATTTAAATAAAGGAATTACATTATGATGTGTATAATTATTATTATTAGGGTTATGGTAATTAACATTAAGAATTCTACCAAATTGAGTAATTGTAAAACTTTGAAAATCAATGTCTAATTTAAATAATCTTATATGGTGTAAAGAAAGCAATACATATGGCAAATTAATATCAGAGGAATAAAAATCAATATCTCTAGTAATAAATCCTATAGTTGTATTAACATTAATTTTTGAATTTATATTTAGCATACCGGATGTCTGTTTAATAAGAGGTAAATTATTAAAAACAACATAGTTTGGTTGAATCTTATCTATCATATGTTGAGGAATTATAGAGAAGGTACAGCCAGTATCCATGAGAGCTACAATACTGTTATTATTCACATTTAGATTTATATACAGACCTTGGCGTCAGGAGTGTTGAGGCGGAGCTGGTCGGCATTCGCTCGAAGGGGCTGTTGTCTGCGTCAAGGTGTCCATGGATCGAGACGGCACGGACATGAAGCTTGCAGCGGGGGGGGCTTGCACGGCCCTCTCGCGAAACCAGCACCTATTCTCAGGATGGAAGCGTCCGGCATGTCCCCGGTTCAGGCAAATTCGCAAGGACGTCTTTTAGAACTATAGTCCATAGGGCTTCTACCTGGATGTCCCCATTGCTTTAGTTGTACTTCCATTCTTGGGGCTGTTTCCCTTTTAATAGATGACTCCTCCATTTCCTTATGTGATTCCCTTCTTATTGAATGTTTCTCCACATTTGCATCTTTATTTGGCAAATTCTGCAAGCTTTTTGCGCGAATTTCTAGAAATTCCATTAAATCCTTAATTGAAGGCACAACCCTTGGGTTGTTCTGCAATTCCCACTGTTTTCTTGTGGTTTTATCAAGCTTATCTTGTATGATCTCGACGAAAAACACATCAGATAAACTATCGATTTGGTAACCTAATACCTTCACTGTTCTTACTATCTCGTTGCAACTATCTAGAAGTTTAAACATTGACTTATGGTTGTCATCGGCTAACTTTGGTAATCTTAATGCATTATCTATTTGGGTGAAAATCAGATCCTTTGGATTATCATATCTTGTTAATAAGGTTTGCCAAACCTCAACATAATTATCGGCTGTAATTGGAAATGCGTTGACCAGTCTTAGGGCTTCGCCTCTCAGTTGGCCTTTCAAATATTGTAACTTTTCAATTTCCGGTATTTGTGAATTAGAACCAATTGCAGAATAAAATAAATCCTTAATGAAAGCCATGATTCTAATCCACCATCGAAAGTTGGCAATTCAAGTTTAGGCATTTTAACATGTAAATTTACTTTTTTTTCAGATGTTTCTTGCCCATTATGCCTTAAATCCAATTCACACTTTAATCTTATACACTTATCTATGCAATTTTCCACTTCGTCATTCAAATCCTCATCCTCAAGTTTCTGCAAGAAAATATCACTCATTTTCATCAAATCATTATTTGCATACTCTAGTTTGCATTTCGTTGCATTTACATCTACCATAGACACAATGGATTCGATATTTTCTTCAATGCCTTTTATACTTTTTTTTATCCTTTTTAATTTCTTAATTAAAGTTTCGACTTCCATAATTGCTATTCTTTTATCTATATCTTTTCCCAAATATCTTAGTTGCAATATATGGCTTGGAAATCTATTGGAATTCTTCTCGTACAGGGTTAAAATACATCCTGTCGACTATTAAAAAGTTGTCATAAAAAAGATGTATTTTAGGTACGTTACCAATTCATTCATGCAGTCGTGGATTGAAGTGAAATGATAACTTTTATATTCAAAATTGTATTTTTTTAATGATTATATTTTAAGAACAAAAAAGTTTGCATACATATAATTTTATAAATATAATCTAAGTATATACAAAAAACATCTTGGGTTGTACTCCTTTTGTTAAGGATTTTAAAGAATTAACTCTGTGTTAATTCTATGATTATTTAAATTATAATTATATTAATGAATAATAAAAATCATATTTTTATTATGTCATATATGTGTGTGTTTGTGTGAAAAATAATTAAAATAAAATAAAATACAAACAGGTCAGGTTTTGGTATTAAAATAAAAAAAGGCATATCCTAACCACGATCACATCAGGTTTTTAGATGGAAGAGCGTGGAATCTAGTGGAGCGCGTTTCGGCTGTTGGCCCTCGTCAGCGTTGTGCCGGCTGTACCACTGCGACCAAAAATGTTCAGCTCCCAGTGGCTTCTTGAGAAACCGAGAAAACGGATTTTTAAGACCAAATTTGCGTAAATACGCTAAACAAGTGAAAAAAATTAAAATAATAAAAAATTTGGCCGCAGTAGTACAGCCTGCACCACTCTGACGAGGGCCAGCAGCCCGAAACGCGTCGTGGTTGGCTTTTAAATTTATCAAGAAAATGGGTTGGCCAAATATCAGAGAACAGGCTAAATCAACGTTTAGTTGATTTCTGTTCTATTAAATGGCGCTCTGCCATCTAAAAAGCTCATGTGCTCATGGTCAGGATATTATTTTTTTTTAGCTTAATATATATATATATGTAATATTGTTACAAATTATCCTTTCGACGTAGGGATAAACTGTCAGTCGTGTATTCGAGGCGAGTGTTGATGTTCTTCCACACGCGGACAACAAGAAGCAGAGGCAGGGCTAGATGTTAGCACCGAGAGTGATCGGAGAGAGCCCACGGGACAGAGGTAGAGGCCATGACACAAACCTGGATTTCTAACAACGAGACACGGAGAGAGCGACAGAAAGAGAGACATAAGCGGTCTGTCAATGGACACCCTGTAGAACATACTGCCCTGGCCCCCTGCTAAAACCTGTTGACGGGGTTCGTCTATAAAAAGCTCTGGAGGGGGGCCCATCTGGGCGTTGGCTATTTCCTCTACTGGGAAAGATAGTTGAGATGACGTTCTTGACGAGGTGAACGTTCAGAATTTGATGTAATGGCATACGTTGGAGGCTTGTGGTCTATAAAAAGCATGAATGTTTTTCCATCAAGAAAGTTAGAGAAATTCTTAACAGAAAGGAATGCAGTTAGGAGTTCTCAGTCGAATGCTGAGCATTTATTTCTGCTGGGGATAGTTTTTTTGAAAAAATATAATTGGTTTCCATGCAGTGTCATTCAGTTGTTGGAGGACACTACCAACAGCAAGGTTGAAGGCATTAACCAGTGCACTCAATGTAATATTGGGCTGAGGATAGCTTAAAAGTGTGTTTTATGAAAGAGCGTTTTTGATGTTTTGAAAAGCTTATAATGCGTCTGAAGTCCAATTTAATGATGCATTGGGAGATTTAGTTTTCAAAAGTGAATGATGTGGAGCTAAAATATGACCTGGAATTTTTTGGAATCTGTGATAAAAATTTACAAGACCAATAATTTTTTGGGGGTTGTCTGGTGGAACTAGATGGAGGAAAATCTTTAATGATTCTTATTTTATCAGGAAGATGTTTTATTTCTTTGTTGTCAATGATTGCTGTCAATTTTATTTGAACAACATTTTTTTCCGTTTTATCTATCCATGGAACGTCATAGACGTTTAGAATACTCATTGAGGTGGAGGGCCATTGGTAGAATAGAGGCAGGGCAGTTCCAAGCAGAAGTTGCAAGATGGCTCGAAACGTCAAGAAAAGTGGTTGAGAATCTATATGGAAACAATTTTAAGAGATAGGAGACTTCTCTAAAATAGAAGGAAAAGGTTGCCTGAGAATCACAAACTCATCAGAAGAACGTTATCTGAAGTTAACGGCCAAAGGTAACAAAACCATGACAGCCAGACAGCTAACAATGCAGCTCTTTTCGGCCATAGCAACCATGATATCAAGGCAAAAAGTTTAAAGAACACTCAATGAGAGAGGGATGTATGCAAGGAGTCTGAAGGTTTGTATTCCTCTCACTGCCATCCAAAAAATGGCTCGTCTAAATTGGCGCAGACAATATCAGTCTTGGACCCAAAATAAGTAGGCTCCTGTTTTTTTTATTGATGAGTCCAAGGTTAAGTTTTTAACATGGATTCTAGACGTGTACTGATCTCGAGAGAAACCGTGACTCGAAACCATCCCTCAAACATCAGAGAAAAGGACCGTTACGGTGGCCAATATGTCATGGTCTGTGGCGGTATCATGTTAGACGCACGCACGCCACTACATGTGTTTGATGGCGGCACCCATACTTCTCGGCGATACAGAGACGAGTTACTGGATCCCTACGTAGGTTTTTTTTAGGGGTGGGGTCGGACCCTCGTTCATCTTTATAGATGATAATGCTCTTCCTCATAGAGCCCTGAAGGTAGACGAATATCTTGAAAGTGAGGCTATTCAAAGGATGGAGTGGCCTGCCAGATAACTAGACCTCAATCCTATAAGACATGTTTGAGATGTCTTGGGGAGACGATTTCGATCTTTCACCCCATCCAGGACCACCCATGCACTGAAAACTGCTTTGATTGAAGAGTGGGATTTGTTACCTCAAGAGCTTTTTAATTGCCTAATAAACAGCATGAAATATCGTTGTGACAGCTGTTCAGCTGTTAGAGGCGACCACACACCTAAGTCATCAAATATTGGTCAATATCTACCTGACCTTTAGACTAATTAACATAAATTGGCATACCTCTATAAAAAAGTGTCACCAATAAATTTATTTTGTCAAATATATTTGTTATAGTTTTCTCTATCCACCTACAAATTTTCGTTCAAAACAATTCTATATACACTGGTCCGCAAAATTAAAGGAACAACACATGTTTAAGAAAAAGAAAAGTTATATTGAGGGATATATATCAAGTTTTGGTATATTCAAAAGCTTTCATGAATTAAGAGAGTATGTAAAACAGAAAAACAAATAAAGTTGCTCCCAATATGCAAAATACCACCGTTTACGTTGACTCCGCCTCCAGCACGTGCCTGAGTCTTTCTCAAAGCGTCCTAATTTTACGCTCCACTAGATTTTTATTGAACTTTTTTGTTTTTAAAGTTTTCATGGCTTATAGGCAACATTTATCATAAGACAAATAATGGCAAGCTATTGGAAGGATGGAAGCAGGCCAATCACAGGCAGAAGTAGCAAGATGGCTTTGGAGTGAGAAACGACAGCAAATGTTGCCAGAACACCCGGACAAGGACGGCCAAGGGTCACAACGTTAAATCAAGACCGTTTTTTGAGTCTCCTTGTGCGTCGCAATAGAAGAATGACAGCATCGCAACTACGAAGTGACCTCAATGCAGCTACAGGAGTCTTAGTATCAACTGATACAATACGCAGATGGCTTCACAAGAAGGGCCTTTATGCTCGACGACCCATAATTTGTGTGCCATTGACACCACCTCAAAAGAGAGCAAGGAAACTTTGGTGCAGACAGCATGTCGCCTGGAATCCAGATGAATGGAGGCGTGTAATATTCACTGATGAGTCCAGATTCTCTCTAAACAGCGATTCTCGTCGTGTCTTTGTCTGGAGAGAGGTAGGAACCAGAAATAATCCCCGGAATATGGTTGAAAGGGATCCCTACAGAAGATAAGGTTTTATGGTCTGGGCTGGAATCTTCTTGGGCGGTCGCTCAGCACTCCATATTTTTCGGCAAGGAACCCTGACTGGACAGAGGTATCGGGACGAGATCTTGGCAGCATATGTGATGCCTCAAGCATTGGAAATGGGAGAAAACTTTCTTATAATGGATGATAATGCCCGTCCACATAGGGCTGGTGTGGTCGACACTTTTCTCCAAAACCATGCAATTGCTCGGATGAATTGGCCAGCTCGATCCCCAGACCTAAATCCCATTGAGCATGTATGGGACAACCTAGGACGGCGGATCTCATCCCTCCAACCCCCTCCTAGAAACACTCATGAGCTAGAAACAGCCTTAACACAAGAGTGGGCGTTGATTCCACAGGAGCTGATAAACTCCCTAATTCTTAGTATGGGTCACCGATGTAGAGTCTGTCTATCAGTTAAAGGCGATCACACCCCATATTAACAACAATATTCAAGATATTTATGCACTGGCTGCAAGAAGATCATTGCTTGACCGGCTAATTTGCATAAAATATGTGTTAGAATTCTTTGATTTCGGGTATTCTAATCAATAATGGAATAATAAATTTGTGTATAAAATTCCATTGATAAATGTTCAATATAATTTGAGATAAATGAAAAAAAATATGTTGTTCCTTTAATTTTGCGGACCAGTGTATTTTTAGGAAACCAGCATTGAGCATTTGTTACCTTAAATTTGGACACCAGTGTATTTATGCGCATATGTTTCTTTTTTGAAAATGAACAATTCCCTTTAGCTTTATACTTCAATGATAAAATATTAGAAGGACCTGGGTGCTCAGTGGTGATATAGGAGTATATTGTTAGCTGAAAGTCATACTTCTAGATCTTCTGTTGAAGCATTCCCTTCAACAGTTAGCCCGCAAACTAGAATGATGCAAATGGTAAAAAAAAATACTTAACCCTGAATTGCTTGTTTATTTATTAAATTATAAGTCAGGGATGAATGTGTATCGAAGTATAATATTGTTGTGGAAAACAGGTCGGGTTACAAAAATGAGCCAATTACTCAAGTCCTATCTGATTAATTGAATAATTCAATATATAATTCCAAAATTTACTTCAGTATTTTACTAATATACAATGTTGATGAAACTGCTCCCCCCTGTTTTTAAAATTAAGTACAAACCAAACCTACTCATTTAAACGAGAAATTTGCAATGGGGGGTAGCATTCAGAAGAAATACTATCGAATTTTAGTTGGTAAAATAAGATGTAATAGTTAAAACTTCAATTTTAGCCATTGGTGAATATTCCAAATCCAGGAATTTCAAAAATGTGAAACAAATACTTTTGCAACTGGACAAGTACTTGGTTTAATAGTAACATTTTTATTCCTTGTGTTTTTCAAATTTAGACACAAGTTTTTAAATTAAAACACAGAGTTCTTCTTAATTTAGACATTTGTACCGCAAATTCCTGAAAATATAATAGCCATAAAGGTACAAAATTTGTTACCAAATGTCTCTAGAAAATTGCAGCCGGGCGATAAAAACCTCACAAAGAAAAGCTAAAAGATCATTTTATATTGTTAAAAGCTCAAATTCTACGATGTTCTATTAGTAAAATCCAAAATTCCTAAATTTCAATGGTCAATTTTTACCATTGTTTGTATATTTTAACTTATCATCATTTTGTTTTCATTCATTATTACATCTTTAAATATTAATATAAGTCCTAATTGTTGCTAAAATATAATTTATAAAACCTCAAATTGAATTTAAATAGATCCGAATGCATCACAGTGGTTGACGAGAATAAAACTATATTCAGGTAAGTAAATTATACAAAATTCCTTTTCCAAACTTCAATATTCAAGACGAAAACTTCGAAATTTTGTTAAATGCTTGCGTTCAATATTTTTAGTAAATGAAACTTCTAAAAGTAAATATGTTCCAATTCTTTTAACCATTATAGAACCAAAAACGTATAAAATGGCCAAAGATCTGTTTGCACCAGATTTGGCGTCCAAAACCTTTAATGGAATTACCACTAAATTGCAACATCTATGACCTATACCTAAAGTAATTCCTGCCATATTCAAATTCTGTAAAAATAAGCTGAAAAATGAATTCATTGCTGAGTATATAGCAGCATTTAGGAATCTTGCATATTCTTGTAAATTTGGTAATACCCTTAACGAAATGTTAAGAGAAAATTGGTAAATGGTATTAGGTCTGAAAAGTTATAGAATATATTGTTGAAGAAGAGAGAGATGAAGCAAGTCTTAATTATAGAATATACGAAAAAGAAGAATGTCGAGACATTTGGACGAACGGCCGGTCGTCGTTCACAAGGTCACCGTAGGTGGCGTTCCAGTTGTGCTGATTCCTCACTCGTTACTTGACGATGGCGCCTGTTGTCGGCTACTGGGACCTCCGTGGGCTGTGCGAGCCCATCCGCTTCCCTGCTGAACTATACCGGGCAGGAGTTTGAGGACAAGCGCTATGTGCTCGGACCTCCACCTGATTATTGTACTGAATGGTTCAAGAAAGACAAGGAGAGCCTGGGATTGCTGGTTCCAAACCTACCCTACTACATCGACGATGACGTCAAACTGACCCAGAGTGGAGTCATTATCCGCTACCTGGCTCGTAAGTTCGAACTGGCGCCCCGCGATATGAAAGAGCAATTGGTAGCTGAGCAGCTCGAAGGACATTTCTACGACTTCAAGATGGATTTAATCCGTTTCGCCTACTTCAATCCAACCTGGAAGGAGCAGATGGCGCTTCATTTGGAACGACTTCCCAGCAAAATGAGCGGCGTGGAGAAAATTCTGAGAGACGGCCGTCAGTGGTTCTTGGGAGACCGGCTGACCTACGTAGACTTCCTCGCCTACGACACCCTGGACTTTGAAAGAATCCTCAACCCGGACTGTCTTGATGATTTCCCTAAGATACTCGCCTTTCTGAAGCGCTTTTGAGGACTTGCCACAGATCCGGCGCTACATGGAGTCCGGCAAGTATTTCAAACTTCCTCTCTTTGCTCCTTTTGCTTCCTTTGGCAATAAGAGAGAGTAATTCTTTGTCAAAGTTGTTTCTTCTTCAAATATTTTATCAAAGTGTATTTTAATAAATTTGATCGAGAAATTTATTTATTTTTATTTAAACATATCTTTTCAACATCTAAGACATTCAGATGCTCTTTAATGTAATTGTGCAAAACGAACATAATATTGGAATCTTTAACTCTCTCCCATATCTTATGAAAATTTATTCCATAGCAAATGTGATATTTGTTATTTTAAATATATATATGTGTGGACAGTGGTGGTCACAGAAGTGTAGATGCACAGAAAAAAATAAATAATTCCCTATTCTAAATTAGAAGTCATAGCTGACAACGGGAAAAGGGGGAATTCAAGATGGATGTGTCCGTTCACTTCGCACGGGAACTAAACACAAACTCTCTTTTCCTCAAGACGCAACCAACATGTTGTATGTTGGTACCAGGTTAACTTCTAAATGGTTGAAGCAGATTTGTTAAAATTTCTATACTTGCATATAAATAATCTGAAAGTACAAAAGCTACTCAAAATTTTGTGTTGCTATTGTTTTGGAAAATTGTAAAATAAGAGGCGATTCAGCATTTGCCATTTTCCTAATTTGGTATCATTAACACGATTTTTTTCACTAAAATAAGAAAAATGTTAAATGCGAAAACTTTTAAATTAACTATAAAAGGGCGAGGAAAACATTGGAACAATATAAATTACGTAATGCTATTCGAATAAAAGTAGTTTGGAATGCAAAGTAGATATGTTACTTTTTTGTATAGTTATTGTTAGATTACCGTTTGGTCGGCAATGAAGTAGAACAAAGAAAAACGGCATTTTTAAAATGTTATTGCTATATTTACATAGAATACATAATAGATGAGTTTCGGTTTATCAAAACTCAGTTGACCTTCTCCAAAGTGTATGCATACAAATCGTTTTTATTTTGTAAATTATCCAAATTCCAAATGGTAAATTAAAAAAGATTATACAAAATTCAGACTACGCAAACATTGCTTAAGAAAAATAAATATTTGCATATGCCCAAAATATGTTAAATTTAAAAGTGAATATTAACTATTAATATATTTGTGACAAAATAGTAAAAATGTTAAATTGTACAAGGATAAAGTGAGTAAATTAAGAAAAAGGCATCTCCTTATCGTGCAACTGAAAGTTTCTGATGGCTTACGCCATCTGTCGGCATAAATATTAACCATCGTATTTGCCCAATTCTGGAATAATGAAAAATCAAAGAATAGTTGGTGTTTATTCAGACAGATGGCGCAAGCCATCAGCAACTTTCAGTTGCGCGATAAGGAAAACGCCTTTTTCTCCTAATTTATTTATATATTGTTTTTAAAAATGACCATTTTTACTAATATTTTCAAGCTGCCTCACCTGTCCATCATACGATAACATAAGGTAACAATTCAAAACTAAATGGCCAAATTTATCTACTTTATATTCCAATTAGCCCTTTCTGTATAAATACTCCCTTTTTTATAAAATCAATATTCCATTTGTCCTACTTTTGCCTCGTCCCATACGCAGCGTGTAAAAAAGTATCGAACCATTTTTTTTATTATCCGCAGTACACGTGATACAGGCCATAATAATCATGGTGGGTAGAAGTAGGCGACTGCTTTTACTGTAAGTGCCCCACATGTCTATACATGTCAAAAGCAGTTCGACTTTGTACTTACAAATGTGCCGGAGCCCCGTTTGGTTACTTGCACTCGCTGGTGGATTGGAATTTTGCAAGAATCGGAGGCCATTGGGAGATATTTTTCATCAGAAAATGCGGGATTCGATCCCGGGTCGTAGCGGTCGGAAACCAACGGTTTAGATCACCCTTCCACCGACCGACCCCCTTTATCGAACCATTATCCGCGGAAACCATTAAACTTCGGGAGGCTTCCTTTGGTAGAGATGTGAAGGGACATTGATTTCAGATTATCTCCCGGCTGCAGAAAGCGTCAGTCTGCCAATGAGTGAGGACGTGTAGTGAGCGCATACCTCTTAAGTTGTAAAATGACGGAAAAAACTTGAGTAGCGATATTGAATCCAATTTTGACAAAACTTGGAAATACCCAAGTGAAAACCGTGCGCGATATTCAAAAAGCTCATAGGACGATACTATGAGCAACTCGCAGATAGAGACGTGGTACAACCGTTTCAAAGATGGTAGATCCTCAACAAGCCGAATTAAAGACATTGAGCAAGTGCTGTAGGACTGTTGTATCATAGTCCGAGAACTGGCGAATGTGATATTCTAAAGGCCAAATAAAAAGCACTGTAGGTCCTCAGCAATGTCATGTCAACCGTTTTTCGACTCCTTTGGAGTGGTGCCTTATAAGTACGCACAAAAAGAGCAAACCATCACAAAAATAATTCTACCAGGAGGTTGCCTTAGTGATACTGCGCGGCGCAAACGACCAGATCTATGAGCAGCAAAAACTTGGGAGCTCTATCGTAATAACGCCCCTGCTCATTCTGTTAAAGACTTTCTAGCCAAACACAATATCCCTGTTATTTCCCAGGTCTCCATTCCCCCGACATGTTTCTGTGTGACCTTTGGCTATTTCCCAAGCTGGAAATGCGGTTAAAATATTTTGTGTCGTCGTGTTTCTCCATTCACCAACACAACTGCATGGGCAAATGAGGCTTTTATTGCCTACAAAAGACAATATACAAAACCTGCTTAACGTGCTGCTGGACTGCCGCTCTAAAACTCACAAAGGTATTTATATCTCACAAAAGCACAATTGATAACTATGCAAAATAGGGCCCTCTTCTAAAAGCATAATCAACTATGCAAAATAGTGCATATACAAGAAACCCATAAGTATAATACACAACAAAAGGAATCCGATTTCGAAAGAGAAGACCATGCGACGGCCTGGCTGACAAAAACACACGTCCCAGATGTGTTTTCAACAATGACAGGAGGACTGGAAGTACATTAGCAAGTAGACCACTTTGAAGGGTTTGTAGCCCCTAATCGATAATTGGATTTCTGCCGGCCAATTGTCCGATACATTTTGAACACACCATGTATATTTTAAAAATATATGGAATAAAAATCTATATAATTTAATAATAAAATGATAAAGTAAAAGAGAGAGAAAAAGTGACTGTTTTATATTATAGTTCATATAATATTATATATGGTTGTGTTGTGTATTGTTAATCATTGATTTTATATACTCTGTTTTTATCATCATCCGCGTTCTAATAAAAAGATGTTTCGAGAATAAATTGTTTTTGTTATTGTGTGTAAACAAATTTCATTAATTTAAATATAAAGACATAACAATTTTGGCGACGAGGATGTTGATTCTTAATTAAATATGTAAGTAAATTTTAAATAAAAAATATTTATCATTTTAAATGAGAAATATTTTTATAATGGCGAGTTTTGGCAAGCTTGAAAATTTTGATTTATCTAAGCCTGAAGAGTGGATTGCCTATATGGTAAGAATTAATCTTTTTTTTTTTTTTCGTGGCAAATGGCATTGAAAAAATTAACAAAATAAGGCAATATTATTAACTTTAATAGGTCCAGAAACCTTTTCTTTGGCAAGATCATTGGCCGTACCAAAACCTTTAAATGATAGTTTATAGTGAACTGATCTAGTAATTAACCGACCATTTGTTCCCTAAACCAAACGTAATTGTGCAAAGATATAATTTCAATAAAAGAAATCAAGGCACAGAATCTGTATCTGCCTATGTGGCCAAACTAAGAAAATTAAGCGAAAACTGTGAATTTATTGATTTAGATCAGGGGTCTCCAAACTTTCCAGCCTTAGGGCCATACTGATGGGGTCTTTCCAGCCTTAGGGCCATACTGATTACTCCAGTAAGTTCCGAGGGCCAAGATGGCAACACTGCATATTATTAATTTTCCTGTATTAATTGTTATGTTTATTTGTTATTAAATGTTATCATTAATTGTTGCTTTTGTGTGTGATTTAGCAGAATGGAAAAGAAGCGAAAAAATTGATAGTGAATGCAGAAAATTCAAAGATCAGTGGAACATTCAGTATTTCGTAATTGAGTCCAGTAACAAGGCGCTATGTTTGATTTGCAATGAAAGCATAGCCGTTCTCAAAGAATATAACATGAAACGTCATTATGAAACAAAACATTCTCAAAATTACTCAAAATATACAGGAATTGTGCGGACAGAAAAATTCGAAGCTTTGAAGCGCGGATTGAAATCGCAGCAATCTTTATTTACAAAAGTCAAAACTGAACAAGAGGCGGCAACTCGTGCCAGCTTTCGTGTGGCTCTTGAAATTGCAAAACGTGGAAAACCATTCACCGATGGAGAAATGATCAAGGAATGCATAATTGCAGTAGTCGAAGAAATGTGCCCTGAAAAGGTAAATTTATTAAAAACTGTCAGTATGTCAGCAAACACTGTGGCTCGAAGGGTAGAAAACATCGCTGAAAATCTATCCTCTCAACTGTTCGACAAAAATGGACATGTTGAGTGGTTTTCTTTGGCCTTGGATGAGTCAACGGATGTGTCAGATACTGCTCAGGTGTTGATTTATATTAGAGGAGTAGATAAAAGCTATGAAGTGCACGAAGAACTTCTTGATATGTATAGTATTCATGGCACAACTACTGGTACCGATATTTTTAAAGGAGTTGAAATGGCCATTAATAAAAAGAACCTTCGATGGAAAAACTTGAAATGTATTACAACTGATGGAGGCAAAAACATGAGTGTGAAATATAAAGGAGTGGTCGCTCTTGTGTCAAAGGCTGTAGAAAATGACGGCGGCTCAAAACCATTAGTCTTACATTGTATCATTCATCAACAGTCTTTGTGCGGAAAATGTTTGGATATGTCTGACGTTCTGAAACCAGTCATATCAACTGTTAATTTCATCAGATCTTTTGGGCTGAATCACCGACAATTCCGACAATTTATTCAGAGATTGGAGAAACAGACTTACCTTATCATACTGCCGTACGCTGGCTTAGTTGTGGGAAAGCCCTTCAGCGCTTTTTTGAACTTCGAGCAGTGATCGAAATTTTTTGAATGAAAAGCACCGCCCTCTTACTGAATTACAAAACAACGCATGGCTATGGAAGTTAGCATTCTATGTTGATTTGACAAAACATGTGAACGAACTGAATTTGAGATTGCAAGGAGAAAACCAGCATCTTCCTGATTTATACACTAATATCAAGTCATTCCGGATGAAATTGATACTGTTTCAATCACAACTACGAAGTAAATGTTTTTCACATTTTAAAACATGTGAAATATTCAGCCACACTACTGAGACTGAGTTTCCTATCGATTTTGCAATCGAAACTTTGAGTGCTTTAAAGATAAATTTTGATACTCGTTTCTCGGACTTTGATGCCATTGCGAATCAAATTAAGATTTTTCAGAATCCTTTTGATGCTGACATTGAAACCCTAGCCCCGGAACTTCAAATGGAATTGATTGATCTTCAGTGCAGTGATATAATTAAGAACAAATATGAAAACTCATCTTTGTTGGAATTTTATAAGAGTCTTCCACTGACACAATTTGATAATTTGCATAAATTTGCTCGTGGGCTGTTTTCCGTTTTTGGTATTACTTATTTGTGTGAGAAAACCTTCTCCAAAATGAAGTACACAAAAAATGTATACAGATCTAAATTAACTGACGAGCATCTTAAATCTCTTTTAATAATTGGTACAAGTAAAATTAGTCCACAACTACAAACTATTGTCGGTGGAAAATCTCAATTACATACATCTCATTAGCATTTCATATGTCATGTTATAAGGTATGTGTTGTTCATTACTTACAATGTATAAAATGGAAGTTGGATTCATTTCAATAATTTGTTAGTTATTATATGCTGAAGTTAAATTTACTGCATAAATTATACATGTCTTTACTCGTTACCATTCTGTGTTTCTTTATCCAACTTATCACAAACATTTTATTTGCTATAAAAAATATTTGTTCTCTAAAAGGAGTTTTCAAGTATGTCTCCGCGGGCCGGACAAAATCTGTCTGCGGGCCGGATGTGGCCCTCGGGCCGTAGTTTGGAGACCCCTGATTTAGATGATCGCTTAAGAGATAGACTGGTGTGTGGCCTGAGAAATGAATCTCTGGTTAAAAGACTCTTGTCTGAAAAGATTTAACCTTTGAAAAAGCTGTGAATTTGGCACTGTGTAATGAATCGACTAGTACAGATGCAAGTATTCTACAGGAAAAAATGGCAGAATTAAATGTGATTAATAAATCAAATAAATTTGAATCGTCTAAGTTTAAGCCAAATAAAATCGAGTCTATTAGATTTAGAAAAAGTGTAAACAAATTAGTTTGCATTCGTTTGCAAGGGCAACCACTTGCCAAAAGTATGTAAATTTCAAAATGCAAAGTGTTTCAAGTGTGACAAAATAGGTCATTTACAATGGGTTGTTTAACAAAAACGAATAATCTTACATATTTACATAAAAAACTAGTTTTAAGTGATCGTCTTTGAATAGCCTCAAAACAGAAGATGAAATTTGTCCATTCTACATTACAACAAATTTAGATGGAAATGAAATAGAAATGCTAATAGATTCAGGTAGTTCGTATCATTACTAATATAAAGAAACATAATGTTTCTTTAAGAACATGGACATCAGATAAAGTAACATTTTAGGAAAACTCAATGTGATGGCTAAAGTTGCAAATTGCACAAAAAGTATGCCGATTTTGGTGGCTGATGGACTGGGTCCTAATATTTTAGGAAGACAATGGTTCGGAACTTTCCGTTTTAAAAATACATTTCTTGAATTTAAATGGAAGTATCCGATATCTCCTGAATTCGAGGAATTGTTCAAGGAAGAAATATATATAGTTATAATGGCCCTTTAATTCACCATGAATTTCTTGAAAATGCTATGCCAAAATTTGTGAAGACCAGGGCAGTACTTTTTGCTCTAAGAGAGTTAGTGGGTAAAAAGCTGAAATCCCTGGAAGAGCAAGGCATTATTGAACATATAAAAATTTCTAAATGAGCATCACCGATTGTACGGTTCTAAAAATGATGGAACAATAAGGGTTTGTCATGATTACAAAACAACGGTTAACATATACTAACCCTGATAAATATCCACTGCCCACAATTCCACAACTTTTGGACAGGTTAAGAGGTGGTAAGGTATTTATTAAATTAGATATGGCCCAAGCCTGTCAAAAATTAAAGGTGGATGATAAATCTTTTGAAATACTTACCACTAATACGCCTAATGGATTGTATAGAGTTAAGCGTCTTTCCTTTGGATTGAATTCCGCTGTGGGAACCATCCAAAGATTTATGGACACTCTTCTAATTGGATGTCCTTATATCGGGAATAAATTGCGATGACCTTAAGAAAAAAAAACTGAAAAAGTTCTTTTGCGTTTGAAGGAAGCAGGACTCCGTCTTAAAAGAAACAAATGTAAATTTTATGTTCCAGAAATTGAATTTTTAGGAATGAAAATTGACAATAAAGGGATTCATCCGTCCGAAGAAAGGTTGAGGGCAATTAAGATACTAGACCACCATCTAATAAAAAAAGAATTGATGTGTTTTTTTAGGACTTTTAAATTATTATGAGTATTTTTAAGAAATAAAGTCACAGTAGTTGAATCTCTTCATTGACTTTTAGACATCAATAATCCTTGGAAATGGAACAGAGAGCAACAAAGAGCCTTTAAAGAAACTAAAAGCTTAATCAGTTCTGAGTCTGTTCTAGCTCATTTTAATGATAATCTGCCTATTCTGGTCAGCTGTGATGCTTCTGAGTATGGCATTTTCCATTTATTTATTTATTACAAAACACACGCTATATCCTATGTGGATATTGGCATGTAAATGTTTAATCTATTTTATGTACATAGTTTTTAAATATATATACAAATTATTTATAGTTTTAGAGAGAGAGTGAAAGTTATTTATATTTAAATTTTAGAGCAATAAATTATACAAGAAATAAAGGTTATTTACACACATATTATCAAAAGTCCAATATATCTTTAGAATTACAACCACTAAACCAGTGGCACAAATAGAGAACATTAAAATAATAATAATAATAATAAAAAACAGCAATAATAAAAAAACTATACTAATCAAAACTAGAAATTTCAATTCTTAATGTAATTCAAGTCCACGACATTTGAGATAGAGTCTACAGAATTTGTTAAATTTTCTATATTCTTCTTTACTGGAAACCATTTGGCTTAAACTAGAACTGTTCATTTGACATTGTACTCTCAAATCTGCAACAAGTGGGCACCGGATTAAAATATGCTCAGGGTTGTGATCATCTTGGTCACATAAGCAGATTGAAGAATCAATTGTGCCAATTCTGTATGTGTTAAAGTCTCTATGCTTTGTAAAGAATTGTATATTATAAAAATTTGGCTGGATAAATTTAAGTAATCTTGAGTTTTCAAAAGATTCTCTGAAATTATCATTTGAATCTTCATAGTATTTTTATTTTTTTTTTCATTAATAAAGTTAGATATTACCATTCTTTTTGCTGGATCATTTCTATTATAATCTATTTCAACTTTAAGTATGTTTGACAAAATGAAGTCCGTAATTTTAGGTATTCTTGCGAGAGCATGTCTATTTTTAATGTTCTCTATTTGTGCCACTGGTTTAGTGGTTGTAATTCTAAAGATATATTGGACTTTTGATAATATGTGTGTAAATAACCTTTATTTCTTGTATAATTTATTGCTCTAAAATTTAAATATAAATAACTTTCACTCTCTCTCTAAAACTATAAATAATTTGTATATATATTTAAAAACTATGTACATAAAATAGATTAAACATTTACATGCCAATATCCACATAGGATATAGCGTGTGTTTTGTAATATAAAAGTGAGCACGAGGAATTTATGAAGAAGTTAATTAATACAAATTTACATATACCGGTGATAATTTGCGGCGATTTCAATGCCAGAGCTCCGTTATGGTATGATATCAGGAAAAATTATAATGGACATAGACTGATCCCTATCATAGATGAAATAAACTTAATTATCCATAATAATAAAACTTTCACGTGTCGTGATGCAAGTGTGATTGATCTCACACTAACAAATAAACAGGCAATTGCGGCGATCAGAAATTGGAAGACGCAGCAAATATCGCAAATTTCAGATCATGTAGCTATATCTTTTGAAATATATACAAACGAACAATTTAGTTCAGAAAAATATTATTCCACTTGGAAATTTAATGAGAAAAATGCGAACTGGTTAAGTTTTAGTCAGAGAATTAACAGTACTGAACGAGAAAAAATTGAAAACTTACTAGACATAGTGGATACACCAGAAATGATTGATCAAACGGTAAAAGAACTTACGAACATACTGATTGAGGCAGCACATAATTCACTCAAATTAAATAATAATATGACAACAAAAAACAATATTAGTAATAAGTGGTGGAATACGAATTTACAGTTTCTAAAGGATCACTGTCATTATCTTAGGAACTGTTACTATAGAAACAAAAATTGCCCTAATCATATTAAACAATACTATAAAAGCATACGAAATAAGTATTTACGGGAAATAGAAAAAGCTAGGAAAGCATCCTGGAGAATTTTTCTGGAGGAAAACAAATCGAACAACCCTTATGGAAACTTATATAGGTGTATAAAAACATCAAAAGTGGATCTAATCGGAAGAGAAATATGCAAATTTTGGAGGGTAATACTGATATGGAATGTTTGCAGAAGGGTGAGGAATTATTGATAACTTATTTCCAGATGATAAATGTGTAGAAGATACAAACATCCATAAAAGTATAAGAAATTATAATTTAAAAACTACTCATAAAGAAAACCGATGGTTATGATTACTGAAGTTATCGACTTAATTGACAAATTAAATCCAAAGAAATCTCCCGGAATAGACAACATCTCTAACAAACATGATAAGGCACACTAAACAATTTTAGCTCCTATATTGGTGAAACTATTTCAAAATGTTTGGACCTACAATACTATCCTGCTGAATGGAAAAGAGCAGAGGCAATAATTATTCCGAAACCTGGAAAAACAGATTTTAATAACTATAAAAATTATAGACCTTTATGTCTTAATTCCAACATTTCTAAATATTTGAAAAAAATAATTAATAATAGAATAATAAAATATTATGAAGATTTTAATTTACTAAGTGATCGACAACATGGCTTTAGAAGATCGAAATCTACTATTACTGCACTAACTGAAATAATAAAAATTGCGTTAGAACATAAAACAAGAGAATATGCAGCAATAATTGCAGTGGATATTAGTGCAGCGTTTGATAATGCATGGTGGCCGGCCTTGATGAAAAGACTAGATGAAGATGGTGTGCAGGCTTCAACGATAAAACTTCTACAATCATACTTTGATAATAGAAGAATAAGATTTAGATTTTCCTCAACTGAAATTAATAAGAAACTAAGTAAAGGATGTCCACAGGGAGGACCACTGTCTCCCACATTATGGAATATTCTTATTAATGAGATACTGAATAATAGTCTGGATGATAATTGTGAAACAATAGGATATGCAGATGATATTACGTTAATATGTTGGAATAAAACTCCTGAACAACTAAGAAAGACAATAGATAATGTATTAAGAAAAATCAATAAGTGGTGTGAAAGTCGTAAATTAAAATTGTCAGATGAAAAAACAAAAATATTATATTTATATAAATGCAATAGCGATATAATAGTCTCAGGTAGCAAGTTAATTAAACCGGTTGAAGAACTTAAGATCCTAGGAGTGACTATTAAAAATCACCGAGTCAGAAGCAAACTGGACTTTACGCCTCACGTTAATGAAATGATCATAAAAGTAACTAGAGCTAGTGGATACCTATTTGGCCTGACAAAGAAAGCATGGGGTCTAGACTTTAGACGAAGACTGATATTGTATAAGACATTATATCGAAGTACAATTACTTATGGTTATTCAGTATGGTATCCATTCATAAACAAAAAGTCTAAGGACAAACTAAATTCTCTTCAATATAAAATATTAAAACATTGTATACAGGCCTACAGTACAACATCATCGGACTGTACACACATACTTGCACAAGTCCCCAAACTTACTGATTATATTGAATCTAACATGTTGAAAACCGAAATAAATTACAACCGATTTGACTCTTCAAGTAGGAATATAATTTCTAATTATATAAGGGAAAAAATGCAGAAATACTATGAGAAGACTAATACCATTTTCAAGTCCTTCTTCACTGACTCCCAAATACCCAAATATGTCAAGCCAAATTTTTACAGTGTCCAATTTTTTACTGGACACGGTAACTTTAGATCATATTTGTACAAAGTCAGAAAGACGGATTCGCCTAAATGCTCATGTGGTGCAGAAGAAGAAAATCCTGTACATATTCTAACGGACTGTCGACTTGTAGAGGACTTGAGAGTCAAAAATCAAATAAATATAAATTGTCTAAATCAAATAGTTAATAATAGATATATGTATATAAATTTTAATAGATTTTGTAGAATGTTTTTTAGTAATAGATAGCCTGGGCTGTAATAACTGATATATAGTTATATGCTGTAAATAGCTCTAAATTTCTGTTCTTATCTGTGATGTTCACTAATATTCATTATAGGGTAATTAAATCGTTAACTAACTGACAAATATGTTAATAATGTCTATTATATAATAACTAAAATCATATTAATAATTACTGTAAATAAGCTCCCAAACTTGTGTATGCATGCAAATATCCAAGACGGATATCGCGTGCTTTGTAAATGATAATAAAATAAAATGTCTACAATTCGAAGATGTTGTATTATAAGCATGTATACAGTGTTTAAGAATTTTATACTGTAGTGAATCCAATTTGTTTTTAGATCTTGTGTTTATATATGGGTACCAGATTGTTGAACCATAAGTTATTGTGGTTCTAAATAAGGTCTTATATAATGTTAATGATCGCCTACTATCCAATCCCCACGATTTCTTTGTTAAACCATGAAAATATCCACTAGCTCTAGTTTTTTTGAAATAACACTGTCGATGTGAGGCATAAAATCTAATTTGTTCTTGTTTCGGTGATTCTTGAAAGTCAATCCTAGTATTTTTAGGTTTTCAACTGGTTTGACAAGATTATCATGCAAGTTAATTACATCCTTTTTACAATTTAATAAATATAAAATATTTGTTTCCTGTCTTGGTATTTTAAGTTTGTTGTTTTCGCACCACATATTTATTTTTCCTATTGAATTTTCAATTGTAATCTAAAGATTTGTTATATCTGTATTACAACATATTACCGTTAGATCATCTGCATATCCAATAATTTTGCTATTAGATTCCTGAAAGTTGGTTAATAGATCATTAATTATAATGTTCCAAATTGTCGGAGATAAGGGTCCTTCTTTACTTAGTTTTTGGTGAATTCATTCGAAGAGTACCTGAATCTTCCGGTTAGTGAAGTAGGATTTAATGATTTTTATTATTGATGCTAGTATATTATCCTCATCGAATCTTTTTATCACCATTGGCCACCAGGTATTGTCAAAAGCTCCACTAATATCTATTGCAATTAAGACGTATACTCCTTGGCTTTGTGTTCTAATGCAGTGTGAATTATTTCAGTTAATGCAGTTATGGTTGATCGAGATTTTGTAAAACCATGTTGACGATTACTGAATAATTTCATTTCCTCGTAGAATTTGATGTATTTGTTGTTTATTATTCTTTCAAAAATTTTTGAAAGATTTGATTTTAGACATAGAGGTCGATAGCTGCCACAATCTTTATGATCGGGTTTACCCGGCTTTGGAATGATCAACGCCTCTGCTCTTTTCCATTCTTCAGGAAAGTAACTCATATCCAGACACCTCTGGTAAATTTTAGTTGATACTGGTACCGCGAATTGTTTTGCGTGTATTATCATATTATTAGAAATGTTATCTATTCCTGGAGATTTCTTCGGATTCAATTTTTCAATAATAGCATTTACTTCATTGATTGTGATTATTGGTTCTGTTGTGTTCGAAAGTCTTAATGGATATTCCCTTATATTTGTATGTGTATTTATATCTTCACCTGGTTTGTCATCAGGAAATAGAGCCGCTATTAATTTCTCAGCTTTCTGTTGTTGTTCTTGATATGTGTTTGTTTCTAATATTTGTAGTTGTTTATTCGAGTTACCTCTTATTTTTTTGTATATTTTGTATAGATTCCCATAAGGATTGGTAGAATTATTTTCTTCTATATAGAAAGGTCCTCCACGATATTCTTTTGGCCTTTTTAATCTCTCGTAAATATTTATTTCTTCTTATTTTAAATAACTCTATTAAATATACTGAAAGATTCCGAGTTCGGTAATAAAGATTTCTTACATAGTGAAAGTAGGTTTTTAAAATCTCCAGTTCTGTATTCCACCAGTTAACTGCACCACATTTTGGAGTTACATTATATTTTAGTTTCAATGTAGAATAGGTAGATTCAATTAGAATCGCCAAAATTTATTTTATTATTTGATCAACTTTTTCTGGTGTGGATATGTAAACCGATAAGCTTTCAATCTTTTTCTTGTCAGCATCATTCACATTCTGTGTAAATCTTGGCCAATCTGCTTTTTTCTCATTGAATTTCCATGTTGAATATAGGGTTGTGGTTGAAAATTGTTCAGTCATACATACAGTATACATAAATATAGTATCGTAACGAGTATGACATTGGAGCCATATTGTCCCAAGTAGATCATAGAGTTGAAAGACCAGTTGTATTCGCCTCTTGAACCTTGAATAAAACTGGAAGAAGATATACTGTGATTGATAGAGAAGCATTGGCAGTAATATTTGCTGTACCTAAATTTTATCAGTATCTTATGGGGAGGAAATTCAAAATTTTGACAGACCATAAACCTTCAATTGGGCTTTTTGACCCGATAAACCAATACCTCAAATTTTATCATCTTACATGTTAAGATGGTGCCTAACCCAAAAAATGTAGATGCACTCAGTAGACTACCATTGAATGAATCACCAAGTGAAGTTCTAAACCCACTCGAAGTATTTTTCATTGAGTCGGAACATGCTGCTATTAGTTCTTCTGAAGTTGCAAAGTTAACTAATAAGGATCCTATTCTATCTTGAATAAAATTTTGGGCGATGAATGGGTGGCCTGAGCAGAGGTATGAGGAGAAATTTAAAGATTTTTCCAACAAGTCTAGTGAGATTTCATTTCACAAAGATTGCTTGCTGTGGGGAAGCAGAGAGATATTTCCTGAAAATTTGAGAAGAGACATTTTAAATCTTTCGCATGACACCCATGTTGGTATAGTAGGAACTAAGGCCTTAGCTCGAGGATTATGCTGGTGGCCTAATATGGACAAGGACATTGAGAGAATGATATCTAATTGCAGAATCGGTTTATCTTGTAGTCATGATCCACCAAAGACTAGTGTATACCCCTGGATTTGGCCTTCCAGACCTTGGTCAAGATTACATATCGACTAAGCTGGTCCCTTTCAAGGAAAGTTATTTTTAGTAGCAGTAGATGGTTTTTAAAAATGGACAGAAGCAAAAATCGTGCCATCAACCTCTGCTGAAGCTACTTAAAGCTACTTAAAGTATTAAGAGAAATGTTTGCAACTCATGGTTTGTCAGCTATGATTGTTTCGGATAACGGGACTTTTTTTCACTTCCGATCAATTTCAGACATTCTTAAAAAGAAAAGGTGTAAGACACATTCTCTGTGTTCCATATCACGCTGCCTCTAATGGCCAGGTAGAGAGAGCCATACAAACTTTGAAAAATCTTCTAAGAAAAAAATGACAAAGGTGATTGGTCAACCAGGTTGGCTAGATCTCTCTTGACAATGAGAATAACCATTAACAACACAACTCATAAATCTCCAGCTCAGCTTCTAATGAATAGGAATTTGAAATGTCTTCTGAATAAATTTCACATATAAATTGTCTCTGAAGAGAGAAGTAAACAAGAAGAAAGATTCATGAGAATATATAGACCCCATAAAGAGGTAGAGGAAGGACAGGAGATTGTAGCTAGGAATTACCATGGTCCTAAATGGCTACCTGGAGTGGTCTATGAAAAACAGGCCCTGTCTCAGTTAAAGTGTAAACTGGTGATGGAAGAGTTATTAATCGACATTTGGATCAGGTGAGGAGCTGTGTAGAAAATGAACCCTTGCCTGCTACATCGTCGGCTCCACAAGTGCCACCTGAGAGTGAAGTTGAAGGAAACCAAGATGCTCCAGTAATAGAGTCTCTTGCAGTGACTCCGAAGCCTGTCTTGTAGAGGTCCTCAAGAAAAAGGAAGCATATAAAGCTGTTTGACATTTAATGGGTGCTTGATTTAATGGGGAGGAATTGTTGTGTATTCGTATTCATTGATTTTATATACCTTGTTTTTATCATCATCCACGTTCTAATCAAAAGATGTTTCGAGAATAAATTGTTTTTGTTATTGTGTGTAAACAATTTTATCATTAATTTAACTATAAAGACATAACAGGTTGAATAATTAAATGATTGACATTTATAAATGAGGTTTTAATATGGAATCGCGTATGTAGTTAGATTTATTTATAAATCAAGAAAGGGTATTTGGCCAATTCCGAAATAATTAAAATTCAGAGATTTGTTATATTTATTCCGACAGATGACCCAAGCCATCAACAACTTTAGTTGCACAATCAGGATATGCCCTTTTCTTAATTTATCACCCTGATCTCAGTACAATTTTTCACTTTCGTACTTTCTCACAAAAATATATATAAAGTATATATGGAAATATTTTCGAGAGGAAAAGGTTCTGCAAAAATAAAGATCCCCTCTCCTGTCAAAATGGACGCTAAAACTAAGCGCCATCTATATTAGCGTCTATTTTGACGGGAGAGGTGAGCTTTATTTTAATATATAAAACATATATATATATATATAATGTAAATAATAAAGTTTATCAAATAAAAATTTTAAATCTTAAATATAATTTAAATTAAGTTGATATTATAGAGTAAGTTAACATGGATTTATATATTGATAGAACTATATTTAAAACTTTTAATAATAGTAATATTTTATATATAAAAAGGAAATTCTATTAGATTAGAAAGCTAAATCTAAATTAATTATATAAGATAAAAGTTGATAATTTTTTTTGTGTTTAAGTTAGATGATTAAAAAGTTGTTTATATGTATTATATTTATATCTTATTTTGGAGAGAAAAATCTAATAAGAGTAATTATATGTTAGAATAATATGTTTTTATTTTAAATAGAAAAAAATTGTGAAAAATAAAAAGAAAATTTAACAAGAAAAGAAGATTTAACAACGTAACGTCTTTTAGCATCGGCTTTTACCCTTCATGTATACATACTCTAAAAATAAATAGGAATAAAGAAGAGATTTATAATGATTATATATTTATTTTTTTTAGTAAAAGAGAGGAAAGAGATAAAGAAAGAACCATACACTTTTATTTCAAACAGGTAGAGAATTGAAAGGGTGTTAGTATTTTTTAGTTAATTAATAGTTTTTGTAATTTTTTAATATAATTTTTGATTTTTTTTAATAGTAAGAATAATATGATATAATGTTTTTGCCTAGTTAAGGATAGATAAACATATTTTAAATCTTTGCCTATTAGAGATTATTTTTTTAAACCCTAATGGTAGACCAGGACATTACACAAAAGGAGATTGGAAAATCTATTGGAAAGAGAAATCTGTGGTATCAGGGCTCTTCAGATGAAAATACCACATCCCATTTCACCCTTACTTCATTATGGATTGATTTCTCTTCGACCATTAAACAGTATAATTAAATTAATATTAGATAACATAGGATGAGATTGTTTACTTACTTATTCAAAGTGGCGTCTGTTGCTCCCTAGAGACAGTGCACATGTGTTGGACATGTAACATGTGTCTGTTTGGGGCCCGCCAACCTTTTTCTAAAAGTAACCTTCCCTCTTCTAGGAAATCTTATTTTTAAAGTTGTTTGAAGTTAGAAAAGCTGTCAGAAAAGAATCATTAGAAATTTTAAAGATTGTGAAAATATGTATTAAAATTTTGTTTCCATTGATATAAGTTAAATTTTTTAATAAAATTATAAATTAATTGAATAATAAAACATTTATTATGCTTCACAAATTCATTTATATTTGTTTTCCAGTTCCCTCCCACAGTAACTGGAGATCAAATTAAATGAATTTAATGCTTTATAATCGTTATCATATAATTAATTTAATCAAAGTCATAGGAAATATATTCAGTAATTCTATCATTTGTTTTAGTATAAGAGTAGAATATAAGTTGTTGGTTAGATTAATTGGAGAAGTTTGAAGTTTCAAATTTATAATTATATTTATTATTGCGCTTAGGTATTTGTGTATTGACAGCCTATTGTAAAACTTTACTGTTTTGTATTTAAAACCATTTTGTTTAAATACTCTTCATTAAGATATTTAATGTCTTTAATAAAGTTTGTTTTAATGTTGTTGATTCTATGGCGCTTGGCAGTTACGACCAGATAACGGTCTTCAGAGGTAGCTGTTTTTCTTTTTCTACCAGAACCTTCTTTTCTTTTGATGGTTCCTGTCTCAATGAACTGGTTCCATATTTTGATGAACACAGATTTATTCACATTTAGCCATTTTGCTACTTCAACTTGTGATTGCCCTGCCTACATTCTTCCAACAGCTCTCCATTTTAATTCATCTGCTAAAATTTTTCGTAAACTCATAATTAACTAAGGATTAAATAAAATTATAATTGGACAATTCTTAGATGGGGTAAACGACACGCCAAATAGCACACTTATAAAGACAAGCAAAATTTTGCATATTTTCAATTTTACCGAATCGAATGGTTGCGATAAATAAATTATACGACTTAAAATACTTAATTAAATTACCTTTTAGCTTTTAGCGTTGTATATTTTAAAACATATCATTAAAAAACAAAAGTTTATTATTTTTTGGACACCAGTGTATTTTGTCATGAATAAATATTTGTGTCTTTCTTTTCTGAGATACATTTCATTATAGTCTTTGATATGTTAATGTCCAGTGTAACTATGTTATATAAATAGATTTAGAACATTTTGCATACCACAGGTGGCAGGATGCAATAATTGAGAAAGGATAAAAACGTCATCTAGGAAGGTCGTCGTTGGCGGCGCTCGATGTCATTTCCTACTTAATCTTTCTCAATGGTGCCTGTGCTCGGCTACTGGGACATTCGCGGGCTAGGCGAGCCTATTCGATTCCTACTGCACTATGCCGGGCAGGGGTTTGAAGACAAACGCTATGTCCTTGGTCCTGATATGGAAGCTCCCAACGATTGGTTTGGTAAGGACAGAGAGAAGATGGATCTCTTATTGCCCAACCTGCCTTATTACATCGACGACAAAGTCAAGCTAACTCAGAGTGGTGTCATTATCCGCTACCTGGCTTACAAGTTGGACCTGGCTCCCCGTAATATGGATGAGCAGTTGATATCTGAGCATCTAGAGGGACATTTCTACGACTTCAAGATAGATTTGGCTTGCTTCGCCTACTTCAATCCTGACTGGAAAGAACTGATGGCGGAGCATTTCGAACGGGTGCCTGCAAAGATCAGCTGTTTGGAAAATATTCTGAGCGACAACCGTCAGTGGTTCTTGGGAGACTGGGTGACCTACGTCGACTTCCTCGCTTATGATTCCCTGGACTTTGAGAGGGTTCTCAAGTCGGACTGTTTTGATGCTTTCCCTAAGATCCTCGCTTTCATGAAGAGATTTGAAGACCTTCCGCAGATTCGGAGATACATGGAGTCTGGCAAGTATCCCAGAACTGCTCTCTTTGCTCCTCTTGCCTCTGTTGGCAACAAGAAAGGGTGAACCACTCTGTCATGCTGCCTCTTTTCCAATATAATTGCGTTTTTCAAATATATTAAATTAAATTGCTTTATGAAGTTATCGTTTCTCTAAATTATTAATAACATGCATGGATTTTTTTCACACTAAATATATATCAGAATTGCATGGATTTGCATAGGAATTTGATAAGCTGTGTGAATATATTCATTTTTCACTTCTTTAGATTATTAAACAAATTGAATTTATATATGCTCTAAATTATGTGATATATATATATATATATATATTTATTTTTACAAATTAAATATAATAAATAATTCATTGAAATTATATTTTTACTTTTGAATGAAATTTACAAACGAAAAATTAATACCATAATAATAGATATTATTTATATATATATGAAAAAATAGTACAAATTTAACATTGTACTGGGATAAGGTGCATAAATTAAGATAAAGATGGCGCCAGCCATCAGCAACTTTCAGTTGCACGATAAGGAGATGCCTTTTTCTTAATATATATATATATATTATGGTATTAATTTTTCGTTTGTAAATTTCATTCAAAAGTAAAAATATAATTTCAATGAATTATTTATTATATTTAATTTGTAAAAATTACACACTCTCTCTCTTCAAAGATTTATTAAGCTTTTTACACATAGTAATTGAAATGTTAAGTCTATATTGCCACGTGGAAAATTAGGGAAGAAAAAAACTTCAGGAAGGGACAGCAATTTATTTCAGGGAAAGACAAACTAAGAAATGTAAACAAAAGATAAGCCACGAGGGAAATTTACAGAGTCGCAAGATATAAAACATAAAAATGACCACTCTGTTAAATAAAAAATAATAAAATTAAGAAATACTATGTTACATAAATAAAATTTAAAAATACTATGTTACTTAGCTTCTTCCCTATGGGAGCTGTGACCCACAGCTAGCAATTATTGTAGATACTGACGTGGATTTGACGTGCTTCTGCCAAGGATTCCATCGAAGTCTTGGAACTTTGTCCCTAGTACCTTTGCGTCCTTTTTCTTGCGGCGTGAAGAGCGGCTTTGTCGTCGTATCGTCTATAGGAACATCGTCATCTTCGAGGGAAGTCTTGGCTTTGGCACGGCGGTGGAATCCTGGAGTCAGTCTCCGAAAATGTAGATCACAGTACCCATGGCTTTAAGGTCTTCTCGGCGATCTTCAGTTTGTCTTCCCTAACTTACCCAGCATCTCCACCAAAATGCCACATGGAAAATTAGGGAAGACAAAACTTCAGGAAGGGACAGCAATTTATTTCAGAGAAGGACAAACTAAGAAATGTAAACAAAAGATAAGCCACGAGGAAAATTTACAGAGTCGCAAGATATAAAACATAAAATGACCACTCTGTTAAATAAAAAATAATAAAATTAAGAAATAATATGTTACATAAATAAATTTTAAAATACTATGTTACAATATATTATTTTTGGTATGCACAAAGATTGAAAATAAACAATTACGCTAATATTTGAAACAATTAATGAATAAAAAATATTGAGTCTCAAAAAATAAAAGTATATATAGGGTCATTATTTAATAGATATATATGAAATTTTAAAAAAATGATTTCGAGTTATAAATATACATGCTTAGATAATAAAAAGGTATATATTGGATTGAATAAAAAAAAATATTTGTCAATATATGCCTTTTTGTTATCTAAAGATTTAAATATGGATTGCCCTATTTTCAGAAAAAAATATATATATGATATATTTCTAAAAAATTATTATTTTGAATTATTACATCATTTTTTTCTTATATTAGAAAAAAATGTATTAATCCCCAAAATAAGCATTTTTCCAAATAAATGAAATATGGATAGCGCAATTTTTGACGCACGCACACACACATATATATAGATGAAAATATTGCCGAGAGGAAATTGATTTATAAAAGCACGGGGCGCCTCTCCAGTCAAAATAAGCATGCCAGCTAAACACCTCTTTAGCAGATTTTAAAGATTCCATAAGATCCCGTGTGGTAGAATAAAAGTCCGACCTAGGCTGACGAAGGTCATTAGCCCGAAATCATGGTCTCTAGTTGGACGCTTCTTATTTTTTCAAAACTGGTGTTGTGGCTTTGTCAACGACCCGAGACCAATAGTTTGCGACGACGGCGACTAGTGTTGACGTCAGTGAAGACACCAGCAGACACCATTAAAAGTCCCAAGCTCTACAGGCTTGATACCCTAATATGATTGGGCGGAGATAAGAAAGAAGAAGTGTTGACGTTTATTTTGACGGGAGGGACGCCTTATGCTTTTCTACAATATATATATACTAGACGAATGACCCGGGCAACGCCCGGGTTTACCCGATTAAATGTTTTATTCAAACACTATTCGTTACAATTATAAATTTGGCGCCGTGGATGTCACTCTTGTGAAACGTCCCGCTCCAAACTTTACAGTCAGATTAGTTACGATATACACATGTGTAAATCTTCAAATCGAGCGAGCGTCTATAAATATCTCGATTTAGATCAAGTATTCTAATTATTAAGCGAACTATTATTAATAAAATTTTGAGAAGATATCGATTTTAAACGTATTTATAACCTTGATAGAGGGCGCTGTTCGTGAGCTAAGTAGAATAATTTGAATATATATTTTTAATATTTAATTTATATTTAATTTAAAATAGCCTATCGTTTTCCTCGTACTTTTTTTTTACCAATGTATGGAAATCTTGGTACTGTAAAAAAAAAACTTTGCTTCGATAATATATAAAAAAAAAAAAACACCCAGGCTAAATTTCGAACCAAGGTTGTGGAAATACGAAGTCGCACACCTAACCATTAAGCTACGCTTGGCATCATAAATATTCGCATGCAAAGCTATTTCAGGCATTACATATTTTAACGACCTTTTTGAAATAGGTTTTTGAAACATGGAAATTATAATACTTCAAATAAATAGAAATAGAGTGAACACAAATAAAACATATCAAATATTTCGAATTAGAGCAGTTATTTTAAACGGCGAATTAGATCAGTTATATCAAAAAATGAAAATATAAAAAAAATAAAACATACCAAATATTTCAAGAGCAGTTATTTTAAACGGCGAATTAGATCAGTTATATATAAAAATGAAAATATATAAATAAATAAAACCTACCAAATATTTCAAATTAGAGCAGTTATTATATAAATATTTATATTATATGTGTTATATATTAAGCGAACTATTATTAGTTATTTTAAACGGCGAATTAGATCAGTTATATCTAAAAATTAAAATATATAAATAAATAAAACCTACCAAATATTTCAAATTAGAGCAGTTATTATATAAATATTTATATTATATGTGTTATATATTAAGCGAACTATTATTAGTTATTTTAAACGGCGAATTAGATCAGTTATATCTAAAAATGAAAATATATAAATAAATAAAACCTACCAAATATTTCAAATTAGAGCAGTTATTATATAAATATTTATATTATATGTGTTATATTAAGCGAACTATTATTAGTTATTTTAAACGGCGAATTAGATCAGTTATATCTAAAAATGAAAATATATAAATAAATAAAACCTACCAAATATTTCAAATTAGAGCAGTTATTATATAAATATATATATTATATGTGTTATTAAGTGAACTATTATTAATAAAATATTGAGAAGATTTAGATTTTAAACGTATTTATAACCTTTTAGTACTTGATAGAGGGCGCTGTTCGTAAGCTAAGTATAATAATTTGAATATATAGTTTTAATAATTGATTTATATATTTTTTAAAATAGCCCATCGTCTTCCCCGTTATTTTTTACCTATGTATGGAAATTTTGGTTTGAATTAGTGAACTACTGCGAATTTGTATACATTCATTTTTATATATATAGATATATATATATATGTTATATTGAAATATTTTATTTAGAAATGTTATATAAAGGTATTATTTAAAATGTTATATTAAAATATTTTATTTAGATTTATGTTAAAGTCATATTTGATTTAAAATTATAATTTCATAGATATAAATACTCTGTATAAATCGACCGCCAGAGGTCACGCTTCCCATATAAAATCACATTGTTGTTTTTCCCCGTTAGAAGGCGGAATAATTGTCATCATTGTTTTTCCCCGTTGGCCGACCCAAAACATTTGTACATTATGTAAATAAGCTTTTTCTTTTTTTATTTTTACGCCTTAAGCCAGGCAGTACCTTTATCAAATTGTATTTTTTATGCATATCCCTTAGCTCAAATAAATAAATCTCTAATATTCAATATTATTCTATCAAAACTATTTTTATTATTTTTATTTCAAAATTATGCAACCACGACTGCACCGCCATAGCATAATCACCAAGATGATCCAAAAAATCAAGCAGAAAATCAAATCTTATTAATTTTATTATAAATATATAATATTAGCCGACAGGTTAATCTGAAACTTGTGTGAAAAAAATGGCAAAATCAAAACTAATATGCAAATCTTCTACAATCTACCATCTCAACCAAAAATAACTTTTCCAATCAAAAATACCGATATTCAATCAAACATGGCCCAATACAAGCAAACATAGCCGTCACCATCTCAAGAATTTTCAAGCATCCTTCTCCCTTCCATCTCCAGCGATCACATCTTCCGCCCAACACCAGCCATCTCCCGATAATTCATCTCCAGCCGGAATCTTCCATTTCAAGGTACTTTGTATCTGACTTTAGCATAATTTACCCCATTTTTACTTTTTCTCTCGTGTTTACAATAGTTTTCAATCACTAATTTTCTTATAGTTACATCCCTTTTATGTCATTTCTTAAATATATTTGCAATTTAAAATTTAAAATGCTTTATTTTCTCTGCATAATTTGTATCTAAAGATAATATTTCTTATTCCATATTTTTACTTTTAAACTTTTGCATTTTAAGCTAAACCATTTACAACTATCATTTTTAATACACCATATGTAAAATAGTCGGCCAGGAGGACAACAACAAAATAATTATACCTACTTTTACATTATCAATATTTTATTAAACCATCTTTAACATTAAAAAAAAAAAATCATATTTCCACTATGTCTCATTTTCGTTAATGGCCACAATATCCTATAGCTTCACAGCTATCTTATATCTAAAATTTCCTAACTTTTGATATTTGATATTTTTTATTTAATCTCATTTCATGTTTTAATTTTCAAAATTTGCATTTTAAACCCATTACTTATTTCATATGTAATTAATAACTAAAGGCGTTTCTGCCAGTATGTAAATTTGGCGAGTCCAACATATGTAAATTTTAGCTCTTATTTTTATCCACCTTGTTTCTTTTTTTTTAAATGACCATTCTTTATCCTTACCATTACTTTTTTTATCTTTACATGTTCAACCCTTGTTTTCACATTTTGCCTTTTGTACATAAACTTTCTCATTTATTGCTTTTTTCTCAAATGCCTTTTTCTTATAATCATCCAATGTTTCCACCTATCCTTTACAAATTATTTTCATATTGTTTTCCATGTTCTTCATAATTTTTCATTCATATACTTTTGTAATTATAATTCATTTATTTTCCTTCCTCATTCTTAATATGAAGCGATTCGGCAAACTGCCACATTTCCAGTGCGCGCTACGTGGAATCTGACAAGTATTACCAACTTCCCCTTTTGATACTTTTACTCCCTTTGTAAAAAGGGAGAGTGATTCTGGCCAAAATAAACTCTTTCTGTACTCTGTCAATAACTGATGTTGACTGCCCCAATTTAAGCGGGCTTACCTGTGAGAAGAGGTGAGAGGGATATATAGCATTGGTCGTTTTACATAAAGACCATCCTCCTGAAATCTTCAATAAACAGTTTGATTTGAAACTCTTGTTCCAGAGTCAAATGTTTTTAGAGAGTTAATCAACTCTCCTTCTTTATGGCGCTTAGCAGTCAATGATAGTTAACAGAATTCTTTGGCCATGGTGGATCTTATTCATCTGTTCCGTATTCTTCTGGTAATGGTTTCGTTTTACTGAAATGTTATCACATTTCTGCTTACATTGAGCCATTTGGTGACTTCAGTCTAGGATTGGACTGCTTCCATATTTTGAATAGCTTATTATGAAACAACAAATGAACGATTATTTTATTCCATTTTCGAAAAGAGCAAAATTTAATTTACAAATTTTAAACTTATGCATTTATATATTCCAGGCTTAAATTATTTAAAATATTATGATATGTGAATTTGTCTTCCTTCTCTCCTCACTAATATCTTTGCATTCATAGATATAATGAGATAGTTCAGTTTCCATATTTTCTTTGCAGAGATCACAAATCTTATCACCCTCTTTGAAAATGTTTGTATGGTTTTCCTTGAAAAACGAATATAGTAATCTCTGTTGTGCGATATAGCCTTTTACTGGGAATGGAAAGTTGCTAAGTAAATAGTTTTCAATTCGGAATGAACTGTGTAAATACTTATAGTGAGGGTAGAATTTAGAATTCTATATTTTTGCCTGGTCACTTTGAATAGATTGTTCTATTGCAATTTTAGTTATTAAATGTATTTCTTGCCTGATAATCCTTGCATCGTTGCAGTTAATTAACCAAGAAAATCCTGTTGAGTTGAGTATGTTGGCCAAACTTTCCGCAAGTCCAATTTATATATTTATATTTCTTGATATCTCATATAGTTGAGCTAAGCATATATGGGGGAGTCGGCTGCTGTTCATATTTAGAATTCTAAGCCAGAACCCGAGTGTAAGTTTCAGCACCGTAACTCTCAGTGACGTTCTTCCGCACTCCATACGTAGAATAAAACCAGAAGTATATCTGGGTAAATTTAGAAGTCTCCGTAAGAAATTGTCTTGTACCCTGTCAACAAAGTTTTTTTGGTTGTTTGCCCAAATTGGAGCTGCGTAGAGCAAGGTTGACAGAGTCATTGAGTCTAGACGCTTGAGTGAGGATCTGATAGAATTGATTCTTGTTTTAGTCGATATTCCCCAGACCGCATTAATAGCATTTAGCGCCTTGTTTTTAAAATGCCTTTCCGCCTGTTGAGTTGAGATATTGTTAGATATCAAAAAGTGGATATAAAATTAATTTTAGGGCAAAACCTTTATTTTGCGTCTTTTCGTTTAGAGCGCTTCATTTCTCGGGTCCTGGCCCAAACCTGCATTTTGAGAAACAAAATACTTTGCCTACAATGCCGACAGTTCCATTTAAGTCGTTCTTTGTTCATTTTGGGCACCTTGTATTTTACATGAATAAATACAAACCAAGCTTTTATCGAGTTAAGCATCTCGATAGATAACCGGATTTAAAAACACATTCACAAGGCTTTATTAAGTCATATAGTCATATTTTTTAAAAATTTTATTATTACAGAAGCACGAAGTCTATCCGACTATATTGTGCTATATTAAAATTATTTACATATATGTGATAATCTGTATATAGCAATATGTAACCCCACCACAATCTATGCAATGTATCGTCAAAAGATTTAATAAAAGTAAGGCTTCGCGAAAAGGGAAATAACAATTAACAGGATTGCATCATCCAGGAAGTAAAGGTCACTGCCCTGGACCTATAAAACTTAAGTTCAAAGACCTTCTTCTTCCTGGAGGATCGCAATCATGGGGACAATGGAGGTACTAAGCCAATCACAGTTAAGCATGACCAACTGATAGCGAATCATCAGAGAGCACGTGGAAAGATCTCCACCAATCAGAAGTCGAGAGAGTTAATGACGATAATTTTGGACAAGAAGTTAAAAAGAAGGTAGGTGACCGTGCTAGAAGCAAGGTGTGCTCAACATAGGCTCCAACCAAGATAGTGTCCGCTCCATCATGTGAAAGGCCAAATACCTCCTCCAGTCGCATCACACTCCCTTTCGCAAGGTCTTATTTATACCTCGTCCAGGTGTGCTCGTTATTCGCTAGAATATGAGTAATGTAAGGAGATGAACTTTTGTAAGCATGAATTCACCTAATTAAAATTTGGTACTGTATAGAATTTAACTTTGAACGCTTTGCTGTATTGATAAAAGGGAACCAGTTATTTGATGCATAGCTTAACATAGGACGTATCACCGCTTTGTATAAAATCAATCTGCTCCTTGAATCAATTCCCTAAGTACGTGCATGTGATATCTTGGGATCTCTGGGACCAGTGTTACCTGATGCTAGACGAACCTCGATGTCACCTCTACCGTGCAGTCGTGGTGGAAGGCGACACAGTTGGGCCAAAGGTGAAATAAACAAACAGAGATTCCACGGAGAAGCGTCTGAACGTCAAGAAGGAATGGGACGAGGAGGTTTCTGGCAGGAAAGGAATACCTCTATAGGAGCGGCCTACGCGGACTGGAGGACTGAAGGACTGAAACAAAGACTGACTAACTGAGGCTTGGTGCCTCCTTTTATAGCTTCCCTGGGTCCAGGGAGGTCACTGCCCTTTTCTGACGTAAACAGGTGGGGGAAAGTTACATCATCCAAGAGGGCTATGACCTCGTAAAAATTGGACTGGGCTCGATAGGCCTACTTTCTTATTCTCACTTAGGCCTGATTAGTTTTAGCCCTAATTTTCTCCTGTTATTCTCCATTCCTTCTTTCTGTACAGTTGCTATACTTCATTAGAGTCTTAAGCGGTACAGATTGATGTTATTTGATGCTTTCTATTTGCAGTAAATAACAAGTTATATATTTACTAAATTGCATTGGAAAGGACAAAAGATCCCTGTACAGAGAACCAAGAAGAGTTCTTGAGCTTCTTTACGAGCACGACCTCCAAGATCTTGTCTAATTTAGACTAAAAGGATAAGTAAAAAAAAAACAAGTTATATACAGTCACGTGGTGAAACATGTGGTAGTAGATATCTGGATTATTTACAACAATTCCATGGTCTTAAATCATCACATGCACATAATGAAAATAGCGCATTCTTAGATTTCATAGCCCTGCTAATTATATTGTCAACGTGTGGTCTAAAATCAATTTTATTTCTTTGTCTGTGGTTGCGAAAAATAACTCCCAAAATATTTATAGTTTCTGATGGCTTAATATTTATACCGTCAAAGTTTATAGATAATTTTCGGTAATTTTGTAGGTAGAGTATACCTGTTTTATTTGGACTTATTAAGAGCTTTACTTTCTCACACCAAATTTTAATATTATTCAGACTTTTTATAATTTAGAACTGATGATCCTAAAATATAAAATGAAATCATTTTATATCAGGATGGCCGAGCGGTCTAAAGGCTGCGTTCAGGTCGCAGTCTACTCTTGTAGGCGAGGGTTCGAATCCCACTTCTAACATTCTTTTTTATGCTCCAATGGCCCCCGATTCTTGCATAAGTCCAACCCCACCAGCGAGTGCAAATACCCAAACGGGGCTCTGGCACCTTTGTAAGTGTAAAAAGCAGTCGCCTACTTCTACTCATCATGATTACCATGGCTGTACCACGTGTACTAGGGATAAGTAAAAGAGAAAAAAAAGAATAAAATCATTTAATAATATATTCCAAAGAACAGGAGAAATAATTCCACCTTGAGGGCATCCGTTATTTACCATTTTTGTACATTTTAAGTTTAAGTATCTTAGCTCTATCTTTCGATCTTCGAGATATGAAATAACTATTTTAATTAGTGGCGCTGGAAAGTTTGCTTTGTCCAATTGTTGAATGATTGCAGGATGCCAAGCGTTGTCGAATTCTCTGCTGATATCCACAGCAACCAAGGCCGTAACATCTGTTTCCTTTCATTGGAGACTTATTTTAGTTATTTCGTGTAGGGCAGAAATTGTAGACTTTGCTTGTATGAAGCCGTGCTGATCAGGATGCATAACATTATTAGCATTGATATGATTTAAGAGGCCGATGTGAATTAATCCTTCAAATTTTGCCAAGATTAGATGACAGACATATAGGTCTGTAGGCTTTCGGTTCATTATAATTATCTTTATTTGTTTTTTTTTTAATTATCATAACAGCAGCTTCTCCTCAGGCCATTGGATAATAATTTAGTCCGATGCAAACATTGAATAATTTGTTGGGATTGGCGATATGTAGTGGGCTGCCGTTTTAATAATCTGATTACTTATATGATATAATCCTGGAGACTTTTTATTATTGAGTTTACTAATTATAGAGAAAGTTTGAGTATTATCAAAATGAATAGTTTCGTCATTGGAAAAAGTATGTTTCTTGTTTATAATTAATTTATGATAATTTCTTTCAGAAGATTGATTATCGTCCGGAAACAGCGAAGAGAGAAGGTTTTTCAATTCTGATTGAAGCCTATCTCGAGATACATTCAAAACCGGTAAATCAAATGATTTTGGAATAGTCCTTTGTTTCAAATTTTATAAGTATTTCAAAAGAGGGATGAATTTTCCACTTCCTCTAAGAATGCCAGCCAACTTGCTCTTCTTGTGTTTTCAAAAGTAATCATATATTTATTTCGTGATTCTTTATATATATTTTTCATAACTTAGCTGTCTATAGTCATATACATAGATTCACCAAGTCTTAAACATTAAGTATATATTAAAAGGTGAAAGCTACACACATTTAATGATAATAATACAAATGAAATATAAAACCTAATTAAGATAATTATAGGTTTAAAACAATATCCAAACTTTTGTTTTACAGACGATTTATTCGTAAAGAAAATAAACATTTTCCGGAGAACGCACACTGCCGCGTTAAAAGCTTTTAAAAGTTGGAGCAGAACTTCCCAAAAGAGTTGGGTTTCAGTTTTGTGAGCAGAAGCGAAGGTGTGTTATTTTTAGATTATTTTTTTAATCAATTGATTTTAGCGCTTTAATATTAAGAGCAATATTTCAGAATAAAAATATAGGTTTCTCCAAAATATCATATATTACAGGTGAATAAAAATATACATATTCAAATGAAGAAGTGTAAATTTTATCAAAATGTGATGAAAATGAAAAATATAGAAACGTTGTTCAACATTTTTTCAAATATATACATTTTTTTCATTCTTTTCTAAAATAAATTTCGATTTTTTTCGAGTCATTGCAATGTTGGTGCTCAGTGCTGCTCTGTTATTAACCCTTAGTTACTGGCGCCTATTTTCTTTACACAATTACTGGCGTTCGGCCTCTCAGGCCGTCTTTTAAAATCAATAATAAACCATGTTATTTATAAAATAAAAAGAAATTAAACGTATACACATAATTTCCAAAGAATAAATATTTTGTTTTTTTCGAATAAACAAAGTTCTAAACAAAATTAAATGAAAATGTACAAGAAACTCTTTCTATCTAAAATATTCTATCTCTATTCTAAAAATTCTACCTAAAATATTTTATTCAAGATTAGGTGCACAATTCAAGCATATTTCAATAGAATGATCTTTGCAGATTGGTTCTTTGCATTTTTTGAATTGCATTTGAGTTCGACGATATTTTTTACATAGGTAGCATCTTTTGCGTTTTTTGGACCAAGGACTGCCGCTTGTGGATTCCTAGATAACACATATTATTGATATTTCGTTTGAATATCAAATAAATATTTGCCTACCTCAAGTGATGAAGTTCCAGCATGCTTCTGAATTAATACTTGCAGATCTCTTGACAAATTTTTGGCTTGATTTCTCATATTCAAGGCATCTCTCATTAGTTGTAGAGCAAGCTGCTTTATAAAATCTTTTCGAGCCATTCCACCGTCTTGCTTGACAGCCTTATAAATTACTGCTGAATTTATTGCAACCACATCCAAAAAGTTGAAAAATAAACACAGGGGCCATCTTTTGGTTCTTCTTCCAACTGAATACATGTCTGATCAACTACATCTACACCACCTTTGGTCATATTATAAAATGTGATTATCTCGGGCTTTTATTGTTCAGCAGTTTCTTGATCAATTGTTGTGGTCGAATTGATTGTGGAAAGTAATATAACATATTTTCCAATTTTATAGGGACATAGGGTACCAAATTTTTGTTTTTTGAAAAACCAAAAGTGAAACCGAACTTCTATTATATTATACAAAATTACAATCACAAAACACAATTTAGAATGCATATAATTGAAGCAAGAGTAATAAAAAAACGAATGCTCAACTTATTTGTTGCGTTTTAACGTCTATAAAACCAAAAGTGAAACGGCCAATAATAGGGGCGCTAAAATTCCCAGTGACGTAATTACTGGCGCTCGGCTTTAAAGGCCGTTTGATTTAATAACTCGGGATATACAAAATAGATTTTTCTTAAAATGAAAAGTTCTTCAAATAAATGCATTTTATTAAGATACCTAAAATTTTGATGAAAAATATTGCATTTTGAAAATTTCGCAAACATTTTAAATTTTGACACGGCCTTTCAAGCCGAACGCCAGTAATTACGGGTTAATACAAATTTAGAACATTTTGTATACCACAGGTGGCAGGATGCAATAATTGGGAGGAATAATATGACGTTATCTAGGAAGGTCGCCGTTGGCGGCGCTCGATGTCATTTCCTACTTAATCTTTCTCAATGGCGCCTGTGCTCGGCTACTGGGACATTCGCGGAGTGTGCGACCCTATCCGATTCCTGCTGTACTATGCCGGGCAGGAGTTTGAAGACAAACGCTATGTTCTTGGCCCTGATATTGAAACTCCTACCGAATGGTTTGGTAAGGACAGAGAGAAGATGGATCTCTTACTGCCCAACTTGCCTTACTACATCGATGACGATATAAAACTAACCCAGAGTGGTGTCATCATCCGCTACCTGGCTCGCAAGTTCGACCTGGCTCCTCGTGATGTGAAAGAGCAGTTGGTTGCTGAGCAGCTCGAAGGACATTTCTACGACTTTAAAATGGACCTGTGCCACTTCGTCATATTCAATCCTGACTGGAAAGAGCTAATGGCAGAGCATTTCGAACGTATGCCCGGGAAGTTCAGCTGTTTGGAAAATATTCTGAGCGACGGTCGTAAGTGGTTCTTGGGAGACCGGGTGACCTACGTCGACTTCCTCGCCTACGACGCCCTGGACTTTGAAAGAGTTCTCAAGTCGGACTGTCTTGATGCTTTCCCTAAGATTCTCGCTTTCATAAAGAGATTTGAAGACCTTCCGCAGATTCGAAGCTACATGGAGTCTGGCAAGTATCACAGAACTTCTCTCTTTCCTATTTTTGCCTCTGTTGGCAACAAGAAGGAATGAACCTCTATGCTATGCTGCCTCTCTTTAAATATAATTGTGCTCTTTAAAAAATGAACTACAATAAATTAATCTGTGAAGTTATATTTTCTCTAAAAATGTATAAATTTCTAGCTTTATTTTTTGCACACAAGATATATCTGATTTGCATATAAATTTAATAATCGTTGTGAGTAAATTAATTTTGCACTTTTTAGGTTATTAGAAAAATTGCATTTATATAAATAGTAATAAATTGTGTTATATATGTCTTTATATGTATACTATCATATCATTTCATTAAGAATATTTAATCTAAAAGAAGTGAATCTATTTATATTATATAAACACTAATTTATTATTAATAAATTGAAAATAAATAAATATTCGAAACTATTATAGACGCGTATAATAATTTTGAAAATTAAACAATTTCTACTGCCCTTACTGCAATGGAAAATTAAAAGGAGGGCCTGGCTTATCATACGCGTCTATAATAGTTTCAAATATTCATAACAGAAAAATGCATCAAAAAATTAAATGACATCAAAAAGACAGAGAGGCCTATTTTCGAATATATATGTGGGATTGCTTGGGACGTTTACCTTTTTAAGCTGGCTGAGTTGATTGTTGATTGATTGAATTGTGGTGGGCGCAGTCGTTGGCTGAAGTGATAAGGTATCCACAAGGGAAAATAACGAGGACACAGAGTTTGGATTGAAAAAGGCAAGCGATCTAAGGAGAAAGGAGTTGAGACTATTGGGTTGAGTTGGCTATTGACTAACTGTTCACATGATTGAGGATTGACTTCTCTGATGGTGGAGAAGATGGGGTTGGCTCCAAACTCCTCTCAACCGTCCAGATGTTAGCTCGATGCTGGCCAGCTCCCAACTGCCGACCGACCCGTAACGAACTTTCTAACGGACTTTTTTAACGGCCGTCTGCTATGTTGCAACATCCGGCCGTCTACCTTGGCCTTGACCAACTTCTTTCTCCCATATTTTCTAAGCCTTGTTTTTATTACAACCTTTTTAAAACATACATTGCATACATATTGTGGTGGGGTTACATCCAGTTATGTACAAATTACGACAGATGCGCCCCCTACATGCGAAGAATTCACGAAGGGGTTAGCCTGAGTGAGTTCTGTAAAGAGAAAAATAATTTTTTGTGGAAAATTAGTTGTGGTTATAGAGAGGCTATTTACAATCATTGGTAGTGATATAAGAAATAAAAGAGAATGGTGTTGAGGATATATAGATTGCGTATAATTGAGAAATCAAAAAAAATTAATTGTAAGAAATCAAAATGAATGCTATGGTACATAGTGGGATAAAAAGAAAAGAAAATGCAATGCTCCTAAACGATATTCTACTCGAGATGGGGAACAAAACCGAGGGAATTCTACTAGGGCTTTTGAGAAATCAAGAATAATATAAGTTGGAAGAAATCAAAGTGAATGTTGGTGCATGGTGAAAAAAGAAAAGAAAATGCTTTGTTGCATGGTAAAAAAAAGTTACCTAATCACATTCTACTCGAGATTGGGAATGAAATCGAGGGAGTTCGATTAGGGCTTTTGAGAAATCAAAAGTAATATAAGTTGGAAGAAATCAAAGTGAATGTTTGTGCATGGTGAAAAAAGAAAAGAAAATGCTTTGTTGCATGGTAAAAAAAGTTACCTAATCACATTCTACTCGAGATTGGGAATGAAATCGAGGGAGTTCGATTAGGGCTTTTGAGAAATCAAAAGTAATATAAGTTGGAAGAAATCAAAGTGAATGTTTTTGTTGCATGGTGAGAAAAAAAAACTTTTGTAATTAAAAGTAAAATAACTAATTTTAAAAGCAAACCAGTGAGTCTTCTTTGATGAAAAGTTGTTTAGTTGTTGAATTATAAAAAAAAATAAAAGAAGTGGTTATATAAATGGTGAACAATTGATTAGAATAAATGATAAGTATTTGGATTAGGGTACAATGGTAAATTTGATGAGGAATTTCGAATTTTAAACATAAGAAAATGATGTAAATGAATGGGATAAGAAAAATGTATAGCGAGGTTCGCAAACTCGCTTTGTATTCAGAATTACATGCCACAATCTATGTCACGCCGCTCAATTAATTATATGCTTCGTAGATTTTTGTCTTTCCCGTGCGACTCATGGGTAGAAACATGATCTTTCCCAATTGTGCTTTATATTGTGTATAGAGGAGACATGGGAATCTAATTAACTTTACGTGTGTATTTTGTCTTTATTGGCATCCGTCCTCCTAATTGATTTTTTCTAATGGTTCTGGTTGGGCTCCCCTTAAATGTCCCACGGTTTCTTCTAGCATCTCCCAAACGAGGTATAGAAGTTCTAAAATCGCTTGGCCTAAATGAAAAACTGCCTCTTGTAGCTCGAAAATTCTATGAGGGGGCATGATATAAATTAATAAATAACTGGGAAATAAAACTGGGATACATTTGTAGGGTAGGACTAGCAGACCAAGGATGAAAATCAGGTGAAAGATGGGGTATCGATACATTTTCTTTCATATTGTTGTAAATGGGGACTCTGAAATATTTGTTCGAACCTTATTCATTGTTGGTCGTTCAATTTCGCACTGCTTGATATCTTGGGGGAGTGGTGTGATATGATTGAACTGGTTGTCAGGTTCGCAGTTCTTAATGTCGGGGAAGAATGGTGCAAATCGCCTTGTTGCAAAAATGGCAGGGTCTAAATGCCTGAAAGGTTCGCTGTTGGTGGGTTTGAACCTTAATGGCTCTGCTGGGAATAATTCGGGTGTTAAATGTTTAAAAGGGAACGTGTAGTCGGGTTTGTGCTTTATATGACATATGCTAACGGCGGGCGGTGATATATAACGGACTGTTTCTGTATACAGCTTGAGCTTGTTGACGTGGATTGTGTCATTGTCTCTTTGAAGAGGTTGATTTGGTCGATCTATACGGACCACATTTGGTGAAATAATTTCTAATACTGTGTGGGGTCCTGTGAAATATGGCGCAAGTTTCCCTGTATTTGGGTGGTGATATAATTTTACTAACACTAGATCACCTACTTCGAAATGTGGTTGTTTGTGTCGTTGATCATAAATGTTTTTGTCTTGAAGATGCTTGTTTTGTGTTCGTGTGTGTGCAATTTTTCTAGCTTTGTCGATATCTGGGTAAGGTGTGCTATGGTTAGAGATTTCTGGGGGTAGGATGCCAAACATTAAGTAGATGGGTGGAAAACCTGTGGTAGAGTGTGGGGTTTTGTTATATATAATTGTAATTCTTTTGACCAACTTGGTCCATGCGATCTTAGGATTTTCTAGATGTAATAACCTAAGTTTTCCCGTGAGGGTGGCGTTCAGGCGTTCACATAGGCCGTTGGCTTGTGGATTGTTGCTGGTTGTGAGTAACGGGTGAATATTTCTATTAAGGAGGAAATTACGAAATTTGGGCGAAGTGAAAGCAGGGGCTCTATCCGTAAGGAGGCGTTTCGGGGAACCATCCTGTAATACTCGCTTAAGTACCTGTTGGTAGGTGGTGCTGCTGGTGGATTTAGATGGAAAAGTCCACGCGTAGCGCGAAAAATGATCGACTACCACATGGAGGTATATTTTGGTGTTGCCATATTTGGCAAATCCTGCTATGGTGTCTAGGGATAATAGGTCGAAGGGCTCTTTGGCTTCCGGAGGTTGACTTAATTCTCCGTAAGTGGGTCCCAATGGCCGTTTTGTTAACTGGCAGGTGGGGCAGGTCTTAACCTTTTGTTTAATATCTTTTGACATACCTCGCCAGTAATATTGCGTGGATATGAGTCGTGACATTTGTGAAATACCGGGGTGATTGTATTGTGTGGGTACTGTTTGTAAGAGTTGTTGTATGAGTGGTTTTGGAATTATAATCTTGGTTACACCTTTTCGGGAAACTGTATGTAATCCATTACGATCAATGGTCAAACTAAACTCTTTCGATGGAGGAGGTTGGTGGGTCTTGATAAGTGTGGCGTCCAAGAATCCACAAAACGGGTTACGGGACAAGAGATCCGCCTCATATTGTAGTTTTCCCTTTATGTAGCGGACCTCATATTCGTAACTCGATAGTCGTAAACTCCATCGAAACAATTTGCCGGACGGGTTTTTGATGGTTTTCAGCCACTGTAATGCGTGATGGTCAGAAAATATAGTAAATTTTCTGCCCATAAGATAGATGCGAAACTTTTCCACACTCTCAACGATTGCTAAGCACTCAAGTTCAGAGATGGAGTAGTTTTTCTCGTGTGGGCGCAATGTTCGGCTGAAATACTGAACTGGATATACGTTCCCGTCAGGTTGAACCTGTTTGAGAATGCCTGCTATACCGAGGGTGGATGCATCGCAATACACTTGGCATGGCAGACCTTCTTTGTAGAGGTGTAAAATGGGGTGTTGTGTGAGGTTTCCTTTCAGGTCAATGAACGCCTTTTGACAAGCTTCATTCCAGTTCCACACGACATCCTTTTTGAGGAGGTTATTGAGTGGTGCTCGCAAGCGAGCGTATTCCGGAATGAATTTGTTATAGACGTTCACAGCGCCTAAAAAGGATTGTAGCGTTTTTCGGTTGTGTGGCTGTTTGATGGCGTGAATAATGTCGGTGTTGCGTGTGAGCGGTGTAATTGTACCAGCTGTTATGGTGTAGCCTAGGAAATCTATGGACTGCTTAAAAAATTCGCATTTTACGAAGTTAAGTTGTAGCTTCTCCGCTTCGCAAAAGGCGAAAAATTGTCGCAGGTGGTTTTGATGCTCCTCCAATGTGTTGGAGTAAATGATGAAATCATCAAAGTAATGTGCCACACAGTCAAGTCCGTGTCTCTGTAGGACCTGACTTATGGTTCGTTCGTAGATCTGAGGGCTGGTTTTTAATCCGAAAGGTAATCGAGTGGGTTGGTATAATCCTTCAAGGGTGGCAAATGCTAACAGTGGTCGAGAATCGGGGTGTATTGGGACTTGCCAATACGCAGAGGATATGTCGGCCGTGGAGAAATATTTGGCCTGTGCGAGGCGGTCTAGGATATCCTCGATTCTCGGGAGGGGATGGACATCAGAGCTAATTAGCTCGTTCACCTTTCTATAATCGATACAAAACCGTTTGGTCTTGTCGCGCTTAGTGACGAGGGTGACAGGGCTCGAGAAAGGTGAAAAAGATTGCTCTATGATGCCGTTCTCCAGCATTTGTTGGACTTGGTTACGGATTTCTTGTTGGTCACATATCGGAACACGATATGGACGTATGGTAATTATTTTTTCGGAATTCGTGGGTATTTTTACTGGTGGAATCCGTAAGCATGGTACGTTGAATTTGTTCTGTGTGAAAATGTGAGTGTATTTTTGTAGAAGTGTTGTGAACTGCGGTGTATAGCGAGTGTTAGATGTTGTGTTGTAGTATGCATGTGGCAAAGGATTTTGTTGTGTATTAGGGTGAGTGTCGAGTTCTTTGTATGGGTTGGTCATGTGATAGTTGTGCGACGGTGTGTGATCACCTATGTGCTTGGTATGCGAGTTGTCCCGCTCTGTGGGTACATTTTGGGCATTGTGTTTACAAGTTGAAACCGTTGTGGCTTTGCCATTTGAGGGCATATAAAAAAGGCAATTGGCCTTAGTGAAAAAATTGTGTCGTGCGCGCGCCTGACTAGATTGGCATATGGGTGATTGGGTTTTAACCAATGAATGCGCGCATTGGGTGCCATGTGCGGAAGATTTGGGTGCATGGGGTGTCCTTTGTGACATCGTCTGGCATTCCCAATACGTGCATTCATTGGGTACATGGTTGAAATGGTAGGTAGGGGCAGGCAATGGAGCGCCAAGTTGGAATATAGTGCCTTGGTTGAAATCTATATTTAATTTAAAATTACGGAGGGTATTTATGCTGAGAATTCCAAATGGTAGAGGAGCTTCCACCACATGGAAATTCTCTTTTCTAGTTATTTTACCTATTGTCAGAGGAAGTACTATCTTACCTATTGTTGTTACAAGCCCATTTATAGCCTGTAGGTCTATAGGCTGTTCTTTTAATTTTAAATTAGGACGTTTAGTTTTTAACATTTTATACAGGTTATGTGGCACTATATTCAAACTTGCGCCTGTATCAATTAGGAATGGGGAAGGCAGTTCAGGGGTTAAAAACAGTCTCATCGTCAACTGGGTGACGGTAAAGGGTTGAGGCCTTACCTCAGTTCCGAAAGGCCTCCGCTGCTTGGGCGTCTTCGGCGTGGGGCGGGGGCGTGGGACGCTGGGCGTGCTGCTGCGTTGGGGCCATTTGCACTGCCCGTGCACTCGTGTGTGGATTTTGAGCCATTTGCACTGCCCGTGTGTTTGCGTGTTGTGTTGGGGCGGGCCTATGCCGGCATTCGCTATGGCGGAGTAGGTGCAGTCCATGCACCTGTTCGTCGGGGTGTGCCGGGGTATGGACCCGACATGGTGGGGGGTTGTTCCTCGCGGTGTCGTGCCGTTGGTATGCTGGGCCCGTGGATCCGCTGTGCCAGTCGGAACCACTCTCCTAGGCTCCCAGGAGGCACCACGCGGACCAGACGCTGGTCGGAGAACGGCAACCCCTCCGTCAGCGTCTCGAGGATCACCTCCTGTGGGAGTCCCATTGTAAACCCATGGCGGTTTTCTCCCGGTAATATGTCTCCAGGTCCGCTTGTCCCGCAAGTTTCATGGCGAAGTATTTCGCGAAGGACGCTTCGCTGGATTCCGGATAGAGATCCAAGAGGATTTGCCTCACCTGGAAATAGCTCTGGGCGGACAACCGGAGTTTCCTGAAGAGTTCCAGGGGTTGGCGCGTCAGGTAGTTTGACAGCCGGAGTAGCTTGTCGGGGTTTCCTACGTGGGCGTCATCCATCTTTCGGTCGTAGGTCTGGAAGAATTGGCGGGCGCTGTAGGATCCATCGAAGGGCGGGAGTGCCGCCCCTGGGAGGTCGGACGTCCTCGCCTGGGCCAGCGCGGCAGCTAACTGTGTTATGATGTCCGCCAGGGGGCCAGTTTCCCTCCCTCCGGACGCCTCCTCTCTCGATAGGTCACCGCTATTTTTGACTTCTGTTTCCTGGTCACTTTCCATTTTATCCTGTCGACTCACTGTGGGATTGCTTGGGACGTTTACCTTTTTAAGCTGGCTGAGTTGATTGTTGATTGATTGAATTGTGGTGGGCGCAGTCGTTGGCTGAAGTGATAAGGTATCCACAAGGGAAAATAACGAGGACACAGAGTTTGGATTGAAAAAGGCAAGCGATCTAAGGAGAAAGGAGTTGAGACTATTGGGTTGAGTTGGCTATTGACTAACTGTTCACATGATTGAGGATTGACTTCTCTGATGGTGGAGAAGATGGGGTTGGCTCCAAACTCCTCTCAACCGTCCAGATGTTAGCTCGATGCTGGCCAGCTCCTAACTGCCGACCGACCCGTAACGAACTTTCCAACGGACTTTTTTAACGGCCGTCTGCTATGTTGCAACATCCGGCCGTCTACCTTGGCCTTGACCAACTTCTTTCTCCCATATTTTCTAAGCCTTGTTTTTATTACAACCTTTTTAAAACATACATTGCATACATATTGTGGTGGGGTTACATCCAGTTATGTACAAATTACGACATATATACACCATAAAAAGCACATCTCTTCCAGTAAATATGCATTAACATAATTATTTATGTTTATAACTCCAGTAAAAACTTAAATATGGTGATAAAGAATTTAGGTTTTTACTCGGGTGATAAACATGGCGCATTTTTAAATGCATATTTAAAGTAGGAAATGCCTCTTTTGTAATAATATATACACTGAGCGACATTGAAGATAGAACACCCAGAATGGCCAGAAAATTATGCAAACGCGCTTCACTGAGTTATGCAAATGATGCGAAATGCACAACTCTCCTGCGCACGTGGAGTAAGATAAAAGGTAAGGAACTTGCGAAAGGACAATATTCGTGCCGTCATTTATTAAAAGAAAATCATCTTAGAAATTTTGTTCTTGTTTCAAAAGACATGTGTAATAGTAAATAATGTCAGGCCGTCGTCAACGGAGGCAGTTCCAGCAAACAGATGCTTTTAAGAGGGGCATGGTGATCGGACTGAAAAGGGCAGGTTGGTCCATATGTCAAATCGCAGCTGGCACACACCTGGGGAGGTCCGGGTGCACCGACTGTGGAGAATATGGTTGAAAAAAGGAAATTATGCAATTTATAGGAATGCCGGTGAAGCCAGTGTGACGTCAGCACGCGTGGATCGGCGTATCTTTCGACAAGCAGGGGCGGCCTCCATGCCACTTGTACCTCCATTCTGAAAAATGTGCAAGACACTCTAGATATCGACCAGAACCATTTCCCGTCGATGGGTTTCAAATGCTCGTTTAGAATGGTGCCGGGCTAGATCGACGTGGATGACGGAACTACACAGGGTCGTGCTTTCAGATGAGTCACACTTATATTTGTCCAGTTATAAATACCCTGTACGTGTGTGGCGTCGACGTGGAGGAATTTCCAATCCAACAGCATTTGTGGAACGCCCCACCGCGCGACAATCATGGTTTGGGGCGCAATCGCGTATGATGCCAGGTCACCTTTATTTCGTTTTCAGGCGCAACGATACGTTGACGATGTTTTGCGACCGGTGACATTCCCCTACCTTCAGGGGGTACCCAATGCCCTTTACCAGCAGGATAACGCTCGACTGCACACTCGCATTAGCCACAAGCTCTGAAAGATGTACATATGCTTCCCTGGCCACCGTACTCTCCTGACCCCTCACCAATCGAGCATGCCTGTGAATTATTGAACGCCGTTTGCATTCCTTGCCTCAGCCGCATTCAGAAGACGAAATGTGACAAATGGATGAAAGAGAATGGAGAGTCATTCCTTAGGATGCCATCTGTAGTCTGATTGACCATCTACCTAGACGTGTTGCTACGTGCATCGCCGTCCGCGATGGTCCTACTTGCTACTGGGCCGACGCCGTTCTCGCTCTATATTATGACTATCATTTTTAAATAAAGAATACTTATTGCTCGTTCCTGCCTATCTTTCATTGTTTTCAAAGTTTCATCACTTTCTGGCCCCTCTTTTTTGGTGTTCCATTTTAAATGTCACGCAGTTTATTTCGAAATATAGCAATCCAGATCGAATCAATAACTATATTTAAAAGCTTATATATTAAATCAACATTATTTATTTTCATAGTTATATTTTCCGACGAGGGGCTGTTTTCTCAATTTCATCTTGGATTCAACTATTGCAAACTCCAGTATGTTTATAGAAAATATTAACCAAATGTTAATTTTCAACTTCATATAAACCTACTTAACAAATTGTTGAATGAATTATAAGGAATAGTTACAAAGACCTAGGAAAATGTGACATTGATAGATTACCAGTTTTGATCAGTACGACTCCTCGCTAGGCTTTCTCTTTTAGATTTTCTTATACTTGCTACACATTCTCTATTCAAATAGTAAATGTATTTGGTTCATTTAATTAGCATATTGTCTTATATTGGGTCCTCCATTTTTACACTAGATCGCCATTAAAATAGGCTTGATGAAAAATTACAAAACTAAATTTAATAAAAATATATATGTAATATAATTATTAATTTGAATTAATTTGGACCCTTTTTTGATTGCTGATTGTTATTCCTATGTTAGACCCTGTTGTCTTACTGTAGGATTGGTGACTTGTGGTGGTTGATGGCGCAGTCGTTAGTTGAATGGTAGGGTTCCACAGGGGAAGTAACGAGAGGGAAAACAGGATGGGATTAAATCTAGGACTTCGCGAATAAGGGAGAGAAGGTTGTTTGACTAATGGGGTATTTTCCTATCACATGGTCGGAAAAAAGATTAGGCACGTCTTGCTCCTCGTCAGGTCGACTTCCCTACTGCCTGCTTTGAGTCCGAGATTTTCCTCGTTAACTCTCTATGCCTCTCATTGGTTGAGATCGTCTACGTGGTTACTTTTGATTGGCTGTTAGCTACTCATGCTGAACTGTGATTGGATATTGGTACCTCCATTGTCTTTTCATGATTACCATCCTCCAGGAAGAAGAAGGTCTTTGAACTTAGTTTTATGGTTCCTGGGTAATGACCTTTACTTCCTGGATAATGATATACTGGTAATTGCTGTTCTCTCTTTTTCGCGAGGCCTAACTTTTATTAAAACCTTCTGGACGATACATTGCATATATTGTGGTGGGGTTACATCTTGGTATATACAAATTATGACATATATATACAAATAAAAATCGTATTCTTTTTCTTCAAGTGAGAATATAATGGGAAAAAATTCTCTCTCTCCCTTTAGCTTAATTTTTATTATTGTATAATTATTATCATTATTTTTATCATATTTTTTCAACCTATCTCTTCGCTTATTCATTTTACTACCCAGCCCATGACGCGTAACGGTCGGGGCTTTGCTGGAGTTTTCTTTTTTTTTATCCTATTATACCCCTCTATTTATCCCTATATTTATAAAAATTCACTGTATATACATATGTATGTATGTTTTTCGGCTATACACGTCCACAATACGTATATAATCTGGCTGAAATTTCAACAGTATATAGAGTTGAATATGGAAAAACCTATAGGCAAATTTTCAGGCTTCTATATCGAATATCTTTGGAGTTATTAATAAATGTTCGCCATTTCACTCGCAACTAGCACCTCACTACGGAAACTGCGGGAAGTAAAGTTCGGGGAGGATGGACCACGTGGGGCGACGGGGAATTGGTGGAGCGGGACGTTTCACAAGAGTGACCTTGAGTGACGTAATGACGGCGTAGGGGCAAGAAATCACTCGCTATCATTTTATGTATATATCAAATTTGAAATATATTCATATAAAATCAAATAATATAATTTTCAAATATCGTTGTGGAAATTTACATTTTTATTTTTATATTTTAAAAACAAAGTTTGGAGCGAGACTTTCCACAAGAGTGACATCCACGACGCCAATTTATAATTGCAACGAATAGTATTTGCATAAAAACATTTAATCGGGTAAAACCCGGGCGTTGCCGGGGTCATTTGGCTAATATATTATATATATTACATTATTTATATGGTAATTTAAACCAACAATCCCATATTGTATATATCTTATATCAAGATTTTCATGTTTTATAATAGAAACACATCTGTAAATGATTATACGCATGATTGTCATGTGTCATTACATCACCATATGTATTGTACTTTGTACAGATTAAGGATAAATAAATATAACTCTGTAATAGATTAAGAGTTGAGCTGAAACAAGAGATAGAAGTCATAACGTCTAAAATCGAGCATATAGCAGTCCCAAAACAAGGTCTAAAGATGGAAACCGCCACGGCGCCAGTGTCCAATTTCGCCAGACAATCCACGCCCCTGTCGCATATGCTGTAATGCAATACTTCCTTTCTCGGGAAAGATATATATAAGGCCCCCGTATTAACCTATAAATAAAGTCACTTTACAGTCACTTGACAGTTACTTCACCATCTGCGTGAGCCCTCGTCGATTGTACCCCAGGTCCACCTCATCCACCATGTAGACCAGTAAGAACTCTTCTATCTCCATCTTTCGCTCCTAGCTCAACTTTTATCTGTTCACGGAACTTTCCTAGTGCAACTGTGTCTTCGTTTCTTTTGTATGTACATTCCCAAGCTTTCCACTCTGCCTCGATCACGACTGCCTGTACTCTGTGAGAACTGTTAAAGGTCTTACAAGGTGCAGAGAGGTACTGGAAAACTCCCCATCCTGAATGTTCCTCTCGGTTAACACAGTATAGCGAGAGTTACAGGCATCACACTATAGATTAAGTCGACTGGAAACTTCACCACAGTTTTAGTCGACAGGATTCTACAAGAGGCTACTGTTAAAGGTCTTACAAGGTGCAGAGAGGTACTGGAAAACTCCCCATCCTGACTGTTCCTCTCGGTTAACACAGTATAGCGAGAGTTACAGGGACTCACACCATAGATTAAGTCGACTGGAAACTTCACCACAGTTTTAGTCGACAGGATTCTACAAGAGGCTACCAGACCTCACCACATATATATAATGTAGTTGGATTAGCTAAATACAGGGTGATCTAAAAGTCTTGCACAATTTTAAAAATTAATAACACCTCGAATATTTGCGCTAGAGAAATGCGGTAAACACCATTGTGTTCAGGATGCAATGGGATATTCACGGCAAATAATAACAAATTCGAAATTGATTTTAGTTACAATTTTATTCGCTAGATGGCGCTCTACCAGAATCAGAGATTCAGCGTCCAAATTGTTTTATAAATTTAAAAAATATAACTGATCGACACGTATTATTCCTTTTTGAATATCAGGAAAGAACCCTAATACCATTTCGCCAAAAGTAGAAGAATTGGACGACGATTTTTGAATGCCATCCGAGATATGTAAATAGGTAAATGCCAATTAAAATATGTAGCAAAAAAATAATATTTTAAATGCGGTTTGCTGGAATTCTCTCAGAGATTTAAATTTCGAAGACAATACATTTCTGATTATTTAATTCAACTCTCTCTCAGTATCGATTATATTTAAGAAGACTGGATCTCTGAAAGCAAAACCTCGGAGTGGAAGACCATCGATATGCAAGTCAGTGGCTGTTACGCTTTCGCAGAATGTTGAAGCTATTAAAACGTTATCCACGTATGGAGAAGTAAGTGCTCGACAAGTTTCTCGAAAAACGAGGATTTCGTATGAAACAGTTTGGAGAGCTCTAAGAATTTTTCTTAAAAAATACCTGCACAAAATTCAAAGATTTCACGAGCTAAAAGTCGGCGATTTTGAGAAGCGTCAAGAATTCTCTGCATGCGTTTTCCGGCAAATTGATGTTGATCAAAACTGTTTGTGGAATGTTCCGTGGACAGATGAAGCTCACTTTCCTCTAAACAGAGAAGTTAACACTCAAAACAGCCGCATTTGAGCAACAGAAAACCCTAGGGATTTTACAGAAATGCCACTTAATCAGCCCAGAGTTACAGTTTGGTGTGGGTTCACTTCTTCTTATATTATTGGGCCATTTTTCTTTGAAGTAATCAATGGAAGAACTTTTAAAAACCGTTTCTGTATCTGGAGAATGTTATATTTACCTTTTGAGAGAAAAGGGTATTCCCATATTGCAGGACAGATAAGCACTAAGCGAAATAACATTCATGCAAGATGAAGGACCTCCTCAAATCTTCCGCGGTGCCAAACAATTGCTGAAGGATGCGTTCGGTGAAGATCGTGTGATAAGTCGCCACTTTATACACCAGTTGCCTCCAAGATCACCAGACTTGACGCTTTGCGATTTTTGGCTATGGGGGTACATTAAGTCGCGTGTTTATCGATGCCGGCCTACCACTTTGGCCTTGTTGAAGGCCTCTATCAGACGGCATGTTTAATTAATTTAAACAAATATGTTATTTAATGCTGTCCAATCTGTCATCTATCGTCTGCAGGCGGTGTTTGAGAATGAAGGGCGCCACATTGACCGAGGATTGTGACCTAATACGAGAGAGAAGGCAGTTACCTGATGTTTTATAAAAGCTGCCATGTATTATATTAGCTACCAATATTTTGCAGCTCTTTGTGTTGGGTTATGGGGATAATAAATGATGTTCTCACATCTTGACTCTTTTATTTTTTGTGAACAGTATTTTTTTTTTTTTGTCATTTGCTCACATCTTATATTATGTCGTGCAGACCAAAGTGTTATAACTTCTCGAATACCCTGGTACACATCATTTTACCCCTTATGTTTAGTTTATCACTTCTTGCTCCTTAGAAGAAATGACATAAAGAATATTCTCTGTACACCCCTAACTTTAGAAATTTTGCGCAAAAAAATAAAAATAAAATACAAAATTATTTAACTACCACGTTATTCAACACAAAAAGTCAATCTAAAAATGATTTTTATTTGAGGGGACACATTTTTAAAATTTTGTACAGTATAATAAGCAATGATAACATTTGACAAGCCCATAGGATATTTAGAATAAAGTATGACAAATAGATTTTGTCACCCCCCTCTTTATTTCATTTGTTGGATCATGACAAATTTCCAGTTAAATAGTCAAGTGTCGCCAATTTGTCAAGAGACTATACATTTCTTATAGCAAGAAATCCTATTAGTAGTGCTATAATAATTTTTGGCACTATATTAACATTTAAAAAATCGTGTATTGATTTCAGCAGTGTTTTTCAAAATTCAATCTATTTCACAAAACCGCATCTAAAATATTTTTTTTCGCTACATGTTTTAATTTGCATTTACCTATTTTACATATCTCGGATTACATTTGAAAATCGTAATTCAATTCTTTTACTTTTGGCAAAATGGTGCTCTATTAATTTATCATTTGATATTATGAGGGTTCTTTTCAGGTAAAAAAAAAAACGGGTCGATCAGTTATAATTTTCAATTTATCAAACAATTTAGCCGCTGAATTTCTGATTCTAGTAGAGCGCCATCTAGCTAATAAAATTGTAACTAAAATCAATTTCAAATTTTTAATTAATTGCCCTAGAATATCCCATTGCATCCTGAACACAATGGTGTTTACCGAATTTCTCTAACGCAAATATTCGCGGAGTTATTAATTTTTAAAGTTGTGCAAGACTTTTGGATCATCCTTTATCAGAGAACAGGCTAAATCAATGTTTAGTTAATTTCTGTGTCACCAGATGGCGCTCTGCCTTCTGTAAAGCACATGTGCTCCTGGTCAGAATATGCCATTTTTATTTTTAATATCAACACCTGACTTTTTATTGTTATTTTTTCTATCAAATTTTCATGCGATAAGCGTATTTACGCAAGTTTGGCCTCAAATACCGATTTCTTGGTTTTTCAAGAAGCTTCTGGGACCAAAAATATTTTTGATCGCAATTGTACGACCTACTCCACGCTGACGAGCGCCAAAAGCGCGAAACGCGTTCGTGGGTCGCTTTTCTTGATTTATTGAGAAATTGGGTTGGCTAAATTTCACTGAACAGGCTAAATCAATGTTTAGTTGATTTCTGTTCGACCAGATGGCACTCTGACTTCTGTAAAGCCCATGGCTCCTGGTCAGGATATGCCATTTGTATTTTTAATATATATCTATATATATATATATTATCGCACAAATTCCACCACCTCAACAACCATTCGACTTAATCTCTATAGATACCATAGCTGGATTTTCAAAATATGGACACTCCAAGACATATCTACACGTAATAGTGGATCATTTAACGCGATATGCTTGGACCTTTCCATCAAAGTCCACCAGTACCCAAATGTATATTCAAACCCTCAAAACTGTTTTACAACAAGGATTTCCAAAACGTCTGTTATCTGACAGAGCGCCCGCTTTTACCTCAGAAAAATTCCGTAAATTTCTAATAACACATGGTATACAACCCCTACTCATCACCAGTAATAACTCACAAGCAAACGGCTTAATAGAACGTTTAAATGCCACCATTACAGGCACGCTCAGACTAGCTTATCTAGAAAATCCGAAGGCTTCCTGGACTCAACTAGTTAAGCGCGTCACTCAGACGTATAATAACACACCCCATTCTGTCGCAAGTTTTCCACCCACCTACTTAATGTTCAATGTTATCCCCCCAGATCTAAGAACTCATCTTAACCCATACCCCGAAATAACTATAGCTCGAGAGATAGCACGCTCTCGTACCCAAAATAAGCATAAAAAGATAAAGAAACATTTGATAAGCAGCCCAGAACACCACATTTCGAAGTAAATGATCTTGTTTTGGTCAAAAATTATAGACATCCTGACACAGGTAAATTAGCACCATATTTTATTGGACTATATACAGTAATTGAAATAACCTCTCCCAATGTCGTTCGAATAGATCGCCCCAATCTACCTCTCAATAGAGACAGTGACACCATACATGTCAATAAATTAAAATATTACACAGAGAATATTCTATACATCACACCTCCACAACCCCGATCTGTTCAAAACCGACAGCGATTGTCTCAAGATGTATATCTCAGTGAATTCAATCATTTGACTCCAGATATCTTCGGGACGCAACTATACCGAATTATACCGCCTACAACCTCACAGCCCTTTTAGAATTTAAATCCCGATATTTTCAAATAGGCAAGAAAAAGGCCAACCTCGAAAAAAAAAAAGAAGAGAGAGAAGTAAATAACAAACCTAACAAATATCCCGCGGAGGATGAGTAACCCCAGTAATAGAATCCCCGACAAAAAACAGCGGCAATTGCCCTTTAGGCGACCCCGTTTCATGTACACTGCGTGACATTAAAAATGGAACACCAAGAAATAGTGGCCAGAAAGTGATGAAACTCGGCAGACAGAGAGAGACAGGGACGAACAATAAGTGATCTTTATTTCAAAATGATAGTCATAATACAGAGCGAGAACGGCGTCGGCTTAGTAGCAAGTAGGATCACCGCGGATGGCGATGCACGCAGCAACACGTCTAGGTAGAGAGTAAATCAGAGTACGGATGGCGTCCTGAGGGATGGCTCACCATTCCCTCTCAACCATTTGCCACAGTTCGTCTTCTGAACGCGGCTGTGGCAAGGCATGCAAACGGCGTCCAATGATGTCCCAGACGTGCTCAATTGGTGAGAGATCAGGAGAGTACGGTGGCCAGGGAAGCATCTGTACATCTTGCAGAGCTTGTTGGCTAATGCGAGCAGTGTGCGGTCGGGCGTTATCCTGCTGATAAAGGGCATTGGGTACCCCCTGAAGGTAGGGGAGTGTCACCGGTCGCAGCACATCATCAACGTATCGTTAGGGCCGTCATAGTGCCCTGAATACGAAGTAAAGGTGACCTGGAATCATACGCGATTGCGCCCCAAACCATGATTCCACGTTGTCGCACGGTGGGGCGTTCCACAATTGCTGCCGGATTGGACCTTTCTCCACGTCGACGCCACACGCGTACACGGCGACTATCACTGGACAAGCAGAAACGCGACTCATCTGAGAACACGACCCTGTGCCATTCCGTCATCCACGTCGATCTAGCCCGGCACCATTCCAAACGTTGGCGCCTTTTCGGTGGGGTCAATGGCAGTCTTCTTAGCGGACGGCATGAGTGCAAGCCATTAGCAACCAATCGACGGGAAATGGTTCTGGTCGAGATGGAATGATCTAGGGTGTCTTGCACATGTTGCAGGATGGCGGTACAAGTGGCTTGTGGGGCCGCCACTGCTTGTCGAAGGATACGCCGATCCACACGTGCTGACGTCACTCTGGTTGCACCGACATTCCTATAAATTGCCACATTTCCTTGTTCCAACCATCTTCTCCACAGTCGGTGCACCGTGGACGCACCAAGGTGTGTATCAGTTGCGATTTGACGTATGGACCAACCTGCCCTTTTCAGTCCGATCACCATGCCCCTCGTAAAAGCGTCTGTCTGCTTGAACTGCCTCCGTTTACGATGACCTGGCATTCTCTGTTATTACACGTGTCTTTTGACACAAGAACAAAATTTCTACAATGATTTTCCTTGAAGAAATAACGACACGAATACTGTCCTTTCTGCAAGTTCCTTCCCTTATATCTTACTCCATGTGCGCACGAGGGCTGCGCATTTTACATCATTTGCATAACTCGGTTAGGCGCGTCTACCCTGAAATTTGCATAATTTTCTGGCCACTATTTCTTGGTGTTCCATTTTCAATGTCACGCAGTGTATATACAACGTTCTCTCTCCCCGCTCACAAAGCTGTTATCTAAATATCCGTTATTGGAATGATCGACATGTGTAACGCGTGTTTTACATCAACCATTTATATTTCCTCGAGAATTTCACAAATTCCCAGACAGAGAGTCATAAAAACACCGATGTTTACCAAAGGGATATGAACTAGCTACACACCACATCGATAACTTCTCTCTAGAAGAAATACTTTAGAAGAAATCATTATAACAATATTTAATTATATTCTTTTTTGTATAAAATATTTTACTTTTATTTTTCATAATATTATTTTAGTATTACAAAAGATTTATTTGTTGTCAAAAACACTTTAATTCTTCATTATTATTACTTTTATATATTGTATGTTTGATTTTGTCCACTTAAACTTTATTCAACCACAATGATATTTCTATATTTTCATTTATATTATATTTGTTTTTATACCTTTATATAATATGACCATGTTTATCATTAACTATCGGGCATCCACAGTAATCGTTTACAACAATCTGTTTCTCTAACCACTTCAGTGTACTTTTCACTACTATTTTTCTCTCTCTCTCAGCCATTGCTTCACATCAACGTAGAAAAACGACAGTACTGCTTGACAATTTTTTTTTATTTCGTAATTTCAACAAACTCTTTGAACACAGTTCCCAAGATTTAAAAATCCCAACTTCTGGCCTGAACACGTTTCAAAAGTTTATTTCAATCATTCGCAGAGAACAATCACCAACGCATGCACAAAGCGTTTACAACTTTCATTTTTCTTTAGCTTTAGCGGACCACAATCAACCTTTGATTTCAAGTCAAGTCAGATCACCTACTGTCGCTACAACAATCCTACTTATCGCATGGCTCCATTTTACCCCTTTCAATCATATTAATGAACAACCTTTTCTTTAACAACTTTTCAACCCAATAACCCTACAATTGTGACAAAGCACTGTAACCTTATACAGGATCACAAGTGAAACATTGCCTAGGAAGACGCTCAAGTCTATATCCTCGCTTTGCACCTGGATCTAAGTATTTGGTTGCATATTCTTTAACCCCTAACCCTCTCCAACGCCCACCAATAATCTCTTAGAACATCATTTTATATATATATATAGTTTAATCATCATTATTTTATTTGATCACACAAAGGTTTATCTAAATTTCTCTTTTATAATGAATATCATAACTTTCAAATTAAACATAAGTTTTATTTTTATTATTTTCAGATATATCCAAAAGAATCATCTTGTTATAGTCCTTTTTAACCTCACATTTTAAATTAATTGAAATAAATTTTAATTACTTACCTGTGTTAGAGAGGTTTTACCCGTTTAAACCTGGATGAACCTTTTCACTCCCGGGGCCCATCTATGGTAATTTAAACCAACAACCCTATATTATATAATACTTATAACAAGATTGTCATGTTGTATATAGAAACACATCTATAAACAATTATACGCCTGATTGACATGTGTCATTGCATCACCATATGTAATGCACTTTGTACAAACCGAGGATGAATAAATAAAACTATGTAATAGATTAAGAGTTGACTTAAGGCAAGTTTGAGAAGTTCAAAACGTCTAAAATCGAGAGAGAAAACCAACAACCCTAAAGAGGAATTTGGCAGGTCGTTCCATCAAGGTCATTGGGTGTAGAATACCTCAGACGCCCCACGCCCTTTGCACCCGTTCGAAGTCCAAATTCCCGCATCCATTCTCCCCTCGGCAAAGATATATAAAACCTCTGCCCTAGCCGAAAATATAGTCACTTAACCATCAGCGTGAGCCCTCGTCGGTTGTACCCAGGTCCACCTCATCGATCATGTAGAACAGTAAGAACTCTTCTATCTTCATCTTTCGCTGCTTAGCTCGACTCCTATCTGTTCACGGAACTTTCTTAATACAACTGTGTCTCTTCGTTTTTGTGTGAACATTCCCAAGCTTTCCACTCTGCCTCGACCACGACTGCCTGTACTCTGTAAAACTGTTAAAGGTCTTCCAAGGTGCTGAAAGGTACTGGAAAACTATCCACACCCTGACTGTCCCTCTCGGTTACTATAGGGTTGCCACTCTCGGTTACCACACCACAGCAAGAGACCTTCGGTTACCACATATAAATATTGTTGGAAAGCCTAGGCAAATTTTACAAGAGTAAAAGAAAGAAGACTATGCAAACTAGGCTTTACGAAAAAGATCTATGTAAATCTTCCACAGATATAAAAAAAACTAGGATTGCATCGGGAGATCGTGTGTGTCCACAAGAAGTCGGAGCTCTACGCGTTTTGAGACGACAGCTGGAAGTGCCGCTGTCCTTGTTTGGATCCTTCAACTTTGACTGTTATTAACTGTTTTGGTTTCACTTCTTTAATATATTAAGGCGATCAAGTAGTTGAGCCTAATAAATTTATTTTACGAAATTTAGATCTGATTTTTCCAGCACTTGAGCAGGACACTTAATTGTTATAAGAAGTTGGCGGACTTATCTTAGTATTCTCGTGCCGCTACATTTTTTGGTGAGCCGGACGTGATTCTGCTCAAGTGGATTATTGTTTATCGGAGATATTTGGAAGTGAAGCTAAAGTTTAAAGTGAAGCTAAAGTTTAAAGTGAAGCTAAAATTTAAAGTGAAGCTAAAGTTTAAAGTGAAGAAAAGTCTAAAGAATTTGAAAGGATACAATGGCTCTAAGTTTATGTATCAGGAAGCGAGCTCCTGTGAGAAGTCAAGTTACAAAGATTCACAAGGAAATTATTTCTAATTTGGAAAGTGAATCTAAGAATTATTCTAAGGCAACAGTTGGAGTGAGAAGAATTCAGGATGCACAGAAGGTACTGTTGTCGTCTGATAAAGAGATAATCGACATTTTGGCAGAAGATGATGAAGCGGATCTGGAAAAGGAAATGGATGATTGTGCATATTATCAGGAAATCATAATTGAAGCAATTGTCGCATATGAAGATGCTCAAAAACAAGTTGCAAAAGAGGTTGTAGTTCAAGATTCTTTTATGGATACTACAGAGAAAATAAGACTTCCCACCATGGAATTACCGAAGTTTAGTGGTAATTTGATAGATTGGTTAACTTTTTGGGCTCAATTTGAGAAAATTCATCTTGATATCAGACTAAAAGATAGCGACAAGTTCTATTATTTGCTTCAAAGTCTGAGTGTAGACACTGAAGCCTATAAAATCGTGTCCATTTATCCGCTTACTGAAGAAAATTATTCTAAGGCGATTGATGCTTTAAGAAGACGTTATGCAAATCCTGATTTGTTGTTACAAGTATATGTGAGAGAACTGCTCAAGTTGGTCATCGAAAGTGCTAGCGGAAAGAAAAAATTATCTTTTCATGAACTATATTATAAAATTCAATCTTATCTTGGTTCTTTAAAGAGTTTGAATCTGGAAAGTGCAAGCCCGGACACATGGCTGTATCCCTTAGTGGAATCGTGTCTATCTGACGAACTATTGCTAACGTGGCAGAGAATATCTCAGTTCGTCAAGCTTGATGTTGAACATCAGACGAGACTGGATCAACTGATGGACTTTTTGGAAAGGGAGATTTTGATCCAACAGAACATCCAGTTAGCTAAAGGCGGTTTCCAAAGTGCTGAAACTTCCGACCAAGAGAGAAGGAAAGGATTTTATAAGAAGAAAAGTGATATTCCAACGGTGACCGGATTACAACAAATGGAATTAGGCGGATGTATATTTTGTGAGAAAAAGCATGCGAGTCAAAATTGTTTTGCCGCTAAAAAGATGTCTTGAGAAGAAAAGAGAAAAGTCATCCGCGAAAAGAAGGTTTGCTTCAAATGCTTAAGGGGACGCCATCTTGCTAGATATTGCAGAACAAGGGTGAGGTGCTACAACTGTGGCTCGTCTCATTTTTTAATTATGTGCACTCGAGGAGATAGAAATAACAAAGAGGCTGCTCAATTAGGAATTGAACCAGAGTTGACTAGTCAAAATTCAGAAAGGGTTAAACAACGGGTTTCACATCACGAAAATTCTGAATCTTTTGATGCTACGGTGAAACCAAACGAAGATCTGAAAAGGCATAATGATTGTTCCAACCAAGTTTGTCAGCGGAATGTTGCTCTTCAGACTTTGATGTTGAATGTTATTGCACCAAAGGGGAGGAAATTAGTGCGCGCCTTTTTTGATTCGGGTTCTCAACATACTTATATTTTGAAGACAACAGCGGAAGAATTAGGACTGAAACCTGTGACGAAAGAGATTGTTCATCATGCTTTATTTGGCGGAATACAAACAACGGCTGTTACGCATAATTTGTATGATGTTCAGTTAAAGGCAGACGATGAAAATTTTGTTTGCAAAGTCACTGTTCGTGATCAGTCAAAGATCTGTCAAGCCCTTCCAAGAATTCCCAAAACTAGTTTAATTTCTAAAGAGTTGGAACAAAGAAAAATTAAAGTTACAGATCTTGGAGATGACAACCCACCTATAGAGCTCCTCATCGGTGCAGATATTTATGGAAAATTAATGACTGGAAAAACGCTGCAACTGGATTGCGGTTTAACAGCTATGCTTACCCATTTTGGTTGGACGTTACTAGGCAGCTTGAAGGAATGGTCTGATGAAGAAAATTCTATGCTGGTTATGTCCATGAAAAATGAAATTGAAGGCGTGGAAAAAGAGGATTCTGAAACTGCAGTTGATAGCTATGTAGGTGTGAAGGAAGCGGAGTCTAAAGACTATAAAGCAAAGGATTCTGAGCCTAAGAGCGATGGAGTGAAGGATTCTGAGACTGCAATTAAAGGTTATGAATCGGTGAACAATTCAGAAGAGAAGATTAAGGCAAATAAAGTTGAAGATTCTGAAGTGGCTGATCAAGTCAGATATTTTGAAACTTCTGAAACAAAAGTTGGAGAGTTGGTGCACTCAAAAGTCTTGGATAAAAATGAGCAAATTGAGATTAATTCGAGGAATATCGCCAAGACATCTTCAGATCTTCAACGAAATAAGAGACCTTTAAAACCCTATAAAGTTTATCGAGCTAAATCGAAGAGATCAAAAATAATCAATCTCTGTTTTCATGAGCTGCTTGCACTTGTGCTTCTTTTGTTGGCTGTTACTGCTTTTCTTATTGCTATGATAAAGGACGAGATCGATGGGAGGAGTTGGTTTTTGCACTTGTTTACTGATGCGAGTCGGACAGCTTACTCCGCAGTGGTATTTCACCGGGTAGAAAATGAAGAAATACGGGTCAGTTTTATGTCCGCTAAAACACGAGTGACTCCAATGAAAAGAGAAATACTCAAATGGAATAAGAAAACTGGCGAAAGCGAAATGATTGTTAAAGAGATTAGTATTGATTGGAAGACGCTTCAAGAGAGCGACTGCGTTAGACCTATAAAATGGAGATTTAATCCTCCCTTTGCGGCTTGGTGGGAAGGTTGGTGGGAGCGTTTAATTCGCTCTATGAGGAATTTGTTGAAAAGAACTCCAGGAAAGGATGGAATTGTTCGAGTTGGCAAATTAAAGACCGGAGGCGGGATTGTATTAAGACCTATACAACGTCTTTGCCCAATGGAGTTGGATTTTCCGGAAGAGATTTCGAATCGATTCCAAGATAGTGTTGGATGCTGATTTGGAAAAATTATTGTCAATAATTTTTGTGGGGAGTATGTTGGAAAGCCTAGGCAAATTTTACAAGAGTAAAAGAAAGAAGACTATGCAAACTAGGCTTTACGAAAAAGATCTATGTAAATCTTCCACAGATATAAAAAAAACTAGGATTGCATCGGGAGATCGTGTGTGTCCACAAGAAGTCGGAGCTCTACGCGTTTTGAGACGACTGCTGGAAGTGCCGCTGTCCTTGTTTGGATCCTTCAACTTTGACTGTTATTAACTGTTTTGGTTTCACTTCTTTAATATATTAAGGCGATCAAGTAGTTGAGCCTAATAAATTTATTTTACGAAATTTAGATCTGATTTTTCCAGCACTTGAGCAGGACACTTAATTGTTATAAGAAGTTGGCGGACTTATCTTAGTATTCTCGTGCCGCTACATATATATATATATATATGTAGTAACCCCGACTAAGCCGACGTGGAATGTACTGGGCAGTCGTGGTCGTGGGTGCGTGATGGGATTCCCGCATGGGGACAGCAAGGGACAGAGGCAGGTCTAGATGGTAGCTCCAAGAGGCAGTGATAGACCATGGACGAAGGCAGTCGGACTACGGGCGCCGCGGATGTCCTAAGCCTACTCGCGGATAGAAGAAGGGGTGAGAGATCTGACCGACCGTATAACGGCGTCACTCTGAAAACAACTACTTTGTCTCATTTTCTGGGCCCTTTTATACTGGACCCCCGCATATGGCGGTGAGTCCTGGCTCCTGTAATCACGCCACCTTCTGGCGCCGTTGGTCGTTGTCGCCGTCTGGTGTACCTTTGCCTCTTTGTTTATTTGATACATCCATTTCCACAAGGTCGATACATATTTTTATATAGATATGGGGTTATAATAAATACCAGAAGAAGGTTGTGAACTATCTAACTCAAAATATACTACAGAATGTTCCCCCGGTGATGAAGGTTTGGTTGGGGGAATGACATGTAATGAATGATGACCTAACAAACCTATTATAAAAAATAAAAGAAATAATTTGTATACAAATTAGTTAAAATTATTATTAAGCTACAAGTTAAAAAGAGAAAGATGTTGTAATGGTGGTGAATCAATGAAATAAAAATCAAGGTTATAAAAATAAAAACGCACAAAATGAATGATAAAAGATTAAGAGAAAGTATATAATACAAAATGGTAAATATGATAAAATGAATCGTACAAGGAAAATAATATCTTATTGCATAAAAGATGAGAGGGAAAAAATGAAGTTAGTTTAATTGACTGAACGTATAATGTGACGCTAAGGTTGAAAAAGGGAAAGGGGGTATCTGAGCATGTTTCTGCAAAGTAATATCCCAAGCATTCTGCAATGCAATGCGAACTTGTTTAAGTGAGGCATTGTTTTCATTAATAGAATGCCCAAGATATTCCGTCTGCATCATTAGCTCAGACAGTGAAAAGAGTTGGGAAGATTGATGGATGTAAAAGGGAGATGTAGAGGTAAGAGGGATCCCTGTTGTCCATAATGATTGTGCCCGGTTGAATTATGAAAAAAATTGAAAATTTGAAAAAATGGTGATTTGAAATGATGAGTCTGGCGATGAGAAAAAGAAAATAAAAAGATCGCTCTGGATATCCTGAACTCACTATTGGGAATGGTATAGCGAGGAAGGATTGTTCCAGTCGGATTAATCAATGAAAAAAAATGTTCGCCGAACTGGAATCCCTTGGAAGGTAGTTGGAGGTTTGAGGGATGCGGAAAAGGAGAGGTGGATGTAAGATATTTATTGTTGTCAATTTTGATTGTGTCCGACTTATGTGGTGAGAAGAAAAAGTTGAAAAATGAAAAAATGATGAGCCAGACGATGAGAGAAAAAAAATCTAACTGGGTCTCCTGAACTCACTATTGGGAATGATATAGCGAGGAAGGGTTTTCTAGTTAGTTTAATCAAAAAATGGCTGACGAACAATAATCTCTTGATGGATGTAAAAAGTTGGGAGGAAAGGTTCATGGGATAGAGTTAGAGGTTGTAAGGGAAGCGTCAAAAATAACATTTTGAAAATCTATTAAGAAAAATAAAATGATAAATGTTTTATCTGTTTAAGAAATATTATAAATATTGTTAGGTGTAGGTTTTTTTAAAATGGTGCCTAAAATAGTTGAAGTTGTAAAATTCTAAGTCTAAACATGATGAAAAAAAAGAAAAAATATTAAAGGTAATAATATATAATGGGTTGATTGGTAGTTGATGGCATTAATGTTGATGATTAATAAACAAGATGATATTATCGATTAATATTGAAATGTTTTATCTACATCTGTAAGTTAAAAAACAGTCCAACACCACAAAACTAGTAAAACTGTAAGTCTATTTACAAGTAAATGAGAGAAAAGTTAAAAGAAAACAAAAATATTCGTTCCTAAAAAAAAAGAACATATTTACACACAATATCTAGGTGTAGGTGCAAGATTACTGATGTCTTTCTAGTTTGGCCTACGGGGAGGCAATGTGGCCCTATGTCGCTTTGGTCCGGTCTGAGAAGTTGGTCTTTGCCAGAACTTCCCGATTATATTATGTGAGACCAGACGAGGAGTGATCTTGATCCCTAAAATGATGGCATTGTAGTGGAAGATAGGACTTTAGATACGTGTAGTATGTAGTGCATGTCTTAGGCGCTAAAAAGATTGCAGAGCGTTTAATGCAGTTGGTCTGCAAAATTTTTAGTTGAGCCTACCCAAACGCCGGCTTGTTACGTTTGGGGAACATCATTTAATTAAATTAAAGGAGGCAAGACAGTCGTGATGAAGATAGGCTATAAAGAAATCATTTAAAGTATTAACTTAACAGATCTTTTCTCCATGTAGCATTACGTTACATATAGGTAAATGAGAGGCGACAAATTTGACCAAAAAAAAAGAAAAGAAAAGTTAAAAA